>JASMMZ010000003.1:29735647-29907858 GCA_038502455.1 Anisogramma anomala | reverse complement strand
ATCAGAACCCATCGTTAGAGCTCATCTGATTTTTGAAAACCACTCGCTCCAGTAAATCCAATATTAGTTGCACGTAAATAACTAACTCGATAGCCCCATCAACATCGGTTACACACTAAGTAACCAACCAACTTTTTCTACCAAGTTCTGTTATATTACGCCAATACAGACGGACCAATATTTATCGAAATGAACAATAACTCGACATTTCCCTTGCCTTGCCTAATTTCCTACATTCGACCTGTTTATTCCAAATTTTCCCACGTTTGCTTTATACATTTTAAGTTTAGTAACTATAACGTTTTAAATTTTACTACTTACTTGATTATTAAAATGTTACTAACGTTAACTAAAATAATTTAAATCGTTTAACTAGTTCGTAGTTGCGTCTGATTTACATATAGTTTAAAATTCATTTATGTTAGAAAATACTAGTGAGCCTTATTCTGACAACTTTAATTACTTTATTTCATTTTGCATTCACCACACTGCCCAGAACTTTAAATTACCCTAGACTATATACGAATTTTCCTTTAGGTACATATAATAGCTCCACCAGTAACAAATCTAGTAAAAGCTAACGACTGTATAGATTAGCTCTTTATAATATGTCGTTCCGAAATATTATCTTTAAATATTTGGACCTTAACCTTTAGAACAATAAATTCGAGGCTTTAATAGAAGACTTTGATTCCTACACATCAAATACGCATTTCACGAATATAATTTTTAACTATTATAATGACAACATTGAAAAACACGAACTTTTCGAAGACTTTACAGAAAACTTTGTGAATTAGACGTTTTGTATATGGTAAATGGTAGACGGAACGATCGTAAGAAACTTATGGAAACAATTGCAAAGTAAAAGTATCATTATACCCGGTGGAAGAAACAGCTGTAGCGCAAAATCCCTGTTCGCAACGACCCACCTCATATATATACCCAAATAAACGGATTATGATATTATAAAAGGGGAATTTGAGAAAGGATACTACCTATAAAAACGAAAGAAATACCTAATTAAGGCCGTAAACCATTATAAAGAACGACTAGAAACTGGGATACGACGTTCATTAAGACTGGATGCCCAACGAAAAACAAAAACAAAAGAATTAGCAAAAGAAAAGGAGGTACCATAACGATTATTTATAACGAGGTTCGAATACAAAGACTCCTTGGAACGTAACTTTCAACTGATATAAAGATAATGATATACCCTAAACTCTAAAAACAGCCCGCTGGGCCATAACAAAATCGGCCAAAATACAAATAACAACCCGCCCCAAGAAATAATAATCGGCTGGAATACGAAAAACACCCCGATTTAGGAGGTAATAAGCGGCGTAAAACGCCAATACATGCTGTACAAACCAATGCCTTTTAGCTACGACCCTTACCGCGATCTTCTACTACATCGTTTCCCTACGGATAAGAGCGACCCTATGAAGTTAACAACTTTATTAAGTTGTGAAATAGGGATACCAAATATAGCGGCGAGCAATACGACGTACTAGATAATGAGATACGCGTTATACTTAATATATATAAAAGACTAGATATTAAACCATCAAAATTTCACGTTATTTTATCCGGTATACTCTCCGGGAAAGCTAAGGAGTAATACATATACCATCTTATATAAGTGGATACATTCACTGAATGCTACAATCGCTTTAAATCTCACTTCGATACCGGGATTGATTACGAGCTATACGACAGTAACTGGACTAGTACGACGTGGGTATTTGTGAAAAACCAATAGGAAAATACCGATAAAAACCCTTAGTATATATTTACCACCTTGTTATTAAAGTTCTAGAAGTGTTAAACCGCATTCTGACCGGAATATAAAGGCGACAAACTGATCATTTAAGAAGTGACAAGATCCTATCGTGGAAACTCGGATATCGATCTTACACTTTTTAAACCGGAAAAAAACTTAAAGGCCTTTTGAACAAGGCTTGAAATATCGTTGGAAACTTTTATACACCAACAAGCAAGCCTCGGATTAGTATTCGTAGCTAATAATAATAAAGGCGAAACTCAAATTACTAAAACAGACCTTACCGAGATAATTCACCGTGTTTTGAACCGGAGATTTAAGGTTTACCCGAGGCAAAACGAACGCTCAAAGCATAAATACGAGGGAGAAAACCCTGGTAGCAAAAGATAAAAACTATCGTTCGGAAAAAAAAGAAACAAACCGAAATCATAATAATACTTGCGAAAAGATATACAGCGCCTTACAGGTTTGCAGAAACGATACATTATATGGGATAAGGTCGGTTACTAATTTATAAACCACCCCGCTTACAACTAAATCCGGACCAAACCATAATTTTAGGCTGAATGTAATTTTAAGAATCAGATAGAAGATAATTTTGTAATATATGTAACTGAATGCGAAGACACAGATAACGGACTCAACGTATACTACTACGAAGATATATCCGGAAAAAACGACCTTAAATAAAACGATACCTACCTATGAGCTTACGAAGATGAAAAATCCTAACGTATCTTTGCCAGTTTATAATATACCTCTTTTTTGTATATTTCAGGCCTGGACTACGTAAAAGAAGTGCTTAACGTTAATATAGCGTCGTTATTCACCCTTTTTAACAGATACAAAACCAGATTACAGGGCATTATACGTAATATTAGCGTAACCGAAATATTGACAGCCGAAAAGCGATAATTCGACGCACTTACAACAAAATTTCCGAAGTTTCGGTTAAACCGGATAGAAAAACACCGAAAGATCCTGTTTGGTAAAAGTAAGGCGACGTTGCTCGGAATGGTCGTTATAAATAGGCGTTTCGAACCAATTAAGTTTTACTTAATGGATTTTAAACCGCCATTTTCGCTTTTATTAACTAATATAAACAAACTTGGAATTAAGATCCAGAATACGAATAATTAGCCTATCCGCGCCTTAAATAGCGTATCCGTACCACTTAAACTTAAGTTCGGCGACTTGTAATTCTTTTCAGAAATAAGTACAATTAAGGTTGTTTATTTAACTTCACCAAAATTACGAGTTTTACATCAACGATTCGGAAACCGAGCTGCTAAACGTCTTTTACGCTTACTTCATGTTGCAAGGAATATAAATGTAGGAAAAGACGTATTCGAAGCTATCGAAAAGTTTTGTTATAAGTATCAGCTTTACTTATAGGCTCTATGACAGTTTAAATTACGCCTTTAAAATGATATGGACTTTAACAAGAAGTTATTATTAATATTATGTACTTAAACAACTAACTGGTCCTTTAAGTCGTACATACAACTACATTATTTCAAACCGCTAAATTTTTACAGAACGCTTTTGCTTTGGATTATTAGGACGTTTTAATTAATTATTAGTTTAACTTTTACCTAGAACCTCTAGACTTGATTACGTACGACGCCAATACGACTTTTAACTTCACCGAGTAATATATGAAAACTCGGATATCCGGTAACGAGTGCAAGCAATTCCTAGTAAAAGCCTCATCGGGTATTAAAAAGTGTAAAAGATACTATAGACCACTGAAAGAAGCGTATATAATGTTGATAAAAAAATCTAAAGGGTATTAGTTCTAAGGAATCTATCCTTTAGATAGCAGTTAACATCATTAACAACACTTTTAGCCTAAGTGAGCTTATTCTGAAGCTCCTTATCTTTAGTGTTTATCCGAAAATTTATAAGGACTTTACCTTATTACTATCTATAATATAAAGGGCTAATACTTTATCCAAAGCTATAGCGGGCTTAAGTTTACTGCTAGCAAAGAATAATGTGACTAAAACATTAGCTATAGGAAATAGCCTACGTAAGATTAGCGTATTGGACCTACTATTACAATTTGAAGTTTTGGTTTGGAAAACGAAGAATGGATGGATTGGATTTTAAAAGATGAACGGATTTGGAGGCTATAATATATTCGTTGACTTACTCAACGAAACGAGTTCTTTTCGTTGGATCATGGTATGGAAATCCAAAAAAAAGGTGAAAAAAAATGGCTCGAACGCGTAAAACGAACAAAACCGCTTACAAAAAATTACTTAGAACGACGAATTCAAACCGACCTCGGCTCAGACCTCATCCCCAAAACGCGAATCCAAACCGACTATATTAAACGAAATCGGCCTATTTATACCAAACTCGATAAAAACTCGACGCTGAGGATGCCACCTCGGCTTTAAAACCAAGAAACTCCCTAAAAACTTTCCCACAGACTCATTTACTACGTAAAAGGAAATAGAAAACTACGAATTTAGCTTAAACCTCCGCTGCGAAGGCATTATCAGCACCTTAGGTACCCTATTCGTATAATTTACCCAGACGGAAATCTTAATCCTTATCGAACAAGGTATATTTATCTTTAAACTTTTGAACCTAATCATTTACGACACCTATAAGATATTTATAACCCGCCTTATTTACGAAGTAAAAGATAAAGCTTAAAATCCTTAAGAAAAAACCCGCCTGGTAATAAAAGGTTACAATAAAGAAAACAAAAAGGATATTATAACCCAGTTACCCATATTGAAACGGGTTAGCCATCGTCTAATCCTTAAGTTCGTTGCCTCCTTTAATAATTAATATAACTTATATGTTGAACTTCGAGACATAACGTAAGCCTACACCTAATCCGAGAAACGACTAAAACGATGAATCTACGCCTATATATCCAAAAACTTTAAGCTACATTGTATACTTAGGACGATTTTACGTATTTTAAAACCTCTTTATAGCTTAGCTAAGGTTAGTGTCTACAGGTTAGACATCTATTAAAGGCACTATAAGAAACTGCTCGGGATAACCAACTTTACTTTCCACCCGTGCCATTTGGTATTAACAGTCCGCTAGAAGGGCTTTATATTAACAGGTATGTAAATAAATGACATCTTATCGTTGAATGATTTTTGTTTTCCCCATTTAAAAAGAGAAATTTTTTAAAAGCCAGCATAAAAGCCAAATCAAAAATGTCCCTAACGAAAAATAACGTAATCGACTTTAATAATAATACGATTAACCTTCGTGACGGCACTTTGATTGTTTCCTACAAGGGGAAATAAAGTAAAATTACCCTCGTGACCTTAAATAAAGTAAAACGAGCCGACGAATACAGATATTAACATACCCGTAGTACTTAAATTACCTTTATAATATAACCAAAAGAAGTATTCAACTTTTTTATAGCCGCATGATACTAATCGACCCAATAAACAATACATATAATACGTTTAATAAACGCCTTTTATGAAAAATACACAATTTAAACCGAGGATTACAATTTATACCGCTAAATATACGTACTACAAAGCTATTTGTTTTTACTAACGGCTATTTTACCAACAACAACGATTGTAGCTTACAAATCGGCTTTGTCTTCGTTTTCGGAAACGAATTGAAGGCTCCAAACTACTTTAAGCTTCGTAGAAATATTATTTATTAAAGCTTTACCAAGTGTAAAAGGGTTACCAAAAACGTTCTCGTTTTTTAAATTTATGATATAGTTGTAGGTTTCGATTCGGGTATTATTATAGCGATAATGATTCGGATAAATATTTCCAACTTTAGTTTACGCCCTATCCCTCTGGTTATTTGTAAGAATTCTTTTTCGATTTATAAATACCTAGTTAAACTAGGTACTATGAACGAAAAACGACTAATAATCGATATTATTGCTTTACGCGAGTTATACGAATGCCGAGAAATCTAGGAAACTGGATGGATTAATAACAAGTCAAACCTAGGAGATGTAATAATAAAGACAACGCCGAACGACTCTTTAAAAACATCTATATCAAAAATTACGTCGTTTTTTAGTGTTATTAGAAAGTTTTTACGACTCTAAGAAGCCGTTACACCGGTTTTCGACAACTTAAATCGGCTTATCAATATTATTCGCACCGATTTACACTTCGACTTTATCTAATATAACTGTTCGCATCGATTTTGGCATATTACCTCATTTATTTTAAATTTTACATTATATATATCGCTTTGAACATTTGATTTGTGAAAAGCTTTAAAATTACTATATATCGTATTGTATTATAGCCGGACACGCTGGCCTGGTTAAGGGGGTATCTATCTACTACTAAAGGGAAAAGGCGATGCTATCGTGTCCTTACCATCCTCCCCGTTGCCGTACCCCTCTGTGTTAACGCCACTGCCATTACCGCTAACGACATTATTAATAACAACGAGGATGTAATACTATACCTTATTATTTATACCCTTAGGAAAAGGTATAGGAGAGAGATTACTCTCCTCGCGATGACGTACTATAATGTCGTCGAACTCGCCTGTGTAATACATATGCAAGCTCTATTTTCAGATGACGAAAGCGGTTATCATTTCTCTAATCCGCCGGTTAACGCCTACTACTAATTAGCATCGGTTTTTTTTAGTTATTTACGACGATTTACTTTTTCGGATAGCTCTAAGAGTATATATCTGTCAAAATGAATTTTTGAAATTCGGTTGAAACTTACCAGAAAGCCGGTAGGCGCATGATACGGCCTCGGTTTACGGCCTCAAAACCATAAAAATGGGGGCGTACGAGCTTTCCGTCCGCTCATAGCAATGGTAGCGCATCGAAAAGCCCCCTCTTTCGTGGTAATCGCTAATAAACTTACCTGCAGCAGCGAACGCGACATACAACACGTAGGGTGTGTCTATTAGCGGCCTAGGTCTGTGGATTCTGGTATGCTGCTTTAATACTTAACGTGTCATAGAAGCCTTACGGTGCACCCTAAAGATACAGAGTTCGAAGCGACGAAAAAGATCAGCTTTGTGCTCCTTATTTACTAAAAAATGGGTTAAAAACATACAAACGGAAAGATTAGGATATAAGTACCCTAACGTAATTGCGCTAGGCTGCGTTTACATCGTAAAAGGGTCTTTACGAGTGATAGGGTCTTTACCCATGGAGAAAGGATAAGTTTTATAACTTTAGGCTTCTATTCCTCTTCTTGGGAGCTGGGGAAGGGGGGGGAAGAAGGGGGGGAGGGGAGCATAGCGGCGACGGTAGAGGCGGATGCAGCGGAGCTTTGCAATATAGCGGCGTACGGGGTGACGGAGACTGGCGGCGTAGCGACGATAAAGGAGATTTCGCCCGATGAAGGCGAATTACTACTGTTGGTCGTAGTGGTAGTAGACGTAGTGAGAGCTATAATGGCGGCGGTAGCGGCGGTGCATTGCCGCTCGCGCGCCAAAAGGCGCCTTACAGTCCGGTTTTGACGTGACATTAGTTCGGAGAAATAGGTTAATATATATGTAGTCCAAGTGACTTATACATTAAAGCGGCTTGGTTTGATTAGGTGGATTAGAAGTTGGATTAAAGTGGGAACTTGTATTAGTTGGAATTGCGCGCTTTTAGCGAAAAAAAAAGGAAGTTTTGCTTGAGACGATAGCAATACATTTTTTTATACTAACCTACCACGTAATTACGTAATAACCCCTAATTAATCACCCCTAAATAATCACCCCTAAGTAATCACCCCTGCATAATTACCACCACGCAATTACCCTTGTTAGAAGTAATAAAAGGCGCCATTACCAACTATATTGCCTTTATGTAATTATATCAATTAGGCCCGAACTACAAATACTACCTCGACCAGATTTTCATAATCTTAGCCGAATTTGAAATATTACAGCGGCTAAACTTTGCTAATCGTAGCTGAACTTGCTAATTTAGATCTTTTACGATCAATACAACAACAATACTGTCATTACTGCTAATTTAAACCTTTTGCGATTAATACTACAACAATACTATCACTATTAGGCTATAGGCACGGAGTATACAAGGAAGAAAGAAAATATTACCTATGTTGATAATACTATATACTCTTATAGATAGTATATATAAGCCAAAAGGCAATGCACTATATTGTAAGGTGCAATCCTACAGAGTGCACGGTAACGTATCACGCTGTAGACTACACTTTTGTAAAACGTAAAGTGCATTATATATGGATCGGTCTGAAATGACTATTTAAAACCGACGGCAATGCGTGGATCGGTCTAGAAAAAGTATTCCAGAGGAGTACGCTCTAGGTGGAGGGCTTATAATCCCTCACCTGTGGCGTACACCTTTGGATGCTTCTTCATGGAACATCTATCTTAATTTACTACAATACCAATCATTCTGATTACTTCTCAAAGAACTCATTTTCACGTGAATATTATAGGCTTGAGACCTTAAAGACACCTGGTGTATTAATAATGCCTTCGGTACGTAACTTAAAGGAAACAGTTTTGTTAAAATTTTCCTTTTAAGATACACAAGCTATTGTATATGCCTTATTAGGCTTATAGTCTTCGTTACTATGACCCTTTTTAGTGTATATCCTCTTTTTAGGTGGTTTTTCACGTTGTCGATTTTCCATTAACTTATTGATAATCGGCTTCAAAGGGTTGTATTAACTAATCCGTTCAGCTTGGAGGTTAATAATGTCAGGATTTTTATGAGATTTTAGGGGTCTTTCATACAGCTTAACCTATATAGTTCGGAAAGTAATAAAGCCGTTAATAATTTTAATTGATACATTTAGGTTAATTAAACTCAAAGTTTTATCCGGCTCATCATTTTTACCTGACTTTCTTTATATAAGGATTTCACTTTAAGGGGGGATGGGGGATAACACGTTTGTTATTAACAGTTCGGTTTTGATATTAAAGGCCTCATTGATCTAACAGCGTACCGATTTCTTTTTCAATTCCTTTAAAACTTTACTATATACTATAACATGTTTCTAAGTATTTGGCAATAGTAGCGATTCAATCATTGTACGTCGATTATCAATAAATATCAATAAAGTTGGCATAAAACATTTAAAGATAACAGTATCGTTAAGGAATTTTACTGCTATTAAAAACCGTGCTTTTGAACTTATAAAGATTCTGATCTCTAGTGTAAAAATATCGTAGGCTTTTTGTAAAATAAAGTGAATCTTTTAGACCTTATTGATACCCTAATAGGTTTTAAGGGAAACCTATTTACATTGAGTCTATATTAACTTAATATTGTCTTAAAACTTTATCATAATAAAGTTAATATCAGTATTAAAAACTAATACGTATGTTCATCTAAAGTATGTGTTAATTTACGAAGAGCGTAATACCTTTTAAGTTTCGTTCTATATAATGGTTTTAAAAAACGTGGCGTTGTAAAAAGCCGTGGCGGTGTCTATAACGTAAAGTACTAACTTACCGTCCAGGTCTAATTCATTTACGAAAACCTTAATGTTAATGTTTTAATTTTCCTTTGATGAAAAGTTAAACCTTAAGGTGATTTAGAACTATATTTTATAGTGGTAGTAAAACCGTTTAAATATATTTAGTACCAGTAAGTCCACATTTTCATAAGTTGTCACCTTTAAGACCCTATAAAACTTGTGAGTTACCAGGTAGTTAAACCTACGGTATAATTAACGAAATTCCGCCTCCGTCAGGTTTAATACTACTACCTTTATCTCTGGAAGATGAAATCAAAGGTACTTCTATTTAACGCTAAGTGGAAACCACCTACTACCCTTGACCCAAACTAATTTATCAATTTAAATTTCAACATTAGGATCGAGGTTTTTTATATCTTGAATACTAATGTGGAAGAAGGTAGATCATTTTAAAATATGAAAAACAATAAGCCTAATGACGATCTCAACCGTCGTTGATCACAGTAAAAATAGCTTTTTTACAAGGTTCAAGTTCACTTTAGCTTTACTAATATCCGTGGAATTAAGTTTCGTAGCAATATCTACTTCCCTTTATAACGCTACGTATTTCAAATAGTCTTTTATTAAGTACCGTATTACTCAAGTTTACGTTATAATACCTTAAAAAAATACTCGTCATAGCGATCTTCAATAGTAAAAACGTATATAAAGCCAGAGATTTTATCGTTATATCAGCTGTAAGGGTCTTTACCTATTAGGCAGTATAAAAAGGCGTAGTCGACGAGTTATTACGTTAATTTTCGGCCGATACTAGTATTTTTATGCTATTTGATTGCTTTGTAATCATTTTCCTTCACACAAACTCTATTACTCTTAAATTCTATAACATTTAACATATATTCCCAATTAAATATAAGTGGAAATTGTACATTATATACTACCTCCTTTAATTTTCTTTCGGCAGTAATATAACAGGTTAACCATCAACGTTACCTACCGTAAGTCCAACATTTTGTTGGCATTTCAAATAAATTTACTGAGGTAACTTAAAAATTTTTAGGGGAAGGAATAACCTTTTCTGTAGGTAGGGTAGTCATATTTCTAGGTACGGACCTTCAGTTAATCGTATTAGCCGGGCCTTCCATATTTATGGTCGATGAAATACGTATAAAAGGGGTCTTTTTGTAAACGGACTGGGGCCGGAGCTGTCGTTGAAGATGGTCGGATTTTGTCTACAAACCTTGATGAAGAGAAAAGGAAAAGTCCCTACTAGGGAGCTGCTATAGAGCTAAGATGATGCAACTCCGGTCACGTGACGTGTATAATCGTATCCCCAGCGACTTCCTCCCCGACCCAGAGCATAGTAAGAGCGCGTAGAACTACCACGGTTGGATCTCTGGTAACACTATCTAGGCACTAGCCTATAACATCACCCCCAAAGACATCCCCTCCCCCCTTTTTTTGTTATACGTGGTGTGTTAAGTACGAAGGAATGTAAACGCGCTTTTCCAAACGTTGTAGTGTTGTGTGGAAGGTGTTAGGTCAAGATTTCACGTGAAAAGTGTCTAAAGCTCCCCTTATAAATAGTCTATAGACTCTAGTTTTAAAAGTTTTCCTCTTCTTTTAACCTTTAACCTTAAACCTTTAGTGTAATATTAGGTATTATAATACTTTTTTCTATCAGTATTGACCATATAATCTTTAGTAGAGTATTAGGTATTATAGCCCCTTTTGCTATTAGTATTACAGTGTCGGTCTAATATAATATAATTCTTTTTACGTCTGATTTATGGTTTTATACGATAAATCCCCAACTTGTCACTAAGGTCGATAAATCCATTAAAGATATAGGTTTTTTCTCTCGAAAACTATTTGTTTTACCTAAAGAGTAGAAAGTTCCCTACCCTATGGTCTATTAATATATATCCTGACGAAAACCGTAAGTAATCGTATTTTGAATTCATTTATAAGATGGTGTATAACCCTAAGGAATTTTGTTAAGAAACCGAGGGTAAGTAATCCAGATTGCCGTGAAGTAGCTGCTATCGAGCGGTTAGATGCTAGTACTTAGTATCGTTTTTACTTCGTTAGGGCTACAGGCCGTAACTCTAACTATTCTTATACGCCTCTAAATTTAAATCTGGATATAAACGAGCCTATAGAAGAGTTATTTGAAGTGTACTTGGCGTTTAATTTTCAGGACCGGGGTAAGTTCAAGTTTCTGTAAGCTGCCTTATAAATGTTAACGAACGGCTAAGAAACGTACAAACTTAGGTGGTTGCTGTAAAAAAGGCTATAAAAGTACATCGTGCCACGTAGCAGAATGTGGATACATAGGGCGAGGCGGGKTTTATCCCCGCCACTCTTATACGTTCCGGTAACTTGCGAGCCGTATAGCTGATAAACAAAGAACGTAGTACTTAAGTAAGTTTTTCGTAATAAAGTGAAAACGTAAAGAACGCGGTTTACGAGCGGTTAGTTAGCGTTAGTAAAAACGACATGAAACCTCATTTAGATCTCATAACGTATTAATACCAAGTTAAGTCGTATAAAGGCCAAGTTAAATAAGCTGGTTGAAATAGGAAAAACGCTCTTATATAAGAAATTAGACCACGATATTAAAGATATATTTTAATAGGCATCGTCGTCATCATTTGATTCCTCGTTTTCATTAATACTAATACGTTTGCCACTTACACGCTTATTAGCAACTTAAACGCCACTTTATTTCGTAAAATAAGGTGTGAATATTAAGCTCGCTTACGGGCTGGGCGTAAGAGCCAGTCGTTATATTTAACTGATTCGTAACGTAATTCGAAAATGTTAAGTGCTACGGTGTTGGAAAAACTTAAAATCCGCTATTATGTTAGGTATATAAAACTCACACATTAAATAAAAACTTGTCGTTTCGGTAGGTTATAAAGTCGAATACGTTCGACTTAGGGTTTATTACGGATCGGGAGTATATTTTTGACAAGGTATTTTTGTTTCATTGTACCGTCATCGCCGATAATATTTATGGTTTACGATTGAAAGTTTCGAATTTGTTAACTTAATAGCAAATTTCAAGCGGCTTATACGAGTTAATCTTTATGATATCAAGGATGTTTCCTGCCAAGTTCGTCGAGTTAAACAATATAAAAGTCTATTACACGTGTAACTCGGTATTTATTGTAAAGTTAACTTAACATTTTAGAAAATTCGTTTAGATTATAGTTTTTTAGGAAAAGCTAAACGTCGTCTACAACCCGAAAATGTTTTAAGTAGAAACATCGCTTTTTAAAGGCTTCTTTTTTAATTTATTACGCAGCTGTTATTATGGTTTATACGAATTCCGCAACTTCACGGATACGTTAAACAAAAGGTTTCGGCTTTCGCGTATAATGTCGTAACCGGGACGAAAAAGCGTTGTACTGGTTATATAAAATTGACTTAATAGCCGTAGGTTATAAAAAACGAGTTAATAATAATAGTAATCATATCTTTATTATTGAACGTTAATTAATAGCTAGGTAATGAGCGGTTTTTAACGAAATGATTGTAAACGACGAAAACACGTAAATACGTTAAGACTTTTCAATTTACGCGTTTGGTTACACCGTCGTTTTCGGTGTAAAAGGCAATTTTTAAGCGTTACTATACTTTGGGTGGGTTGTAAAGTCGTTTTTAAAATCTATTGGTCCAATTTGAACCACAGTTGTTAATAAACGTATGGGGAAACCTATAAAATTGCCAATAACAGTTTGAAAACCGCTCCGTATAAACTTCGACTTTCATAATGGTTGTAGACTTAAAGAAGACGGCTTTACTAAGGCGGTTCGTAATAACTATAAGGTAACATGGGTTACTAGTACGTTTTTAAGGTAAGTTAACTGTAAAGTCGATAAAAAGGTTAATTTAAAGCCGTTCAAGAACTGGGAGGGGTTGAAGACGTCCTTTTCAACGACGTCCTTAGTAGGTTGTACGCATATAAACGTCGTAGTTATGGTAGAAACGGCGGACCACACGATGTAAACCATGTAAAAAATACGTTTTGAAAAAAATGGTAATATTAACGTCGTGACCCAGGTAACCGGTTAAAAGTAAATTATAGGTAACTTGAATGAGCGTATTAATAAAAGTTTCGTAAACAGGTACCTAAATACGGTTACGAAACCGTAAAACTTTATAGTTATTTACTATATATTTCGAAATCGAAACCTTTAATATACGATCGTCGTCGATACAGATATTTGTGAGTAAATATCGGTCGTTTATACGTATCGCGCATATTAGTCGGGGATAGGTAATATCGCGTATAATAGTGGCGTCCGAAAAGCTTTAAAAGTTAACGTTGGTAAAAGGTTTACCGCCCTCCGGAATAAATTCGCCAGCAACGGTTAACCGAGAGATATATATACGCGAAAGTGGCTTGGAAGCGGATTATTGAAAACGTAAGAATTAAAATTTTCGATCTAAAAGACGTAAATCAAAAAGGCGATAAAAATATCTTAGTTTCGTCGTAAGAACGTGTCGGGTCGCGTATAATTTGCTGGCTTATTGTAAATTAACCGAAAACAGAATTACGAAAAGCCTTTAACTTAACAGATTTTCCATTTAAAAAGCCTTCATATAATTATAAAGTATTCCATGTTTTTGTAATTTGTCAAAATTGTAAACGGGCGTACCGTACTCCAGAGCTCTGCGTTCCATACTTTTAAAAATATTATAATCCCAAATAACTATTCATCTTACATTTCGTAATTGCATTCGATGGAAGATAACCGAGGAAAGTAATAAGTTAATGGTCGTAGGTTACCGTGGTTGTCAGTCTAAAAAGGACAGCCTTTTAAGGTCTAATCAAAACAATAGACTTTTAAAAAGATGTCGCGGTTAGGGTTTTATTAAATGAGTATATGTTCGGAAAGAAAAAACAGTTTAAGCCGCTCGAAAATAGCTTTTTCCTCGAGCCTCTAACAAAATAAGGTACCTTTACGGGTTATCCGAAATAATAGTTTAATAATCGTTGAATAATCATGGATAAAATGTCGGTGGAAGTTCACGAATTTAAAAAACCCTCGAACTTTTAAAACTGACTTAAAATCCGCCTTTTCCCGAATAACGCGTAGATTTTCCGGGTTTATACGTACGTCGCCGCCAGAATCGATAAAGAATCCCAAGAACTTGGTTCTTTAAGTTTCGAATTTACATTAAAAAATGTTAAAGTTAAATTCAGCAACGTTTGAAGCGCTAAAAATTTATTTAACCTTAACTATATAGTTATCAAAGGTACTGTATGAGTAAACGAAAATATTGTTTAGGTGGGCTAAATAAAAAAAAATGTTCACAAAAAGGCCTAATGAATTATTAATATACCGTTAAAAGTTGGCGAGGTCGACGGAAAGGCCGAAAGAAGTAATAAGCCATTCAAAGAGTCCGAAACATATACAAAATACAATCTTTGATTTATTTCCTTTTTTAATACGATACTTGTAAAAAGCGGTTTTAATATCCAGCGTCATGAACCACTTCATATATAAAATATTCGCGAGTGTTTTTTTAACAAAAGGAAACAAATAATGATCCACCTTCGTAATAGTATTAGGTTAGTGATGGTGAACATAAAAACGTAACCTACCTTCGGGGTTTTTAACTAAGAGTATAGGGATACCCCTTAAGGAACTATTCGCTCGAATATAGCCTTAATTAAGTAATTCGGTTAATATTATACGTAATATAAAGGGTTCCATACGAAATATATCGTATAAAAGACCCCATGAGACGTTGAAAGGTTAGCCTTAATTATCGGTTTAAAGGACGATTTCGTAATTTACTTTAAAGTGGTAAAGAGAAAGATTATCGTTAAGAGCTTTATGAAATAAGAGAACAAACTCCTTAAGGTCGTCGGAAATTTTGTTATAAATAGAAATAAGCGGTTTCGGGATAAGTGTTTTGGTAATATTTTGAAAGAAAACGGTAGCGAATTGCGTAATAGTAGGTCGATCCCTATGGGCCTTTTGTAAAATAGCATAAAATGTAACGACTCCGACCCCTTTTAGCGTTTTTTAAACGAAAACAAATTTCCGCTCCTAAACGCGATAGCTACCCGTTCGTTCTAAAAGTAACATGTACTTCAAAACGTCGTAAGTAACTCTTTAGTTTTTTATCCAATATTTACCTAAAATAACGTTATATTGTGAAAAGGGGACGATATAAGCTTATATCCAGTAACTATACTTATTAAAGACAATATTTAAAAATGTTATAAAGAAAATAAATCGTAGGGAAAAGCCTGGCGCGTAATACGTAACTTCATCGAGTCGTTGTAATAGAGTAAAGAAGCGTGGTAATTTTAAACTATTGGTAAACTTTTACTTGCGACGTTATAATATTTACAACCTATGTTATTTATTGAATAAATGATACAAATGGAATTATAAAGAAAATTTATTGGAAACGGGAAGCTGTTTAAAAGTTGGGATGGAGTTGTCGAGTTAAATTAAATTCCTGTAAACTTTTATGGGCTACTATGTAAAGGAGTTACGCTTTTCCTTTCTAAAAGTTAATATTATTTCCGGCTCAAGTAAAATGGATTTTTACAGCGGCTTTAACGTTAAAGTCGTTCAGGTGTTACGTCAGATCCTACGGGGAGGTACGGATATGGTAATCATCCGCATCGTAATGTAAATATAACCCGAAGTTCTTACGACGGGAGAATTCCGAGTGGTTAACCCAAGCGACGCGCTGCTTGGGAACGGCCCGAAAGGCGCTTTCGCCAATTATAATAACATTACTCTAACAACCCCAAACGGGCGCATCGCTACTATTATTTCCACTACATAAAACGTCCTTGATAATAATAGTACTAATGTTGCCGTAACGAGTGCGAAGGTTGTAAAGGCGTCCGTCGATAAGTTAGGTATGAGCGACGTATTAGTTAAAATCCGCGGGCATATCGAAGGGGAATAATGTATTGTCAAGTATATAGTTATTAATTACCTTTAAAATAGCGAGTTTAGCGGTGGATTTCCAGAATAGACCGTTATCTTTTGCGAACAAAGCTTTATAAACTATAAAGAAAACGCAAAATTGTTAACGAGCTCCCTGTTTTATATTTGTAAACCGGGCAAAAATTACTTTAACCACGTTAAAGTTTTAGTAACAAGCTTAAAATATAGTTAAAGGCGTTAGAGTTGTTAATACCGTCGTCGCCTTCGCGGGTATAGTCACTTTTCATAGTGATCTTGGAGAAGACTTCTAATTATTAAAAAATAACGTAAAAGTGATTTTTATTAATACCGATAAACTTTTGGTTCAAACGTATTTTACGAATTATCGTATATTTTTACATCATGAATCTTAACCTAATACTGAAATTTTTTACCGTTCAATTTTAAGGCTTACGTTTAAGTTGTTAACGTCCTTTAAAAGGCGCACTGATATCGTAATCTGAGTTGAAAGAATCCGAGTCTTCGTCTTTTAGGGAATTAACGCGGTCCCTGGAAGGGAGCGTTATAACAATAACGTCATTTGTAACGTACGTAGGGAAAACCCTTGAAGAGGAAAGTTATCGCAAAAACGTAGGCGTGCTGGAAACTTTAAGTTATTGGATTATGTTTGTGGACGCGTTTAGTACGTCAGTACTTGATTATTACAAATATAAAACGTGTTTTCGAACAGCTTAATCCCACTCGATAAATTCCGTACGTAGGGCGTCAGGAAAATGTTCGTATTAAGCCATAAGATGATTATAATAGGCCGTTAAAAATCTTTCAAGCTACTCCCTAACGCGCGCGTCAAAAAATTACTCCAGGGCTTAGGGGTCCAAATTCAATGAGTCGGAAGATAATAACCTAGCTCTAAGCTATAGCTGTTAATAAACAGTTAAAATACCGTCGAAAGGAAATCGAGGTTTATATGTAAATGGGTTAAGGCCGGAGCTATCACTTAAGATAGTCGGATTTTATCTAAAAACCTCGATAAAATGGAAAGAGAAGTCCCTAATAGGGAGCTGCTATGGAGCTAAGACAGTGCAGCCCCGGTCACATGACGTGTGAAAGCGTGTCCCTAGCGGCTTCCTACCTGCTCCAAAGCATCGCAAGAGCGAGTAGAACTACCAGAGTGGAATCTCTGGTAATACTAGCCAGGTACTATCCTGTAACAAGTTTTCGTCGTTAATAAATTCAGTAACTAAAAGGTACGTACCAATCAAGCAAGAGACTCGAATTATTACAGTTGTTAATTAAAAACGTAACTAGCTAAAAAAACCCTTCGCAAGTGGCGTTAGGACAATAAAGAACGTATTCGAACTCTGTATAGCCTATAACGACTTGCTAAACATGCTGGCGTAGAGCATCTTCACTAACTTCTACTTGCTTTTATTGCGTATTAGTAAAGCATTAACCTTTAAATATTTAACTAAGACGATTTATCTGACTTTTCATGTATCTTTGATAATACAACGTGTAATTTTACTTAATAATATTCCAATATATATAATATTTAGCAAAATTAACATCGTACTCGAAGTGTTATTTTAAGCTATCATAAATTTCGTGAAAGGTGGAATAATTCGTTAGGTACCAGAGGCAGTAATTCTCGGCTAAACTAGTAAGGATATTGGGAAATAGCGAGTGAAAAACTGGTAATTTAACTTGTATACAACTGTAAATGTTAAAGAATGGACGTAAAGTATTGTTTAAAAAGTTATACGATTTACCGTTATATTTTTCTTTTCCTCCACAGATCTTGAAGAACGTAGTAATTTCCGCGTAATCCGTATCCACTATAAGGACTTGTTGAGGGAGAAGGGTGATATATTGGTCATAGGTACCCTTTCAATCCATTGAAAGGTACAAAGGTTGGTGTTAGTGTGCAAGATAGTTACCTTTGGCCGAGTTTGAAAGAAAACAGCCAGTGAATATACCTAAAGTAGGTTTCCATATAAAGCCTGTCATTTCTTCATTTGGTTATTGAAATTGAACGTGTTAACGAGCCTTAAGAAAAGGTACTTAAAGGTTTTCACGGGCTTAGTAATACTTCTATTGGTATTAAAGGGTACTTTTAGGTTAATGTTTCATTAATTGATGGACTTAAAAGCTTACAAAGCGTAGGTTAATTGATTCTTTACGGCTAGCAACGCTGGTGCTTGGATAATCTCGTACGATAGGATATACTGAACTTATTTGAACTTTGGTAAATGTTTCTGAACAAATATAAGAGCGTTGAAGGATACTATCACTTGTAATACCTTTTCCTTTTCCCTTATCTTTTAAGATCCATTAAGGGTATTCGTCGGTGAATATTGGTAGAGTAAATTTTTCAAATGGCTATTATTTCCTTTTCGCAGGCAAGTGGATACTTTGTTTACTTAATTCAATTTTCATCTTCATCTTTACTTGCTCGTCTGCTATCTTTCACATTGCCAGGGTCTATTCGTTAAATTACTTGGTCAAATCGTCGAAGGCGTCAGGTCTTTCGTCGTATCTTTTAGGCTGCAAGTCGAGATTGAAACGGTCGATGTAGTTGGTTAGAAGCTTTGGGGTAGAGGCTTTAGTATCATTAGTAAACCAGACGTTTTCGTCGTAGTGCTTTTCAAAGACGGCGTTAAGGGCTATAATTATCTCCCTTTTGGCAAAATTGGTGACGGCGTCGATTTCAGTACGTTTTGAAGCCATCTTGACGAAGATTAAAAGGTGTGAGAGGAAAAGGAGTAGGGAAGAGTGGTGGGTCGTAGATTTAACGTCAAAATTGAGATTGAAAGTTAAAGTTCGTATGACTTAATCATCTTTGCGATTTGAAATTTATAGTAGTAATACCAGCAGTAATATTAGCCACAATAGTACTAACTCAGCCGTTTGCCAACCTGCCGACATGGTGATTTTTGAGACTTTTGGGCGGTTAATCTTAATACCGTTAAAAATGATCAATGAAGATTTCTTAGTGTTTTTAGTAGCGATACCGTCACTTATTTGTAGACTGCCACGAACGGCTACACATCCTATAAGTCTTCCCTTTTTATTGTCGTGAATAGCTGAATAGAGTATAGGAGCCTTTCGCAAAAGCCTTGCCTTTACCTGATTTGAACAAAGCGTAACAAAAAGCAGTTTTTATTATTATTAACTAATCTATGCTTAACCTAATAACTACTGATCAGTGTTAGTAGGAATTAATTGTTGCAAAGTAGTCGATTCTAATCACTGTGGACGAAGTAAATAGTGCTGTATTGATGTTGATTGTTTGATGGATGTGTAAGTTCTAAGTTTGGCAGACCGCTAGCCGGTCTGCACAGTAATTTGTTCGGCCAAATGCTTTGGCCTGTAATACACTTTGAAGTGAGCACCTACTAAATTACACTTGCAGTGCAGTGTATTCAAATCACACAAACTACAGTCAATTTGAAGTACATACAATCAACTTTACTCACAGTAAAGTTGACTTAACTGTACTGCATTTAACTGCTATTCCAACATTAAAGGTTTTTCCATTAACATGTTTTCGGTATTTTTTCCCATGGGTTTCCCTCTAATTTACTGATGATCGGAAACTCGAGGTCCTAAATTGCATTTATTCCCCTTTAATTCAATGCCGTCTTGACTTGTAAATTTTTTAAAAAAGTAAATTACCGATTAGAGTGCGTGGGAGCTCAGTCATTTGGATAAAGGAATTTAACTTGGGTTCAGAGTCTCGTAACGTAACTTGTTTTAACGAGACCTGATAGTTATAAAAAATTTTTTCTAGGAATAACAATCTTAAAATATAGGGGGAAAAGATTGGTGTAAAGTAAAAGGTTGGTGTAAAGAGTGAAGATAACGGTTTTTTTATTGTTAAGGTCGTTTTTTATTATAGGGTATTTAAACTTAGCGATATAAGTTAGGGGTAGTTCTGGCGACTTAGCCGTTTGATAATTATAAATGACTTAACAATTTAATAATCATTTTCTAAAAGATTTCAATCTTTCATAGTTAATCTTAACACTATTCTTTAAAAAGATTTCCATAACTAATTCTTGGCGTTTTAAATAGCGCTATCGTCGCCACCTTCAAGCCCCTATAAAAATCGATGCAACGTAAAAACCATCATTTCTCATTGCTGTAAAAACCGACGCAATTTGTAAAAACCTTTCAAAAAACCTTTTAACTTACCTCATAATACCAATCGTAACTAGAAAGTAACTTCTTTTTCTACGTAGATAATATATGCTTAACCTAAAAAAACTAATCATTATAGATAAGACTTGCTTCCTCATATTCTTTTAGACTTTGTAACGTTGTCGATTCGAATCGTGGTTGAAGTAACAGTAGTATTGTGTGGTCAAGTGATGGATGCATTGTTCTTGATTTGGCAAACTGCTAGCCAGTCTGCACATTAATTTGTATGGCCAATTGCTTAGCCCTTATAATAGTATGAAGTAAGCAAATACTGCACTTGACTTGCAGTCAACCTACAATCAATACCGAAAACTTCCAGTCAGTACAATCAACTAATTGACAGTACAGTTGACTTGATTGTACTGCAATTAACCACTGTATCAACATTAGGGTTTTTAATTATCCCATTTTCATTATAAATCCATTTATTATTACGATCACTGTTTAAATGAGAATTAAAAAGTTCTTTACTTTACATTAAAATATCATGGATTTAGACCACATGAATTCATTGTTGAACCTATGAACCTCAATTCTAACACTTGTATTTGAAAATTTTCAATAAAGCAGAACGGCATTCGGTTTTGAAGACGAACTACTACATTATCAAATAATTAATAACGCAGCCTTGATGAAATGAGAAATGATTAAATAAAACAATATTTAGAATTGAAAATTATAATCGTTAGTAAAAAACAAAGCAACAAATTATATCTTGATCTAATATATAAATTTATTTTATAAGAAGCCGAAATATATTAGCTAAATATAATTTTTATGAATCATCTGTCTATATAAACATTTTACACGGTCTACATAGTTACTTAGAAGGTGGTTCAGTTGGAAGAATTCATTTCATAAACGTTTTCCACGATTTTTCGAAGTATGAAATGCAGTATAACTCTTATTTGCATAGAAAGATTGAATAATATTAATTCAAACTATAATTCATAATTTCAAGTGTTGATAAAAAATATTTATAAGTGTTGAAACTTGTGATAAGTATGAACAATTATTTTTATATAATTATATAAATATTAGGTACATAGTGGATGTTGTATTATTTTCATTTACGTTTAATTACAGTTATAATATCTTTAATTTAACCAATAAAATTCAATCAATATTTTAGCTTTCCCTCAATCACAATAAACATTGATCAGTTGGTTACAAACTCTCATTAATCAGCTTGATGAGAAGTAAATGAAGTGAAAAACAAAGAGAAAGTACTGGTAAAATAATTAAATTTTAGCAGTTAAAATACGTCTGGAAGAGTAAGTTTCAAACTGTTGTATTAATTTATCATCTGTATAATAAATCATTGGAGGAGGTGTCATTAAATTTATAAATTAAGTGGATATTTGTATTGTATACTTTTCGAAAGCTGGTAATCATTGTTGAAAATTCATAGATGAAATATTGAAAAATGCTTTAGTTTTTCAATAAAAATCATTTTTTCATCTAATGAAAATGAACTTTGAATCTTGGAAGCAATGAAATCAACGATCAAAACTTAGAAAACCTACGAAATGATTGATTTTAATGGTAATATGAATATAAATATTCTACGTGGATTTTACCAACCTGTTCATAGTTTGACAAAAGATTCATAATGTTGTTATAAAGACCATTAAATTTCAATACATTATGAACTATAAAGTAAAATTTCTTTTGAAAACATCAATTGACCAAAAAAGCGAATAAATCATTACAATTTTTTGACAATATGTTGAAATAGAACCAAAATTTGCAAAACAGATAATGAAGGACAATTCTGAAAGTAAATTTATAAACATCTAAAATTCGAACCATGAAAATATATATTATATAATAACTTGTATCATAAACAATTTAATTGTTGATTATATAGAGATAACCAGGACATTCTGAGAATAAAATTTCGATTACACCATGATTTCAAAATATGTATATTAGCTTATAATCCGTTGAAAATTAGATTTCATTACAGATAACACTGAACGATATTAATACTTTTTTCTCGTACCATAAAGCTTTGCAATGCTACCACAAGAGATAAACAACTATCGCAACAATATTGAACGTTATAATGATTCTTTGAAATACTAGTCATATTAGCAGGAAACAACGAAAGAATATAATGAGTATTATAATAACTTCTTTACGAATTTCTGAAAGTGGTAGATAATGGTTAAAAGTTATATTGCCTCAAATTATAAGGCGTAGAAGAATTTCTAGAAACAGAAACAAAACGACCACAAACCTGATTCACACAACTAACAACTGTCTCATAGAATAGGAACAATGTTACGAAAACATAAAACGGTTGAAATCCATTATAATTTCCAAAGTAAAATAGTTTATAATGATAAAAGATATAGAAAGCATCAACGAACCATTAGCTTGTAAACTGAAAGAGCAATAAACCTTGGAAAAATATTGAGTCAAACATAACGATGAATTAACCTATGGAGTAAATATTAACCTTAACTTCGAATAAGTAATTTTAAATACTTACAAAACTCATATGATATTATCATAAGCCTTAAAACAAAAATATAAATCTATTGATCGCTTCGATAACCACTAAACTTCATAAAAATTGATAAATTCCAACACTTCAATTGATCAATCCAACCAATTTTCATTCATTTTATAGGTTATACAAATCATTATCACGCAACTAACTACTTATGAAAAAATATGAACAATATTGAAAGATTACAATTGATCCAAAATGAGAAAACAGATGAATATCTAAAAAAATTGAATACGTATTAGTATCCGAAACAAATACTAAAGTTTTGCTTTGTAAATCAGTATAATATATAATTATAACCGCCTTAACACTTACATACAATACATAAGTTTTGTATTCATATATAGCAAGTCGTGTTGAATTTCCAAATGAATCAAATAACAGTAAATACATACAAAACTCATCGAACGAAAAACTAGTTTATATATTTACAATCAAAATTCAGCATAACAAATGTCAAAAAAGGTCGCTAGTAATGTTGTTTACGAATAGGTATAGCTCGATGGACGAAAAATCTATGTTAACTTCAAAGCTCGAACCAAATTTTCAATACAGTCTACTAATACAAAAATATCTGCAAAATAAATCTATAATACTATATTCATTGACGTTACATGTAATATAGAAAATGTGATATATGAAAACTTATAGTGAAATATGAAAGGTTTTCATTCAATATTACATAATGAAGTACCAAGTTTAATTATATGATGTATTGCATGAAGGAATGGTTGAAAGTTCATATTTAAATTTAAATTTTATTTATTTTAATCCATGAATCGTTACACTTTATATGAAAGTCGTATCAAATTCAAATCCACTGGGGTAAAAAATGAAAAATTGACTTTATTGATGTTTGATTTTAACATCAACCATGATTTCTGCCACAATTGTCAATAAACTTTGACTTTAACAATTACGATGTTTAATTTGGTTAGTCTTTATATAAAAAATTGTGAACGGTTAAACATGTTTCTTTGGGGTTTAATTGATTTACCCATTCGTTTTTACTCATATCAATACACTTATCAATTATATATATCATTGACATGGCAAATATATCACATGTAACTTGTCCATTTATACTATTAATATAAATTCAAATCAATGCCTTTAGATTATAATTATAGGAAGTAATTTATTAGTTTCATATAGATATAAACGGTGTCATCATCAACAATTTCAAAAAGTAACCAGTTCATAGATTTTGTGAGTTTACATTGATGTATTCTAACCAAATTCTATACCGTTACTTCTTGAAGTAGTGCACCTAAATTAACAATGTAGTAACGATCGAATGTTCCCTGATATCAAGAGAACCGAAAATACGGAAAAAAATAATTTTTAAAGCCAGTTGCATTTATCGTTATAATATAAAGGTAGCAATACATTTATTGATGAAATAAGCAGAAATTTCTTCATAAACAATTTTTTTTTTCTTTCAAAAAACCACTCAAATAAGGATGTAAACAAATACATAATTATATGGATTTCATATTATTATACGACTTTAAATACCAGTGAAAACAATAGGGGCAAATATAAATCAGTTATACTATCAACATATTTTAAATCATTCTGTTATCAAGTACTTACGCAGGAATAACAACTTCAACTTGTGAAACAATTTACCGGAATTAATAACAAATGTGAATGTAATTAAGTATAGATAGAACTAAGTATATCGAATTGGTAATTGAATTTAATGAATTTAAATTACATATAATGAAACGTTAATTTATACGATACAAATAAACACCTGATACAAATGGATAATATTGTAAGCTTCCTACCCATCCTTATCATTTAAATAGAAAAAATTCATTGAAATCCACATATCTCACCCCTCCTTGAAATATAAATTCCAAATATAAGATGGATATCCCTATCAAATTTCAAATAAAAGTGGAATAAAAAACGATATTGATATATAATTCAGTATCAAGCCAAGTCAATTTCACATTATTCTTCTAAAGATACTAAGAAACAAAGTATAAAGTTAATACATATATATATATATATATGATTCTATAGTTTTATTTATTAATCACTTCATATTATTAAGGATATATTTGGAGCTCATTGACTCTATGATATTAATATTAAATTAAGTCATTATATTGTTCGCTATAATAGTGTCCTGATTAATCCATTCTAATAAGAAGTTGGGTAAAATGATCAATATTTTATTAAACGTATTTTGAACATGTGAAATAATTTCACAGCTAATATATGTGAATATTTCCATTGTAGAAAATATAATCGAAGCTTATAATGATAATTCGTATTTCGAACGAGGTTTTGATTTCATAAGAAATAATAAAGAATTTGTATGAATTAGTAGAAATCAATGAGAATCCAATATAAAATACATTCAACTTTGAGTCATCATTCACAAATATAATATAAATGAATATGGATATAGTAAAATTGAATAAATTCAACTTATACTCTAATCGAATTTCAATTTTGATGTATCTATCTATATTATTTAATATATTAATGATTCGGGTAATCCTACCATTCAATATATCGTTTTATTTAATGTTGATTTTATCAAAGAAGTGATGTAAGGGATAATTGACTGCTTATTAGTATAATAAGTATATTCATTATTACGAAATTTGAAAAAGGGGAAGCTCAATTAGTAGTTCCCCTAACTTATATTGTATGATATATCATCATTTCATTTATCATTGTAACATATTAATTTCTATAATTAATCATAAAATACACCATGTAAATATAACTGAAGGTTTAACAAAATTTTCCTATATCTGTAAATGGTTAACAGAACAACTAATAAAATTGAAAAGAAGAAAAATTGAACAAATGATTCAATATTCTCAGAAATGAAAGTTTAACCAAGAAAAATCAATATCATTCAAACATCTATACTTTCTTATTGAATAATAATTCATCCTGTAACAGTTTGGAAAACAATTTTACATATATAAAACAACACTTTTTCCAATAGGTTATAGATAACTTGTTGTAAGAAAATACGATTCAAACCTTTAATTCTTCATACTGATCAAATTACATCCAGATATGTCTCATCTAGAACAAATTTAAAACAAATGATTAGTGATCCTGGAAAACTTATGAAAGCATTCTAATGATGAAATAAAAACATATAAAAGATGGTAGATAGAAATGTTCAAAGACATCATTTCAAATTGGAATATTAGGATGAAAAGTATATATTTCCACGAATATATATGATTTCAACAACTTAATATTTCATTGTGTAACATTATAAAAATTCGTAAAATAGTTCTTGGAATATAAAAAAATTAATATTAAAACTTATCATTATAAAATTGCTACATAAAATAACACAAAATAAATGATTTCAATTTTATTTTATTTTATTTGTTGAAAGAGACTGGAAACCAAGCAACTACATATTTGAGACTTTTTATCCATATATAAGTTTTTAATCATATCCCAAACCATATTATAATGATCTTATAACATTACTTTTTATTTTATCCTCCGTTAAAAACATCATACAAATAAACCACTAACTACTTATTACTAAACGAGTACTGAAAGCCATAGCAATCAATCGACAACCAATAACTCCACCTCTCCTCTAAATCACGTCGAATCGAATATTGTTTTAATTCATTGATTTTAGTTTATGGCGTTCAATTAACCATTCATTTACCCAAAACGGCAAAATGAACACTATATAAAAAATCAATGTAATTATATGATGTTTCGAATAAATATAATTCATTTTCATACCATTTCATGAATATTTTCTAACAGGTCCCTAATTTTGAACGAGATGCGATAAGTATATTATATAGGTTACGTTAAACGTAAACTTACGACAAAATTTCTTGTCTATATGAAGTATTTATATAGCGACTGAATTTAGTTTCGTTTTAAATCCTGAACTGTTTAAAAAAAAATCAATATCTTTCCTTTATTATATTTTATACGATTTTCGAATGTCACCGCTACCCTCGGGATGGAAAGAGAATACACCACGTGCCGAGATTTAACTTAAATGTAATTAATGACAATTCTATATAAACTAATAAATTCTCAATAATACGATCATTAGTAGTACACATTTCTTCGTCAATAAAATCTATTATAAAAACGCTAGGGATTTAATTCAATTTTGATAAATGTACTTAACATATCTATAATATTAAGAAATTCTGAATCGACTGAAAAAACAAAATATAATGAAAACGAGAAAATTAAACTCTCTTTACTATGAAGCTAAAATGTTTTCAACAAAGCACATATAACAAGGTAAATTTTACGATTAAATCTTTGCTTAGAATGAAAATCATAATTTTCGCTTCATTGGCTTACGGATGACTGTAACCTGCAACGTTAAAAATGGAGACTTCAAAAACATGAATGAAACCGTAAATTGGTTAATAGTCACACTAACGTAAGTTGAACATGAGTGAAATAATAATCCAATCGTTACTTGATTCCATTATGATAAGAGCGAAAAATTCCACTAAATTTCTATTTTAAGGATAAACTTGAGAGGGAACATTATATATATATACAAATGGAATTTCATGTAATTATTGAAGAAAAAGCGAAATACAATATGAAATTATTACTTTACATTTGGATAATAGATAACTTCAACCTCAATACTTATTTGTCAAGTATTGGGGTTATTTATATTTCAATTTTTTGATTGTTCTAAATTTTAGCATTGTTCGAAAATATAATATCATACAGACGGGAGATGGTTCGATAAGAGTGACAATGAAATTGATTTGGAGAAGTGGAATTTAATAACGTGAGTCAAGCTAACAAAATGGATAAAAGAAAATTTGAAGAGATTATTTTACAATTGAATACAATTTAAGACGGTTAATTCTATTGTTATATCCAAGGAAAGAAAACGGAGAATAAGTAAGTAAATAACTAAGATTTTCTTATGATAAACAGGCTTTGGGCCACTACTGAAGCTATATCATAGTATACCATTATAGCACTAGCTAGTAAACCAGTTTTTCTACTTCAAAATACTTAAAAAACTCGTCGATTGACTTATAAAAAAGGAAAATACCTATAAATATAATGGAAAAATATAGTAACAAACACAATGAACGCAAATAATATTAATATAATGAAATTAATTTTACCAGAATAGAAATACCTTTCAATGACACGTTATATTAAATTATAGAAAGATATAATGATCCGTTAAGAAAAAATAAAAGAAATAAAAATACGTCAAATGATGGAATTGAGCAATTGGGATACTCTTATAGTTTAGTTTAAAGAATGAAACCATAAATAAACCACTAGAAAAGATTTAAAAATAGCGATATATGTTCATTATTAGAGTAAACATTCATATTAATATTCAATACATGATTTGAAAAGCCATTACTACTGGAGTTGCCTTGGCTCAATGCTGTAAAGCAACTATGCCAAAGCTGTCGTTTAAAGCGGTAGGATACTGTCTATAATCCACGATGAAGAAAGAAGTGAGAAACTCCAGCTAAGAAACTGCTATAGAGTTTGATAAAAGGGTTGGCCCGGTCACGTAACAGGTGTAAGGGAAAAATTAAAAGCGATTTCGGAGCATCGTGGGAATATAGCAACTGTTACAACTAGATTCCTAGTGACTCTTGGCTCATATACAAGCCTATAATATTATCCCCGGTTTACCCCCTAATCCGCGCGTTTTGTAAAAGACGGTAAAAGGCGTTAAATATATTTAAAAGCTAGTAACAGGTACCTTCTAGCCAAAAACCCTTTAAGGTACATAATAGCTGTTTAAGTGCGACGCAAAACGTTATGGTAACGTATAGAAGCTTTCTGTCGTCAATCGTTTGGGTACATCGAATAAGCTGCCAGTATTCGTCCCCTACAGCCTTTCCTATAAATAGGCCCTCTAAACCCCAAAAATATTAAACCTTTTTCGTTTATTAATAACTTCCTTCTTTGCACAGTAGTGCTATGTCTCTCTATCATGCGTTACACGCATCAAATATAAGGAACCCTTTCAAAGCCTTTTTTGGTTATTGTTGTATCACTCGCCTAGAAATAATGAACGCAAACATAAATTACCAGGTTCATAAAGCTATCCGTAACATGACATTTATTACTTCGAAGTTTCTTGTCCTTTGTTAATAAGAATATAGTCTTTACTTATACGCTCTATTCATATATTTTATCATAGCAGCTTAAAATAAACGTGTTTTGGGTATATTTATAGAATAGTGCATATTTCACGTGAATTCTGTTAGGAGACCGAAGATAAATATAAATTTCAAGAACGTCTTAGGATGTATTCACGGTTAGCGAAATACTAACATTACATACCGCTTTTACGTCGTCGACGCCATGAGCCGAAACTTCAGCGATACATATACGCTTTTGGACCTTAACTATAATAAAGAAAAAGTTGTTAAAGAATTTTAGAAAGTGTGTTTTACGTTTGACGTTTAGGATTGGAGTAATTGGCCCGGCTTTAAAGCCGTGTTCTAGATGCTAATAAGCGGCTAAATAACGTATAGCCAATAAATTTGTCTTCAAAAAGGTTATGTGAGTTTGTTTTACTATTTAACGTCAAGTTGATATGCAGGGAGACAATAACTTTATACCGTTTACATCTGTTCGTTCGGGTGGTCTTTGCGTTATATAACTCTTGAATAAGAAACATAATAACTAGATAAAAAAAAGAGTATTTGGGTAATAAAGGTAGATGTTATGGTAGATGAACGGGTTAAAAGTTTGATTAAAAGTGAACAAAAATTTGGTTAGAATTATTCAAAATATTAATAACAAGTTCAATGAGCTTATTAATATTGGCGAGAAACTGATCGCCTAAAATGGCTTGAACGTATAATCAGATAATGGAAATGAAAAGTATAAAGGCATGGTTGTAATAACTATAATTATAGTAGTGATATAAATTTGTATACCGTGATCAATATCCGTAAAATAACAGAGTTTGAACGATTCAGTAATTAGTAAAGAATCAATTTAAGTTAAGAATGTTAGCGGATTGAGCGACATGATCTATCGTTATCCTCAGCTCAGTCATTATGGAATTTGAAAGAGGTTCGAATAATTTGGTTCACGTAAAATCGGTAGTGTTTTCCAGGTGGAAAATCAACTTTAATGGCGTAGTATTCAATAATACATGTAATACGATATTTTAAGTAACATTAGTTCAGATTCTTTGATAATCAACTCCGTTTGTAATTTATAAAATAACTTTAAAGGTTATTGCCAACCTTAAATCGTGTTTAGAAAAAGCGATGATTTTTAGCGACTTAGTCCATTCGTTTTTTTGTAGCCACTAGTGAGGTTTATTCGAATTTCGTAAAGTTGCGAGTATATTAGACGATGTCTTCGGCTTTTGTATATGGATTTTTTAGGGGCAATAGTTATATGGTAGATAGATTATATAGGGATAATGTGGGAGTTATATTTTGTAAAAACGGTTTAATATTAGTTATAATAGTATTTCTGTTTTTTAACGTTGATCAATGACCGTATTATATTTAACTTTAATGAAATTAGGTGTAAATAACGAAAGATTTCAGATATATTAGGATCTTTTAATTAATATTTTTCGTGGATTCATTCATTTCGAATTGAAATACGGCATTTTAACTTTATTCTGCCCCCTTGAAGTTTTAAGAACGTTTCTGTAACCCACTCATTCAATTTGGGACTCGGTAGTTATTAACAATATAAAGAAACCTGTAAAATTTACATTGGCAGTTTGAAAACCATTCCGTATAAACTTCGATGTTAATGGTATTTATAACTTTTGAAGTAACGCCTACACGTTAATAATCCGTAAAAATTATAAAATAACGTGATTTATTAAGTCTTTTATGAGGTAAATCGATTGTATATTCTACTAAACACTTGTTTCAATGCAGTTCGGAAATTAATAAGGCTTTAAAAGGCTTTTTTGGACGATCTACTAATAAATCGTCCGTTTACAAATATTATAATTTCGGTAAAAACGTCGTATTATACCGTATAACCTAGGTTAAGAATAATTTTTGATTTGAGTAAAGATAGTAAAGTTGTGGCCCTCCTAGCTATTGAAAAGAGAATCGCATGTAACATATATAAATGTGGTAATAAATAATTTGGAAATGAAAACTCAAATACAGTTACGAAATCATAAAAATCCATAATCTTTTACTAAATATTTCGCAATAGAAACTTTACGTATTTAGTTGTTATTAATACGAATATTAGTTTGGAGATTGCGTTTGTATATACGTATCGCATGAATTAAGCGACGATAAGTAACTTCTTAGGTAATAACAGCATCCAAAAGGTTTTGAAGGTAGATATGTAATGATTACACTAAATACCCGTGAGTAAATAGAAGGTGTCAGGGGGTTTATGTTAGCAGTAAGGTAGCAGAGGTAATAAAGATGCAATATCAATAAGATGTTTGTTCGTGCTGTAGAATGACCACTAGCCGTTAAGCTATTCAGGTGTGTAGACTGAATACTTAGATTGACAACTGAAGAGCTATGAAGGAAATACTATCTATGGTGCTGACCGCGTCCTTATATCCCATTGCCTTCATACTATCTTTAGTAATGGATCGTTTGGATCACCGTACTGATCCCACTGATCTAGTGCTGCCTCACCTTGGGTCGGTGGCTGATCCTTACTGATCCCATGTAGCCTCACTTTGGATCAGTAACTGATCCATACTGATCCATCACGTGACTTACTTAGTCACCTTGCTTACATAAGAGATGTTCACCGTCTAATGTGTTAGACTACAGGCTCTCAGTGGCTCAGCTGCATGCTGGCCTGTTTCTTGACCCAACAGTTGTCTGGGTTATAACATGATATTGGAGGAAGATATGTAACTCTCCGGAATAAATTTGTTGGTAACGGTTTACCGGGTAATTTATACATTTACAAGTGGTTTGACACGGATTCATTCGTAGCGATGGAGTTATAGTTTCCGATTAAGAAGATAGGAGTCGGAAACGATTTTAGGAATATCTTAATTTTGACAAAATTGTATATCAGGTCATATATAGTTTACTTTTTTTATCGTAAATTAGTTTCAACGGAATTGGAAAATGCTGTTATAGGCTGGTGCCTAGGCTAGTGGTTACTTGAGATCTAGTCCTAGCGTTTACCATACTCATACAATGCTTTGGAGCCGCTTTTAAGCATGACTTTATTCCTATTAATTGACCAAGCCACCCCTTTGCTGTAGCTTCATAATAGAACCCTAATAAGGGTTTCTTCCTGCTTTTTTTATCGAAGCTAATGAATAGTATTCGACCGCTTTAAATGGTCTCTTTAGTTTAATATTTTTATCTAGAATCCTAGATATTTTTTCCCGAAGGTAATTTTAATAATTACGAACACTTATAATGTAAAGTTGTATTTTCTAGCTTCTGGAAATTGAATACACAAACTTTCAAACAAATTGTCGACCCGCGTATATAAAAATAACTTTAAAGCACTCTAATAATACAATAAGACTATTGAACTATTGAACAAGAAGAATTTACTGACAATTTACGTATAGAACTTGTTGAATGGGATGAAACCGTTCGCAAATACACTTTTTGTATGAAATAACGTAATACAGATCTACTAACCACGTTAATTCATATAACTCGAAACCTTAAAGTTATTACCAATACGTTTATATTGTCGTAATAACCTTCTTTTAAAGATGTCCCATTATTATATTTCTAAAAAAATAACGTAATTACTACGTTCTTTTTCCACGGGAAACTTTACTAATTCATCCAATAACAATAGCAACCCAAAATATTCCGATTCCGATTACAATACTAACAACCGATTCAATAAAGTTCATCGTTAATAAACTTAATGCAAAAGTTATGAACAACCAGTTAAATTATTCAACTTCAAATTAAGTTAACTGGTATAAAAAGCTACGATATTACACGAATCAAATATAAACCGAAAGCTTATTGCAAAAAACCAATTTTATAATGTTTTTTGAAAACTAGAAAGCCTGTCGAGAATAGTTATAAAAAGCTATTATACCTGCGGTAATGAAGGCGGTAACAACGATTCTAACGCTTTTATAACAATTGTTTACATGTACTATTAAAATATAAATACAGCTAAACCGTTATCACCCGTCTAATAAATTGAAAACAAAAAGTATATGAACGATTTGACGTTATTTTTAACGTTTTAAAGAATTTACTTGCTAAAACTAACAACATAACCTGGGAATCTGCTACTAAATTCGTTATTTTTATAAAGGCTATTACTAATACGATACTGTACGCGTTATTTCCCTTCGATATCCCCGTAAACGACAATAAATGATTTATTTACGACCAACTCATTACAAAACGGTTTCATAAGCTCCGCATTCGGCATAGTAACGCTAATCACATGTATAATACTAGTAACAACGATATTATTTATAACGAAACTAATAACAATGACACATTCGTTCCAAATAACTGAAAAAATACTATTATAACTGATGTAAAGGTTTTTTAAACCTATACTAAATGAGACATTACCTAAATTAATCATTTTAATCTTTCCCGTCATAAAAAACTTCACTTATACCTAATATACAACACGAATAATTATCGAATTCGAACCTATTTATTAGATTCCACGTAACACTCGAACAACTTCAATACCAAAGCTAATAAAAACATTCACTTTATCTTCACCGAAGATTTCATCAACATTTAAAAGAAAAAAATGTTGCTTTTATATATAGTTTCGTACGAAAGTTAAAAGAATTCTGATTTAAAACGATAACTTCTTCCTGAAACTTAAACAACATCCTATCTATAATAAATTTACTTTGTAATTTTACGTAATTTGTTGACGTTCGGGTAAATATAAGTCATAAATATTACAAAGTTTTTAATAGGTAATTATCCGCTGATTGTAATTATGTTGTATCGCTATTCCTTTCAAAGAACTTAACAAAAGCACTTGTCACGTACTAAAAATCAACTTACACTTTATTTCTGTACCTCAGTCTAATAATGAACTTAATAAATACCGGTATGGAATTTCATTCGGGTTATTTCCCATTATTATATAACGGCCTTTGAGGGAAACTCCAAATATAATACAAATGATCGATTTTGACCGTTAAAGAAAATATATTATCCCTGACATAAATGGGTAATTACCCTGTATAAGTATGAGCATTCACGCCAGTATAAAATTTATCGAAATTCGTTAATATCGTTACTTTACATATAATATTCCGAAAACCATGGAAACACCAAGCTGATATTACGCAACTCTTGACCGTTTTTGTTGAAAATATCAATAGAACATTTACCGCGCAACCACCCACCACCGTTAACGATGAACTCCCCAATACTTTTAGGAAATTCGCACCTTTATTTAATAAAGCCCTAAAGAAAAAACTACCTATTTACCGCTTTGAACCCAATTACAAACTTATATTTGCAGAAGATAGTTAAAACCAGCCTTTAAAAAACCTAAAAACTTATTATCAAATATATTATGGGACGAGCTTCTAGTATTATTGAAAACACTAATTAAATCGTTAAACCAAATGTTTATTTACGTGCGCAGGTCCTTAATGGATATCGCTATATTCTTCATTTAACAACCGAAAACAGTCTATACTTCCATATTTATTACCATAAATTTAACACTATCATAAGAACCAATCGCTATGTTCTTTCCTTAATAGTAAACTTGAGAAAATACTCCAAAAGCTAAATTTTTCATGGAAATTTAACGTTAAACCCGTTTACTACAAACTTTTGATTAAAACGACCGACTGTTGAAAAATTACGTTCTAAATACTTTTCGTACTTTTTAAATAACTAATCACTTCTTACGGTATTTCCAGCATAGTTGATACCTTTCAATAATATATTAATAATTAGTTCGATTTATTTTGCGATATTTCACGTTATTTTTACTTGATCCTATTTTAATTTATTCCAATACCACTTTCGACAACTATGACGTCAAAATGAAACAGATATTAATCGATTTAAACGACGTTAAGCTTAACTTCGACATATTTCAATGTAAGTTCGGTATTTAAAAAACTCAATATTTGAAGTTCGTTATCGAAACCGGAATTGAGATACGTATAAACTCGGAAAAGCTACGTGTTATCCAGGAGTAGGCAATATCCACGTTTATATTAGGGGTATAGGTGTCTCTTGAAATTATTAAATTTTACCGATAATTCATTTAAAATTACTTTATAATTACCGACGCTTTGATTTGGTCAATTCAAAAGTAATTCGATTTTCAAGAGAATATCCCCAAAAAAACTACTTTCGAACAACTTAAGCTTTGATTCCTTTCTAAACCAGTTTTCGTCTAATGAAATCTTGACCGGAAAACCTATTAAACAGCCAACTGTTCCAGTTAGGTGTCAAAAGACTAGTTACTCCAACAAAATAATCACAGTACCCTATGTCTAATAACTTATTTCTTTCTTCTTTTGTCACTTACCGAATATAATTACTAAATTTACAATTAAGAACCATTATAAATTATAAATTGTTGAAAAACATGGAGTATAGACTTCTAGGATACGACCTAACCGTTTGTTATCTTGGCCAATCATAAAACTTTGAATACTTTATTACCACTCAAAGTCTTTCTGAATCACTAATCTATCAATCTAAATTCCATTCTTAATTCTCTTATCAATTAATTCATAATATACGGGTGAATTATATACGACCCAATATATTATTTCGACTAAATAGGGATATTTTCAAAAACCTTTCCGTCTCCCGCTTTTTAAACCGTGAATTAAAACTCTTACACCCCAAATAAATGGCTTTTAAACAATTCCCACGCGTATGAGTATTCCAGTAATCTGTTGCCGGTAAATCCACTCCGAAAGGTTACGAACTTTTCACTAACATCGATATTTAAAACGGCTTGGACGCCGTTATTACCCGGAACGTTACTTACCCCTGTTTGGTTCGCGCAATACGTATAAACAACCGGTTCTTTCCCATCAATATTTATATTCATGAAGACCAAATATTCAAGGTTTTCATCCCAAAATATTAAATAAACGATAATAGTTTTTCATGGTTTCGTAACCGTATTTGAATTTCCGGTTACGAGCTATATTCTTTCCCGTTAATTGAAAATATATAAGATTCACTTACTACTAGCTACCCTAACTGTAATGTTACCATAGTTTTTTTTAACCAGAACGTATTCTTAACCCGGGTTAAATTATACGATCCGATATTTTTACCGGAATTATAATCTTTACAAAAGTAGAATTCATTGGCGATATCTTCGAAAAGAAATTCTGAAACCCTTACAAATTACGAAACGTTTTTAAAATGAGCTTTTGATCAACTTTGTGGTTGATCTCCCATAAAACCTAACTAATGACCCACGTTTCCGTATAATTATTACAAATCGTTTGAATTAGATGATTACTTCCAAATTTATTAATACATAAACGCCGAAGTCTATATAGAACGATTTTTTAACTACCATGAACGATTTTACGAATTTCCTCGCGTTATTAATGATATTCGAAATTCTACTGGAACTTCTGGGTTTAAAAAACGCCCTTACAAATTAATAAGAGTAGAATATTACCTAAATAACGTATTGCACCCCAAAACGAATGATACTACCGAATATATCAATTGAAATATCTTTGAAAATACCTATATTATTTTTTCGCTTACACCTAATTTATTTACATTCATTTATTACATACTTCCAAATTCATGTTGAATAATGAAAATATTATTAATATTATTATTAATGCATTCTTCATACCATATAGCTATCATATAGATTCCCCTAATATAAACTGTCTGGCATTTACTTATTTAAACTATGAAATTTTATATAAAAGCAAAACACTTCGTCTGGCGCATTCGCAACGCTACCAAACTCGTACAAACTGTAATAAAAACTATATAACCATACATAAAGGAGACAGTTCATTAATAACGCTTTCACTAAAAACTGTTTCGGTAAGATGACAATATTGAACTTTTTAAAAAAAAAATATGAGCCGAACTAATTTCGAAAAAAATAAATTCATTTCATAAAGAATATCGTATTATACGTATAATCGATAAATACGTTGTTAAACATAATATTTCAAGTAAACATCACCACTAAATTCGCATAAACCAACTTATTTAAACCTCTTCTAACCAGTTTCTAAAGCAATAAATCCGCCAATATTAACCACCCGCTATCGACTTTATCAGTAATAATAAAGCAACCGAATGTGGGAATAGCAGTCAAATGTAGTATAGTCAAGTCAACTATACTTACAGTTATTTGATTGTACTAACTTCAGATTGACTTCATTTTGTGGGATTGATTGCAAGTCTAGTACATTACATGCCCACTTCAAAGTGAGGTATGAACCAAAGGACTTGGTCGTACAAATTAGTTTGCAGACAGGCTAGCGGTCTGCCAAACTTAGAACATGAAAATTATCAACCAATTTCAATTCAGAACTAGTTACTTCAATCACAGTGATTCGAATCTATTTTGTTGCAAAAATAAAAGCCTAACAATACTAATTAATACTTATTAGGTGAAACATAAATAAGCTAGGTAAAAAAAAAGTTACTTTCTGGTTGTTTCAATTTATTTCAGCAAGTTAAAGAAAAGAATTTTTACGAAATGCCACCTTCTGCATCATCTACATTTTATAGGTAACAAAAAAGAAGACTTTTCAAGTAAGTCTACTAGTTACAGGTATATGAAAGTGGCGAAGGTATAGCCATCACAAAAAAACACCAAAACCTTTTGGTGGAACAATCTAAGGAACGTTAAGATTAATTGTCTAAAAGTTTCAAAAATCTTCAAGTTGGTAAACGGCTATATTAATACTATTGCAATTACTACGACTCCCAATTTCAAATCGTAAAATCTACTAATCCTACAGCCTTTAACTAAAAACACCAATATTAAAGACAAACCTACAACTCACCCCTTTATACCATTCTTTCTCCCCTACTACCCTTTAATTTTTGTTAAGATAACTTTAAAACATGCCGGAATTAACACCATCACCAAATATAGAAAAAACAAGGCAATGAAAGCTTTCGGTACCACCTTCGTGAAGCACTATAATAAAGACCTCTGATTTACGGACTCTGATAAAAACTCTTCAACTAAATATCTTACCAACGTTGTCAGCTACTACATACTCGATTTACAACCTACGAATAACAATTGAAGCCTAAAAACATACTATAACTTTCAAAAATAGGCTAAATTAAATCTTACCAACATAAAAACTGGCAAACAAACCTATTAAAATTAGCCCAAAAACTGGAATTGTTAGCCAAGCTGTGAAGTTACCTATATAAAAAGGGGAAGAGGGCAAGCTATCAAACTTACTATATAAATACGCTCCCAATGAGGACCCTAAATGGGTTTACAAAAGTAAAGACGAAGGTATCATTAGCGACAACATCACTTACCACCCTTCAACTCATTACCAAAGTTATGCCCAACCTTAAATAAGTTTTTCAACTCCTTTGGCTCAATATTAGAGGGGTTAATGTTACCAGCTGTAAGGAAACAATTAAACTATACGTTGTAAACTTCCAAGTCCACCGATAAATTAAACCAAAACTATAATGTATCCCTCAATACCAAAAAATGTATTATCAAATACGGCAAAACCCTCAAATCCCTTTCCTCTAAACCCCTCAACACGTCTAATTCCAGCAGGCAACTCAAGGACAAAACTACCTCATACGCGAACCTGCTATAAGCACGTCTACTATCTTTTTCCCTCCAAATTTAGCTCAAAGCAACTATTTAACCTATCCTACTCAACAATGATTCCCCCAACACCGGTTAAGGATTCCAAAAGGTTCCTACAACTAATAAAATACCCTTTCCCCTCGAAATATCCCTATGGTAGATATGGATTACATGGTAGTTACCACGTTTGTCAAAATCTAAAGAGAAAATGAAAAGTATAACGGTAAGCCGTACGACTTCCTCGACGTCAAATTACGCCCGGTTCTCAATATCTACCCGCAAATAAAGGTTAAATTACTAAACTTTCACTCATTATTTCCCAATATCCTCACCGATTAAGCCAAGGACCATAATCTTCGGTATTTCATAAATTCTCCTTCTTTCCGAAATATTTACTACAGTCTTTCAAGGTTACTTTAAATACAATGTTAAACTTACCTACTACTGTCTTATCTGAAATATTATGGACTAGTTTATCATATTACATTACAACAAAAGGAACGAAAAGCATAATAAACCACTTAAATTGAATACTTAACAAGCTCAATCTCTGCCAACAAGTAATAGGGAATGTGGAAGCTAGCGAAAGCATACTACGTTAGTAAGTCCTGCAAACCGTCCTAGTCTATAAAGAGTTCAAATACGCCTTACAATACCCTTCCGCTACCTGTAAATGTTTTTTTTACCCAGTTGAGGTTTTTACTTACGATCATGATGACACGAGTACGGAATTTAACTAATATATGCCTTTAAGGTTTAAAGTTTAACGACGACGTAGAAACCCTTTTTAAGTGTATTACATCAACCGTAAGTATAGCTGGTTTGATAATTAAAGTTAATAAAAAGCCCGGACCTGAATCTATAGCTAATATATCACATGCGAAAAAGGATTTAGATGATAGCTAAACAAATTTCGTCAAATATCAAAACATATCAAATTTGTAATAAACAAAGTTGTTAATCAACACTATTTATAGCTTCCAACCGCTAAGATTGATGGGGAAGGTATTACATACAGTTCAATTCCATTTTTACTTCAAAATCAGAAAAACAAACACAAAATCATTGGTTAGTACAAAAATACTAACACCGGTCCGGAAACAACGTTATAATTCGTCGACCATACCTTCTTATTTTCCTAACAGGTAAAGACCCCTATCACCGTTATAACAATAAAAAACCTAACCCTACATACATATTCAAAATTTGGAACTGGTACGCAAAGCGGGTCTTTTAGGATATTATTCCAGATACTAGAGTAATACGGTACTTAATAAGAGGCTATTCGAATTATATCGCATTACAAAATAATACTAATATTATTACGGAAATTGATCATACGAATAACAGTAAAGCAAAAGTTAGCTTTATCTCTAAAAAAAGGCTTTATTTAGAAAAATCGCCAACTATTACTACCGTAGTTGATATTATGATCTTTGACATCTTAAAATCCGTTACTTCTATTCTAATTTGTCTTTAAAACATAAAAGACCTCGAAGTCAATACGAATTATCACGCTAAGAAACTGGTTAAGTTAAAGACGGTCAAAGGTTTCCACGTAATTATAAATAAAGATACCTTTAATTTTATTTCGAATAACCAAAAGAAGTAGTATGAATTTTAACAGAATCAGAACTTAGTTAATTTTACCGCTGGTTGAATAACACAGCGACTAATATGATATAGAAGGTTTTAAAGGCAGTTGGTTATAGAGATATGGACTTGCTAACGCTAAACTCAATTGAACGGCTTTTCTATCATTGTTAAATACACTTTCAAACCCCCCTGAAGATTAAGTTTACGTTAAAGAAAATTCAAAACTTTAACTTCCTGATGTTTGTAAAAGTATTTTACTTTAAGGACAAACAGGTATTTCACGTTATTAACTAAGTAATGAGGTTTTACAACATCAACTTCCTGATGTTATTACGGAGAAGGAAATATAAAAGGCACTACATATTTAATAAATTAATACCTACTGAAGAACACTTAACGTACCAGTCCATGATACCAATACCAAATTTACGGCGATAAAATTTTAAACTGATCTTAAATCGATAGGTATTTAGTATAAACAAGTTTTCATTATAGTCTATTGTGATATTGACTAAATAAAGATAAAAAAACATAAGCTCTTTTAGAAAAGTTTACGAAATTCTTACCCTAGAAATTTAAAGCTTTATAAGTTAAAACAGTACAACTTCAAATAACTAAAAATGGTTTCAACGATATTATTGGCCCCAACAGCATAATGTAAACATTGTTAGTATTTGGAGCTTACCTACATATAAGGACTAAATTGCTACTATTACTAAATACCGAGAGGCGGGCTATAGTATATAGAAAAGCCTTAAAGAAACCAGGGAAAAAGTCGACACGACGCTAAATCAGCAGTACCATGAATGATACAAACGAATGATCGACAAAAAAATATTGACCCAACCTTTTTAAAGTCAAGTCCTTACATGGCGAAAGCCAGGCAAGTAAAATAAACCTTATAAGATATTGAATATCGCTAACCTAAACATAGTAGTTAAAACCATTGAAGACTCTGTTACTCTTCGTATTATATACGTTAAGCTGTACGAAAAACCCTTTAAGTTTAATAAAGATCCTTATGTAGAAGACCTTCAAACCAAACGGATTCACTCATAAAATCATCTTGAATGGATCGTTAATAAGCCGATAAAAAGTCAACGGCGAAGAAAACTACCGAAATAAAAAATAAACACTAAAAGAAAAGATGGTAATAATAATTACAAGCCTTGGAAGGCATCGTTATGGACTCAGGCCATTGGATATTGAGTCTATAGATTACGTAACTGTGCACGTAATGGGATGTGCAGTACCAGGTCTAGGAAATATCCTGGTGCGTTTTGAGCGCAGTTTATAGGTATTACATACAAGGGTAAGAGACGGGCTTTGTACGGATTATATACATAAGTCCTGCTTAAATAACCACTAAAGCCTTTTATAATCTTCTAAGGCACCTTAACTGTACACTTTATTTGATACCTATTTGGTATATTATTATAAGTCGGACTATAATATTCAGTTATGGTTTCTATTTATATTTTTGAAGAGATATTACTTATAGTTAAAGAATCGATGAAAAATAATCAAAATTTTACGTTACACAATAACATTTTCGAAGAAAATAGGCTGTCAGGGAATACCTAGTTCGTCACCTTTGTAAATATGCCTCTTACCTTATTGGGCCAACTTAAACTGATAGGTCATACTTACACAATATTATAGTTTATTTCATCTATTTTTGCACTAGACTTTTTATCTGGTGTCGCCTAAGGTATTATTAAGATTTAACATTGTAAAACCGAGCTAACGACTATTCGGTTTAATTTTCTAACGTTTATGAGTAACCGAAAACAATACGACGAATTTCAATTCGATAGTTTTGCCCACAAGTGGATGGCGACGCGTTGAATAATCGAATTTATACTAGAAACAAATAATATATAAGTCTAAAAAGGTTGGTATACGTTTTTTTATATGTAGAGTTATTTTACATCGGCAATAAAGCAGACTGTTTCGAAATATTACGAGGCCGGCAGATATAAGGGAATATACGATACGAGCAAATTTTTCGACTATATTAAAACTGCTTTTAGGGAACTTTATCGCGCCACTAAGAATTTAATCGACTTAAATGGATTTCTTGTAGACGATAAATACTTATGAATACCGTTTACCATTAGGTTCGAGATATTGTTAGCTTATGAGAACGGATTAGATTAACCTTTGGCTGTTAAATTAAATTACCTACGTTTTTACATATTCCTAAATATTCGAAATAAATCTATTACGGTAAGCGTTAGCCATATCGACCATATCGCGACTTCAGCAAAATACGGCGAGTTTGTGAATGAATCGAAGTTTTTTAACCTCAAAACGACGTTTTAATCGACGATTATAAAGACTTGTATAAATACCGCGACCGGATGAAAATATAATTATAACAGGAGTTCATACCTTTTAGGTATCCTCGTTAAAGGGCCGCGATAATTGCGATTAGTTATTTTAATAATCTTGTGAGGTATTAGCTCAAGGCTCAAAACGCCGAATAACTTAAATAACTACTAAGGGATTTCGGTTCAAATAAATTACAAAGCGTTGCTTACGTTGTAGCTCGTCGAATCATAACCAATTCAATGATAAATTTCTCCCGACTTTTCCTTCGAAAAAGGTATATACGGTTTATATCGAAAAAGCGGATAACGGATTTTTATTGTCGGTGATAATAGAAGCTTAACTTTTGAACATAGTTTCGTTGAGGGGTTACATAGCTGTAACGACTTATTTATAAATTAGAGTAAAGAGGAGTTGAATTTACTTGAAATACGTATAAACGAAGATCTATTACTTATTCCTGTGCTTTTGAATAATTTTTACTTTTCAAACGCCTGAATCAATTCCGGTTGTAATTGTTATTATATTATAAACGTGGCTTGGGCAAAACGGTTGAGGACAAAGTTAATTCTGTTACTATACTTTCAAAATTTCCATATAATTGAAGGTTAGGGAATAATATGAGTATGAACTTTATAATCGAGTTTCATTAATAAATAATCAAGTCAGATATTGATATATATATTATTTCCAGAATAACGCATAATATGATTTTAAATATATTGTAAATACGATACTGATAGATAACTTTCAACGTTGGAGAAAGTCGCGTAATAAATAATAGTTCAAAGAATAAATTGAAGATACAATAATAATATACTTAAGGTTCGTGGATATTCGCGGTATTATAAAATTAATTCTTATCAATTTGGTAGCCGTATTTTAGCGTACGATATCACGTATTAGGGATCAATTATAATTGTTGTTGGTAGGGCTTTAGATGTTGCAACGTTGTCTAATTTATTAGTCGAAGCAAAAGTAGTATTGTGTAGTCAAGTGTGTATGTATTGTTCTAGGTCTGGCAGACCGCTAGTCGGTTCGCGTAGTAATTTTTATGCTCAATTTCTTGGCCTGTGCCCTATTGTGAAGTGGTTTTATACTGTATTTGACTAACATCCACTATGATTGGCCCATAAAAAACAATATACTTAACTTGCAGTTAGTATAGTCAACTTTAGTGTAAGTAAAGTTGACTTACAGTATTGCAGGTATTACTATTTTAACATTGGCTTATTTTTAGTTTGTGCTCGTACACTTGTGTGGATAACTAGTATTTTTCGGTTATTTCCGAATTACTTCCTCGTTAACTGGCCAAATCCCTATAAATTACAGTTGACTTCTATATCAAATTGTACCTTATTGCACTTCAATTGGCTCCATTTGACTTTAATTGTTTTATGGCTCCGAGCTCGAAGTTTTTTAACTTTTACAAAAAGTTTTTCCGCTACAGGCCTATGCAAGACTCTATGTTATAGGCCTATGCAAGTCTCTACTTTGGTCGTGCCAGTTAAATAAGTTGACATCGTCAGTCCCCTGGCAGTCTTGTAGTTCCTGATCGCCGTCACATGACTTGACCTTGTCGGGTAGCCTATTAACGTAGCCCTCTATGCGTATGGTTAGCTTGTTATTATTTATAAACCGTTTAAGGGCCTTGTTTAGCGATGCTTTTGTCATGGCATTAGGAGGATTGTCTTTGCCATTAATCTACTGGAACTTTTTAATTTCCCTCCTTTTGTAGGCTTTGCGCAGTGCTATTACATTGATTATGAAGCGTTTTTAGCTAGTGGTTCCGAGCTTCGATAGGTTTTCGAATAGGTTTCTCGAGTTAGTATAGATTACTACCGGGATAGGAGGAATTTTTAGCTACCTGTTGATAAAGTTCAGGGTTTTCCATAGTGCTATCCCTATATTAAATTTTGTTATTATGCTGTAGATCTTTGAATCTAGTACGTTTCGTGTGATCTTTTTGTATTTGACGGAGGTTTAGTGGACTAGGCTGTTGATAATGTTAAATTGATCCTCTCATTTGTCCTTAATAACGAGTGTTATTAGGAAGTCAATCTGTAAAGAGAGGTTAGTATTATTTTTCAAGAACCCATTCATATAGATTATTAAGTTGGCCTTCAACAAATTGATTGTGATTATTTTGATCCTTCGGTTTAGGCTCTGTACTTTTTATTTCAGCTTTTTATTTAGCCGGTTGAGGTCGTTATTTGTTGGGTTTTGTATTTATATCGTGATAGATAGGTCGAAGAATGCTTTCAGTTGGTATAGGGTGGTAATATAGTTGCGAAGATCGCGTTATTTTAGGTACCATTAAGTTTTAACCATATTAGGTTTATCGATTGTAGATAAGTTAGTATCCTAGCATTTTTGGGGAAAGTTAAAGCCGGAATTAATACTATGTATGCGGATAGACGATTTATTGAAGTCAAGTTAGTTACCCTTCGTTTACATTGTAACCAGATTATAGTTTTAGAACTTGCAGTTTTTGATTGATTGTTGTTTCGATGTTACAAGGCTTACTGTTCCAAAGAAAGAGGGTATAGTTATTTTATATAACCACTAAGCTGAAGTTTTTCCTTGGAGTTACTAATAAATACGGGTTGTATATTAAAGATTTTTTATTTAGCTCTGGTTTGAAGTGAAATTGGTAGGTTAAGAACTAATGGACGCCTGCTTTAACTAGTCCATATAGTGGTTTGATATATCGTATTAACGTTTCTTCAGGGTAGACGATACGTAGTTTCTGTGGTAATTTTAGTAACACGATCCGTTGTCGGTTGGTCACTAACTTCGTGTATAATTACATTATATTTCTACTATTAAGTGTGAACTTATTGCTAAAGCAACTATTTAGCACTGGATATTTTTTTAAGTCGTTGGTGATTACGGAAGGATTTCGTTTTTGCCTTTATAGATATATCTGTGAGCAATTAGACGTAATATTTCGTATGGCTGCCCCATGGTTTTACCTTAAACCTTGTAAATAATCCTCGAACTAAAGATCGTAATATTTGGGTTTTGGAGGTTGAAATAAGCTTTCGGTACAAATTTTATTACTTCTTGTGTTAGTAGGCTGTTAATTTCGACCTGTCGCTTTTTTGAAAGGGTTTGACGAAGGTCTTATTAATCCTTTGTATTCGAAACTTTATTTCCAAGTTTTCTTTATCCTTTTTTTCCCTGTTTACCTAAATAGTATTGTAGATGCGGCCTAGTTTATATTCTTTTCCTTATTATTCGTTTTTTTCAGGAGTCGTTCGCCCTAGTGAAGTCTCATTGGCTTATCGAATATAGGTGGATATAGTTCATGTTAGCTCAGTTGTTTGGCTTAAGGGTTGTTATCGTTGGTTATCTTAATATAGGATTTAACTTGGGTAATCCGGAAGGTTATAAGGCCGTTAATAGTTTTAATAAATATTTCAGAATTTACGTTACTTAATGTTTTGTAAGGGCCTTCCTATTTACCCAGCTTCCGTTATACGAAGATTTTATTATGTAATGATAGAGAAATTACGTCGATTATTGTAGGGTCGTCTCTGGGTTTAAAGGTATTATTGATCTGGCGACGTGCCGATTTCTTCCGCAATTACTTTAGTGTTTTTCCGTAGGCTACAGCTCGTTTCTGGGTACTTTCTGATATCGGAGATTACTTGTTAGGTATGGGTAAGCTTTAAAGACTAATAGCGTTGGAAATAGGCTGTCAAGGTCCATAGTGTCGTTCAGACCTTTTACCGCTATCTGAAGGCGTGCCTCCGGATCCGTAAAGCTTTCAATCTTTATTGTAAGGATGTTATATATTTGTTGAAGTAGTGCGTCTACCATTTTAATCTTTCCAATACTTTAGTGGGCTTTTATAAGAACCCGTTTTCATTAAATACCTATTATCTTGGCATTTTCCTGAAACTCTGCCGCCGTAAAGTTGTTGCTAATATTGTGGACAGTTACATTAGGTGGACCTAAGTACGTGTTAATTCATATTATTATCAACGTTTCCCACATATTTTTTTCCGAAAAGGATTTAAGAAATTTGATTTTGAAAAAGAATGTTATAGAGTAAACGACGTGAAAAATAGGCTTACTGTTTAAGTACAATATATTAACAAGAATTTCATGATGAAAGTATATGTCTTTTTTCAATGTAAATTTGAAATTTAGGGGGGTTTAGGTATGTATTGGGAAGTAATGACAAAGCTTTTCGATAGCTTTCAGGATAAAGTATTTTCTATTTTTATACCTTGCGGCCTATAATACTTTGTAAAGCCTGTTACAATTGAGTAGTTAAATCGTCGGTGTAGTTAACGTATTTTCGACTTCGTTAGGTTTACTACTATTATTTTCAAGCCTTAAAGATAAAACTATAGATGACTTTATTTAAAGGACAGGGAAAACCTTTAACTGCTATTAATTAGTTTTTCTATATTAATATTAATATTGACGTTTAGGATTTTTATATCTTTTATCTAGCAAAGGAAATGGGTAAGGTACTTGAGGATGTGAAATGTAATTGAGTTAATAACAGTTTCAATTAACGTTGTCCCTAATGACGATAGTTGTTTGTTTCATCCGAAGCTAAATTTTGCTTTTCCAGTATCATAAAAATTAATTTTAGTAGATGTAGTGTTTTCCCTCTGTAGTTCTATATATTACGAATAGCCTCCTATTAAGTACCTTCCTACTCATGTGTTTGGCATAATACTTTGAAACATGTGGTCCATATAACGATTGTGAAGATTAAAGGTATATAAGGGGTTAAGGGTTGTGTTAGGGTAAAGGTGAGGGTTTTTACCGTATAAATAGTATAGAAAGGTACGGTCAGCCAGGTATTATGCCGTGTTAGGAGCAGTATTTATATGTTACTTGATTTGTTTGGGGGTATCGTTGCTGTTAATTGGCTCGTTTCCTTCAATGTTTGCGATTCGATTTAAGTAGTTTTGTTTAGAAGTATTAGGATATTTGATGTGATATATTACACTTTTGTTGTTTCGTTTGGCGGGAAGGTAGCAAGTTAACTAATAGCCAGACTTGCTATAGATTTAACATTTTTTTTTTTGCAATTATTACAATGATAGATTTTACGGTTAGTAAATCCGTTTAAATTTTGACCTTGTTAGCGCTAGCGTGGCAATTGCCTTCATTCTGAGACCATTTGGTGTTAAGGGCGTTTATAGCCATACTTTTGGTCGACGTAATAAATTACTGTACGATTTTTTGCCTTTACATTAAGGAAGTTGTCAGCTTAGTGGTTTATATTAAGCAAGTTTGGTGTATTTATTATCGCGGTTGCAAGCAAGAAACGTAACTGGTTATGAAAGCTTTCGCAGGTAGTATTTGTGTGTTATAGACTATATTGGAATTTACTAATGCCTATAATGGCTGCCCATACCTGTTTGCAAAGTGTAGCTTCGCTCGCATGGGCTTTTCCCATTACCTATTAGTACAATATTAACTTGTTAAGCATTAGATTTAACGTATCTATTAATGTTTCCTTTTTTTTTCTTTTCGTTATTCTTGTGGATTATCTTGTAGTAGCCCAATTTATATAGTATTAGGCAAGGTGGACGTTGTGTTTGAAGTAGCTTTTTACATTATTGTAAACTTCTCTAAAGGTAGTTATTCGGTTTAGAAAAGTTAGGTAATGATCTTTGGCGTGTTTCATAAGGATTTCATAGAATAGTGGGTAAAAACTAGAAAAAGAAACTTTTATTGACTTATAAATGTTTTAAAAGGGTGTTATTTTCATGTCAAGAAGGTTGTAAGGTTGTTCGTTATACTCTTTTTATATCGTTTCAGATTGTGTTAAAGTCCGTAAAGAATTTTTTAATTAATGTTGACTATTTTGACGGGGTTTAGGGGTAAGTCGCGATAATTATTCCAGGTTTTATTGGTATTTTCTGGAAGTGTATGTTTGGGAGCTTTCAAAGTACGGTAATAAGGGTAATAACTCGTCGCCTAGCCCGAGGGGTAAAGTCCTGTAGTAGGAATTATAGTGGGTTCGCGCGTATAGGTAAAGCTATCGTGAAATTGTTTTTCAGGGGTTTAGTGGTGTTAATTAAAAGGTTAGGGGGTTAGAGGGGTTAAAAGATTTAGAGGGACCTAGTGATTTTGCTTAATTAATTGGTGTTAGGCTTTAACGTCAATTTTTCTTGCCGCGTTGGAGGTCGCTATTTTACGTATCCTATAACCGTTTAAAGCGTATTTCACGCTGTTACGTAGAGGTGTCGGGTTGCCGAATAGTTTAATAAGTTCCCTATCGTTAGTACACAAAGAGGTTTGATTTAGCTAAAGGTAAAAGAGAAGGCCTTTGGATCGCATTTAAGGGTGTTAAAGGTTTTTAACACCCTTTCCTTTCCCTTATAGGTTTTATGGGTTAGGATTTTAAGCGTAATCTTTTCGTTAGGTTAGTTTAAGAAACGTTTCGGCCAATACTAATGGAGTTTTTTTAAAATGTAAATATTATGGGGAGTAATCTTTTTTTTCTAATTTGTCCTTGATAGTACTTTATATTATCTGTTACATATTAGGCATTCGTGGTTGAAAAACTTACGGAAATTTTGAAAGGTGCGAGCTACATGGTAGTAGTTTTCGCCAAAGTACGCGTCGCAGATATATTAGCTAACTTAATTAGTTAGGTGACTTTTAGTTAAGGTTTTATTAATATCTGTAATTGGGAGCCATTCGTTGTAGTGGTCGATAAAGATTGTTTCGAGGTTTTTAATTGTTTTCATTTTTAAACGGGGTTGGTAATGGCTTGCAAATGAGCGCTTGCGATAGTTATTTTGACATTTTGATTTTTGTATAATGTGTAGAGTGAGGAACTTGGTGATCTTTAGACGTGGGGACTTGGAGATTTGGTGTAAATTCGTGTAGAAACTTAGCGACTTAGTGTGAAGTCGCGTGACGTAGATTTTTTGGCGCGACTTGACGATTTTCGGTGTTTTTGCCTGGAGTAACGATTTTAGTGATTAAATTAGCGAGAGTAATAGAAAAGAGTGAATCAAGGGTAAAGTTTAGGTATAGGAAGTAGAGGCAAATGTTGCTTGTTGCAGTTGTTTAGCCGTATAATTAGGTGTTTTTGTAGTAGTAGCACCTGTAGTAGTACTGACTTAGTAGTTTGTCAACTTGCCGCACTTTAAGACTTTTAATAGTTAATTTAAACTTTTTTAAGAAAGATTTGTGAAGATTTCTTGGTTTTTTCGATAGCGATACCATCGTTAGCTCTAAAATACCGTGAAAACCGGCGTAGTTTAGAAGTCTTTTTCTACTTAATGTCGTGAAAACCGGTGTATTAGTAGAGGCCCTTCGCAAGAATTTTTACTTTACCCTAACCGTCGTTAAATGCATAGCGTAACCGGAAAGTAGCATTTTCTTTTACTTAAACAATTTGTGTTGAACCTAATAAGCACTAATCAGTATTGGTCATTCTTAAGACGTTGTAACATTGTCGATTCGATTGGTAGAAGTAATAGTAGTATTGCGTGGTCAAGTGGTAGATGTATTGTGTTAGGTTTGACAGACCGCTAGCTGATCCGCGCAGTAATTTGTATAGCCTGTTGCTTTTTCCGTGCTCAAGTATGAAGTGGGTGCATATTGTATTTGAATTACCGCCAATACAGTAGGCCCATATAAAATAATACACTTAACTTATAGTCAGTATAGTCAACTTAACTATACGTAAAGTCTACCTACTTCACTGTAGGTATTACTATTCCAACAATTAGCTTTTATTATAAGTTATCGCAAAATACTGCGGATTTCACAATCTACAGCGTCGGTTATTGTAAAAAATAAACAGAATTAGTTGCGTCCTTTATCCGAGTTAAAGAAGTTTTGCGATTTGTTTAAAGAGGAAAAAAATAATATCTTTATCTTTATTCTAGGGAAAGAACCATTATTATATATGTATTCAATCGAAAGAAAATCGATTTTGAACGAATAAATTATTGAAGGCATCACCCTCGATGTTACGGGATTAACTTTTCGAATTTCTACGTTACATTCCCGAGTTAATAAATAAAGGTTATATTCGTATAAACTTATCATCAATTATAACGCCGGTATTACAAATTTTTAAGCCGAAAGGGGGATTACGGTTTTATATCTATTATTGGGCCATGAAAATAATTATCAAATAGATTTGTTTCCGCTTATCTTTCATTAAAGAAACCTTATACACGTTATCAAAGTCAACGTGGTTTACGAATTTAGAAATTTTAACGGGTTTTTTTCACCCTATTCTGCTTATACCCAGATGAGCGAAATCCAAGGCTTTTGATATTAGGTTCGGTATATTCGAATGATTAGTTACCTGCTCTAGTTGAACGTAAAAGTTAACGAAGTTTTTACGGTATGTTAATTATATAATAGTGTATATTTTGGATAATATTTTTACGAATTACGTAAACAATGTTTTTATCCTTGTTTTGATATTAAACGAGATTATATAACGAAAGAATCCGTGGTTATAGAATGCTTTCGTAATACAGGATTAAATTTGAACTTAAAAAGTATAATTTCATGGTTAAAGAAGTAAAATACCTCGATTTTATCGTAATGGTCGGCTTAAATATTCAAGCCAACCCCAAAAAAGTCTGGAATATTCTTTAATGGGGGTTTTTACGTATTATTCCAAAAGTTCGAAGTTTTTTTTTTTTTTCTTAAATTTTATCAAAATTGTATTAATAATTCATTTGATTTGGCTAATTGTGTTATTAAATTTACACAAACAGAGATTTGAGTAAACTTGAACGAATCGAGAAAAATATGTAATTCAACCGATAAAAAATTTATTTATTACGGCTCCGTTTTTAACGTATTAGGACCTCAATCGGCGAACGGTTATAAAATCCTTTTACTAGAAAGTAGCTTTAAGAAGCTGCCTATTATAATAGAATAAAATAATATTTTTTTGTACGATTATCGAACGCGAAATGTTATTATATCATTTACAATGTGTACCTTGTCTTAAGAGTATTTCATTTCTAAGCGTAATTATATGAATCGCTTAGTATTCGTATTTTGTTTACTAACGAATTATAATAGATTAGAGTATTTTTCTACTACCTTTGATTTCGAAACGTTCAATTCGTTAAACCGAATTTTGTTTGCATTTCTAATACATTTTATGTTACCATCCCGCAATCTACCACATTCATCCGAATATATTAACCCGTAAATTATAAAATGAGCCCCAGGTTAAGCAATACTGCGTACAAGACTTTCGGGTTATTTCCATAATCATTTCGATTATAATGGTAACAATCTTATATAGTATAAAAACTTATATTACGACAAGATATTCAGATTGATTGATTCGCACTAAAACCTTGTTGTGAAATCGCGATAATATACGCCTAAAGGGGAAGTCGGATAACCCCAATGTGTTGGCAGTAACAGTATTGCTTCAGGACCAGCCCGCGTTCATATTGTTGACTTCGGTAATACCAGGGGATACCAAGTCTTCAACGGTTATAATACCGCTTTAGATCCGGTTTATATTAATATCGGCGACTTCGTTAATATGAGGTGGTTGCCTTATTTTGGCGTTAGGCATTTTCGCAAATTTATAAAACTTAGGTATAACGATTGGCTTGTTAAACATAATATGTCTATTAACGGTTACTAAGGGCGTTAAACGTTTCTCGGTTAAAGTAAAATATTCGGTATAAATCACGAATTGTAATATTGACCTGAAAGGTATTTTACGTTATAGTAACTGTTTATAACTCCTGCTTAAAAAATTATTAATGATGCAGATTTTATAACACATAATTGGTTTATTATATAATATCCGGGTAACAACGTTTCATTTCGCGTTTTTTAACAGGAATAATACTGAAAATATATAATCGTCAATGTGCGATATTTATATTCAACCTATACGTTGTATAATGGTATGAAGCTTTTTCTTAACTAACGATAAGGCTATCTTTAACTTTTTCTCATTTTAAATTGTTGTTAATCCTATATTTTGAACACCTTTATAGTTGATTTGCTAATTGTCGATGACGGCCTACAGTATGTATTTATTTTCATAACCCGATTGTCTTACTGTGTCTAATTCAAGGTAATATAAATCCTTAATACCGAAATATATACGGAGTACTTCAGGGATATATAATAACGATTTTATGGATTTTCAGTAGTTAATATTGACGATCGCGCCTTGGATTACATAAATATATTTTGAACGACTTCATATCTTTAAATCCAAATTCAATTACTTTTATCGATAGCGTACCACTTACTAATAGACGGCGGTATCGAGTAAATCAATTAAGAGGTTCAAAAGTATTTGCAAATCGTCGTCGCCTTTTAGTAATTCGATTAAGAATTATACCTCACTGTTTATTAATTCACATTAAATAAGCAGAGGTTGATAGTGACCAAATTAAATATAAATCGGCTAATTAATAGGTACGAAATATCTTTTATCCCTAAATTAATCGGGTATATAAATTCGTCGACTAATCTGTTGAAACAAGTTTTTATGTTTTTAACATACCACCATAAAAACGAAAAGTTAATTTAAATGATCATAATTGTCGGGAAGGTTTCTAGTACGTTAACGTAACAGAAGAGTAATCAGAAAAGTTGGTATTGTAGTATTAACAATAAGTACCAAAGAGAGAGGAAGCATTCAGAGAGTGCACGCCATATGTGAGAGGTTATAACCTCTTATCTAGGCAGTGACACTCTACCATGAACTCTGCTAATCTCCCTTCTGGGTAGTAACACGCTATAATACACGTTGCAGATGCCACATCCACGAAGTAGCACACTATCATGCACTTTGTAAGAATATATCTTACAAAGTGGTACGTTACTGTATATACTATAAATGTGTACTTTACAGCGTGGCCCCTTACTAATTTTAGGTATATATAGTTATATCCACACAGGCAATCTTTTTTTGCCCTATTACAGCCCATATTTGTTATTCAATGATAATAGTAAAATTTGCAATATAGTTTGTATTTATAGTTTAGTAATAACAGTGTTGTCTATGGTGTAATCCGTATTCATAGTTTAATAATAATTATGATTGAGGTAGAGATTGTAACAGTTTAATTTTTTAATTCCTGGCCAGGATGATAGTTTTGGTAAGGAACCAATTGGTTCAAATAATTGGTGGTGGTATAAATGGTAATAGCATTTATTGTTAGTCCCTGTAAAAGCATATTGGCGTAATTGTTATCAAGTTATAATTATGTAGGTGTTTTAGGAGTATAGTTACGTAGGGTTAACTACAGTATTGTATGTTTCGGGTTTAACATAAAATGATATATCGCTATCGGTTAAGATAAAACTTTTTTCTCTCTTTTCACGATGCGTACTTATAGTTAACATAAGTTTTAAATAGTTAATTTACGTATATAAACTTAACTTATTATTCTAACTATTTATTTTAAACCGTTCCGTTAACTAAGTTACTTAATTAATTCCCATATACTAACCTTACCCGTAAATAAATGCCGCGTAAAAACAACTCTTTTAGGCGCTGTTTGGCGTGTAAACATAAGTATGAAAAGGCGGCTACCGCCATAATCTGTTGCGTCGCCAACACCGTTACCGCCGTCATTGGTAGCTCCGCCTCCTATAGCATTATATTATTAATAAATACCTCCTTCTTCGCCTCGCCTCCCGCCGCCGCCACTGCCGAAACCGCCACCTCCTCTCCTCTGTTGACCTCTCCTCCGCTTCCCCTGACCTCTAAAGATAGGAGCTAGGGGATTTTAAGATTATAAACCTTACCCTTTCCCTATGGATAAAGACACTATTACTCGAAAACCCTCCAACTCATCCCACCGCCGCCGTAAATATAGTTTAACGGAATTATAACGCGATTCGTATCGTTAGTTTTCCCCGTACATTTTGTTATATTAATATCTTTATAAATGAAGTGATAAAGGTGGACGTCTTTCGCCGCCTTGAGCTTTGTATCCTTAGGGTACGTAGTGAGGCCTCTTTAACGCGTAAGGCGTTCAAGCGATGTAGCTGGGTCCGGAACCCCGGGCCGTTAATAGATACACCTTATATACCTTATATGGTATCCTCGGCTGCAGATAAGTTTATTAATGATTATTGATAAAGAGGGGATCGATCGGCACGCTACTCAAGTTATCATAGGATTGGTAACGGATGAATCCTTATTCTGGTAGTTCTAAAGCCATAGGCTGAAGATACTATATGTCCGCCGAATTTATAATAAATTTATTTCAAACCTGTAGTTTTAATCGCAAATCCAATTCCCCCAATTTTACAAATATATCGTCCAAAACGCTTTTAGAAGTAACGACTTTCGGAAATAACTCCAACAAGCCGATATTAATTAATAATATGTTTTAAACGGCCGACCAAGGAATCGGCAACTACTATAACCGCCTAGAAATGGGATTTATGTATATATTATGTAAGTAAGTTTGACGACATTATTTCGCGTCGCCATAAGGAGAGTATTGCCCTTCCGGCGCCTTTACCTAAAAGCATACGGCTTAAATCGTGCGGCCACCCTTTCGGTAATGCCAATAACGGCGTCGATAGAGAAGATAGCGGTAACGCCAATACAGAAGGGGAGGGCGGCGAAGAAAACGATAGTAGGTGTACGAAGTCACCCTCACTATTTTCTTTTAGTAGCGAATAGCTGCTTCTTTCTATCGGGCCGACGCGCTCGGCTATATTATAATACGTTACACAGTAATTCAATTGCTTTCCCGAAAAAAAAAAACGTGATGTAAGTAATAAATATAAAAGAAAAAAAGTGAAAGTAATTTTAATAAGCTTAATATGAGAGAAATGAGAGGTGAAAATATATTAAAAGCGGTACGAAACGCAATACCAGATAGAGAAGAACTTGTAAACGCGATGTAAATAGCGGATTCAAACCGATTGAAATTATAAAAAGTGGTATAATCTTACCAAATGAAAAGGATAAAAGTAAGGCGTAAAATTCTTCACTTAGGAGAGGTCGTAAAATCTTTTCGATAATATTAACGAAAAGAACGATCGTTAATATGAGTGCCTTCAATACTCTGTTTGCGGCGCCCTAATTTATTATATTTATAGGGTTTGACTTTCCATAAATCTATCTTATTTGCTCCAGTTCAAGGCGCCTATACGATTTGTGTAATGCCATAATATATATTATAAGGCGTTTCATATTCATAATTCTTGGTTTGACTAGGAATTTGTTAAACTTAAAAGAATTAGTATGAACAACTAAAAGAAAAATCAAAGCTTTTAACTATATTATTAATCTCTAAGGCTAAAATGCTTCTTATAACACGTTTTTATTTATTCTAATTTTAATAAATATCATTTTTACAAAGCAAAAATTCGTTTCGAGTCTGTATTTCTTTACCAAAAATAATGACGAATCTTATTTATCGGTTATAATTAGTATTATTCGCAAAGAAAACATTAAGTAAAGACGAAAGTCTTTAAAATACGTATATCAAACGGTACAAATTGTAAACCGCGTTTTCTATTATATATTTACCACGTAAGGTGCTTATTAAATGCTTTAAATACATTGTCCAATGGGTTTGTTTAACATTACATGGAGACTGAAGAGTTCAAGACCGCTTTCGGTTATATAATTCATATAACCCAAACACCACGAATGTTTTAGTATTTATATTAGTCGACCCGTTGAACGTTACTTTAGTGGACAAAGAAAACTATATTCAACTACCCGTTTTATACAAAGTTTAAAATACTGTTTCGGAAAGTAATTATCGCGTCGTCAAAATCTATTATCTGGTATTTTATCAAATACGTCTTCGGTTTTATATTTGAGCCGACCTCTAAAAGGTTTCTATCTTTAAATGCGAAAAACGACGCATTATATAACGTCTAGATGTTATCCGCTTACATACCCGTTAGTAAGAAACCTTTAGACGTATTATTTAAATTAATCAATCCGGGTCGAAAGTCGAACGAACTATTTCGAGCCGTTTTTATAGTACCTTCAGTAGGTATTATACCAATATACATCAGATTTCATGAGCCTATAAAACGGTTTTATAATACGTAAAATCGTTTCAAGTAAGTGGTTTTTACAATGCTCCATAGGCATGTAGGCGTAAATACGGCGTTTAAGCCGCTCTTCCGACTGGGTATAAATCTTTATAATATTACGAAACTTAATATAAAGGTCTTAGGACAAGCATAAAGAGGCGGCAAATGTTAGAATAAAACGATAACTTATTTTTGCAAAATAGGCAACTAGGTTATAATTTTCTTTACCTGCATTATAGTATTCTTTAATAATAAAACGGTCATTTTATGAATTTTAGCGGCCTTTCCTTTTCATCTATGAACCAAACGTGTTAACAAGATATCATAAACGTTACAAGTCGTTAAATGAAGCCTTTCAAAGTGAAAAACGCCTTATTTAATCAAAATAATGATTTCTACTAACGTAGACAATTTAAAAGTTGTACCGAAGGTATTAATAATACTTTCTTAGCGGAGCTTTAAACATAACTTATGGTTTGCCGTTTCTTTTTACGTAATAAACGAATCCGTAACGAAAGTATTGAAATGTTTTTCATGTTTAAATCCAAATAATCGTCCTTGACGGTGCAATGTTAATTCAATTGGTATAAAAGGACCGGCTTCATATAATAGAAAAGGATTGGATGTAATACTGGGGGGGTATATTGATTGTGGGGGCGGCTCGGATTCGTTATCCTGGGAGTAGCTTAGTCGATTCCACAAATTAAATTACGGTTCTCAGCTACTTCTTTTCACCTTTTCCCTTTTATACTTGGATACTATTATTCAACGAAACAAAATTATACCATTTATTCAATCTACGGATATATCGTAGCCTTTAAACTCGTTAAACTTTTAAAAGCTTATTCATCCGTCATTGATTTTTCAAATTAGGACCTTAAACTATAATAACAATTCCAAAATGCTAGTTTCATGTAGGCGATTCATTATAGCTAATGTTATCTAAACTTCATTTCTAACCCGTAAGAAACGTAGTGCTACTATAGTTTCGGCCATAAAATTTGACTTTTACATTGTGGCTGGTAACAGTGTTAAATCTATATTAACTTTGAAGTAAATATCGAAAACAAGGAGTGTTCAAATAGGCCTATTCGGGCCGAATATGTTGTTTATAATGTTAACCTCTATCTTTAAAATAGATTCCTCAAAGTAGATACCCTTAAGACTCTTAAATAATACGATATACGTATTTTGAACGGTTTGAAATATCCTTTACATTTTCTAGTACCATATAGTACTTTCATCAGTATTTATTTATAATTACTGCCAGCGATCCTAACTTCTGTACGCTATTTAATTAAGTCGAAGACTATGCTTACGTTGTAAATAGTCTAATCTAAAGGGCTTAAGTAGAAGTTTAACCAGCAGTTTACTAAAACATCACAATAGTTCGTAACGAAAGCGTTTTGCGTAAATTTCGCGACCTGAAATAATATTGCTACGTCGACAGCGTGTAATACTGGTTGGCCGTCAAAGAATATTATATTCACAATCACTTAGTAGTTAAAATCCATATCATTTCAAAGGCATAATTTAAACCACCGTAAGGTTTCAGAGTTTGATTAGCACATATTATTAAACTGTTCGATAATTTCAAACGCTTCTTTTCCTGTATGCATATAGCCTACGGTGAAATGTAACCGTAAAAAGCGTTTTGTAGTTTGGTATCCGAATCGACAATATAATATCCGTAAATCCGGATACTTTGGGTAAGCGGATTTAATGAAATATACTTCGTGAAAAAAACTATAGGTATTTAAACTAAAGCCGAAGCGATAAGAATACGCTATTCAAAATTCGAATAAGCTAATTAATCGTATTCTAGACCTTGATTTCGAGTTTATTTATATTAGCTCACGATAATTGGAATGATATTTTCAAATCCATTACATGAAGATTAATCGGTTGAAATCGCGTATTTACAACGACCGTTTTAAATAGTAACGCTTTGCTTTGATCGAATAGGATCTTCCGATGTTTTCCTTTTTGATGGAGCTAAAAATTGGGAAATTTCGCCGTAAATACATCTAGTTTTTTCTTTTCAACGGTTTAGATTTCGACTGCGTTAATATTAGGCATAATACCCTGAAATCGGTTTCCGTATCTATCTGAAAATGTGAATTGTAATACTATATATATTTTCGAAGTCTAGTTTTTAAAGAAAAGTGGCACCTTATAGGCTTGTAAAAATTCGTTAGATGGCTCTGTTATCTCGAGCTGTCAAATAATCATTATTAACTTTAAAGCCTTCCTCTCTGAAGATGTATTCTTATAGGTAGGTATTAAACTCGGTTACGTATACTATAAAATTGGCTACCGTGTGGTTTTTAGGTGGGCAATAGGCCTGAACCTGTCTTTTAACCCGGGTTTACTCGTATATTTGCCGATCAATAAACGTATAGACGGTTGTACCGTTTATAATATATTGTTTTCAAAAACACATATATTTTTGTATTCTTTCCAGGGTGTTTTGCTCTAAGCGTGATAAGTTTCGTCATTAGCTATAGGTTTAATTTCATTAATAGCTATTTCACCCTCGGTTTCTGGGGCTGGCTTTTGGATATTTCTATTTTTAATCACTGTATTTTAGAAATTTAGTTGACCTTAGGTATACTTTAAACCTTCGATCTAAAACATGGTAAATTAACTAAGCGAGCTTCATTTTGGTAATCCACCCCTTACCTTTGGTTTTATCGGCTGAAAATACTAATTTAATGCTCGTTCATCGGAGTATATAACCTATGAACAAAATTTTGAAACTTGTATAAAAAGCCTTTAAATCGTTTTCTGACTTAAATTTTATAAAGTCGAAATATCGGTTTTCGCGGTATATTCTTATCATTACTTCAATAAATATTTTATTACCATGATATTACGGTTTAATGGTTGTTTTATACTTTTGGAATTTATCTAATAAGTCGGTAAGCAAATTTATAAGCTTTAATTATCGGTTTTCTTTTAACTTTTTACAGATTCAAAGGTAATGTTCGTCGAATTCCTATCGTATAGCTCGTGGTTATTTTTTTATATTAAAACCTTATGTTGGGTGGTTATACAACTTCAAGAACGTATTTACCTGCGTTGGATAATATATATAATACTCTTTAACTTTCTAAAACAATATACCTAATAAGATAATATAAAACTGTAACGATTTAATATTTAATTTTCTATACATATTTAATATTATTTGTATCTTATTATCGAATACGTTGTACGGGTCGCCTTTATAATTTTCATCTTCATTATATAGTCTGGTGAAATTGGTAAGTTTTATTAGATCGCTCATATTCAATTGAAAACGATACGATAGAATGTTACCGTAAAGGTAGTGTTTAGTGGGCATTAATTGGTAAGGTACGTATTGGGGTCTCACGCCGTTTGTATTTTTTTCCGGCGGCCGTTTTCTCTATTTATTACTCTCTTATTATAGCCTAACTGGTTATCAATGGTATCCAAGGTATAGTGTTATATCTGTCCTTATTCAAAAGTACGTTCCGGAAAGTGTTCGTATTCGACCTGTGTTGTGGATAATCTTTATAGTAATCCCTCATTTTCCGCCGATTTTTCTAGCTTTGTTTTTACTTCGCGGCGTACATTTGGCCTTACTCAACGCCTCGTTCTTTGTATTTGCGAAGTCTTTTCTCGTTACCTATCTATTATTTTTAAAAAGCGATTTTTTTGTAGCTAATATCCTTTTACGAATTTCACCTTTATCACTTTATTGTCGCTTTACTTTAATATTTAAGTAAATTAAGCCGTTATAAATAGAGATTTTGCAATACCACCATTATTACTACCAGTTTTGTTAATATCTTTTCTTGGTAGTTGTTTTGGTCATATTCTGGAAATTATATTATCGACCATACACTATATATCCGGAGTCCAGTTTGCAAAGGCCTCCCTGAAGTCATCGAATAAGTTGCAGCCTGTAATACCTCTGTTGTAATAGTTTACATTCATATCAATAACGTATATATTAGCCGCAAAGAAGTTTAAATTCTCTACTAATATTTCAATCTTATTATCTCGTAAGTTAAAGTGTTAATATTTTAAAATATATACCACGAAATAACGTATGTGTATATATTTAATCTATATATTCGTTAACATTTACCAGGTTTGTTTTTGGTAATATCATAATTGTAAGAGTATAAAGTGTACTAAAACGGTTATAAAGGCTGTTTATACGTATGCCTCAAATATTATAACGTTCAAATATCGATTTTACGTAATGAATAGGATTTGGGTACGTTCGGATTATAGTATTGAAGACGATAATGAAAATTCAAAAAGTATAAATTCGTAAATGTAAAACAAATGAGACATAATGAAAAGGCTGAAGGAAGGCTTTCAGCTTTTTCCAATACAAATTAAATTAAAATAAGGCGGAAAGAAAGCGTGACTAGAAACTAATTGTGCGTTTCAAATTAATTTCTTTAACGCCTTACAAGCGCCATACTAGTTAAACAACTAGTAAACTTAAATATCGTTTATGATAAATTTCAATAAGTAGTGTAAGGCCAGTAAATGGGAACAAAGGGGAAAGAAGATATGGGAAAGTATATGTGCACGCGATGCGGGGCGGTTTAAAAGGCTCGGTTCGTGTTCGGTAAGCGGTTCGGATATCGTAGTATAGCCGTTCGTATTATTCATTCACCGCTTTTATGTCTCGTAATCGGTATAGGTATTTCATTTTAGCTGCTTCCGAAGTTTTTAAGCGATTTGAACATTATATTGTCATAGGATGAATTTTAATAAGTGGTTTCGAAACTTATTGGTCTTAGTTTACGTGGATTATTACGTAAAAAGACGCTTTTTAAACATAGCTCGGGTTCTTTCAAAGCGTTCAAACGAGTTAGCGTATAACATAATGGTTTTTTTATAAATAAAGCACCAACTAGTTAATAATATCATATTAAAGTTGTTTTTTAAAGTCACTCCGAATTTTATAGTTTTACCACGCTTCAAGTTTAAAAGGCACTCCCGCATAATTTCATACTTCTATATAATTCTTATAAGTTATAGTGTTAAAGTACAAATACTTGGAACCACTATAACATTTCATTATAGGTATTTAACTTAAGTTTATCTTTTTTTCCTCAGATATTTGTAATTAACTTAGTCGTCTACTAATCAGTGTCGGTAAGGTTTTTTGGTACGTTAAAGTAATATAAAAGTAAAGCTAAAGATTAGCATTATAATAGTCAAGATAAGTGTGAAAAGGAAAGAAAGCATTCGGAAAGTACACGCTACAGGTGAGAGATTATAACCTCTTACTTAGGCAGTGGCACTTTATCATACACTACTGATTCCCCTTCTGGGCAGTGGCACGCTATCATGCACTTTGCAGATACTACTTTTGGGCAGTGGCACGCTATCATGCACTCTGTAGGAATGCAACTTGCAGAGTGGTAGGTTACCGTGCATTCTTCAAATGTCTATTCTACAAAGATGCACTCTGTAGCATAGCTGCATACTAACTATAGGGATATATAGGAATATCCACAATAATGTAGATTTAATGATAAATCAAGATTATGGCAAACTGTTAATAACGCCTTTGCGAAATAATATGAGGTGAACAATAGGATCCAATTTAATCAACGTAATATTAAAATTGAACGTTTTAATAAAATGCACAATGAATTATATAATCAATACCAAGTCGTCGGCGTTTTGAATCCGATAATTATAATTTTAAATATATTTCAAAATACCTTTTATTTTCTGTAAATTTAGTTAAACATATGATTACGAACTCCTTTCCTTCGCAAATCTTGTCCGATATACGCTCAGGATAAGTTTTCATTACGAACGATGTGGGAAAAGGGATATAGAAAAAAATTAAAGTTTAAAATATTTTCTTTACGAAATCAGTAGGGGGCGATATCTGTGATATATTTGGTGAGTAAAGGAGTTATGATAAATCTAAATGAAATTTATTGGAAAACGATTAGTATATTATGCCTTTAGATAAATTTTAGGCGAAAAAAAAGGATTTTGTGAATAGGGTCTTAGATCGTTGCAACCTTATCGATTTGAATCGTGGTCGAAGTAACAGTAGTATTGCATTGTTCAAGTGGTAGATGTATTGTTCTAGGTTTTGCAGACCGCTAGTCTGTCTGAACTGCAATTTATATGGTTAATTACTTGGCATGTGCCCAAGAGTGAAGTGCAGCGTATTGTACTCAACTTATACCTAATTCAGTAAGTTCACAAACAATACACTAAACTTGTAGTACAGTTAACTCTACTCAGTAAAGTTGACTTATTACATTTCATGTAGTATTATTTTAATACTGACGGCTTCTTAGTTTGTACGTATACCCTAGTATGGTTAACCAATCTTTTCCAGTTAGCGCTAAATAGCGAACTCATCAACTTACCAACCCCTTGTCAATTCCAATTAACTTCCATACCAAATTGCACCCCATTGAATAAAGATTAGCCCATTCAACCTCAATTGCTCCCTCATTCCGAGGTCCGAATTCATTAACTTTTACAAAAAGCTATTCCGCTACAGGCCTTTGTAAGCCTCCACTTTAACCGTGTTAATCAAATAGATCTATATCGTTAATTCCCTAGTAGTTTTTCAACTTACTATCACATCCTTCATCGCCGATACCTGATTTGGGCTTTCCGGATAGCTTATTAACGTATGACTCGATACGTATAATTAACCTATTACTATTTACAAACCTTTCGAAGGTCTTGTTTGAAGATTACCTTTGTTATGGAATTTACTGGATTTTATTCACGGTTAATCCACCGGAATTCCTTAATTTTCCTCCCTTTATAAGCTTTACTAAATAGTATTACGTCGATAATCATGCTTTTTTTACTAATGGTTCCGATTTTGGAAAAGTAATCGAAAATTCTTTTAGAATCGGTATAAATTATTATCGGGATAGGGGGAATTCTTAGCTGCCTGATGATAATGTTGAGGCTCTTTTATAATGTTATACATACGTTAAAACCCGTTATTATGTCGTCAACCTTTGAAGCCATTACATTTCGTATAATTCTCTTATACTAAACGGAGGTTTAGTAAATTAGGTTATCGATACTACTTAACTGGTCGTTCCGTTTATCTTAGTTAACGAGGGTTATTAGGAAGCCTATTTGTGAAAAAGAGTCGGTATTATTTGTAGAAGAGCCATTCGTAAAAATTATTAACGTAACTTTCGACAAATCAATTAAAACTATATTGATCTCGCGGTCTAAGTTTCGTATTTATCACCCGAACTTTTTATTTAGCTGGTCAAAGTCTTTATACACCGGGTATTGTACTTGTGGCGCTATGAAGAGTTCGTAAAAGGCTTTCGTATAACATAAAGTAATAATATAGTTACACTGAGCACGTTATTCCAGATACCGTTAAGTCTCAATCATATTAGTCTTGTTAATTGTAATTAAAATAGTATCCTGTCATTTTTAATGAAGTTTAAGGCTACTATTAATACTAATTATACGAATTAACGATATATTAAAGCCAAATTAGATTCTTTTCGTTAAAGTTATTACTAGTTTATAATTCCAAAGCTTAATGTCCTTAATCACCTATTATTCCTGTATTACGAATCTAGATGTTCCAACGAAAAAGGTATCGTTGATTTGTATACTATTAAAACGAAGTACATTTTTTGCGTCACTAATAAATATGGTTTGTATGCTCAAGACTTTATCGTTAGCCGTAATGAAAATGAGATTGGTAGGTTGGGAACGAATAAATGCTTGTTTTAGCTACTTCGTATAATGATTTGACATATCGAATTACCGTTTTTGAAAAGTAAATAACACATAGTTCCTATGTTAGTTTTAGTAGTTTAATCCATTAAAATACCTTATTAACTATATAGAGGTTAAATTTATATCTAGGTTATTAAATATAAACATACCTTTAGTTTTGGTTCGCAAATTTGCTATAAAAACGATTACCAAACATTAACTGATTTTTAAATCGTTAGATATTACGTAAGAATTCAGTCCTTACTTTCATCTTCGTATCCTTAAGCGATTAAACGTAACTCTCTGTACGGCCTCTCCGTAGTTTTGCCTTTGACTTTGTAGATAATCTTCGATATGAAAATCGTAACATTTGTGTTTTAAAGGTTAAAATCGGTTTTCGGTACAAATTATATAATCCTTCGAGTTAACAAGCTATTAATTTTGACCTTTTGACTTTTTTAATTACGTTTATCACAGGTCTTAATAATCCCTTACAATTGGAGCTTTAATTCTAAGTCTTCGTTATCCTTTTTTCCCCTTATCTTTCAAGTAGTATTGTAAATACGACCCGGTATATATTCAAACTTTTTAACGATTTTCTCCGTAGGTTGTCTGAGTTAACGAAGTTTTATCGGTTTATTAACAACAGGGAAACAAGGCTCATATTAGCTCGGTTGCATAGTCTAAGAGTCTTTGTCATTAATGTCCTTAATATAAGGTCTAAATTAATTATTTCGGAAAGACATAAGACTGTTAGTAGTTCCAACAACTAATTCGGAATTCGTAATATTCAATATATTATAAGAGTTTTTCTATTTTCTCAACTCCAGTTATACAAGGATTTTATTTTGTAATAATAAAGTAAATCCGTCGATCATTATTAGGTTATTCCTAGTATTAAGGTCATTATTAACTTGGAAACGTTTCGACTTTCTTCGCAGCTCTTTTAGATTGTTACCGTAGTTAGTAAAATGTTTTGAAGTACTTTCCGAAGGCGGAGATTCACTCGTTAGGTGTATGTATACTCCAAAGACCAGTAATGTTAGTACTAGGCTGTCAGGGCCCAAAATATCGTTTAGGCCTTTTACTGCTATTTGGAAACGTGCCTCCGGATCCGTAAAGCTCTTAATCTCCAACGTAAGGATATTATACGTTTGGCGTAGTGGTACGTATGCCCTGTTGACCTTCACAATACTCCAATAAGCTTTTACAGATACCTGTTTACACTCAATACCCATTATCTTAATATTTTTCTAAAACTTTGCCGTCGCAAAGTTGGTGCTGGTAACGTAAACAATGACGTTGAGTGGACCTAAAGAAGTATTAATTTACAATATATTTAACGTTTTCCACGTATATTTACTTAACGGGATTTTAAGAACTTAGCTCCATAAAAGGAGGTTGCAGAATGAAAAACGTAAAAAACAGGCTTGTTGTCGAAGTAAAACATACTAACGAAGATTTTGAAATTAAAGTTCTTATCATCTTTTAATGTAAACTTAAGTCTCTGGGGGAATTAGGTATACGTTTGACAAATTTGATAAATTCTTTTAATAGTTTTTAAGGAAAAGTATTTCATATCTTCATATCCTGCGGACTTTAGGACTTTATATAGTTTATAAACGGTTAGGTGGTTAAAGTGCCAGTATTTTTAACGTATTTCTGGCTTTGTTAGGTTGAATACTACTATTTCTAGGCTTTAAAGATAAAACTATAAGTACCTCCACTTAAAACAGAGTGGAAACCTGTAACCGTTTTTAACCAATTCATCTACGTTAATATTAAAGTTAACGCTAAAGATCTTCATATATTTCAAGTAAAGAAGAAAAGAGTAAGGGATTTAAGGATGTAAAACTTAATTACTTTTATAGTGGTTGTAATTGTTGTTATTCCTAATAATAATAGTTATTCACCTGGTGTAAAGCCAACTTTGGCCTTATTAACATCGTAAAAATTGATGTTAGTGGTTATAGTACTTTCCCTCCGTAATGTCACATACTATGAATAGAATTATGTTAAGTATTTTCCTACCCCTACGTTTAATATAATACTTTAAAACATATGGTCCGCGTAATGATCACAAGGGTTAAAATTATACCAGGGGTTTGTGGCTTGGTTGGGGTAAAGGTAAAGGTCTTTACAACTTCAACGGTATAGGAAGATATAGTGAGATAATTATTAAGTTGTATTAGAAGTAGTATTTTTATATCCTTTAATTTATTTGAAGCTATCATAGCCGTTAAACAGCTTGTTGCCCTTAGACTTTGCGATTCAATTAAAATAGTTTCATTTAGAAGCTGTAAGATATTGGTTGTAGTACTTTTTTTTTCCCATTTCTCTAAGCGAGAGGGTACCGAGTTAATCAATAGCCTGATTTGCTATAAATCTAATATCTCTTGCCACAATTACGAAAATAGTGCTTACGATTAATAGGTACGCCTAAATTTTAGCCTTGTTGGCGTTAACGTGTTTATTTCCTTTAGTTTGTCGCCGGTAGGCCATACCTTAGGCGTTATGGACGCCCGTAGCTGTATTTACGGTCGACATAATTAATTACCGTAAGGTCTTTTTCATTTACGTTGGGGAAGCTGCCGGCTTATGGATACATATTAAGCGAGTTTGGTGTACGTATTATTATAGTGGCAAGCAAGGAACGTAACTGGTTAAAGAAACCTTCGCAAGTGGCATTTGGGTATTGTAAGGCGTATTCAAACTCTTAACACCTGTAATCGCTGCCCGTACCTGTTCTCGAGGTGTATCTTCGCCAACGTAAGCTTTCATCATTATTTTCTGGTATAACATCAACTTATTAATTATTTGATAAAGAAAAATCATCGGTATCATATCTTTTTTCTTCTTAATTATTATCGTTTCCCATGTTATAGTAGCCTAATCTTTTTGATATTACGTAAGATGGACGTCGCATTCAAAGTAACTATTTATGCCGTTATAAATTTCATGAAACGTGATATCTCGGGTAAGGAAGGTTAGGTAATAGTCCTTAAGGTGCCTTATAAGGATTCCAGGAAATAATAAGTAAAAACCTAAAGGGGAACCCTCTATTTATAAACAGATGTTGAGGAAAAGCATTATTTTAGTGTTTAGAAGTTTATAGAGCTTCCCGTTATATTTCTCTAGGTTGTTCCAAATCTTAGTAAAATTCGTGAAAAGTTTGAAATTAATGTTAACTAGCTTAATAGGTATTAAGGGTAGGTCGCATTAGTTATACCAATATTAATTAGTATTTCTTAGTAATTTAAGCTCTCAAGCTTTCAAAACTCGGCATCAAGGGTAATTGCCAGTCGTTTGGCCAGAGGGGTAAAATTCTGTGGTAGGACTTGTAGTAGGCTTTCGTGTGAATGTAAACCTAAAAGGTGAAGGTTTTCAAAGGGCTTATCGATTAAATTACTAGAGAGGGATGGGTACTTAAAGGTTTTGGAAATCCTTACAATCCAGTTTAATTGACAGGTGTAAAGAGTTAACGTCGATACCTTTAGCCGCGTTAGCGGCCCTTACTTCAAGCGTTTCACTACCGCTAAAAACGTACTTCATGCTGTTATGTAGGGGTACTGAGCTACCGACCAAGTTAACAGGTTCCTTATTCCCAGCGAGTAAAGAGGCTTAACTTAGCTAAGAGTAAAGAGGGATTCCTCTAAAGCGTGTATATAGGCGTTAATATCCTTTAACGTCTTTTCCTTTTTTTGAAGGTTTTAAGAATTAGGATCTCAAGGGTGTCTTTTTATTAAACCAGTTTAAAAATGGTTTCTGCCAGTCTTAATAAGTTTTTTTCAAGAATTTAAATACCACGACGAGTAACCTCTTTCCATAGCCTGGTTTCAACCGTGCGTTAGATTATCTTCCATTTGTCTGATGTCTAGTGGTTGAAAACTTTGCAAAAATATTGAAAAACGCGGGCGCTGCGACCAAAGTTTTTACCATCGTTCAATTCTAGTATATACTAGTTAATATATTCATTGAAGTAAAGCTTTAGTAAAGTGTTTATAAACGTCTATGATCTGGAATTATTCGTCGTAATAGTTAACAAAAATTATTTCGAGGTTTTTAATTGCTTCTTTTCCGGTGTGGTTGGTAATCGCTTAAATTTCAACACTTTCGGTAGTTATCTTGACCTTTTTAGCTTATATAGGACGTATAGGAAGTGTAGGGAGAGTGGATTGGTGATTATGCGTAGGGATTTGGGGTTTTGGGATGAAGTCGCGTGGAAACTTAACGACTTGATGTTGGGTCGTGTAGCGTAGCTATCTTAGCATAACTTGGCGATTCTTTGTGTTTTCGCTTAAAACATCGAACTTAACGATTACATTGTCATAGGGAGAGTAAAAAGAGTAATCTAGGGATTAAGTTTTGGCGTAAAGGGTAAAGTCAAAGGTTGTTTATTGTTATCGGTTATTCGGCATTAGGATTAACCCGTTTTCGTAATAGTAACATCCGTAGTAGTAATGACTTAGCCGTTTGCAAACATACCAAACTTTAAAACTTCTAACACTCAAACTCAACGTCTTTCAAAAAGATTTGTAATGATTTCTTAGTGTTTTCGATAGCGATACCGTCGTTACCTTTAAACTGCCGTAAAAACCAGCGCAACTTGAAGTTCTTCTTTACTTATTGCCGTGAAAACCGGCGTAACAGTAGAGGCCTTTCGCAAGGATCTTTTCTCTACTTTAGTCTTTTACAAAACATAACAGGAAAGTAGCTTCTTTTTCTACTTCGCCAATCTATGCTTAACTGAATAAGTACTAATCGTGTTGGTAGGGCCTTAAATTGTTGCAATGTTGTCGATTAGAATCGTGGTCGAAGTAACAGTAGTATTACATTCGTCAAGTGGTAGATGTATTGTTGTAGGTTTGGCAGACCGCTTGCCGGTCTACACTGTAATTTGTATGGCCAATTGCTTGGCACGTACGCTAGAGTGAATGGTAGCATACTGCACTCGACTTATACCCAATGCAGTAAGTCCACAAACAATACACTCAACTTGAAGTACAGTCAACTTTACTTACCGTAAAGTTGACCTACTGCACGAAATGTAGTACTATTATAACAGATATTCGATTGGATAATAACCCGGTATTTTAACGCCGCCGCCGAATATATCCGAAGTAACTCATATCAAATAAGTCTTTCTCATATTGGAAATAATATAGTATGAGGACAACGGGGTAAAAATTTATTATCATTATAATATAATATGATATATAGGATCGGGTATATATTACCCGTCCTTTTGAAATAAGTATCTGACTGCGGGGCGACTCTTCGCGAAAACCCATTAAATTTTACTACTTAAATATTATTATTATTATTATCTTAAATTCTCAAAGGGTAACGCATATCACATTCAAAACCTTATTACGATTAGCCTCGGACGTTAAAAAAGGCCGGTGGAGGCGAAAGACACGTTGCGGGTCGGGTATTTGGCGACGTCGATAAGGGCGGTTGATACGAGGCGAAGGGAATATTAGGCGAAGCCTATAAGGGCAGATAACGTTAAGTGAGGCGGGTATTAAAAGAGGAAAACGACGGTGAATAACGCGGAGCAGGGCGGGAGAAAAGGTCTTTTAAGGGTGATATAATGGATTATAACATATTAATTTACGTTCTGCAAATGCGGTTAATATGGGTTCGGTTGATAACCCATTTTTCATCAGTTAAATCAACCCGTTTTTATATAATGTTAATGAATAGGATGTGAATAACTAAAGAGTTTTAAAAATCGGGCGTTAAATAGTATTGATTATATTTCATAAGTCGTAACTTCTATTAATTATAAAAGATATAAATTGTATTCATATATTATTTTTACTATTTAGATTAAATTCATAAAAGGTTACGCGACAGGTACCGGCGGAAACTGAGATAAAAACTTTTTGAGCTCATATACGATTCGCTGAAGGTGTGCGATCGCAATAAATAGGAAAGATGGTCGAGGTAAATGGGGAAGTTTTCGGAAATAACTGTCCCGAAAAAAAGGGATGGTGAAGGCGTATATTTAGTGGTATAGTAACCTATATTACCGAAACAATCGGGACGTTTTACACCCCAGCGATATTACGGAGCCTAGTAAACTAATTAATTAATTCAGAGAATGTGAAAGCTAAAACGGGTTTATTACCTGGAATATCACCTTGGCGTTTATAGGCCAGAGATAAAATGCAATCACCGTTTTATGAGACGGCGACGAGTTACCATTATAATACACGTAAGTAGGGCGAAGTGATGAATGAGTCTTTTTTAAACACAATATACAAAGGGGTTAATATACTGTTAGGTTTATCATATAATATGAATTCTAAAAATTACCCTATTATATTTCATACAATAAATGCGATACTTTAAAATACAAAAAACGCGGATAAAATTTTCAGGATGTCTAAGATTTAATAAACGAATAATATAAAATATGTTGGTTTTTTGAACTTATAATGGAAGGAGTTAGGCTTTATCCTTATTATTATAGAATACGAGGTTGCCTATAACGTGAGGATACTATACAATGTAATTAACGATAAAGGTATTAAGGTATAAAGGGTCAGTATAATTTATGAAGAGGATGATAGTCGCTATGAAGTATACTAATAGCAATATAACCCTGGCCTGAACCATTATAAACATTAATTATAATTACGGGAAATGCTTATAGAAACAAAAATGGTAACGAAGAAACGAAAGTTATTTATAAGAATTCAAGGAGTAAATTGTAATTAAACTTATTAAAAATTCACGTGGTAGGGATAGGTAAAGGGGAGAGGATTGGCGAAGTAACAAAAAAAAAAGGGAGTTTTATAAGTTAAGGTGAAGTCCGTATTTATAGATGTAGGCGGATAGTAATCGGTAGGGGTTATACATTATACGACGGTTAAGAAAACGCGTTATAGGGTACAGGAAACCTGGAATTAATACTGCATATACGTTATACGAGACGTGATAAAACGTATTATATGGTATAGGTAATCTGAGACCTATGAGGCTTATCCTTTATACAGCGTATTAGGAGGAGCGTTATATGGTGTAGGCGACCCGTAATTAACACGGCTTATGTATTATACGACATTTGAGGAGATACGATATACAGCTCGCGCTCGGTTCGCGTCTGGCTTGCGTACTAGGGTAAAACGTTCCGTATTTAGTATTTAACCGGCGAGATACTAAAGTTTGAAGGGGATTTTAATAGAGAGGGGGGAATATTATAAACTTCAGCTATTAACTATTAAATCTATAGGTTACGTAACTGTATTTGTAATAGGATATGTAGTATCCTTCCCGGGCATAGTTTACAAGTATTATATACGTGGGCACGTAACAGACTGTACACAGACTTTACACATAAGTTCTGCATAAAGAACCAATGTAGCCTCTTCTAGTCTTTTGCGGCACCTTAATTGTATACTCTATTTGATACCTACTAGGCATACTATTATAGGTCGAATCATAATAGGTATATACAACAAAGTATATATCTTAGAGAGAGAAGTCTAACAAAGAGCTCGCCTCTAAGTTAAGAATTAAAGGAATCATTAATATATGAGACAAATCTTTCTAAGAATAAGCGACCGTGTAAAGCTTCACGGCATTTGTATACGAAGGGTTATTGAAATTGTTCCATTAATGTAATTTAAAAACCAAAACATTAAAATCTTCAAATAGAAAATAATTTACAAATTTACACGTAAAACTACGAAATTGCTGTACCGAAAGTCACGGCTCATCGCTTGAGGATACAGTAATAAAGTTCAGGAGAAAATATTTCCACAGTCGCCTATAATCCAGAAAATTATCTAACGTTTAATTATTATAATTACTGCCGATTTGACTGCTAGCGTGAACTGTAAGTTTATAATTCATGGACGTGATGTAACAAAATTCTACATTTTATATTCTACTAATCTTCATCGAATCATACTATAAAAATAGCCTAAAAATCTAAGTGATAAGCTTCCGGCTAACATAGTAATACATTATATCAAACTTCAATAAAGACTAAACGAAATATGTATTTATTGGTTTTTAGCGTATTAAATGTACTTTAGCTATAATTTTGCGTATAAAACCTTTAACATTCAGCACGTATCTATTAATTAAGTAAGGAAAAAACATTAATATCGTAGGTATATAAGATAAAGATACCTTTTTTATCAGATAAACAATTTTTTTAACGGTGGGATAATATGCCATTGAAAACACAGGCTTTCCTAAACGTAAGCCGATTAAAACGTTGATTAAGGGCATAAAACCTAACTTTAATAAACCTTTAAATAGCTTCTATAATGTTAAGGTAGACGAAGATATACGTAGCGCGTATATCAGCTTATGTTAAAAAAGGAAAACCACGAGCCTAACGATATTTAATAAGGCTAAAGAGGTAAGATCACAACAATATTTGGAATAAAAGGAACTTGCAACCTATATTACAACGCTATGCAAACCGGAAATATCATACGACCTATCGATTACAGCAAAAACTCAGGATTTATAATATGAAAACTTTAACAGGTTAAATAAAAGGATTGAATAGAAAATGGACAACTTCAAAAAGGTTATTAATATGGTATCGATAAACATAACAACGGCAAAGTTGATAATTTTTACAACTCTTTTACTAATAATACTAACCTTACATCATGAATCTAGTTCATCATGATACTCCTTAACGAGCAAAAGTTTCATAAACAATTTACTATTAGTGGAAACCTCGTGTATTAAACATTTACTAAGTGTAAGAGTATAATACGAAGCGTATTTCCTTTAGAGGTTTACTGAATAATAACAGACTTTATTAACTATATAATGACTAACGACACGTTCAAAATTATAATTAAATAGCTAGAATTACCGCCAATACCTGTAATCGAATATGAGGACTCCACAAACCTTTACGAATACCTATCAAAATTGTATATAAGTAATGAAAAACGTTTAATAATAAATGAACGTGCTTTGAAGGAGTTATACGAAGTCCGGAAAATCAATAAGATCTGGTATATTAACGGTAAAAATAGCCCCTCTAACGCTACAACCCAAGTCTTGCCTAATAACGCCTTAGAATAGTTTGTAGATAACAAGGTACTAATTATACGAATCAAGGCTATGAAAACCGCTCGGTACGTAACGTTAAGGAATAGAGATACCCTGGTAAACACGAAAACTACCAAGGTAATGATAGCGGCGAAAATAGGTATAACTACTGGGAGGAGGAACGCAATTAGTGAAATATAAGATACGCGTAAGTTTGCGATAAAGAACCAGTACACGAAAGTTTAGGAACAAAGGACTCGTAAATATACGGTAAAGAGTCGTAATTAAGGTCAATTTCAGAGCAAATTCACTAAAATTAACAGGGGTTTAGCTTATAGATTAAGATGGGGTTTCATTGGTTGCCACCAATTGGTAGCAGGCCATGCTGATGTATAGGCACAAAACAAAAATCCGGAAGTATTAAAATATAACTCAAATTCAATATAATCAAGTCAACTATACTTATACTGAGTTGACTGTACTGAATGCAAATTAACTACAGTTTGAGAGATCAATTGCAAGTCTAGTAGAGTGGGTGCCCACTTCCAAGTAGGGCACAAGCCAACGTAGTTAGCTATATAAATTAGTGTGCAGACCGGCTAGCGGTCTAACAAACTTGAAACTTGCAACTTATCAATCAATTTCAATGCAGCACCAAATACTTCGACCTCAGTGATTCAAATCGACTATGTTACAACAATAAAGGCCTAAGAACACCAAACTTAAATAATACATCGAAATTATTTAACAAACTCAAAATAAACCTTAAATAAAACGACTCTATATAAACAACTTCCCAAAAAGATAAGAATTAGTTAAATATATAGGTTATATATACCTGACTTAAAAGATGTTTTCAAACTTTTCGAATATTAAAACCCTCGACGTTTTCGAATCCCTTTATAGCTCGGCTGAAAACAACGATGCGCCTTCCCGCTTAACTCGCTAGCGAAATTTAATTCATTTTATTTTTCACCAGTTATCGAGTCGTTTAGATGCTGTTATTTTACGAATACTCAACACGGCAATGAACTTGTATTAAGATTACGATTACAACTACAAATATTAAACTATACCCTCATACTCTCCTTTATCATTATTAGAATTCGTGTCCAGGCTATTAACGAAAACAGATTCTCTCTCATACTAATAAATTTGACTAGTTTGTTATCAATAATCTTAATATACTCAAATAACTTCTTCGGAACTTTAAACTAAACTTACTATCAGTTAGTTAGCCGCATCGTCTTCATTTATTACTAAAATACTTTTTTCAAACTAATTACCACGCTTTTCATTTAAACGCTATATAAAGTAGAAGCTATTCGAACGAATGGATGTAAACGGTACGAAGCCATCACCATTACGTGTATCGACTTTATGTTAAATATTACAACGAACTTTTATAACTTTTTTAACTAAAACTACTTAGGTTTACACGTTATTTAATCGTTTATTAACATGTGAAAAACAACTCGAAAATTGGGCCATTAATTCTGATCTTAAACATCGAATCCTAGATAAGTTTTCAAAAACTTCTTCATTTGTATGGAAATATAGGGGGGTAAACATGTAACCGAAGCTCCGGCCCGTAACGCCGACAGTATATAAACGGTATTTGACGCTAGTATTGAACTAATTATTAATAGGATTTCAGCCGTTACTCTAATTCACACTTACTCTTAATCTTCCCATAAATTCATGCGGATTATACACCATTTTATAGACGTATTCAACATATATTCTCTTTATAATACCATCGAGGTATATATTTATGAAGTGTATTAGCGAGAAATAGATACTTTTTGATAAATTAAACCGACTCGAAACAGCGAAACTCATGTTTCAGATATTTTTATATATCTTGAAATTGATGCAAGCGTTCATTTATTTAGAAGGAGACAACAATAACAAAAAAATACATAGACTTTAACATTTCAACTTAATAAAGGTATATAATCAGGGGGGGGGGGGTGTAATATCACTACTTAAAGGGGGGAAGTAATTATGAAAGGAAGAAAGTTTTAATATTGTGGGGTTCTATGGGGAGTATTTATAAAAAAGGCTGTAGGGTACTAATGCCAGCAACTTTTACAACGTGTTAAAATAATCCATGTAAAAACTCTTTTATACATTAGTATAACGTTTTAAACCGCTTCTAAGTGGTTATTACGCATTTTCTAAAACGGTCCACGGCAGGAAGACACCTTCTACTAACTTCTACGCTTCGCCAACACCTTTTACTGTATCCTACAAGGTGCTGAAACTTAAAGGGGTAAACCTTATGTAATGTTATACGTTAATACTGAGGCTAATAATTGCTAAGGATCTAACCCAGGCAGTTCCCATACTTCAATGATGCTGAGAAGTCGCTTCAGAGCATGGCCTTACACCTGTCACATAACCGAGCCACCCCTTTTCTATAGCTCTATAGTAGCTTTTTAGTAGGGGTTTATTCATAATTCCTTCCTCAAGGATAATAGATAGTATTCGATTGCCTTAAGCAACAACTCTGGCCTAGTCCTTTGCAAAGGCGATTGAATTAACGAAATTGTCGTTTGGAAAGTCGTTGGGAAGTTATAAAGTAATTTTAGTTTTTATAATTCACAAGGACAATCAATGCACAAATCGTACTCAAAAGATTTACGTTCTATATTTTGAAGTATTTAATAGTATTCAATAGGCGATTTAATTAACTAAATTGTCGTTTGGAAAGTCGTTGGGAAGTTATAAAGTAATTTAAGGTTTTGGAATTCATAAAGATAATAAATGAACGAGTCGTACCAAAAATATTTACGTTCCATATTTTGAAATATTTCGTAATATTGATTTTTTTTTTTCATTTTTGATATTCTTATTGTGTTTGGCGGGTGATGAAAGATGAAATGAATACGTTATTTAGAGGAGGATATAGTAATTGTCCCTTAGAAGTAAATTACTTTTTGATGCCTAACTACAATAATCGGCTTTTAAAAAGGGTTTCCGGTCGGGGTCACACTGGGCGAGGATGGATATTAAAAGAAAAGAGAGTTTAACCTGTTTGAAAATAATTTCTTTTTCGGAACCCTAACAAAAAACGGTTATTATCCTGATTCATCTTATCAAGAAGTCAATTATTACCCATGAATCTGAAATAAACTATAGGTTAAAGTGAATAAAGTTAAACCACTCACGTAATTCCAATACAGATGTGATAGAGGCACATTTCCGAACAATGTATATTTGTTTCGCATTTATGCATACGTCGATTTCCATTTTGATTACGAACCCCAAACACTCAGTTTTTCAAACGCTGAATTCGTACTTGGATATATCGAAATTTAATTTGGCGGTGTTCGAAACGTTCAATATTCATATAAACTTCACGTTATAATTGTTATAAATTATTTTAAAATATATTGAAATACCATCGAATTAAACGGAAAGTATATAAGAAAACATAGGCATATAAAATTATTTACATATTAGGAAAAGACAGCGGGTATACCGTAAAGAACGAAAGGCTAAATTAGTCATTTTAAAAGTATGAAACTTATACGAAACGTAATTTTTCACTCCCCCCCCCCCCTTAAATATGAAGTTAGTAGACAACGAACTTAACGTGAGGTTTGATAAATTACCCAATTAGTAAGATATTCGCGAGAGTGTCTTTAATTAAGGGAAGTGGATAACGGTCAACTTTCGTGATGACTTTAAGTTTGTGGTGATCGACATAAAAACGTAAACCGCTTCCGGAATTTTTTATAAAAAATATGGAGGTACCTACTCAAACGCTATTCACGCGAATGAAACCTTAATCCAGCAATTCAGTTAACACATTAACTAATATGCGAAGCTACTCTCGTGACATTTGATATAACAGATCATAAACAACTTTTAAAGGTTGGTTTTAATTGTTTTTTCAAATGGAGATTTGGTAATTGGTTTCGAAGCAGTAAGAAAATAACTTGTATTGTAAAATTTTATATTATGAAAGTGCGAATTCCGTCAAGGTAGTAGAAATATCATCGTAAACAGTAATGAGTAGTTTTAAGGCTAACTTTTTGTCAATATTTTCAAAAGAGAAAGTAGTAAACTATATCGTAACACTTTAATACTTTTTAGCTTTACGAAGTATAACATAAAAGGTAACGACACCAAAACTCATAGCTTCTTTTTCTCTGACACGAATCCATATTCCTACTATACATAATAATTACCCATTCGTTTAAAAAGAAATACGTATGTCATCACCCCGTATATCACTATGTATATTTTATTGAAAGGTTTCCCAAAACAATTTAATATTATAAGCAGCGAATAATATAACTCTGACTACGATATCGGTATTTATCGAAATTAACATTTTAATAAGTTATAAAAACATACGTTGTAAATTAACTTCCAATACGCAACAGGTAATGTCGTCAAGTCGTTTTAATAAAACAATGATACGTAGCTATCGCAATCAAGGTGGAAATTGTTTACTTATAACAATGTAAAATTTCAAAACATCTATTTATTATATCTGTAATAAACAAAGTAAGTATCAAATTGAATTTATCATGAATAGAAAGTCATTTGAAGGTTGAACGTAAATAACCTGGTCAAATTGAAGTTTATTCATGTTTTGTACGCGACTATATATAAAAATTATATTTTTTCCTTTGAAAGGTTAATAAAATTATTAAAGATCGTAGGGTAAATACCTACATTAGCTCTGGTGCCAAAGTTATTCGGACGTTGCGTAAGATTCAATAGGTAAGTCTGAATTGGGTAACTTTCTACATCGCATCGTCAATATAAGCCAAAGTTTATATAACAGAAAGGTTTAATAAAATTAATCTAGGTAATACGTTATTTAGTATTGATATGAAAAGCGTTTACGCCATATATAATAATTTTTAATAAATGCGCGCTGGCTTATCATCGTTACTAACGCAGTTACGAAGAATAACTCCGTTACCAATAGAACTAATTGCAATAATACTATTATATTGAATATTAAAGTAATAAAATACCTTACTAATAAATTTGGATGGATGACTCATTTATTGTAATTGACGGATACTTCAATGAAATTTAATACTTTACTTCATATATTGTTAATAAGGTCTTCGAAAAAAGCAAACTTGGCGGCAAATTTTCAGGCTATGTTGCCAAGTTTTATAGGTAAAGCCTCATAAAAATTAAAGAAAATACGTAAAATGAGTCACGAACCATTTATTGAAAACTTGTCAATCGAACGATAACGGGTTTCTCCGCTTTCAGGTCGGAATAAGGTGCATAAAACATCGTTATAAAAACGTCGGGGTCGCTATTACCACTATCGTTGCCATAATCCCAATAGATTTTTATAATGGTTTTTATTAAGCCCTTTGATCAACAAGAAACTAACATAAAAATACTATTTTTATATCGATAAACTTCCGATTCTTACGTTATTCACGTAATATTATAGATTTTAATATCAAAAAACATAATTTAACGCCGAATAACTAAATCGGTTATTTCAAGGATTCCCGTTCAATTTTTTTTACTGTTAGTATTATCGAATAAATAGCTATTATTGTAGTCGAAGTCGAAATGATTCGGTTTATCATCGTCGTCGGGTGAGTTAACGCGTTGCCTGGTCAGAAATAACATAATAATTACGTTGTTTACAAATGAATTAAAAGCGGGACACTTTGAAATAAAGCTTTGTTTTGAAAATGAAACATGCTAATAATATCTTCAAACTACCGAATTATGTTTATCAACGTATCTTATACGTCGGTATTATACTATTTTATATGTAAAGTATACTCACGAGCGACCTAGTTTCGTTTGACAAGCTTTGTTCGTATGTTTATGGTAAATCATTTATATTAAATAGACAAATAATCGTGCTCTATTATTATGATACCTTGAAGTTAATCACGTTCGCGTATATAGAAAACGTACTGCAGATTTGAAGGTTTAAATTCGAAAAGTCGGAAAAACGTTTACAAATAAATAAAATATCCCTGGGAAAAAATATCTAAATTTATATATAAAGAATCATTCCAAAACTATCTTTTAAAGCGATCGAATAATATTCATAGCACTCGAAAAAAAAAGAGGGATAAATTCCGATTGAGGAGCTGATATGAAGTTAGAGAAAAGGGGTAGCCCGGTCACGTGATAGATGTAAAGGCATGTTAAGAAACGGCTCCGAAGAATTGTGAGAGCATGGTAACCGCTATGGCTAGATCTCTAGTGACCATTAGCCAAGGCACCAGCTTGTAACAAATGCTAATAATATTAACATCTATCCTCTGATTCTCATAATAATTCAACCAATAGGAACACATATCTAATTGATATACTGTTTACGACGAATACTTTTTTAGTACCTATTAACTTTTAATCAAGTTTAATATAAAAAGGTTAGGTTCATAAATCAATACCTCACTTCCAGACACGTAAATTCAATACAAGTAATGTTGTTTAAATAACCAAAATTTGATGCAAAATTAAACTACACTTTAATCAGTGATTGAAAATATATTTGCTGAATTCTCTTTCAGATTTTACTAACATCGGTTGAATGTAAAACATTTTTTGAACCTATGTATATTAAGTTTTTATAGTTTTGAAACAACAATGATAGATTTATAGAAATCCTTTTCAAATATATAAAACCTCCTTATAAGATATTTTGGGATTAATTTAACGAACAATTACTTCTTTATCCTTGCATCGACTTTCTTGGTATGAGTGCACGGAAGACCCTGTTAAGGAAAGTAAGGAGTCTACACTGTAAACTCTAACAGTACCCACGTTCGGGAATTTTTTTCAAGTTTCGTCGTTCTCAATACCATCACTTTATATGCACCCCATTCTATCACAACATCACTAATAGGCTTTAACACTACTTTAATCGTTTTCGGAAACCCCTTTTAAACCATAAATATCGTTGTCGGCTCGGCGCACCGCTCGCGCAGCGGTGCATCCAAAGAATAGCCCTCACAAACAACGATTCCGTCACTCATTACTTGTTCCAACGTAGCTTTCCAAATCTGAACTACGGTGTAAACAAAAGTCTTTTTTTCGTGTTTAAAGCTCTTCAAAACCTTTACTATAAACGTACGCATATAACAGCTCCATTCATTTATTTATTCATTTTTTTTAGCCGTCACTACCTATATCGGCGCTCCAGCAGCTTAACGGGGTTCTCGCCTTCGACTCTACTTTGATTACTTTTGGTTGTTTACGGAAGACTCTTCTCGGTACACCACCTGTTTAGTGGTTTACTCCCAGCTATATTCTTCTACAATGCTTAGTATAGCAGCTTATAGTAAAAAGTTAACTCGCCGAACGAATTGTAGAGTATATCTTTCTTATCACCAGGGGATTTCGACTAGGGTTCACGTATTTTTCAGGTCTCTAATCGTTTGGATCGCCGTCAGATTTTCGATGCGAGTAGGCGTCGAACAGAGATTGCAACGGCCATATAATACAGCCCGACCAAAACTATAATATTTATAACTGTACAATATTACGAGTCTTGAAACTGTAGGGTATCTCGAAGCCTTGTTTGGAAGGCTATATTAAGGTTCGATTTCTGGTATGCTTTATTTTTGGTTTTGTTCTATAAGCAAAGGTTGAGGGGAAAAACGGGCGATGAATGTTGTCATATTGTCAGTATATTTGATTGAAGTCCTTTTCTAGAAGACGTAGTGGTGTACTCCCTCTTTTTCATGGCACGTGACCTAAACTTTACAAATGTAGTCTGCATTTATAGTCTATATAAGTTTGAAGTACATAGTAAAGACCAATAAGGTTGATTATAAACCCCAATCGGCATTCAACACATACGTACAACACATTGTTCGAAAATTGGTAACAAGAGTTTAAGATTAGGTTTTGAAATTTATATACTTGTTTACTTCAGTTGGGGACCAGACTTTCGTTTCCAATAGTTCGTTCAAAGTATTATAAGGTATAACTTAGTTACAGGAATTTCGGATTGAGTGGTTGTTTTAGGGTTGAAATACTTAGGTTGCGAGCCTTCCTACTGGCATATGTAACTTGATATTAGCTAATATCGCACTATACTGGCTATATAGTATGCATAGGCCAGTGATGATAAAATACCGAAAAAAGAACGAATAAGGCTACTAAAATATCGGAATACTCGGTATTAATAGCTTCTCTACATAATATATAATATTAAATAAAACTAGAGGATATGGAAGCTTCATTAATTCTATGATAACTTTTTGACGGAAATACAGTGAAAATTTATGAATTATATCAATTACTAAGGAATTGAATACGAAATATTTGATCAATTATGTGATTCAAAACCTTGTTAAAATAGTTTCCAATCTATATCACGAGCAAGGTTTCGGTCTCTTCTTTAACAAATTCTATGCAAAAAGAACTACAGATAAATGGAAAAATTCAATCGAAATTTTGGGATATAAAATATTCAAACACACTACGAAACATTGGGTAAATTTATTGTTTTAGGGGGATAATTTTTCGAGATATGATGTATCTACATCCAATTCAATGATTTCATATAATTGTTAATATATATCAATAAGTGGAAAAGAATTCACGACAGTAGCATATACAGTTTGAAAACAATATAGATCCAATAAAACTGTTAAATGTGAGTAACATCTAAACAGGTCGAATATGATCAATAGATTTCGAAGGCCTATAATTAATTATGTGTTGAAGACGTAGATATTGTATGTAATAAGTTAAGTAGCTAAAACGAGTGTTTTCCATACGAATTATACAGTCCAAAAGTAAATCTTGAAAATGAAGATATCGTTAAACCTGTTATTGGATTTATATTGAAAAACAAATTCAATTTCATTATTAATACAGTAAAGAGTGTAATATATCATTGCAAAGAGTTTGGAAGGTTGGATATCGTGATAGTGAAGGGGATAAATATTATCATACTTGAATAATATTTATTGAAATTCGTAGATGCTTCAAAAATTTTTACTAGTTCTACTATAATGGCCTACAATGGTTAATTTAAATGGACGGATATATATTCATACACCGATTGTAGGGATTACATTGATAAATCATACTTTGGAAGTAGTAAAGAAACCATGTCATTCGGTTCGGGAAATTAAATTTATTGACTTTTCATTACTATAATTGCAATCATTATACGCTGAATGTTAAATTATACTATTGTAATACGTAACGAAAATGAAAGTGATTCATGAATTTAACGATGATTTAATGGAAATATGGAAAACAAATCGAGTAAATAATAAGGAATTTTATAATTTTTCAAAGTAAGGATTGTTTGTTTTGGGATATTTTTTGTTAAATAGCTATTCAATCATTTGGTTTTTACTTATAATTTTTTTCAAATCTAGGTAAGATATGTTTCATAATATATTAAGAAGTATCTACAAATGTTGGAGTAGTAGTATTTTCAGTGCATTAACTCAACTTTAATGTAAGTAAAGTTAACTATATTAACTACAAGTTGAGTGTAATTTTATGTGGGTCTTCTGTATTGACTACAAGTCAAGTACAGTATGCCCTGACTTGACACTAGGGCGCGAGCCATGCAATTAGCTATACAAATTAGTCTGCAGACTAGCTAGCGGTCTGCGAAACCTAAAACAAAACATCCACCACTTGACTATGCAATACTACTATTACTTCGGCCAATCGAATCTACAACGTTGCAGCGTCTAAAAGCCTACCCACAGTAAACAATAAAAAAAAGTCATGTATATAAAACAAGATGAAAGACATGTTGAATCCACTTTATTTTTTTTTAGTATTATATGATTGAAGTTCCAATATATTGTTCCCTAATAATCAAGAAAACCGTAATATGAATACTAAAATGTATGTATTATATTAAATTATGAAAATTATATTTTGTGTTATAAGGTAATAGGTTTAGTTCAGATAGAGGATGATATATTCCTCCAATATCTTTGATACTTTAGTGCGGGTTAAGCTGAATTTCGATTTGCGTTTAAATCCGGGATATCATAGGTTAAGACATTTCCCATTCATTTGGTTTCTGCTTATATTTCTAACGTGACTATTAACAGTGTAAGCAGTTCTTTGATTTTAAAAAAATTAGAATATATAATTCGATAACAATTATTGGTCAATGGTATACTATATTTATTCCTAGTATAAAATGCTTCAATAACTTTGATAAATTGGATTGTTAAGGTCAATAGTTATGAATTTAAACCCGAATAGTCGGCGTAGTAGTGGATGTAATAGTAATTTCAAATTGATTAATATGAATCATTTCTATTTAGAGAATAGATTTAGTTTATAGGTTATTGATAAGAAATATCATATTTACAACAATCTCAATTGTCAGTGAAATCTATATTGGTTTTTTCAGCGTCAAGCTTAAACGTGAATATTTTTACTTATAATGCCGATATGTCAAAAAATGAGAAAATTAACAGATATTTATTATAAAGGACTTAATGAACCGTATATCCGAGATAAAGATATTAAATACTACTTGATATTTGAGAAAGTAATTACAACAACTAGATTAATAAAGTAATTTGAGAATAACGTTGTTACAGACCAATTTATCGATGAAAACTTTTGTTATTATTACGGTGGCCTCGGATTGAAGTATATATTTTAAATTAGCAATCAATATTTGAAATCAATGTGTAGCATAATTCAATCAAATAATGTAGGCATTATTTCTTTAATTATAGTTTTTTGATAATATGTTCTTGGAGGATAAATGACTGACATGGTTTCGTAATTCTACGGTTAACATATTGATCAGATATAAGTTGATTCTATGGTTTCTGAAAATGATTTCATTATCATTGGTATTATAACATGGTTTATTATGTTTATATTTTGAAATGAATTATACGTGGTATTCATATTAAGATAATAAATATTTGTATGATTAATATTGACTTTTGTATGGAATAAATGATTCGAAAAACTACAAATATTGTTTTCGTCAGAAAAAATCAACGTTAATAATGTTATTTTTTAGATCAGGAGGAGTGGTAATAACTTTGATTAGTATTGATTTACTTGACGAATACATAAGTTTTACCGCTATATCAAATATTGGAAGTGCTTTGATATAACAATATAGACCGGGTTCAATAAAAAATTATGGAAAGGTTTTATTATTGGTATTCAATATATATCGAAATTTTATATAAATTTCAATGGATTTCAAAAAAGTAAAAATATTTTCAATACCTGATTTGTATAAATGTTTTTGATTTTTACGGTGAATTGTACTATACAAGGTTCATTGAATAACCCGTTTTTAGAATGTTAATTTTTAGGAGAAAATAATCACAAAAGAAATGACAAAGATTTTACGTATTGTTAAGATTGATATCAATTTTCAAACATCAAATGTAACAGTTATTGTTATATGGAGAAGTTGTTTAATTGTTAAAATTTAAATAAATTTTAAATTTAGAGGGATACAGTATATATAAGTATTTAATAAGGAATATTAAGATATTACCAAAATTAAAGTGGTGTAGGTTGGATTTTATAATATGTATAATGTTTTTCTTTTGGATATCGGAAGTTTTATAAATGAAGACGTATTGTTTTGAAAATGATAATGGGTTTGAATAATACTATAAGATTAGATGTATTAGTATTTACATTTTTCTATTAAGATATTTATTTTTATGTAAACAGTGAAATTTTATATTCAATGTTGATATGGAGATAAGTAGTATCGTATATGGAAATTATAAAGAAAATTTAGATGAAAATTATTAAACAATAGTTGAATCATGTCTTTTATTCTAAGGAAAGCTTATTCATGATATAAGTGTTGGAATTATGTTCAAATGCAGCGTAGTCAAAGTTGACTGTATTGCTGCAAGGATATTGCAGTAGAGCGCCCAATTTAGTGAGGGGGATGGTTCAAGCAATTTCCTATATGAAGTAGTGTGAATACCGGCTAGCAAGAATCAACTTATATACTACCTTACTATTATAATACTATAATTACTTTGACAGCCCTTTAAATCAACAATATCAAAAAAATTAATAGCCTATCAATCTTATTTAATGTTTATTATTCAACTTACAAATGAGTCAGGTTAAATAATAAACCACTTTGCGATTACTTTTAATGAAGAATCAAAGTAAAGGTAAAATCTTTTGCGGAAGGTTTTTACAAACTGCGTCTGTTTTTCACGGGAAAAATGAAAGAAGACTTTTATACTCCATATGTTTTTCCCGGAAATCTCAAAGTGGCGACGGTATAGCTATAGAAAACACTTAAAAAACTTTGAGCAAACCTTTTTAAAAAGCGTTACAATTAACCTTTGAGAATCTCAAATATTCACAACCTGATTACGAATTTACCAAGACCTCTAAAATTGTTCAATAGATAAGTCGCTACTATTATGGCTGCAAATCGGAAATCGAAAATCGCAAAGTTCAAAACCCAATATTATATTACGAGTTTAATGGAAAACAAGCTAAAATGTTACTTTTTATAACAGGTTTTTTTACCACACATTATAAAATCGTTCATTAAACACTTTGATTAAACCTTTAGATATTGATACAAACGCAAAATACCAAGATCACCAAGGTTTGACAAACGGCCACGTTACGCGATTTTACAATCAAATCAACAAATTACTATCTCGTTAAATACCTAAGTGACACCTTTTTCAAATTGCCAAGTCCTATGTAAACTAACGTTAAACAGCCAATTGAATCGTTGAAGAAATGGCTATCTAAATATAAAAATGTAGGTAATTAAGGCTCTCATATCCTTTTTTATCAGGTATTACGATAGAAATTGGTAAGGTAGAAATATTAACGAATCATTTATGAAGTAGTATTTCTCTAATTTCTTCGGCAGGTATATCTTTGAGTTCAATGTCAAAGAAAAGTTTGGTTGCGATACTCGCGTCTTTTATGACTCTCGTAAGGTTTTTAACATTTAGACGATTCATATACAGAAAAGGCATTAAAGAAGAGATAAGATGAAGCTAAAAACAAAAGTTTGTAGGCGTAGGATTTTTATCCTAAATAAAACTATAAATGGATTAGAAAAAACCCTTTTCGAACTAGTCTAACCGAAAAATTGACTTTAAAATTCTTAACCTTAATACTCATAATAGAAAGAAAGAGGTATTATCAACTGTTATGGACTCAGGCTATTAGCCATTGAGTTTATAGGCTACGTTACTGTGCATGTAACAGGATAGGCAGTATCTGGTCTGAGCTTAGTTCGAGCGCGAACTGGTCACGGTCCGTGCATGGCACGTGTAAGAGCACATGACGGGCTGGGTACTAGCCATACCTATAGGTCCTGTACGGTAGGCCACTGTAGCCTTTTTTAGTCTTTTATTGTACCTTAATAGTAAACCTCATTTGGCATCTATTTAGTATATCATTGTACGTTGGACTATAATACACTATTAAGGTTTTTTTTATATCTTTTTGAGGGAATAGTACTTATAATGGTGGAATCGATAGCAGATGTTAATGATTTTACGCTACAATTTAACGTTATCGGAAAGGATGAGCCGTCGGCAAATTCCTAGTCCTCCACTTTTATAAACTTACTTTCTGCTCTTTTAGGGCCAACCTAAGCCGATATTTCACGTTTGTAAGATACCGTAATTTATATCGCGTCGGTTGTTGAATCAATATGATAGCCTGGTTAATCGACTTTAATTATCAACTTTATGTCCAACTTTGCTTACGTCTTAGCTAAAATTTAGTAATTCAAGGCCGAATTGGCCGCGACTCGAGTTAATTACCACCAGCTTATGGTAGGCGAAAACGACATAACTAACCTTAATTCAACAGATGTGCTTTTACGTAGGCAGCATCGCGTTAGACGATCGAATTTATACTAAAAGCGAATAAGATGTAAATTAGCAAAAGTTGGCATACGTTTTTTTACGTATAGGGTTGTTATACAGCGGCGGTAAAGCAAGCAGTTACAACGTATTACAAAGCCGGTGGATACGAAGGAATAGATAACGTAGGCCAGTTTTTCGATTACTTTGAGGCTTTTTTTAGTGATTCTTATCACGCGGATAAGGTATTGGTCGAATTGAACGAATTATTTATAAGTGATAAAGACTTGAAAGAATTATTTTATCAGGTTGGAGATACTATTGGCTTAAATAGGCGGCTTGAATTAGCTTCCAGCCGTAAAGTACAACTACTTACGCTCCCTCGTATCGCTACGTATCTGCGAAAAAATTATTACGATAAGCGTTAGACGGGTGGACTATATCGTAGCCCTAGAGAAGTACCGCGAATTTGCTAACGAGTTAAAGTCTTTGGTTTTGAAACGACGATTGGGTCGTTTATTAGCAGGATCCGTGTAACCCTAACAGCCGAAGGGTCATATAATTATAATGGAGGTCTATGTTTTTTAGGTATCCTTATTAAAAGGTCGTGGTAATTGCGGCCAATTATTTTGATACCGCGGCTAATTATTCTAGTTAACCCGTTCGGTACGCGTTTAGAACCAAGGACGTAGGGAAACGTTGGCGACGGTAAAGGAACGTTAAGCCAGACTCGTTACAGGGCGTTGCATACGTTGTGGTTCGTCGGACTATTACCAATACGACCACAAAATCCACCCAGCATTTCCTTTTACGTAGGTATATACGGTCCAAGACTAAAATATAAATAAAGGTTCCCTATTAACGGCGATGAGGAAAGCCTAATTTTTGAATACAATTTCGTTTAAGGGTTATATAGCCTTCATAGCGTATTTGTAAAATTAAATAGAAAAGAGTTTAATTTCATTAAAGTACATATATATGAAGATTTCTTCCTTATTTTTGTGTTTTTTAATAAAACCTACTTCTGAGAAACTTAAGTCGATTTTACCTGTGATTATTATTATGTTGTAAACAAAGCTTTAATATAAAAGTTGAGGATAAAGTAAATTCGGTGATTATATATTTGAAATCTTGGTGCGATATTACAGTTACAATAAAATACGCGTATTACAGAAATAGTCAACTTTTATATGAATGTTGATGAAAGGTTAAGCCTGATAATAATATATATTATTCCTGAAATAACTTGGGATATAATTTTCAAAATACTTTGGGTATTATATTAATAGGTAACCTTAAACGTTGGCGGTAGTTATTTAATTATTTAAGGTTGAAAACGCTTAATCATTAGCGCAATAATAGGACGTTTCAGGTTGGGGGATATACAGGGCGTGGTCAAATTGGTTTTTATCGGTTTAGTGAAACGTTTGTATCGGTCGATTTAACGTACGGTAGATTAATTTCGGTTAACTTTTACCATAATATTTTACAAAATAACTCTAATTTTACAAACGAAAATGATAACTACAATTTAAAAAATATTAGTTTCGTTTTTACCAAAATTGGTAGAATTTCGCGGCCTATTCGATAAGGATAAATCTATAACCTAACCCTTATACAGGGGAAAAGTTGATTAGTATATGTATATTTAACCAAATAAAAACGAATTTTTATTAAAATGACTTTAGGGGTTATCATATTCGATATTGAAAAATTAATCTTTTAAATTTCGACGATAGGTTACAAAGTTAATATATAAGAGCTAAGTTCGAGTAAGTACCTTATTAACTGTAGTTCCGGTATTGCTTATTTCTAAGCCAGGGGGGGGGGAACTAGCGTTTTTATATCGATTATCGAATATTAAATAAAATTACGGAGTAAGACCGTTTTCCCCTACCTTTAGTTAAAGAGACCTTACGTACATTATCAAAATCTATATAACTTAAAAAACTAGATATTCGAGCAACCTTTAACCGTATTGGGATTATTACTAGATAAGAGGAATTAATGGCGTTTTATACGCGATTAAGGTTATTTAAATAATTAGTTATCCACTTTAGGTCAACAGGAACGCCGGCGGCGTTTTAACGATATATTCATTATATAATATCTGATGTTTTTTTTTTCCGGTACTAAATAAGATTATATAATGTAAGTTCGTGTAGTTTTGGGACGTTTTTCTTATATGGGGTAAAATTTGAATTTTAAAATGAATAATTTCGTGGTTAAAAAGGTAAAATACCTGGGTTTTATTGTAACGGTTAAGGTAAGTATTCTGGTCGACCCAGAGTAAGTCCGGGTAATTCGCGAGTAGAAGTTACTATATAATATTTCGAAGGTTCGAAGGTTTTTGGGTTTTACCAACTTTCATCGTAATTTCATTAGTAATATCTCCGAGTACGCAGATTATTTTGTCCTACTAACGAAGTAAAGAATTCGTTAAATTTGGTTGGAACAAGAGGAATATATATATCAAACTTTAAAGGATGTATTTATTACGGCACCGATTTTGGCATATTGAAATTCAAATGTATCAACGGTAGTGGAAACCAATTATTCTAAAACGGTGTTAAAAGGATGTTTATTACAACAGGATAAGGATAATATTTTAACATTAATGGATTCTTATTCCGTACGATTAATAAATGCGAGACGTAACTATACTATTTAAATGAAAAGTCTTTTTCTGTGGAATTCTGTTTAAAAACGTGGTTTTTTGAACTAGGTAGTGTCCGCGTTCTGTTTACGATTTTAACGGATTATAAAAATTAGAATATTTTTCTTTGCTACGGTTAATTTCGGAACGGTAGGTTAAATAGACCGAAGTGTTTTCGCTTTTTAATACTACCTATTTTATAGGCCCGTAATTTTAAGCGTTCGCCCGAATACGTCAAACCGTAAATTGTAAGATAACTCGAAATAAAATAACGCTGTACGCGAGTTTTTTCTAGCTTATTTTTGTTGATATATCATATGTAATAATAATAAACTTATATATAAAGGGAATGTAAATTAGGGTGGGTTATGTAAATGAATTTATGGAAACGGAGGTTTAGTTATTCAATCGCGATGACATATACACCGAGGGTGGGTCGAAAGTTTTCGAAAGATCATCGAAAGTGAGTCCGCCTTAGGATCGCCTTGCACGCAGGTCGTTATCGAAAATAATGCTAGGGATTTTAATGCGTCGGAACCGGTAAAACCGTTATGAACCCGGCCCATATTAGGCCTGTTAACATTGTTAACACTAAGTGGTTGCCTTATTTTCGGCCTGGGTACTTTGACGGAATTGTAAAACTAAAGAGTAACGAACGACCTATTATATAAGGTTCCTTTATTAACGGTTGTCGAAAACTTTAAGCGCTTTTTATCCGAAGCCGTTTAATCGGTAAAGGTTACGAATTATAATATTAATCCGCGGAGTACGTTAAGTAACTGTAACCGTTTATAACCATCGAATTGAAAACTGTTAACGACGAAAATCTTATAATAAACCTAAGATTCGCTTATTATAAGTTGTCCGGGAAAAACATTTCATTTTTCGATTTCCTATAGGATTATTATTAGAAAGGAATGGTTACAGATATTGGACGCTTATATTAAATATATAACTAATATAACGAGACGAAATCTTATCTTATCTTACGATAAAGCCTTTTTAACCCCTTTTTAACCTAAATAGGTATTAGGTGTATATTTTTATCGACTTTATAATTGATCTGCCATCTATTAAAGGTAGCGTTTAATATTTATAAGTTATTACAAATCGTATTTTGAAGTTTATTCAACTTAAAGTTATAAAGTTTACAATTTCCGATACGAATGCAAAGCGTTTTCAGGATAAATAGTGGATAATATATGGACTTCCAGTTTTCATTATTGATAATCGCAATTTAGATTCGGTAAGCGTATTTTAAACGACCTTGTATTTCTTGAATGAGAGTCGAATATCTTTTTTACGTCGTATTATTTATAAATAAAAAACGGTATTAAACGTATAAACTTAAAAGTTTATAAGTAATTACGTATTGTTATCGCTTTTTTATAATATAAGTAGGCTTTATGTTTACCCTTTTATTTATTGACGTTAAAGAATCATAAATCGACGGTTATCGGGTTTAATACTAATCGTTTAGTAAATAGATATAAAATATTACCCATTTCTAATGTAAACGGGAATACGAGGTCGTTAACCAGTCCGGCGGAGTGAATCGTTACGTTTTTGGTATACTTACGCGAGGGTACATAGTTAGTTTAGGTGGCGATAACTTATATTTAGTAACAAATAAAAACGACAATAAATCGTTAACAACGTTCGGCGTAACAATATATAGTCGTTGATTATGTTTAGTTAAGTTTACGTAATATTGAAACCAACCGTTTGAGTAAAAAGCTTAATTGGTTTTATAATTAATGTCAGGTCGTCGATATTTCGAACCCGTTTAATATCGTTTTAAATATTTCAAATACCTAACTTGTATTTTACATAAACTTAGTGAACGGATGGTTTCGAACCCTTTTCCCTTATAGATTCTATCAGATGTTCGCCCGGAACTAGTTTTAATCATTAACGATATGAGAAAGTGTATATACGAGGAATTTAAGATTTAAGAAATTTTCGCGGTAAAAACGAGGCGGGGTGGGGCGGGGCGAGGTTCAATATATATTAATTAAGTAAAAACGCTATAATGAATCGGAATAGGAAATATTGTAAAATTGCTACTGTATTATAGCTCTAGACAAATTTAAGGTAAAATAAGGGGATATTCGAGTTTATAAAAACCAGGTATTTCGACTTCAACATTAAAGTTATATTAAGTAGTCTACGTGAGGTTAACCACCTATATTTTCGGAATAATATATTATTTGTCAAAGAAAAGGTAAATTGATTGTTTTACCATATTATAATATTATAAGTAAAGTTGGGTAAATATTATCCGACCATTAAATGACTTTTATTACGATTTAATAATGATTTACCTACTCGTTATTATTATTATTATTAGGATTTAGCAAATATCGGCGCTATTAACGTTAAAGACCTTATTGTAATTGACTATGATATTAAAATACGTCGTTAGGAAAGGACAACAAAGGGAGTAGCGGGTGCTAATAGGCGCCGACGCAAAGGGTTGGTAAAAAGCGGTATGGGTATAAGGCGATGCCAAGGATTTCGGATAGCGCTCAAAGAGATAAGAGTTAGGAAAAGCCGACGATAACGGCTAACAAAAATCATAACGAAGGGCGGAGCGAGAAAAGCGACCTTTTAAACAGGTTACCAAATATTGTAATATATTAGTTTAAGCCCCGACGATGCGATCTGCCCGGGTATAATCTTTCGCCCGTTCGTGATCGGCCCGATTCGTTCGCTTTTGACTAAGGTGAATAAATAAAATACAGGTTAGATCTTGATTCGTATAATTAGGTTTGAAATATCGTTTCTTATATTTTACAGCTTACAACCCATACTAATTATAAGAAATATAACTTACGAAGATATATCATTTTGGTTACTTAGGCAAAAATTCCGGAAGGATATACGAAGGATATTGGAGGGGGCTGGAGCGAGAATGTTACGCGTTAATATAGTGTTAATAAAGAGAGTTTCTTTTTATAAATGGGTAATATTGTAAAGGGTAACGAAGGACTTTTGAAAAAAACGTACACGGGAGGAAAAAGCTACAGGAACGTATAGTCAAAAGGGTAACGGCCAATACGTTCGGTAGGGTAAATATTTCTTATACCCAAACGATATCATAATGTCAGGTAAATTAAATATTTAATTTAAAAAAACTCGAGGGAAAAAATAGGCCGATAACTCGAGATATCTGTCTACCGTTTACGTATAAGGGATGAAATACGGCCTTTATCTTCGACCGTAGTAACGAATTAAGGTAAAGAGGTACGTAAACTGAGCGAGGGAATAAGTAAGATTATTTCCTAAATATATTACGAGAAGTAGTTAAATTACAATCGGGTTTTTCGTAAGGTAATTTTATAGGTTTACTTTATTATAAACCTTTCGATACATACGATAGCTTTACGTCCAATAAACTCGGATATAGATAAAAGGAACACCGAAGTTAAAAAGGCTGTTAATATACGATATATACGTTTTTTAGCTTATAAAATGAAAAGTTCGTTTTTATCTTCGTTATTACTAACGACGAGTAGGTTTCGTATAGCATAAAGAGGTTATAAAAGGCAGTGAGCGGCAGAGTATTTGTATATATTAGGGTAATATACTTTGCAAAGTAGCTTATAATCTTTACTAGGGACGTCGGCGACGATATAGCCTAAGTTAGGATTATTATATACGTTGACCATAAGGACAAGGCAAAGAAAATAATGAAAAGATGTCGGTGGAAATCGGTAATTGAGATGTAAAGTGGGAAAATAATATTATTACGAAAAAGGGTAGGTGGTAAAGGGAGAGCTACGTTGCAAAGGGGAATTTTTTTAAATGGTTAGGGGGCGTCTGTATTTATAAGTATTAGCGAACTAGATTCAATAGGGGTTACGAATTATACGAAACGCGTTATACGACATTAAAGGTAAAAGCGAGGTATAATATGATGCTTTCAAAGGTATATTATATAGTATCGGCGGTCAAAAATATATATCATACGATAAATTAAGGGACGCGTTATACGGTGTTGGCGACTTCGGTTTAAACCGGTTAATACGTTATAGGGTTTATTAAAGAAGACGTTACATGGCGTCGACGGCTTGGGGTAAAACCAGCTAATACGTTAGATGTCATATAAGGGGCGCATTATACGGCGCCAGTAACTTAAGGTCAAATCGTTTAATATATTTTACGGTAATGATGGTAAAAAAGATGTATTGTACAAAAGGGTACGTTATACAACTTCGGCAACTTAGGGTTAAACCGGTTAATACGTTATATGGCATATTAAAGGTGAGTTATATAGTATTGGTGGATTAGCATCGCATCAACCGATATATTATTCTACGTGTTAAACGCTGCGTTACTGATTCGCGGCCGACCTTCACATTAGGCGAGTAAGGCTCGCGCCCCGTATTTAATTAGCGGGACGCCGTAGCCCGTATACCATTCCAAGAAAAGGGGGTAATATTATAAACTTAGGTTATTAGCTATTAAGTTTATAAGTTACGTAATTGTATACGTAATGGGGTAGGCAGTACCCGGTTCAGGTTCGGTCTGGCCACGATCTGGGCGCGGTCCGTGCATGGCATGTGTGAGGGAACGTGACAGGTTGAGTACTAGCTATTTCCATAGGACTTGTAAGGTGGGCTATGATAACCTCTTCTAGTCCTCCACCATACCTCAATAGTAAACCCCATTTAGCATCTTCTTGGTTTGCCATTGTAGTTCGAACTATAACATTAACGACTATTAATGCATTTATATATATTTTTTGAAAATCCAGCCCTCAATCACTAGTTAAGTTAATCTTTCAAGTCTCCAGAAAACATCATATTACACCCAGACGACGAGAAATATATTAATCTGTTTGGCAGCTTGAACCCCGCCTGAAACAAACCAAAATACGCGTTTGGTAAAGAGAAAATACATGAAGTAACAGGTGTTAATTCGATACGAGAAATTTATACCGACGACATTGAACACTGAATTAAGCAAAATCGTTGATTCTATTAAAATTTCCTTAAGTTAAAGCTTCGCGTAACGCAACCACGTAAAACCCAAGAAAGTTCGCCTATAAACATAAAGACTTTATGAGATTTATCATAAGACTTTACCATCAGACTATTGGTATTACTCAAAATTTAGAATTAACTCCTTTATGAAATTCATAATAGAAGACATATTAATTGTTGAATTGGTGGGGTAAATTTACTTCGACCAAACTATCAGCATATATAATTGTAAACAATGTTTGATATTTCATGTTTACTCTTAACTTCCTTTTTTTTATGGAAATTATGTATTATAATTATTTCATTTTTGATATTTCTTTCCAACCAAAATTTAAATCTTTCTTAAAGTTCAATATTACGTGTCGAAAGAATATAATACTATAATAACAAAGCTGATATTATAAATGGGGTAGTAAAACTCATTTTACATAAATAATCACATTATAGTTGTCATTTCGGATAATGTGTTTAATATTTAGTAATATTAAATGGTATTGTTAAAGAGGATAACACGTAGAATGTTTTAAACATTTTTGAACACTGTGAGAAACTTATAGAAGAGTTTAATAAATGTTTATTAGAAAAATGGTAAATCTTTATCGTGGTTTACTTCTTTCTGTTTTGATAGTAACAATAAAACTATCGTTATTTTTCAAAGCGAGGTATTTGTTAGATTGATCGGATAGTAGGAATATTAGAAACTTCTTTTCTAGTATGGGTTTCCTTCCCACATATACCAGTAAAAATATCCCTGTTATCTTACTATTACATATTGGCTGTATTTTTGTAAGAGCTTAACTTGGACTTTAATTCTGCTTATTAACCTTAATGATACAAACAATTTTTGTTACTAAGCTTTTCCTTTTGCATATTACAACAGTAATATTAAATAATATAGGAATTTGTATTATATACTTTTAGATATATACCTCAAATCGTTTGAAATTGACTGATAAAAGCTTCTAAGACCGCGAAGGAACGTCCATAGTCTGAAGTCTTCTCTGTATGACTTCCGATAAATTACTAAAGTCATTTGAAATATTTCAATTGGATTCTTGTGAAAGAAATACCGAACCCATTATACATATTTATTGATAAATCTTGAAACTTGAATTATACCAATGCATATATAATTTATTAATAAAATTTTATAAAACTGCCAAAATATTCATTTCGCCATTCGTCCCGTTCTATTTAGATCATGAATTTCAAGGCAGAAAAAGATGTTTATACGAAACTCAGAACACTATTTTGGTAACTTTTTATAAAACATATAGTATGAACACATTAACCAAAAATCTAGCTAAATATATTTCATTAATTACATTAATGAATAATTGATTAATATAGATAAGAATGATGATAATAATGAACTTGGCGGCATTCAATGAAAGGTTTTTCGGGATTAAATAATATATATATGGAAGAAATAATTTAAAAGAATGGAATTACTGAGATACGAAATTTGAAATAGTAATTAGTATTCAACACAGATTCAGCATACTTTAAATAATATAGTCTTTGAATTGGTGATCATTCAGAAAGGCATAAGCTGGTATTACCATAATGAAAAAGGAGTTTCTTAATGTAAAAAATAAAACTTATTAACACGTCGTACATATATTAACTTTAAATCAGTTGAAGATGTTGGATCAATTTCATTGGTACATAATAAAAAGCGTTTAAAAACGGTGGTCGTTTTGAATAACTAGTTACTTAGTAAGAATGTAAAGAATTTGGATCCTTGAACTAAGTAGTTTAGCTAAAACACAGATTATTTTCGTGAATTAAGTACTAGATGTTTCTGTTAATCTAGGGGAAAATAGGGATACATTTTATTGAAAAAGCACCCAACATTCTGATATTTATATTTTTTTTCAGTGATTGTGTCGATAATATTCTGGGAAAATCGTTTAAAGTATAATAATGTGATAATGTATGGGCTTAATATTAATATCACCGGAGTCAATACAATAGAATAGATAGATATATTAGTGAAAGATGACTTTGAATCTATGATAACATCTACATATACATTTCGATAAACGGACGTATATCCGGAAATAGATTATGGGGAATATAATATGTTTTTACCATTTTAGTTGAACTTGTGAGTGTTATCTTGAATATTCTTTTAAGTCATTAAAGCCTTTGACTCATAGCAAATAAAATCGTACTTACCGTACCAGTAGGATATAATATTATTCTTGCAATATTTAACAAAAGCAAGAATCAATTATGATTTTAAATTTGATTTGTCAACATACGCCTAATGCACGAAAAATATAGCGGGAAAACTCATATTTTTTTTTGTTTGACAAGGAGTCAATTATAGTACAGTCAAGTTGACCGTCTTAACTGCAATTTAATTACACTAACTGTAAGTTTATTGAAGTGTGATGTTCAAATCAATGTTGGGCACATGCCAAGAAATCTCTCATACAAACTCGTATTCAATCCGGTTACTGGTCTGCCAAACTTAGAAGAATATATCTACTACTAGACTTTTGAAAAAATACCTGTTCCTTGGACTAATATTCAAATAGATAACACGTTACAACATCTCAAAATCTATGAGAAATAATCAGTTCTTCACGGCATATAAAGTACAAATAAACTATGTAAAATAAAAAAACTATTTTCTGCTTGCACTTCATATAATTATGAGGTAGAGCAAATATTTTTACGAAAAGTCTTTATAAATTCCTTCAATTATCAGGTTAAAGTGTGGGGAAAAGAATTTGAATTACGTAATTCTTTAAGGAAGTTTCAAATTGGAGACGGAATCACCATGAACATAATCAAAATATCGATATTGAATATATATTGAAGTAAAACTTAACATTTACCTCTTAAGGTTTCAAAAACATCAACCAAATAACTCAAAAATAACAAAAAATTTTGATCAATACGTTGACATCTTTACATTAAAATCGATACTTCATCCTAAACAACAAATCGCCAAGTCAAAAGAAAACAATAAACATACTAATATTATAAAAGCAATTTCCAAGTCGCAACAAATACGCCAATTTTACAAGACTAATCGCTATATTATAATTAATAACTACATCACGTTAATCGTAAAATAGTAACAAACTTTTGATTCATCAAATTGTAAAAAATATCCACCTGATAATTAAATTGCTAAATCGTTGCTTCTACTTCAAATTAACGTTCACTTAGCAGCTCAAACGTTAAGATGACAAGATATTATGATATAGTAAAAGAAATCACAGCATTTGGAACTCATTAAGCAAAATTATATAATAAAAACCTTTTGTATATAAACGTTAAATACTTTTCTAGCGAAAAAACACTTAATCAATCTTCAAGGTTATTCAATCCTCCATTAGATACTAATAGAGATCTTAGTTGCGGTACTTAAACCTTTCAAAATTTCGGTGGGTTTTATTAACGACTAGAAAATTAAAATGTGAAAACTAGTTAAAAAGATTGAAAATGAAGTTAGAGGTGAATATTTGTAAGCAGTGGGTCTTAATACCTGAGAAAACTATAAAAGAATTGGAAAAAGCCTTTTTCGAATGTGTAAAATTCAAAATTTGCTTCGGAAAATTTTAAACTTTAAGTCTTGAATCAGAAAACTCTCGGTGAAAAGGCAAATATATTACCAGTAATAATGAATTCTCTTCCAGACGTTCTAGGAGCCCACCCTCCCATCCCTAAATAAGTTAAACTCATAACTCCACAGCTACTGATTTTTGAATTTTTGGTAATACAAAGTCTATTAATACGTTAACAAATCGAATCCCGAAACGATATAAAGCTAAATAATCGTTTGGTAGAGGAGAAGTGTATAAAGTAGACTTTATTACCATAGGCTGAAGAATTGATACCAGTGTGATCCTGCATTTAATTGAATAAGATTAGAAAAATCACCAAGGCAACCACCAAAATAGTTATGATAGTAAGGGCATATATGGCACTACTACGCAAAATCTTGAATATTTAGCAGATTATTATCACTTTAAGCGACAATAGAAAAGATAAACTTATACGCAGGAGGCTATTAAATATCCTACTATAAGATTTCCACCATTATATCAAGCTACTAACAATTACCTTTATGACTTGAATTTAAAGAGATCTATGCTCATCACCAAAAATTAGATCAAAAATTGTCAAAATCATTGCAACACGTCTCCTACACCAATTGAAAAAATTATTATTAAATATGAATTATATACGAACTGCACCAAAATTTGGAATAACGTAGATATTTATAACGGAAACCTTTACCATTTACTTGACACAATAAGAATATAATTTAGAATATTTGTAAGTAGATGAAGGTTTCAAATTTAGGTTTATACGTATTATTTTCAGACGTTTTTAGTAAGCAGGTACAAAATTATTAACTAAAATTCCGATTGATGCATGTACATTTCGCGAAATTCAGAATGGAATGAAAACTCACTTCTAATACGACGTCCAACTTGTGCAATATTATACGGATTGAGTTGTGATCGGTTGGACGATGATAATAGTCAAAAAAAAGCATGAGGAAACACTAATTGATATCCATAATTAAATTTTTGACATGTTAATGTTTTTTCAATGAGTAATGAGTAAGGTGTACACTGGGGAAGCCATATTACGCGAGTAGATCAGGATACTCATTACAGGTATTAACAACTTTAAATACGCCCCGGAACGCCTAAATACCACTTATGAAAGCTTTTTTTTTCAGTTACAGTATTCTACGGCAAAATTCGTGGATGATGAGATAAATTAAATGAATGAACTTCTTTATGTAAATAAATTTCAAGATTAAGGCAATAAAGACCTTTGGAATTTATATTGAATAGATTGTAAATACAATAGGTTTGCGAACTAAAGACTTGACTAAAAAAACCTTGGATTGGAGGATGTATTGATAACGTGGATATTTCTTAAGCGGATAGGGTAATTGTAAAAACTATCGTTGTAATAGTAATAAAAAAATTGAATTTTTGGTAAGTTATGTTGTAAATTTAATCGCTACCCCATTTCTAAATCTTATGAAAAACACGTGATATATGATACATAATACCCTATTGATGCCACGCCAAACTCGGTTGGAGAGTGGCAGGGCCCAGAGGAGGAGAGGAGGCGGCGGTGGGACCGGCGCTAGGGGAGGTAGCAGGGGTAATAATGAAGGTATCCACGGCGGGCCTATTCTTGATTAAGCCCGTATCGCTTCCGCTGCCGCTGTCTCCGTAGTTTCCAACACCGCCTCCACCAAAGAAGGAAGACGGACTCGCCGGCCCTACGCGACGGCCGCCCACCAGCGTTACGGTTGAGGCTTGCGTGGCGCCACCCTCCACCACCTCGACAACGGCGTAGAAGAGCCTCCGAAGGGTAATTAGGCACCAAGCCGGCGCTTTGGCAGCGACAGGAACACGATAAAAGGCTAGCGGCCCCAAGGTAATAGTAGTAACAAAAATATACCCCTTTTTACGTTTTATACTTACCGTTTATCAATTATAACCCTCGATATACAAAACCCATATTTTTTAAGAAACAAAAATATTAGATTTAGTATTCGTTTTTCCTTTACACATACTAACCTTTTCATTAGATTCATTCAAAAAACAATCGAATATATCTATATAAAATAAGATTGAGAAGAAATGTTTTAAATTGATAAAGTTGGAGTAAAGGTTGGTAATAGCGGAAACTGGTGAATCTAGGGGAAAGAAATTAAACTCGGAGGTAAATATCCTCAGGGTAAGTTTGGGTTATTCAGTATTAAAGGGCTTGTTACTGGCGCTTGTTTATATTGACGCGTTACGCTTATAATGGCGACCCGCGTATGGGATGCGTTTATTTTGCTGAATTATTTTATTTACTTTGGTATAGATACGTTCATAAACGAGGAATTATAAGTTACAAAATTTACTTATTGTAATGAGTAGATATTGCATATAATTTGTAGAAGAAAAATATTAATAAGGCGTATTTTGGTAAGATTTTTATTTTATTGGGTTTGATTTCGGTTGAGCGACGCATCTATCATTGTATATATACAGGATTTTAATTAAACATTACGAAACGCAATAATATACGCGACTACAACGCGTTTCATATCCACCTTTATTCCTCACAAGCAACGTTTCTATATATGGATACTGCTAAGTTCTTTCTAAAAGACAATATAATCGTATTCCTAGCGTTAGTAGGCGCCGGGCAGAGACTAACTAAACTTCGTCTCTCATCCCGACTAGGTTTATAGTTTATACGCTTACGGGTCTTTAAACTTTGGATTACCCTAAGGTTGTGTTTGGAGTGATAGCTTCGAGGCACTGAGGCTTACATAGGACCCAATAGAACTTAGGTTACAATTCTTTCCGACGTTATTTACAGGATTATTGCATAGAAGCGAGTGTGATACTTCATAGAAAGTATATCACGTATTGGTCAAATACAAAAACAATTACTCTATTGTTTTTTATTGAAACTTATTTAAAGCATTTTGTAAATTGTGATAGTGAAGATAGCTTACAAAATTAAAATAATGTATTAAATCCCATCACATGGAATAAAGACATTAATTTTAAAACCAACGAATACCTCTCTGGTTTAGGCTTCCTATACTATTTGAATAGTTAAACCCCACATTTTTATTAATACAATTATAATTGTGATCCACTATATATTTTTAAACTTGATGATTATATCGCGGAGTATATGTTTTAAGGAATCATGTTAAATAAATAGATAGTAAAATACTTGACAAGATTCCATTTTTAGTATATTGTATTACAATAAGGAAGTATTACTATTACGGAAATTGACTATTGTGACTCCAGTAAGTTTGAAGGTCACTTTTCCTAAACAAAGAATTATTGTTACTTGGGTTAACGGTTGTAGTTTTAATCGTTAGACGTGTTTAACTTTTATATTTTAAGAACCCTTACCTCTTTTCTTCTTCTTAGAGAACATACATACTTTTAGTTAAACTTTGATATTAACGTTTAATATCTGGTGAAGGATGGTTAGAGATTTCCCCTAACTTTTGACTACGGATACCAGTGACTTCATTTTGAAATACCAAAGATACAGGTAATAAACTTAATAAAATGAATAAAGACGTTAGTTACACTGATGTTTTAATTACCCAGTTATTAATATGTTATTTTAAATCCTCAGGTTTGTAAGGTATTATAATTTGGTATAATAAGCACTAGAAGTTATCAAAGACCTTCGCCACTATTACCATACGTATACTCAAATACTCTTAAGGTTTAAGTTTATTTTTCAAAACGAATCAACATTATTTACGAAATCTTAATCAATGTGTCTTATTTGGACAATAACCTCGTTTTTAATATCATAGATTCAATAACCTCCTTTCAACAGTTAATGTGTTTTATTTGGATGATAAACTCGTTTTTAATATGTTATAATCAATAACCTCTTTGCACCAATTTAATCTATTGAAGTTTCTATCAGTGAAAAATACCTGGAAAGCGTTGAGTATTCTGCGGATTAACACGTACCTAGAACCGCTAAATATTATCGTTTACAACTCAAATATTAATTTTCAGGTAATAGAATTTCAAACTAATGCAAAGATAATGAGAAATATATGTAAATAGGTTCTTTTTAAAGTATGTTGAAGTGCTGAAAAGGGTGGGAAGAGATATAAGTTGCTTAGTAAATTGTATAGAAAATCTGAAGTTTAGAAATCCATAGCATTATATATTAAGTAACAAGTTTTTTAACTAAAGATCAACGGTCTAAGTGAAATCGTTAGCCCTAATGCCTTGGTTTAGACCCTATTGATTCTTCTCGTATATCCTCGATTTACGTGCGAATCTACTTTATCAGAAATTCCCAAAAAAAGGTTCCAAATTACGGAAATGATTAAAACAAATTAAAAAAGGAATCATAAAAAATATAAGTTGATAATACCTTTAAATACAACAATAACCAATGTACTATTATTGTGATACCTTTTCTATTATAAAGCAAAATTTTCGTTTACGTTGCACTATGCAAATAAGATACTCTATTGAAGATTATAAGTATTACAAACATGAAATGAGTAGTTATAATTGCTAACCGTTTTATGATATTCCGCATAGTATAAGTTAATATTTATCTTGAATAAACTAACGATTAAAAGTTTTGAAGCGAAAATATCAGCTTATACAACTTACATTTGCCAATAATGAACCAATGAACAGATCGATAGCAACGTGATTGGCTGCCTAATGGTAGAATTTATGATGAGGACAATGGTGAATGTAAGCTTCAAAGATTGCACGTAAATCTTTAGTTTGATATAAAAAGAAGAACGACCTATATCAACTTATAATTTACATACATAAGAAATTATTATGATTATGGGCAACTCTTTTGAGAAAAGTATTGAAATTACTATTAATTTCTTTCTTAAACGAAAGGTTTTTCAGTTTAAAGCTAAACGCTACTTCAATTTTAACCACCTTGATATAATTATATTCGAGTAAAAAATATTTTATCAAGTCTAGGGAAAAGCTATAGACAAGTCGTATGAAAGCTTTTGTCTAATCGCTTAAAAGTATATCGATGAAAACAAAGACTGGATCCTTATACAGGTTCTAACAATTTCAAAAATCAGTGAACGACTGTTGGTAGTTTTAAGAACAAGTTTGATATCAGGTACTAAAAGGAAGTTCATCCTTAACATCCATAATATTTTTCAAACGCATACGTATTTTGACACTTATCTACACAGAATTATTCTGTTGAAGTCGCCAGAAGAGCTCCGTGATCAATACCCATGAGTAATGTTACATAATATATTAATCTGTAATACGGAAGAGCTAAAGTATGTATTGATTGGTTTATACCTTATCATTTGCATTTTAAGTTTAATATAGGTATAAGATTTTCAACATACTACTTATATTTTTGAATTACGCAAACGGGAGTTTGGAAATGCGGCATAATTGGTCTATCAATTGACGATACATTTTTTTCCAGAACTGTTGACGTTGAAACAACACACTATCATGAGATTCAGAATTAGAAGTTTTGGAATTGTAAGCCGATCTGTTGGTAAGGTTTATTGTACTAGGTACGTTAACGCAAATGTAGTAGTAGCAGAGTTCTAGTGTATATTGAAGATAGAAAGATAAGATAGCAGGGAGAACAGGCATCTGGAGAGTGCGCGCCTCATATGAGAGCTTATAAGCTCTCTCCCTGGCAGTGGAACTCTACCATGCACTCTACCCATCTCCCTTCTGGGCAGTGGCACTCTACCATGCACTCTGCCAATGCCCCTTCTAGGCAATGGCACGCTATCATGCACTCTGCAAGAATGCACCATGCAGAGTGGCATGTTACCATGCACTCTGCAAGGGTGCAACTTGTAGCGTGGCCGCTTACTAACTATAGTGATATATGGTAATATCCACACGATCAAAACCTAAGTTAAGGGAAGATATGTTAACATCAATGTATAGTTAATTTGTACGTATAGCATTGACTATTTTGATATTGAATAACTCAATTTTCGTTCACAGGGATAAGAAACCGGTTTGGCTAACATCTGAATAACTAACGTTATTAAAGCCTAATAATACCTTAATTAATACGTTTTGGGCAATTATATCGTGAATTTACATCAGCCGTAAATGTTAAATATTTATAAATAGTGAAATAAATTTAAACCGTAATTGAGAATGATTATAATGTTTTAAATAGACGTTGAAATAGAAAATGTATAATTTAAATCGATAAGTTAATATGGTTTTGTTCTCCTTGTTAGCTGTTAAGCTACTAAAGTTTTACAAACAACTTTTTTTGCTGATAACAGCGGTTCATCGTTATAAATCTGATTCTTTTTAATAATTATTAACAAGAATAGATTGTAGAATAACTAGTTCACTATTAGCAGTAACCTTATTTATTGAAAATTCATTCAATAAAAAGGGTTATAGGAGACATATTTATTTCCTATGTTTATTGAATAACCGACGGCTTTTATAATGGTATATTTAAATAGGCAACAGTTTATATCATTATTAAATGATTCAAAATTCTATTGATTTCAGCCGTTATTTGCATTGATTTAGGAAGTATATTTCCATAACTTTTTTGATTACATATAAATAATAAAAACGTTCAATAATACATGTAATTTTTGTGATAGTATTAATCTCAGTGCAGTTAGTCAACGTAAGTTGACTGTGCTAACTTCAATTTGAGTGTATTGTTTTTTAGATATACTATAAAGTTATGTATAATATGCGCCCACTTCACACTAAGTAATGGACCAAGGAATTGGTCATACAAAATAGTATGTAGACCGGATAACGGTCTGCCAATCCTAGAACAATACATCTACCACTTGACCAAGCAATACTACTGTTACTTCGATCGCGATTCGAATCGACAACGCTGCAAAATCTAAAAGTCCATTAATAGGTTAGGCTTATCATCAGTAATATCCCTTCACAAATTTTACAAAAGTAAGGAGATTGAAGAGTTTCAATAAAGCGATGGTAAGGATAACCAAACTAATGCTGTAATAAAAGTTGTACAAAATAAAGATTTTTTAAAGTTTATTCACAGCAATAATTCAATCATCCGGATTGTGAGTCACGTAGAAAATCCACCTAATAACGTCAAAACAAATGATAGTGGATAAGGAGAAGGTAAAGAGATTTTGGTAAACTATAAGACTATAAATTTGATAATACTGACTTTTATTTTTGGTGCGATTGAAAATTTCTATAGAGCAATTTGAGTACGCAAGTCAGAAATCAATTGTTCCCAGGATTTCGAGTGGTAGGTAATGAGAATGCAATATAAATGGTAGAAGGAAAGAGAAGAGAGAGCATTTTCGTTACCGGTTGAATACATTGTAAAACTTATTGGCAATATGAAAATAAAAATTCATTAGTTTCTAAACAACAGTTAATTATAGTATAAAGAAGCTGACTGTTGGAATAGTAATAATTTCAGTGCAGTAGGTCAACTTTACTTACAATAAAGTTGACTATACCAACTGCAAGTTGAGTGTACTGTTTTGTGTGTGTCTACTGTATTGGCTGCAAGCCAAGCACAGTATGCGACCACTTCATACTACGGCATGGGCCAAGCAATTGACCATACAAATTACTACGCAGACCAGCAAACAGTCTGCAAATCCTAAAACAATACATCCACCACTTGACCACGCAATACTACTGTTACTTCAACCAATCGAATCGACAACGTTACAACATCCAAAGCCCTACCAATAATAATCAGTGCTTATTAAGTTAAATACAGAGAGGCTAAGTAAAAGAAAAATCTATTTTCTGGTTATGCTTTACCGCTATAATGGCGGCTAAGATAAAGGAAAGATTTTTACAAAAAGCCTTTATTCGTATCACGTCATTCCATAAAGGCAGGAAAACAATGAAGACGTTTGGATTGCGTTAGTTTATAATGGCAATTTGAAAGTAAGTGACGAAGTCGCTACTTAAAAACACTGAGAAATCTTTATCAAATCCTTCTTAAAAACGTTAAGATAAACTTTTAAAAGTTTTGAAGTTCGCTAAATTGACAAAAAGTTAAGTTAATAATACTACAGGTGCTACTATTGTGAAAACAACTAGGTTCTATGGTCAAAATAACAAATAACCTTTAAGATCTATCTTTAGAAACAAACAATATCTGATGTTATCGTTAATATCAAATTTTCCCTTTACTTTACCTTTTTTACTTCCCCTACGTCAATTTAATCGTTAAATTCTTTGTTTCAAGTCAAAATACTAAGATTCGCCATGTCGCGCCGAAAAAATCGACGTTACGTAATTTAACGCTAAGTCACCAACTCATTATGCAACTTTATGTTAAAACACTAAGTTCTTTATCTATAAAGTTCCATATAAGATAAAAGTTTAAAATATTACCTCTCCATGAATTGATAAAGGGAATTAAAGTCCTTGAAATTGCTTTTAGTAATTATTATGACGAATATTTTTAAACGAAAAATAATAACGAAACCTTAACGGAAACATATTTAACTAACTTCGTCGGTTACTATATCGTTAAACACAACTACGATGAAGATTATAACCGTACCTTTCGCAATTACTATACCTTTTTCGACGATTGGATTTTTAACATATCAAAAGCAATATAAAGAGGGGTTAAGTTGAAGTTTAAGTTGAAATTTAAGGAACGAAAGATATACATATCAGTATAGGGTGTTATAAAGTTGGTATAAGCCCTTTTATACCTAGATTAGTTTAAGGAATGCCTTTAACACCCACGTCCTAAAGGAAAGGGTGTTAAAAAACCTTAATGCCCTTACACACGATCTCAGTGACTTTCTCTCCATCCTTAGCTAAGTTAAGCATCGTTACACGCTGACAATAAAGAACCTATTAACCTATTCGGTCGTTTAGTCCCTTTACATAGCAGCGCGAAGTACGCTTTTAGTAACGGTAAAACGCGTAAATCAGTAACCGCTAATACCGCTAAAGGAATTAATGTCAACGCTTTACACCAGTTAATTCAACATGATCTATAAATCTCTTAACACTATGTTTTAAAGACTTTTAGGCTTCAATATTTAGAAAGAACTATTAATAAATACTGTGATAATTATCGCAAACTTCCCCTAAAACCTGTCAAAATAGTTAATATTAATTATGAGATTTCCATGGATTTCGTTAAAATCTGAAACGATATGGAAAAATATAACGAAAAGCCCTACAGCCTTCTTGATACGAAGATAATTATTCATTTGAATATTTATAAGTAAAGAAAGGTTTAACCTTTTGAGTTTTACTTACTATTTCCTAGAATCCTTGTAAGGCATACAAGCGATTACTTCCTAACCTGTTTGACTCGAATAAACACCTTTAGCGAAGTTTACGATAATATAAAAAGCCACTTCGAGTACAATGTCCGCTTTGCTTAATACCATATAGACTGGGCTACTACGATGTGGAATACGATAATGGCGAAAGAAAAAGAAGGAGGAAACACCAATAGATACATTAAATTAGATTTTTGACAAGTTGATGTTATATTATCGGGAAATAAGTAAAATTTATATTAGTGATGCTATATTTCGCGAGTACATACGGGCAGCCGTTACGGGTGTTAACGAGTTTAAATACAACTTATAACGCATAAATTCTACCTGTAAAAGTCATTTTTTAACTAGTTGCGTTTCTCATTTCATACTATAATAGAATGTACATCAAATTCGTGTAATATGTACCCCTCAACTGTCAATTTCCCTAACTTCAATAAAGTAAACCTTATGATAGTTAATTACATCGATTGCAAGTACGGTTGCGGGAGCTTTTAAAGTCAAAGATCTGGTTTATCATCTCTAAACTAGAGATAATAGCCACATTGGCGCTAATATAGTAAAAATTTCAATGTACTTATTAACCATAAGAACTATTATCGTAATAGAAGTAAAAGATATTGGATTTATAACAAGTCTAGTTATTAGTTAACTTGTCACCTCCTCCGACACGCGAAATAACAAAAAGGTAATGTATTAAATTTAATACCCTATCACTTTTCAATAAGAGTGCTTATATTAAATCGTAAACTTTAAAGGCGATAAATCTATTAACGGATTCATTACCACTAACCAAATAAAGTGGGATAAAAATAAAGTTTTTAACGCGGCCTAGTAATTAGCAAACTTTGCTTTTTTACACCGCTTAGGTAGTAAATACCCTTAACTTTACCCTAATTATTTCTTTAACCCCTTATATACCATTAACTTTCCCGATCGTTATGCGTACCACACGTTTTAAGGTACTTAATGAGAGTCTATTCGTAATACGTAATATTGCGAAGGGAAAGCATTTAATTTACTTAAACCAATTGCTACGATACTAGTAAAGCTAAAGTTAGCTTCGGTCTAGATAAATAAATATCGTTATTGTAGATAACGGCAATTTAAACTATTATTATACCAATTAAGTTCTACATTCTCAAGTCCCTTACAATTTTCCTTTTGTACCTTAAAACATGAAAATCTTTAGCGTTAAAGTTAATGTCAACGCTGAAAAGCTGATTAAAAACTAATAAAGGTTTCTCCTCACCTTTAAATATAGGCACATATAGTTTTATCCTTGAGGCCCCAAAGTAAAAGTATTAAACCTATCGAAGACATAGATACGCCAATTACACCGGCGTTTCAACTACCTTAACGTTAATAGGTTTTATGAAGTACTAAATTCCGCAAGTAATAAAAAAATAGAATATATTGCTTTAAAAGTTATCGAAAGGCGTTTTCATTACTATGAAATACATATCTAAGCCCTCCTAAAATTGAAATTCACATTACAAAATAATAAAACCTTTAATGATAAGGTTTTTATTGATATATTTTACTTAGATAATAATCTTATTCTTTACTTCGTTCACTCCGATCCCCCTTTGTATAGAGTTAAGTTTTTAAAATCCCTTTTAGTAAAGGATACATGGGAAACCCTAAAGATACTATAGATTAACACGTACTTAGGCTCACCTAACTTCGTCGTCCACGATACTGGCACCAACTTTATGACGACGGAATTTCAGGAAATGCTACAATAATAGGCATTTAGTATAAATAGGTACCTGTAAAGACTTACTAAAGTATTAGGAAGGTTAAAAGGGCACACGTATTATTTATCCGAGCGTATACCATCCTAACGATGAAGATTGGAAGCTTTACAGATTTGGAGACACGTTTTTAAATGGTAGTAAAAAGTTTAAACGATACTGTAAGCTCTAATGACTGAATTACAACACTACTAGTCTTAAAAGCGTACTCATACCTAACGAATAAATCTCCTCTATCAATAAGTACCCCAAAACAAGCTATAACCTACAGAAAAGTAATTAAGAAATTACGAAAAAAATAGGTATGATACCAAGTCAACAATTCCCTCAACATTAAGAACGGATCCACAATTATTGACGTACTTACTTTATCGTTACAGAATAAAGTCCTCATGTAACAGAAACCGGTTACATATGAGAGCCCATATAAGACCTTAAGTATCCCCAATTCTAAAGCAATTATTAAAACGGCTAATTGCTTTTTACCGTTTTACATCACTTAGTTCAAGCTCTATATTAAGGCTACTAACGATAAAGACCGTTTAGCCAAATAACTGAGATAATACAAGCATATTTTACTTATAATTAATAAGCCATTAAAATGTTGCCGACGCGGACAACACCCTGAAAATGAATGTTAAAGGGAAGTAATATATACTGGGCCGTATTTATAATATTACCTGGGTAAATAGGGGGGGCAAAGGACAACGAAAACTTGGTATTAAAGTTTTAAGTACAAAGCATTATTAAAACCTTTGGAAAACTCGTTAAGAAAAACGATAAGGCCTAAATTAATGACTTAATAACTCGAAAAGTCGTATAATTTGTACCGAAAGCCGACTTTAACCCTTCAACTACAAATGTAACGATTTTTAAGTCAAGGATTATACACGAGGTCAAAGTTAAGACTTTAAGGCAGAAGTGCGAAAATTCAAGCCTAATCACTTAAAGATATATCAATAAAGGTAAAAACTGGATCATAATATAATCGCCAAAGATTTTAACAATCAGCCAGCGCTTAGTAGTTGCCTTAGCACCAAATTTACTCGCAAAGACTAAAGGCAAGTTTCCGTTTAATAGCTGAGATATAACACAAACTAACATGTAGTTAGTAACAAATCTACAACGAATTATATTATTCCAATTGTCATAGGAATCACGATCCATTTACACTTTGAAACCAGTAATGTAATGTATCAAGCCTTTGTATGGACTGGATAAAACAGGCGTCCATTGGTTTTTAACTTACTAATTACACTTTAAATCGCGGCTCGAAATAAAGTCTTGAACATATAACCCGAGCCTATTCGTAACGTAAAAAAAAAAACTTCGGCCTAATAAGAATATAAACTAACGATATGCTTTTTGTTAAAACAACTAGCTTTGTAACATTGGAATAATAAATTATTAAGGACTCTAAGTTTTGGAATTATAAATCGGTTGCAACTCTGGCGGAAGGCAAATAACTTAAGTTTAACGGATTGTTAATTAGTATACCTGGTGTTAATACTAGCCTTAACTTTCGTTAAAAAGGCTAAAGCACTAACCTTTCTATAATCGACAAAACTAACATAATTAAGGCCTAATCGCACCTAAAACAACGTACTTATGATAACTATATTGCTGCCATATGCTAGAAAGAAGCCCCCTACAACCTATCTATTACGTTATAAGTATAAATCCAACAAATAACGACTTTAATCAGCTATAACAAAGGCTTAGGTTATAAATACGAAACCTAGACCGAAGGATTAATATGGTTCTAATCAACCTATCGAAGGCTAAGTAAATAATCTTTACGAACGTATCCTTTACAAATAATACCGACTTATCTTTACAGATCGGCTTTTTAGTAACAATTCTAAATAAGGATAGGCGGGAGGATCAGTTTAGCATTATAGATAACTTAATTCACTAAAACTTCGTTGAATACAAAATAATCACACGAAACGTACCAACTTTAAAGGTCTACAGCATGATGATAAGCTTTAATATAGGCATTGAATTATAGAAAACCCTTAACGTTATTACTAGACAATTAAATATTTCTTCTATCCCGGGAAAAATTTGTATCAACTCGAAAGACCTGTTCGAATACTTTCCGAATATCGAAACCTCTAATGAAAAACACCTAATAATCAACATAATGGAACTCCTGAAGCCTTCCAAAGGAGGGAGATTGAGAGTTTCGATAAATTAACTGGAATGAAAATCCTGCTAATATCATAACGAAGGCGTTACCAAATAAAGCCTTGAAAAGGTATGTAAATAGCAATAGACTCACTATACATATCGAGAGCTATATTGATAGGCCGCCCGATAAGATTAAATCATGTAAAGGCGGTCAGGAATATGTTGGAGAATTATAAAAAAAAGCCAGTGGTTTAAGGATAGCGACTTATTTAATTAACACGGCTAAAGTAACAGTTTGATTGTGTTTATATCAGGAAAACGTTTTGTATGAGTTAATGAAGTTTGACCTTAAAGCCACAGGGTAATTAATGGAAAGTAGGGTTAATTTAAGTAAAAATAGGTGCAATTCGATGCAACGGTCAATTAGAATTGATTAGGGACTAGCCAGTTGACAAGGTGGCAACTGTAAAGGGAATAAGTCTGGAGCTGTCGCTGAAAGTGGTCGTATTCTGTCTATAAACCTTAATGAAGAAGAAATGAGAATTAAAGTTCCAGATAGGGAGCCGCTATGGAGCTAAAATGGTGCAAGCCTCTCCCCAGTCATATGAAGTGTGCTGGCGCGCCTTTAAGCGGCTTCCTCCCCACTCTAGATCATCGTAGAAGCATATAAAACTACTAGGATTGGATTGGATTGCTAGTAATACTAGCTAGGCACTAGCCTGTAACATTACCCCCAAAAACCCCCCTGTTATCTCTTTCCCGTTTTTTTTATTGTTATTGTATATAACGCCGAAAGTTTAAGAAAGGTAAACGCGCCTTCAAAAAAAGTACAACTCTGTGTAAAAGGTTTTACGCCAACGTTATGTGAAAGGTACTCTAACGCCTCCGCATCTTCTTCATATCAATAATCCCTAAACTTCTAATTGCAAAAAATAACTTTTTTCATTATTTAATTTTTATCCTTTCCTTTTTTTGTAGTGTTAATATCTTCAGCTATTAGTGCTACACTTATTTCGAAGTCTTAATATTCCTAATAATCCTCTCGTATCGTTACGATAAACCCTTAACTCTCCATTAAGGTGAACAAAACCATTAAAAATATAGGTTATATACTACGAAGCTATTTAGTACTTGCTAACAAATATAAAGTTCCTTAAGTTAAAGGCCATCGATATGTACCCCGATAAAATCTGTGAATAAACATGTTTCAAATACTTTTATAGGATGGCGTATAATCCCAGAAAATTCTGCCAAAAGACTAAGAGTAAGTAGTTTCAATAGTTACGAAGGAGGTACTAACAAGTGGCTAGATATTTAATCCCAGTACTGCTTTTGTTTTGTTAAGGCTATATATCGTTGTTTTGGTTATACTTACACATAACTAAATCTAAAACCCTATATAAATAAGGTAATTGAGGTGTTGTTTAAAACGTGTTTGGCGTTTAACTTTTAAGACCGGGATAAATTCACATTTAATAAGCCATTCTTTAGGTGTTAACGAACAACTAAAAATGTATAAACTTAAGTTATCGTCACTAAAAAGGCTATAATAGTGCGTCGCGTTACGTAATATAAGGTTAATACCCGAGGCCCGGGGGGGGTTATCTTAATTACTTTCCTACAGTCTGAGTGCTTACAAGTCATATAATTAATAAATGAAAAACGCAATGTTTAGTTAAATTTATCGTAATAAAGCAAAATCGTCAAGATTACGGCTAATAAATAGCTAATGAATGCTATTAAAAACGACACAAAAGTTTATCAAGGTTTCGGAACACATGATTATTAAACTAGGTCGTATAAATTCCAAATGAAGTAAGCTTTTTAAAATGGGTATAAAAATGCTACATCATGATTAAAATTATGATTTCGATAATATATTTAAATAGGCCTGGCCGTAATCGATCGTTCTTCATCTTCATTAATATTTATGCATTTGTTTGGTACCTACTTTTGAGCGGATAATACGTTTCTCTGTTTCGTAAAGTAAAATGTAAATTTATACCCGTTTGCGGGCTCAATGTAAAGGTCTATCGTTAAATTTAACCGATCTATAAAGCGATTCGAAGGTATCGAGTACTACGGTATTGAAAAGGTTTAAAAGCAACTTTTACGTTAGGTGTATATAACCCATTGACTTAATTAAAACTTATCGTTTCGATTAGGTATAAAATTGGGTGCATCCGAATTAGAATGTATTATAAGCCCATAATGTACTTTGAACTTAATATTTCGATTTTACCTTGTTATCTTCGTTTTTAATAATTTTAACTTCCGGTTAAAAGTTGCGAGTGTATTAATATAAAAGCGAATCCGAAATGATTTGGATAAGTAAATTTTTATAAAATCTGGAATACTTCCAGCCTAGTATATTCAATTTTATTACGAAAAGGTTGATTATACATATTATTTCATACTAGTAATAGAGCCAATTTATTTATTTATTTTAAAAATTTGTTTAGCTTATAGTTTTTAAAAAGAAGCCAAACGTTATCGCTGACTTGAAAACGTTTCGAAAGGAAACGCCGTTCGTTAACGGCTTTTTCCATACGTTATTATGTAACCGTTATTACGGCTTATACGAATTTTGAAACTTCGCGAATCTATTGAATAAAGTTTTTAGCTCTTACGTATAATGTCGTATTAAAATTAAGAAAAAGTTATACTGGTTATATGAAATCGACGTAATAGCTATAAGTTATAAAAAACGGGCTAATACCGATAATAGTTGTATTATCATTAATCAATGCCAGTCAATAACCGGGTAATAAACAGCTTTAATCGAATTACATATAAACAACGAATGAACGTAAATAAGTAAAAACCTTTGAATTTACGTGTTTGGTTACACCGTTGGTTTCGGAGTGAAAGATAGTATTTGAGCGTTATTTTAAATTAATTAGGTTGTAAAGTCGTTTTTATATCCTATGAGCCTAATTTAAACTACGGTCGCTAAGAAATATATACGGAAAACTTTAAAATCGTTAATGACAAATTAAAAACCATTCAGTATAAGCTTCGACGTTTATAATAGTTAAAGACTCAAAGATAACGGCTTTACTTAAACGGTTCGTAATAACCACAAAGTAACGTAAGTTACTAGCGTATTCCTAAGGTAAATTAACTATAAAGTTGATGGAAAGATCGCTTCAAAGCCGTCCGGAAACTTGAAAGGGTTTAAAAAGCCTTTTTCGAAGGTGTCTCCAATAAGTCATACGGCTATAAACGTTGTAGTTACAATAAACACGGTGGATTACGCGATATCAGCCTAGTTGAAAATACGTTTTAAAAACAATGACAATGACACCGTTAGAATCCGGATAGCCGGTAAAAATTAAATCGTAAGTAATTTAAATTCATGCGGTAATAAACGGCTCGTAAATAGGTATCCAAATATAGTTGTAAAGCCTTAAAATTTCATTGTCGTTTATTGAACATTTCGAAATTAAAACCTTTAATATACGGTTGTCATCGGTACGGATATTCGTTAGGAAATATCGGTCGCTTATACGTATTATACGTATTAGTCGGAGGTAGGTAATATCGCGTATAATAACGTTATTTTAATAAATTTAAAGGTCGATGTTGGTAAAATGTTTACGTTTTTTCAAAATTAATTAGCCCATAACGGTTAGCCGAAAGACGTACGTATGTAGAAGCGGCTCGAAATCAAACCATTTAAGGCGTAATGATTAGAGTTTTCTGCCTAAGTGACGTAAATTCAAAAGGTCCTTAAAAATATCCTAATTTATTGTAATAAAATATCAGATCATAAATAATCTATTACTTTATTATCTATTGATCGAAAGTGAAATTACAGAAGGTATTTAAACTAGCGAACTTATAGTTCGGAAAAACGCCATGTAATCATAAAGTATTTTAAGTTTTTGTAATTATTTAAAATTATAAACGGATATACTGTTCCTTGGAGCTTTGAGTTCCTTGTTTTTAAATAAATTATAACTCCGAGTAGTTTTTTATCGTAAATTTTGTATTTATATTTCACGGAAAATAATCGTCGGAAGTAATACATTATTAGTCATAGGTTACTATGGTTATCACACTAAAATATTCAGCTTGCTAAAGCTTAATTAAAATAGTTGGCTTCGAGAAAAGTGTTACTATTAAGGTTCTATTAAACGAATACGGATTTAAAAAAAGCTAAACTAAAGCCGCTTGAAAACAGCTTTTTTTAAACCCCTAAAGAAAAGAAATACCTTTAGGTTTAACCGAAGTAATAGTTCGATAATCGCTAAGTAATCGTAAATGATATAATGGTAGAAATTTACGAATCTAAAAAATCCTTATATATTTTAAACCGTCGTGAAAGCCGAATTTTCCTAAATATTACGTATATTCTTTAGGTTTATAAGGATACCGACGCCAATTTCGATAACGAATCTTAGGTAATTAGTTTTTCAATCGCTAAATTAGTAGTCAGAAATGTTTGGGTTAAGTCACAGAACGATTAAGGCGTCGAAAAGTTACCTAACCTTAGATATATTAATGTTAAAAGTGTTGTTTAAATAAATAGGGACATCGTAGAGATAAGAAAAATAAAAAATATTGTGAAAAAGGCGTAACGAATTGCTAATATACCATTAAAAGGTAACAAGGGCATTAAAAAGTTTAAAAGAAGTAATAAGATACTCGAAAGGTCATAAAGGCATAGAAAATACAGTTTTTCATTCGTTTCCTTCCTTAATACGAATCTTATGAAAAGTACCTTTAATATTTAATTAATAAACCATTTAATTTGCGAAATATTTACAGATATCTCTTTCATAAAAGAAATCGGTTAACGATTTTCCTATATAATAATATTAAGCCGGTAATAGTCGATATAAAATGGTAACCTCTTTTTGGGCTTTTTAACGAAAAATATAAGGACGCCTATTAAAAAGTTACTTATTCGAATATAAGCCTAATCGAATAGTTCGATTAATATCTTACGTAATATAAAGAACTTTTTACGTAATATACCGTAGAAAGAACCCTATGGTATTTCCAAAAATTAACTTTAGTTATCGATACGAAAAAAAAAATTCTAATCCGCATTAAAATGGTAAAGAGATAACTTGTCGTTAAATTTTTTTTCTAATAAAGACTCGAATTCTTTAAGATTAATGGGGAGTTTATCATAAACGAAAATGAGTGGTTTCAGAGAGAGTACTTTATTAATATCTTTGGGTAAAACAGCGGCGAGTTACGTAGTAACAGCTTAATCTTTGCAAGCCTGTTATAAAATAACGTGTAATGTAATAATGCTGACCCACTTTAGCATTTCTTAAACGGGCGCGAACCCTCGCTTCTAAACGCAGTGGTTACCGGCTTATCTTGAAAATAACATATATTTCGTGATATTGTAAATAAATTGTTAATATTTTATTTAAGGTTTGCCAAAATAACATTCTATGATAAAAAAGGGAACTATATCGCCTTATATCCGATAACGGTAATAATCGACGTTGACTTCCAAAAAGGATATAAAGAAAATAAATTGTAAGGTAAAACCGGTCGTATACTATATGGTTTTGCTGAGTTATCGTAGCGTTATATAAACACGGTAACTTTAAGCGGTTAATGAATTATTTATTCGCGACTTTATAATATTTAATACCCATATTTAGTAAATCGTAGATAAAAAGAATGGAATTACAAAGTAAATCTATTACTAATGGGGTGTTATTTAAAAGTTAGAACGAAGTTATTAGGTCGAACTAAAGTCCTATTAATTCCTATACGCGACTGTATATAGGAGTTACGATTTTCTTTCCTCGAGTTCGATAAGGTCTTCGGTCGAATTAACATGGATTTTTACGGCGGCTTTTGCGTTAAAACCGTTCGGGCGCTACGCCGGGTCCTATAAATAGGTACGGATCCGGTAACCGTTTATGCCATATTGTAAACACAACCCGAAGTTTTTACGGCGAAAAAGTTCCGCCTAATTAACCTTGGCGATGCGCCGTTTAAGAACAACTCGAAAAGCGTTTACTCCAATTATAATAATATCGCTTTAACTATCTCGAGCGGAGACGTCCCCACCGTTATTTCCACGACGCGAAACGCCTCCAGCAATAATAGTACTAATATTATCGTAACGAATACATAAGTTGTAAAAACGTCCGTCGATAAGTTACTTGTAAACGACCCATTCATTATAATCCGCCGCTATATTAAGGGGTAGTAACGTATTAATAAAAATAAGATTAATAACTTCATTTAAGATAATAAGTTTGGCGGCGGATTTTCAAGCTATATCGTTAACTTCTGTAAATAAGGTTTTTCAAACGTTTAAAAAAACGAAAAATCGTTTATAAATTCCCTGTTTTATATTCGTAAGCCGAGTAATAGGTGTTTAGGGTACGTCAGGGTCGTAATAGTAGGCGCGTAATATAGCCATCAAAATGTTGGGGTCATTAGTATCGCCGTTGCTTTCGCGGGCGTAGTAAATTTTTTAAGCGGTTTTCGCGGGTCCCTTTAATTTTTAAAAAGTAACGTAAAAGTAATCCTTTTTTATTTCGATAAATTTCCGATTCCGACGTAATTTACGTATTGTCGTAGCTTTTTATACCGGAAATCGCAACTTAATACCAGGAAAATTAACCGACTAATTAAAGGGTTTGGGTTTAGGTTGTTAACACCCATCTAAAGGGGCGCTAATATCGTAATCAGATTCTAAAGAGTTTCAGTCGTCGGTGTAGTCCTTAGAAGAATGCGGTATAATGGAGGCGTCGTTTGTAGCCAGGGAAACCTTTCAGGGGGAAAATGAACCCAAGGATATAAACGTGCCGGCAGTTTCGAGTTATCAAATTATTTTCGTTAGGGAGTTGAACGCGTTAGTATTTCGTTTGTCTAAATTCAAAACTTACTTCTGAATGGCTTAATCCCGCTTAATAAATTATATACGTAAGTCGTTGGTAAAACGTTCGCATCAAGTTGTAAGGTAATAGTATTAGGCCGTTAAAGCGTTTTGGAATTACTCCCTAAAACGTACGTTCAGGAATCGCTTTAAAGACTAGAGGTCTAAATTCGAAGGGTCGAAGGATAAAGATATAACCCTAGGCTGTAACCGCTAAAAATTAGCGAAGACACTGTTAGAAAGAAATTGAGGTTTATATATAAAGGAACTAGGACCGAAGCTATCTCTTAAAGTGGTCTGGTTCTGTCTATAAACCTCTATGAAGAAGAAAGGAAAAAAGAAGTCCCGGTTAGGGAGCGGCTATGGAGCTAAAATGATGCAACCCTCTTCCCAGTTATGTGACGTGTGATGAAGCGCCTTCAAACGGCTTCCTCTCTGCTCTAGAGAATCTCAGGAGCGTGTAGAACTACTAGGGTTGGACCCCTAAAATACTAGCTAGGCACTAGCCTATAACAGAAACTTAGCACTTACCGGAAAAAATTGGTCAACCACACTAGCGTACGCACACAAACTAAAAAGCTGCCAGTGTTGGAATAGTACTAATTACAGTACAATAAATCAACTTTACTTACAGTAAAGTTAACTATACTGACTGCAAGTTAAGGGATATATTTTATGTGGGCCTACTGTATTAGCAGCACGCAAAGTACAGTATGCGCCCACTTTATACTAGTGCACGGATCAAGCAATTGACCATACAAATTACTACGCAGACCGGCTAGCAGTCTGCCAAACCTAAACCAATACATCCACCACTTGACCACGCAATACTACTGTTACTTCGACCAATCGAATCGACAACATTTCAACGTCTAAAACCTTAAAGTATCTTTCTTTTTCGAAACTCATAGGCGTGTAAATCGTAGCCCTAGTTGAGCTAAGAAGCGTAGCCTAGTTAGTTACCATATGGCGCCTATTTGCGCTAGGGATACCATTGTACAATCCCTTAAAAAAAGGATTTCTCAAAGTATATATGTAGAAAAATAGCTTGTGAAGAAGTCGAAGATGGAACGTATTGCAATAACCTATATAGTTAGGCCGCGTAAAGTATTATGAAAAAAAAACTCTGTTAGACTGAAGTTACATATATCGTATAATTAAAAAAAACATAACAATACAAACCAAACCAAATCAAAATAAAACCCTTCATAAAAAAGTCTTTATTGTTAACCTTCTCCATTTCATTATATTGAAAGCCTATCTTATATTGATGAACAACTCTTATAATAAAAATTGACTTTTTATATAAGTTTCTGTATTAATATAATTTGTAACGCGAATCAGAAACAAATAAGTGGCCCGCGCGTTGATGCTGTTAAGCATCTGCACTAAACTCTCTCATGTTTTTAAAGCCTAAACGTGTTTTCGAATCTTTCTCGAACTTGGACTTATATATTCTACGTTTACTATCCCCTACTAGCCCTATTTTACTCTTATATGCCTAACGTTATCGAAGCTATATCTGATCTTTTTCAACGTAATGAAGGAAAGGAATTACTGCAGCTAAGAAGGGGGGCGAGGATAAATATACATGTAAGGTTAGTAAAAGTTTTCATTAATTGTGTGTATAAAGACCAATAATCAATAAGCGGTAGTTATTAAGTGTAAATGTGGATGTATCTCCATCGTTACCTTTGACATCGACTCGTCGGCTAAACGTTTGACGACTTTCCTGCAGATTCTCCACACTGTTGTCAAGGAAGTAAAGGGCGGCGTTGCTCAGGTCTCGGCGTAACGTTATAAGGAGACTATTCTACTGTGTTAATGCGCTCATCCTCTTCCGGCGATGGAGGCGGCATCAATATCAACGTCGATAGCGGTAGCGATAACAACACAGACTCGATTAAAAATTCGCCCGCCGCATACACCACTGCCGCCGCCTTTATCACTCTCCTTTCCACCGACTCCGCCGCCTCTACCTCTCCTTCAAGTTCTACCTCTTTTTAACCGAGTCGGGTATGGCAGGCGATGGCCGTTAAGGTCTTTGTAACCGTCATGGTTAAGTTGTTAAATATTGAAAGTATATGGTTTCTAATAAATCGACGCCATCATAATCATGGCTTCATTAACGTAGGTAATAGCACCGACAGTGATGATGAGGTGTATATAGTCGATAAATATGAAACATAAATGCTATCAAACGGCTAAAAACAGTAATATTGCTGTCAAACATTATATGTAAATCCAAACAAACTTTAATTTAAAGCTTAGTCGTTAAAATTAATTCTTCATGTAAATAAAGGTATAGAAATTTGTTATAACCCAAGCACGTTGGCGGGTCAGGAAACAGGCCAGCATACAGCTGAGCTACCGGTGAGCCTCAGTGAGCACCGGTGAGCCTCAGTGAGTACCGGTGAGCCTCAGTGAGTACCGGTGAGCCTCAGTGAGTACCGGTGAGCCTCAGTGAGCACCGGTGAGCYTCAGCACTAAAGATGGTATGAAGGCCATAGGATATAAGGACACGGCCATCACCACATAGATAGTATTTCCTTCATAGCTCTTTAGTTGTCAATCTAAGTATTCAGTTTCAGTATATTCTGAATAGCCTCACGGCTTTTGATCATTACTTGCACGGTTGCGATATTGTTTACTCAGCACCTCTGCTATCTTCTTGATAACATAAACCCTTTGACACCTTCTATATACTCACGGGTATTTAGTGTGATCATTACAAAATTTCAAAGGTCCGAAAGAACCTCACGTTTATAAATATCGAGTACGCGCCTATTTGGAGACCTTTTACGTAGTTTAAACTATAGTCCTTAAATATTTCAAAAGACTGAGCAATGTATTAAAAACGTGGTACTATTCATTTTTTGATTTCGTATGTAACGTTCTTTCATACTAAAACGCTTAAATCGCTTATAATATAACCTGAAATTCTTATTTTTTGTTTTATCGGTCTAAATAGGTATAGAAAAGGTTGTAAAATTGGTAATATGGGAACAAAGCCGTTTTAATAACAGATTTTGCTAAGATTCAGGCTGGATTTAGTTAAATACAAAAGTTCTCAACGCTAATATATAAAGGAAATCTTATTATGTTTTTAAAATTTTTACTTCGTTTCGACTGATTATAACGTTAAATATAGTATAAATTTAACTTTGTTTATTAATAGAAAATCTTTTTTATGTAAACGAGTGGGGGTTTTTCTGCCTTCGTTCTCGAATTTTTGAACGATTTGGTTTTATGTGGTACTTATATATCTAAGTCTTTATTTTACTGTTAAAGGCCAAGAAAAATTTCCAATGGCGACATGAAATCTATTATATGTCAATTAAAAACGGGATAAACTTATTTTGTTAAACTTAAATTACAAAAGTGTTATTAACTTATATCGTGACTTTTCAAGGAACAAAGTATTACTGGTCTTGCACCCCGGCGTATATCAATAACTTTCGCGCTGAATACCTACGTAGTAGGGTGAAGTTCTCTATACCCGGTTGCAATCACGTTACCATTGCGAAGAACCGTGTATATATGACTGGTATACTATTATCTATTATAGTATTATTTGTCTTTATTCATGAAAAACTTAATATAATCATTATAAAGGTTATAGTGTCACTTCTTCAAGATCAAAATGTCAATATTTTTAATTAACACTCCCGCAAAGGTTTTGGAAAACCCAGTAGAAAACTATAGTAATATCAGTAAAAGTCTTGGAAAGTTTGAGAACTCCTTGTTTACTATTATTAAACGTAACTTAGAGTGTTTTGTTTGGCATTTTATGCGTTTTCATCTTGGTAAATCCTTTTAATCGGAAAAAAAATATAATAATGTCGTCGTCCCCATATAAAGTTATGTAGATTGTTTGAATATGAGTCAGCCTGATTCGATAGCCTAAGGTAGCAAGGTGGTAGGATCAATTTACATAACCACTAACGACGAGGCGATTAATGTAGTTATAATACAATGAGTAAAGATATAGCCAACGTCGATAGTTTTTAAATAGAAGGTAAATCGAAGTCTTTATTATTTTCAAGCCCTATTACCAAAAGGTAAGCCCAAATTCCTAAGGGTAACGGTATTTGGGAAAGATTTGTACAATAAAGCGACCGCTTTCATCGCAGCAACTCAAGGTAAAGTGATTGTATCTTCTAAACTCTTTGAGCCGCGACGAATATATCAGATTTTGGCGTAATAGATAAGTATAAATACGACCGCGACGACGATAAATATCCGAAAAAAATGCGGCAGTGGCCCATTTTCATACGGGACTATCTCTTGCAATACCACGCAATATCTAAATCTTTCGCTATACGTTTTCCAATATATACGCAACTTCATATAGCTCGATTGAATTAAAATTATAAACATAAATTAAGGACTTTGGTATTTGGAAAGGGGTTTATGACGGTGTAAACCGACCTTAAACTAGTTAATATAGGCGTATGGCCATATTTCGTTAGGTTCAACAAAGTTTGGCGGCCGTTAATATAGAAAATTTTAACCTTTTTCGTGGTGAAAATGAACTCATTAATTTTTATAGGTCGATCCGTCTCCTATAGGTCCACTTTAAACCTTTAAAAGTCAGTTTATAGAAAATCCGATACTTAAATACACAAAACGTTGTTTACATGAATGAAAATCCGGTGGGAATATATTTTGGTAAAATCTTATACATGAATTGAGTATAAAATTAATCAAAGAGGTAAATATAACAAAATTATTGTATAAATGCTTAATAATCTTTGTAATTGCTGTTCTATAACTAACTTTTCCCTTCCCCACAAATAACTCTTTTTCATTAGGATAATTAAATTTTGGTAAAATCTACACAAGCCGCGTTTGTGATTTTGGTTATAGGTAATAAAAAGGCATCCTAACAGCTATTACGTTACCGAATATTGGTAGGCCAGTTATCGTTATTTTAATGTGAACGATTGAGATTATAAGATACTCGCATGTTGTAAGTGTAATTAACTTCATATCATAATTTTATCTGCTAACAAACTTATTCATCATCGCTGTTATAACTCCTATAATTCTTGTGAAAGTAATGTAAAAAACTTGTTTTGAATAATGAGTTAAAATTTCGGTCTTCCGGTTGAAATATATACTGATTATTAAGGCTTAATTATTTAAAGCTTACATTTGATATACGTTACCTCAAGTTAGTTTCACTAGATTGTATACGAATTTAAAGTTCATATTAATGATATTTTAAAACTTGATGCCAAGTTATAAGTCTTCATTACTATATCATTCATCAAATAGTTCTAATACACTTTTACTATGTCAATTTCGTTATTGCGTAACTCTCAAAAGTTCTTTATGAGGTCTAGCCGAGTTTTTATAACGGTTAGCAAGAAAGTTTTAACGTAGGAGAGAAATCAAAGTATTGAAGTAAGAAGTAATTGATGTTAAGCCTTGTACCTTAAAAAGATTTTATTTTAATTTTGAATTTAAAAGTATGGATCGTACTTTATGTATCGTTATGTGGATTGTTAGTTGCTATCCTCTTTACCTCACTAAGTTTGATATACTTTAATAAATTCGATGCCTGGATTAGAGTAATATATAAATAAAGTTTGATATGTATTAGTTAATTTGCTTTTATTCATTTACGTAATCATAAAACATGTTATCATTTTCGGCCTTTGGTGATGCCCAATCATTTCATTCGTTATTATAAAGAGTATAGTTTTCATTTCGCAACGTTAGTGACGGTTGAGTTTAAGCGGGTAGTAGGGTTTTCATTCGTTGGTTTGTTTAAATGAAAGTACTTTATAGGGGCTGTCTAATTCACCAGTACGGTAAAAATATATGGGAAATCAGATTTAAACGTAGTCCATTTCATCTTCGGATTAGTTCCATCATATAGGGTTTTAGCCGCGATAGCAGTTTTGGTTTGTGGCCCGATTTCAAATGTTTCGAAGGGTTTAGAATTCGTTTTCGTAATTTCAAAGGTTTTTTTGGCCTAATTTACGGGTTTTGGGGGTTATGATAGCCTTGCCGGGTATATTTCGGTGAATTAGGCGATTTGTCATATTAAAATCGTTTTTCATTATCGAAACGGATTTCGTCAAACTTTCCAAATCACCAGGGCGTTTCACGAATAGGACAGCGTTCTCAACATTTGTCGTTAGATTGACGGGTCCCCCAGGGTTTAACTAGAATACTCCTGGAGTTCTTAAAGGTCCTTAAGCTTCTTTTATCTTAAATATAAAGAGTTTTTATGTAGGTTTATTATGCGGACAGGCAAGATTCGTATATGTGGCTGTAGACTCGGAGGGCCCGAAAGTACAGATATAAAATATTAGTCGTTTCGCACTTCTGTCAGTGAAAAATCACTGGATATCAATGTAATAAGGCTTGTTTTTCCGGATTCTATTCACTTGGTGGATAGTCGTTGCGATAAAAGTTGTTATAGTAGCGTTTTTGGTTAAGGCTTTCGTTATTATCTTCGTTTTGTATCGGGTTTTACCGAGAACTCGAATTCTTTTCAAACAGCGTTTTTAAAATCGAATATTTTTTCCTCACTTTGGTTTAGAAGCTTTTGTATAAGCGGTATATGTAAAAAGAAATAGGTTGTAATAATCAAGGTTTTAAGATATTTTCTTATACGGTATATAACACGAAATCCCTCGTTGGAACCATGTAATTGACGTATGGGACTGGGCGTATACATTACGAATTTATGTATTACTATAATAACCGTTATCATAAAATTAAAACCTATATTATTTATTTGTTGTTTTCGTTTATTCGATATTATTAAATAGATGAAAGGATCTAATTGGCTTTAGAAACAAAACTATCCAGATTATAAAGCCTGTATAAATGTTTTATCCGTTTATCGACAAATAAACGTTAATTATCATAATCTCAATTTAAATAGCGATTAATGTTTTTATTATTTCAAGAAATTTCATTGATGTTTTTAAAAGACTGGTGGATTATATAAGTGAACTTTTTCAATATGTAAGTATAGTAGGATTTTCGTAACTTAACGAATATTCCGTAAAGAAAGGTTACGGGGCGTTGGTATCGTGTTTTTTAAAAAAAGAAAAACTCATTTTTATTGATAAATTTATTACAATAATTAATTTACCCATTCAGAATTTTCTTTACTATTTGAGTAATAAGAGAATTTATTTATATACGTTTAACTAGGATATATCGAAAGGTATTAATTTCGAGGTCCTGCTTAAAACCTTTTAAAATCTAAATAAAAGCCCGTAGGTCAATTTTCTCTGCGGTCTTTTATTAGGCGGTTCGTAAAACTAAATGGTATTTAGGGCGGTCGCGAACAACACTTTGTAATCCCTATATAAGCGACAAATAATTTTAGATACTTTATATAATGTTTCGTATGAAAGAAATCCGAGGATTTCAGGTAAGATTCAAGTTCGAGACAATGCGGAATGCTGGTATGATAATTTAATTTATCGCGGTAAAATAAGGTGTATGTGAGGAACTGCAGGCTCATTCGTTTTATATCGGAGTTAATCCATTTAATTAATAGCCTGAGCCTTCGCTCTTCATATTATCTATGATTTAATCCGCAATATGTAAAGTTAAAATGTATTACTCGGTAAAGTCATGCCTATTGAAGCGAACGATATAGGTGTTGATTATATATTTACAAACCCGATATATGAATTTACAAATTTCTAGGTCGTCTTTTTGCATGATAAAATCCCTAAAACTAGCTTTAACGTTAAAACTATGGTATTAATATATAGTCTCGTTTTTCCCCACCAAGGGCGGATCAATTGTCTGGCACTTTTATTGGGGCCCTAAGTATTTCTATAGAGATCGGTTTTCCTTTGCAAGCGTTCTACGGATATATAGAGTCGATTTTACCCCTTTGGCATAAGCTATAGTGGAAGATATTCAAAGAATTATTTTGGCGATGTTAAGAGATCGTATAAAATCTGGGGGTAGCACTAAAAAATGTGCGGGCTTCCTATAAATGTGTTGGAAATAATTATTGTAAGTTGATTGCACTAAATGCAAGTTTGTTGCAGTGGAGTGCCCAATTAAATGTAGGGTACGAGCTAATAAATTGCATATATACACTAATATAGACCAGGTAATGGTCTGCCAAACTTCAAAGAATACATCTACCAGCTGACCTTTGCAATACTACATCTTACTTCGATGGTAATTCGAATCAACAACACATTGCAACATGTAATAAACTATTAATAGTTTTTATATGAAAATAATTTGAGTGTTTTATATTTTTTATCAATTGATAGTCCATACCACCATTTTTTAATCTCAATAACATAAACCCTTTAATAACTTTGAATATATTGATTGATATTTGAAACCACTTTTTATATCAATAATGGAAGAAAGTTATATTTTGAATGTGATAAGTATTTAGTATATTACTATATGTATAAAATTTTGACGACGATTTTGTTATTAATTCTAAAGGAAGTGGAAATAATAATTCGATAGATATTTTAAATGATATAATTGATCAGTCGAGTTTATACCATAGATATATGGCATGAATTCATGGAACAGAGAATATATTTTTGAAATAGTTGTGAGAACTCATTATGTTTCCGAAAGAAAATTCGATGGGCTTTTCAATATTCTGATATCATGTGTGAAAGAAACTTTATTGAGTTTCGTTTTTTTAATAGATACGTTCGTGAACTTGATAGGTTGTTTTTGTAAGGAATTCGAATGTATTAGAGAATGATAATAATAGGTAAATATCATAGTTTACTAAATGTAAGTATAAAAGGTTCGGATTATTTAGATAGGGAAGAAATATATAATAGTTGATTGTTAATAGAGAGTTAGAAAGCCAACATATGCGTTCATAGGGTAATGACTGTGAATCCAGTAATTAGGATAATAGGTTATCAAATAATTATTTTCGATGGTAAACCAATCATAAAAAATATTGAGTCTACAATGAACCTAATTATTAATTTAATTCTTATAAGTTTTTAGAATGTTAGGGTTGAGGGTTCATATTTCAAACCTCTTACTTTAATACTTTGAAACAGGAGAAAATTGTGTATATAGGAAATTATAAGGGGTACAATGAGACAAATATTGTAAATCATAATGATAAGTGTTTTTCCAACCAATAAATGAAAGCATTGCTACAGTATTAATTGGCTAGTACATATTTTAGCCTTTATTATAGTCTATCAGCTTCGACTTCTTTTCTTTATCATCAATACTATATTGATATTTAACACTATACTTTGACCTACACATAATATAATAAACGGTAGAAATAACATTTGAATTTTAGTTAAAATTATATTCTTGTATTTCGAGTGTTATTAACAGTAAGAACAGCGCCTTATCGCCATGTAAGCGTCGTTAAAAACAGCAGTAGTACTCCATCTTTTCGTTGCAAGGGTTACTAGTAGTACTCAAAGCACTATTAGCATTCATATAATTATTAATATGAATAACATTAAGCTATCTTCCCGTTACTTTGAACCTATATCGTGATCTAAAATATATTAAATTTTGTATTCGTTCACTCTATTCAATATTAAAATATATATGTGAAACTTTATTGGTGACCATTGGGTGTTCCTTTTACCAGAATACACTTTGTATTACCATATATTAAGTTTACGTTACTTCTGTGAATCTGATTGGCATAACTTCTGCGCATCATCTTTTTATAACAAACCCAATTATAAGTGTAAAAAATCTATTAACTAATCTTGATCTATTTATGAAGATTTGAAATCCGTAATTACCAGTTCATAATTTCCCAGTTTTAGCTTAGAATATATAATTTCCACTCATAATTCATTTAGAATAGTAATTTCTTTTAGTTTACTCATTCTTCGATTTTACAAATTTGTGAGTTAATCAATTCGATAACAAACCAGCTAATCAGTGATGGCTAATATTCTTGAACCTATTTTTTATATCGTTGCTATATCTACTACCTGTGATTTTTGCGTTATTAATATCCTCACTGAGTATCGCCGAAATAAAGACGTTTTTATGTTTACATTCGAGGTCTGTACAAATTAATAGGGAATGATTGTTTTCAATTTTTAAGATAGAGTTGAAAATTGAGCAGGTAATATTATGAGGTAATCCATTAATAAACTGGCCAATTGTTTAAATTTCAGTAACCCGCTAAACTTATAGTTGATTTTAAAATTTATTTCTTAGTTAGACATGATACGTGTTAATATCCTCGTCTTGATATTATTTGATGTCCTTGTCTAGATGATTGTTAGCATTTGGATCTTCAGAATAAGTTTTGTTACAATGATAGAATGAACATTCTACTTCGCTTCTATCATTTTTTTAAATAATAAGGATTTGCAACTTAGAATTTTCAAGAATAACAGAAACTTTCAAAACTTTTCTATGGTCTTTTTAAAAATTTAATCTTGGATTGAAATAATTTGAAATGAAGAGAAATTGATGTTTATAATCTAAAATATCTTAAATCTTGTGAATCAAGTAATATCATAATCGGAAATGACATTGTTTTTATCGATATTGAATATTTTTGCATGGATTCCACAGAAATACCAACGCCAATATCGGTGTTAACACTGGACTGTTAAATATATTGACGATATTTGTTTAAAAAATTTCAGATTATTAGTGAAATTTAAAACTGATTTTCATATCCATATGGGTAATATGTGCTGGCTCCTGGGTTTCAATATAAAATTATCGTTGCTAAATTTGATAATAATTCAATTCGAGTGATGAAAACTTTTGGTGAGCTTGGTTTTAGTTTATTAAGTTTTGGAGAGAATAAATTAGCTTCAATAGCATATATACATAAATATGCATTATTCCAGAGTTATTATAAGTTATTGATAATTAATCGTCAAACCGGTGTGAAGGGGAGAAGAACACAGATTTTTCTTTTCTTTCATTGAGAATAAATTCAAAAGTAGTAAACTACTAAATTGCAAAATGTACTATGAACTGCGGTTCACACGAAATATTCCTTTCATTTTTCCGATATAGTAGGTACAAGTTACTGTTACAATTTCACGAGTGATACAAAAGTTTATTGTAACACTCGTTTGAAGAAAAATCTGGAAAGTTACAGATATCCAAGTAATTGTTCATTAAATTATAATAATTCCTGTGATTATTGAGGTTATAAACAATATTATAGTTGTATTCAAGATGAAAGGTATTGTAAGGAACATTTTGATTGTGATCCATTACATAAATGTAACTACCTAATCGGTAGTAAATATAATCTTTGCGACGATAAACGTCGTCATGATGATAAATTTAGTTGTGATGCTAGATTCTATCATAGTGAACGTTCCGATAATTGAAATAGCCGTTGGGCTCGTAATCTCTGAGATGAAAATGAATATAATTTTGATTTAAATAAAAATACTAATAAAGATTCAAAATAAACAATTTTTTCTAGATACTTTTCCCAAACGTTGACGATGTGTAACCGTACTGCGAGTATATTAATTAAATTTTAAACTATATTCAGTCGCCGAATATACGTATGTTGTGGCGATTTCGTCTAGTTCAAGAATTAGGAATTTGTATACTTGAAGCGATATTTTACTTGAGCTACCATAGGTTAACGGAAAATGAAGCATCGCCTTCTTTAGGTAAAAATTATATCTCGTTTCAATGTGATTGTTAATGTTAATAACTTGAATATTGTTGCGGTGAACCATATAGACTAAAAATTAGTCATAGGTTTATAAGGATTGATATATTTCTTAGTTACTGTTCGAATATTTGAATAAGATAAAATGTTATTATTTACCTTTATTTTAAAGTCGAGAAGAATTGAATAGACGAGGTTTCTTGAAGTTCATCTTTTGTGTTATATGATTTAGAAAGTTTACGGCTTGGACCGAAAGGTTATTGTTAGTATTATATATCTTCCCTTAAAATTAAATAACACTACTAACTGAATGTTTTACATTCCTGAGTATAAAGTAAATTAATTGTCTCGACAACTTGAAATATTATTGAAGTGTCGATTACCAATAAATTAAATGAGGGTGTTACATACCAATAGTTGGATGAAGCCTCATAATTCAGGTATAATAATATCGCTAGGTGTCGATTTTTCTTCGAAACAATATGTTTATATTTCCTTTATATTTCAAAAATCAACGCGTTGTTCAATTATTTGCAAGAGTAGTATTAAATATGTCATATGTATTCAAGTTGAGCAGATGTTTTTAATTCCAGTAAATTTCGTTTATTTTTGTAAAATTGGTTTATTTAGATTTAGTTCCCATTATTTGATTATATTCAATATCATTATTCACTTTATTTCATACAATATCATTTAGGTTTATAATCCTATTAAAGATAATTTTATTGTATTTAAGATAATATATTTGGTTACAATCGTTAAATGTAAGGATTTGGCTCATCTTCAAGCGGATTGGTTTAGTATCATATAAGAGTTAATATGAGCAATCAACGTGGTCAAAATTTCTTTACTTGAAATGAATTTGAACGAAAGATGATTGGATGATATTATGTAAATTTTGTATACACGGGTACCTTCAATGTAGGTATTTATTTACTTAATGTTTGAGCTTCATATAAGTTAAGCCTTTGTATTATTTAAATTTTTTTCTATTACTGATATAGACTTGTTTTATCGAAACCCTATTAATTTGTTTCCAATATTTTTTAATCAGATTTATTATTCATTTTATTGAAAATTTCAGAACGGCTGAAATTACAAAGTGTTATAATAATCTTAACGACAAGGAAGATAATTTGTATGTAGATATTATAGAACATATTCTATGTGAATTTACTACTAAACCATTGAAATATATTATTATAATCGTTTTGAGTACTCATATCAACATAATATATTATGTTGGCAACTCATTCATATAGGAAGTCTATAAAGAATACTTTCAGATATAAAAAGATATTAATTTTATTGATATTATTAAACACTGTTGAATAAAACGTTGTTTTATGAAATGAATTACAAAGCATCAAGTAACGTCATTACCATCACCAAGTATTTTAATTTAATGAGTCATTTTTTTTTTATATTTCTAGAGCTTTCCTTAGCAATAACATGTGTAATTCTATAACTATATTTTATCCTTTACTTTACTTATGTTTATAATCGGTTTTTACTAACTATAGTTCTCGAAAATGCCGTATCTTCGTTGATTTTCCGCCCTAGAATAGGTAGGTTGTTTAGAAGACTGGTCTATGACCTGTACTAAACAATAGTAAATAATACTGTTCAGGTAAAACAAATATTACGATAAGGAAGGTTTTGAATCTTCTTTAACTTTTAAATGACTTATATTTCTTGAATCATTCTATATTTTTCATTATGCCAGAAATTAATACGAAATAAGGTAATATTTGGAAGATTCTATATTTTGGTAGCATGTATATTGACTTTTATAAATTGGGTTTTAAAGTAGTTTCATTTTAATCGATAACGTCCAGAATTATCATTACCTTATATACAAAATTTAGTTATTGTTTTGAGGGAAACTATTTTCACCTTCACCAGAAACATTATTTGTCTAATTCATATTCTGAAAGTGTTTTCATTGGTATAAAGCTTTTCGGAATACTATGAACCAAGTAAAATATATAAAGATTTCGAAAATATTATTTCTACTTAATTGAAGAGGGGTTAAAATATCACGTGTTGGTTGCAATTCTTAACACCTAATCATTCCGCATTATATTTATCTCGCTGATCCTATGCAAAGGTTAAACGTAATCTATTAAACTCAATAAATAGTAGAGGGTGTTTCAAAAAAAATGAATATCTATAAACATTAGTATAATGCGTTATAATCGCGTGACCAACTCAATACAAAATATTTTAAAATGTCAATTCATTACAAAAGTTGCTTCGCAATTTTCTCAGTTTGTTCAACCTTAACACGAAAAGTTTTGAACGCAACCTGAATTTCATTTTATTTCAATTAAAAAAAAATCATCTACTGTCAAGATCAGTATGTTTAGATAACAACTATTAAACTAATTATATCTTGCAATTCTTATTTAACCCCAGAAAATCTCAACTACGAATAGTTTGAGTACAAAATGAATTAATTCATTCATCTTAACTCATAAACATTAACTGTCAATTACAATTACGTCATTATTAATTTCCAAAAATTATAGATTAGCATGATTCATTACGGCTCTACTGTTTCCAAATGCAATTTCAACATCTAGTTTCATTATATTACTCCTCAATAGGTTAATTCGTTTCAACGTTCATACACTCAATTTGTTAGAATAACATAAACGTACGAATTTTATCCCTGATATTTTTTAAATTATCACCTATAGAAGCCTCTCAAAACTATGAGGATTTTCGTTCCATTTGAAATGAATTTGTTCATAAATATACAATAATTTTCAAAAAAAAAAAAATCCTATTATTCATGTTTCATAAAATTTAATTCCCAACGATTTAATACTAAGTATTTGGTTCGGGCATCATAATAATGTCATATTTATTACATTTTTCAAAACATTGTAATGAACATGAATATTGTAAATATTTAAAAGTTTGGGCTTATTGGATCAATATTGACTGCTATTTCTAGCAGGCTCAATACAGTGTTCTGTAGGTTGATTACGAGGTAGGTAAGGATTAATATGGGGCATGAGCCAAACATTAAGCTATAAAAATTGGGGCTGAAGACTGGCTAGCATTCTGCCCAAACTTAAACCTAACTATTCTCCAATTGACTATCGCACCACCGCTTGTTACTTCGAATACATAAACCCGAATCGACAGCACATACACCGTCTAAAGAAGGAAAAGCTTATCGATTAGGAATATGGACTACCATGGGGATACCTATTTTGGTTTTCAAATTGCCTATTAAATAATCTCAATTTGGCTGGTACACAATATCCAATCAGTTCTAACTCCAAAATTTGAAACTTGGTTGTAAATATGAAATATAATCGTTGTTATTACAAATTTTTAGAAATGATAGTTACTTTCAGTGGGTTATAATCTCTTTTTACATATAAATTAGTCAAATTTCCCTATATAACTTCTTTTCAGTAATAACAAATTTTAATCAATAATAAAAATTCTTTCACTCGATTAAGTTTGTTTTACATATTAACCGAATATATTATTATCATGTACATACATATTTTAGTGATTATACAACCAATTTCGGTTGCTAATGCCGTAAAATTCGGTAGGCCGCGATACGTTCTATCATTCAATTATTATAGCTGTTATATATAACACTTTCAAAAGAATATATGTTAATATGTAACGTATAATGTTATCAATCGGAAGTTATTCTCTAAGTATGAAATTCAAAATAAATTACCTGTATTATATCAATATTGTTTCAGATTATGATCTTAAACTTGGATAATATTTTGAATTAACTGTTAGAAAACTTGCGATACCAGATTCAAAATAATTCCGGTGAACCACCCGTAAACAAAGGGAAAATTTAAATATCAAAATCAAACTATGAAATTAGATTCAGGGTACTATATGTCTTAATATCATTAATCGTCATGAATTAACGTTGTACTGGTATTTTAGTGAATTTCAAGGACATCCACTTTTATATTCTATATACCAATTTATATAAGTTCCTACTCAGCTTTAGATTACTCCATCCAATTCATTAACTTACGACTATCTTCTATTAATTTCAAGTCGAAATCAGCTTTACAAAGTATCATTTACGTTGAAATGGTCAACTTACAATATATATTATTACCGCGGACACCAATATGAATTACGATGCAAACCACCATCGAAAATTTGAATATTGGTAATCTAGTATGATTCAATATGGAAGAAGCATAGAAACCGCTATATTGGTAGAATAAATTAAGTTAGTTAAGGCTAAGCGTTGATAAAATATTTCATAATATTCAAAAATTGGTCTTTATTAATGTTTTTTTTCTTCTAACTCGCCGGTATATTTTACTACAAATACTTAGTACTTTACACCTATTTTTGACCGAAAATGAAATTCTATTGATATCTGTCTCAATATCATTAACTGATTCAATACGATAATAATGAGCTTCAAAATTCAAATTATGAAGTAAGCATATTTTATATTTATAATTGGATCTTCATCTTCGATTTGAAAATCATGTTCAATATTTCATTATAAAGAACAATTTGAAAGTCAGATTCAAAATTAAAAGCCGTTTAAAGATTTCAAATATTATAAGCAATTTTTCTGTAACTTTCGAAGAGGTTTATAGGATTAATTATATATTTTTGTAGTTGTTTACTTCGTTGTGTATTTGTTTAGTTGTGATTTCCTTTTTGGTTTTGATTTCTAGGTAACGTTATAATTATTTTTGTTGAAACGCCGGGTATTTCCTTTGCTTATCGGAGGATGTGAATATTATTATTGTGGTTAAATCTACTAATTTACTAGTATAGATATCCATGTTAATTAACTAGTATTTATTATAGTCTTCGCTGTAGGTTAAAAACTATAAATTTTTTTCTTCATCCACAATACTACAACAACTCGAATGACTTTGTTTTACCTTCTATGTAGTGAAAAATTAAGAACTGTTTCATATCTATTAAAAAGGTTACCTGAATATTACGTAACATTCATCGTACTATAAAATATCATCAATGTAATAACTAGCGAAAGATACATATATATAGATTAATTAAGAATGATTCGTATTATGATTATGGTAATATCGGATTAATATATATTTTTAAAGTTTCCTGTCACATACATGAATGAAGTATTTTAGAGTATTATATTGGATACTATAGCAATCGCATATTGAGGTGGAAATTATGTATAATGTATTATGTTACAATTACAGCAAAATGTAATTACGTAATCAAATTATAAAAACGCTAGTCAATCTTGGGTAAATGTTAAATTAGGTAAAACGGGATTTCGGACCCATTTTTTCGTGATTTTTCACGATATAAATTTCATTATTATTTTCTTTTAGAAAACACTGATCATTATTGTTTGATATCTGCGAAATACTAAGTTTCTCAGCTTTAATATAAACTTCAATAAGAATAAATGAGTTTGAGATGACTAAAATTGTTTTTTTTAGTTAGAAAGAATATATTTGAAATGTCCGTATTACAAAGTGCAAGTAATGTTAATAACATTGTAATTGGAGTAATTGCTTTATTTTTACGGGAACTTTTAGTATGAGGGATTTGATATGTTTTATAAATGGTTTAAACCTTTTTGAAATCTGAATATAAATTGATTTGTTGTGAAAACAACTTAATTATTCTGTAACTATTGTACGATGTATGATTGACCATCACGTAAATTGAAATTCATCCTCAGGTATAATAAAAACGTCAATTGCGAAATTCTTGTAAAAACATTTCATTAATACTAAAAGTTCATGTTTTACGTAATATATTTATTAGAGTCGTTCTATAATATTGAATTCCGAAAAAAATGATAGGAAAAGTCTTACAAAAAATTCCTAGTGCTTTGTAAATTATGATATATTTTAGATTGTTCAATGTATTTCGTTACTATATTAGGATACATTTTAGAGCTGTAGAGTTCGATGTAAATGTTCATGTTCGAGATATCCGATGTACACAATGATATACTCAAAATTCCTATAATATTAGTTAAATGAAAACGGTATATACGTTTTTTTGGTAAAGTTTATAACGATTTTGGCACCTAAGCTTGGAAGTCATAGGTTTAAGGAAGCAATGTTTTGAATGATAATCACGTGGTTGCATAATTTTATTTATCCCCAGTAATGAGTGTTGATGTTATTCATTTTAAGTGTACATCCTTATATAACAAGTGACTGTCACCTTTTAACGTTCATTCTAAAAAGTTGCTAGTTTATTTTGAAATTATCATGAAATGACAGAAAATAATGTTTGAAAAAGAAAGTTAACTACGCGTTGAATTCCAGAAAGGAACCCCTAACAATAGAATTAATACCTCCACTATCATAGAGCGAAGTTGTTTATGAAGAGTGAGTCACTCTATAAAGAGATTTTTTTTTTTTTTTGAAATATTAAGAACCTTGTTGGAAGAGTAGTAATTCCAGTTCAGTAAGTCAACTTTACTTATAGTCAAGTTGACTATATTAATTGCAAGTTGAGTGTATTGTTTGTGAGCTTACTGTATTGACTGAAAGCTAAGTACAGTATGTACTCACTTGATACTAGGGTACGGGCCAAGTAATTAGCCATACAAATAACTTTATAGACCAGCTAGCGATTCGTTAAACCTAGAACACGGTTACTCTTTACATTGAACGGCGGTTAGGGTAAAGGAAAGCTTTTTTTGAAGGGCCTTTACTACTATATTGTTTTCTATGGCAATAAGTAAAGAAGATATTTGGTCTGTGTTAGTTTCTACAGTAGACCAGCGGTAGCGACGGTATTGTTATTGCAAATACCAAAAAACTTTTACCAGATTCTTTTTGAAGAGCGTTAAAGTTGACCGTTAAATTTTTCAAATGTACAAGTTGGTAAACGGTTAAGTTAATACTATTGCGGGTACTACTTCTGTAAAATCAATTAAATCACACGTTAAACAATTTATAACAAATCCAATTTTTACTTTATCCCTTACACCTAGGTTTTGCCCTAAACACCAATTTTTTCTTTACATTACTCTTTTTTTCACTTCCATTACGCCAATTTAATCGTTAAGATCACTGTTCTGAGCGAAATCACTAAAAATCGCTAAGTAGCGTTAAGAAAGCCTCTTTGCGCGACTTTTCGACCAAAACACTAAAATCCCTCGTTTAAAATACCAAGTCTTACGTCTTATACTCGCCAAAACGTTAAAATAGTTACTGTAAACACTTATTTTGAAGCTATCGCTGATTTTATTAAAAAGGAAGCAATTAAAGCCTTCGAAACTATTTTTTAAAATAATTAAAATAACGATCTTTAGAGGCCGGATGTTGATAATGACTTAACGAAGAGGAATTTGGTCAAATTCGTTGATTCCTACATTTTTAACTAAGACAGCGGCGAAGATCCTGACCGCGGTGATCGTATTTTCCGGAAATACCGTAAGTTTTTTGACAACTATATTATTGATATATTGAAAAGTGTTGGAACAGTATTGCAATAATATTGCACGAAGTGCAGTAGGTCAATTTTACTGTAGGTTACGTTGACCGTACTGCAAGTGTATTGCTTTGTGCGGACTTACCGCATTGAGTGTAAGTCGAGTGCAGTATGCTACACTTCACTCTAGGGCACGAGCCAAGCACTTGGCCATACAAATTACAGTGAAAATCAGCTAACGGTCTGCCAAACCTAGAACAATACATCCACTATCTGACTACTGTAATACTACTGTTGTTTCGACCACGATTCGAATCAACAACGTTGTAACGTCTAAAGGCCTACTAACACTGATCAGTGCTTATTAGATTAAGTACAGATTGACTAAGTAGAAGAAAGAGCTACTTTCCGGTTATTATGCTTATTCTTCAACATTTTCCGCCAAATAAAAGTTAAGTTACCCGGTTTTCACTCGTTATTTCCTAATATCTTTACTAACTAAGTTAAGGACTACTACCTACGATACCTTACGAATTATACCCTGTTTCGCGAAATCTACGATAGCATGAAGAGATATTTCGAACACGATATCAACCTTGCCTATTACTATACGAATTAAAATATTATCAAGTGGTTTTATATATTGTATTACAAAGAAAAGTCGGAAAGTAAAATGGACCTCTTGAATGAAACGTTTGATAAGTTAATGCTTTACCAACAGGTAATGGAGAACGTAGGAGTTGGCGAAGACAACTTACGCCAGTAGGTTCAGCAAGCAGTTACGGGTTATAAAGAGTTCGAATACGCATTACAATGCCTTAATGCCACCTGGAAAGGGTTTTTTTTTAGCTAATTACGTTCCTCGCTGGCGAACGTAACTACTCGAGTCTTCGGTTCGACCGGTATATACCTATAAGCTTCGGAATTTAATAACGAAAAAGAAAATCCTTCTAATTTGTATTACATTAATCGATGATATGAACGATCCGGTAAATACGGTTAATGAAAAGTCCGGAACTCTACCTACGGAGGAGGGTATTCACCCTTCTCAAGGTCTTTAAGTCGGTTAAGCAATTTCAACCAAAACGCTAAAAGATATTGAGTTTGCGGAAAACAAGGCTATTGGTCAACACGCCATACTGCCTCTGAACGTGACGTAAAACAAGTGATATACTACACGTAATACCCCATTACTTTAAAATGGGACTATATGGAACGTGTTACGCAATTTAAAAAAAATAAAGTTTAAAAAAAAGGAAAACAAGCCGAAAGCTATCGGCTAATACGAAGATACCAACGTTGACGCCGGTATTAGCCTGTAAGCCACGTAATAACTAGCCGACCACGAATTTTTATACCGCCTTACAAGTAAAGACCCCTACCACCATTATAACAATAAAAACCCTAGCTTTATACACCTTTTTACCATTTAAAACCGGTATGTAAAATAAGTCTTTAAAAGGATTATGCCGGACATGGGGGTAACATGGTACTTAACAGGAGTCTATTCGCAGTATATTACGTTATGAATAAATACGGATACTGTTACGGAACTGAACTACGCGGATGCTAGTAAAGCTAGAATTAGCTTTAGCCCTAGGAAAAAGATATCTTTACTGGGATCAACAATAGTAAAAACTGTTGTTAGCCCTATTGTTTTCCACATTTTGGAATCCCTTACACCTTTCCTCCTTTACCTTGAAGAAATAGATAACCTTGGCGTTAACGTAAATATTCAAATTAATAAATTAATACATATTAAAGCTTACAAAAGGTTCCCACTTAACCTTAAGTTCGTGTATTTCAGATTTTATCTTTAAAGACCAAATGCAATAATGTTGAACTTAACGGATGCAAAACTTCGTTAACTACATCGTAGGTTTAACCACCCGGCAACAGACATACTTTATAAGTTTTTGAAGGGAACTGGTTACGAAGATGTAAATCTGTTAACGTTAAAGGCAGTTAAACGCCTTTGATACTACTGCCAGACACACTTATAAGCCCCCTTAAAATTTAAATTCACGTTAAAAGAAGATTAAAATTTCAACTAGGAAATTTTTGTAAACTTGTTTTATCTAGACGGCAAGCTAATACTACACGTTAAAAATTCTGCCACGGATTTTCACGATGCCAAGTGTCTCAATACTATTATGGTGAAGGAAACATAGGAAGTATTACGTAATTTGTAGATTAACACGTACTTTCGTCTACCAAACGTATTAGTTTACGATACTAATACAAATTTTACTACGATGGGGTTTTAAGTTAATCTAAAATGAATAAGGATTTAATATAAACAGGTCCCTGTAAAAGCTTATTAAGGTATGAGTAAGGTTAACAAGGTATATGCACTCTTACTAAAGGCTTACAATATCCGTACATTGTAAATCAGAAGCTTTACAAGTTAAAAGGCACGGCTTTAAATAGAAGTAAATAATCTTAACGATACTATTGTCCTTAACGGACTTGTACCAACTTTACTGATATTTGAAGCTGACCCACGTAAAACAGCTAAGTAACTACCTTTATTAAACACCTAAAAGCGTGTTATAATATATAGCAAAGCACTAAAAGAATGAAAAAAGAAATCGTCACGACGTTAGGTCAAAAATACCCTTAATACCAAAAACGGACCTTTAATAACAAACGTGTTTTTACTTCCCCTGCAAATTAAAATCCTTACGTAACGTAAGCTAGGCAAATGGGATAAGCCGTACAAAATCTTAAGTATTACCAACTTAAAAGTAGTAATTAAAACTTCTAAGGGCCTCGTAACTTTCCGAACCATATAAGTTAAACCGTATAAATAATTTATGAAGTCTGATAAAGATCCCAACGTCGATAACCTTCGAACCGAACGAATTATCTAACACAATCCTTCTGAACCGACTGTAAACAAGCCGATAAAACATCGACAACGTAAAAAACAACCTAAAAGGAAAATATATACTAAAAAGAAAAAAGATAAAGACTATAGACCTAGCAAGGTATATAAAATAGTATATTTATCTAAAAAGAAAACATATAACAGAAAGCTTACCCTTAAGCTAGGTGCCGAAGGCATTATCAATATACTTGGCAAACCTTTTAAGAAAAGTAACCATGTAGAAATTAATGGCCACCTATTACAAGTGATTATATAGTTTATTCCGTTAACGCAATTTAAAGGGTAAGATATTAGTATCTTTAAATCGAGGATAGTTTACGATGTTAAAGGCAAGTCTACGGACCAGTCGTCCGAAAAGTCACAGTTAATCGCCTAAGAATATAATGATAAAGTTAAGGACTAAATCTATACTTAATCACCTACAATTCAAAGAATCAGCCAATGTATAATCGTTATCTTTACTGCTAGTTTAACTGCTAGTACAAAACGCCACTTCACATTTAATAGCCGGGATATTACGCAAGGGTAAAGGTAGTCTGCCACCGATCTTAAACAGATTATATTATTAAAATTACCACAAAAACTAAGGGATAGGTTTCCGGCTAGTACAATAATGCACTGTATTAAACCTTTATACGAACTAATTAAGGCTAAAGTCCACTGGGTTTTAACGTATCAAGCTCACTTTAAAAACACACTAAGTAAAAACTTTAACATTTAACACGTGCCTTTTAATTATAAAATGTAAAAACTTTGGTATCTTAGGTACGTAAACTAACGATTCCCTTTTCCTCGGCGATATTGGATTTGTAACGGCAAAATAACGTATTATTGAAAAGTTATGCCTTTGAAAGTGTAGGCCAGTTAAAACGATGACTAAAGGCATACAACTTAACTTCAACGGATAGTTACTCCGAATACATAGTGTTAAGGCTAAAAACGGTACTTATATTAGCCTATGGCAAAAGACATGAGCCGCAAGCCTGAAAATTATTAATAAAGCTGACGAAGCAAAGGCAGAGAGATACCTAAAGCAAAGGGTCCTTATGGCCTATATCGCCATTCTATGTTAACCGAAAGAATTGTATAACCTTTCCATTATAGTACAAATACAGGACTCATAAAATAAAAACTTTGACAAGTTAAATAAGCGGATGAAATAAAAAATGGATAACATAAAAAGAGGAATTAACATAGTTTTTTTAAACTTGACGAAGGCGAAACTAATAATGTTTTCGAACGGGTCATTTGCCAATAATATTGACTTTACATTGCAAATCGGCTTCTTAATAATTCTCGTCAACGAGGATAAGTCCAAAGGGAAGTTTACAATTACCAGAAACCTTATATACTGGATATTTATTAAGTACAAGCGTATAACTCGGAACGTACTTGCTTTTAAAATTTACGACATAATAACAGGCTTTAATATCGGCATAGTAATTGACGGCATATTAAGGATTGTCACCAAATAGCTAGGTTTGCTACCGATATTTGTGGTAATATGTACCGATTCTCGAAGTTTTTATGAATACCTATCAAAACTAGGCATAACCAATGAAAAACGCCTGATAATAAACGTAATAGCGTTAAGAAAGAAATACGAGACCCGGGAAATCGATAAGTTTCGGTGGATTGACAGCAAAGATGACCCTACCGATGCCATAACCAAAGCTACGCCTAATGGCGCCTTGAAAAGGTTTGTAGATAGTAATATGTTAACTATACGAATCGAAGAATACATGGATCATCTAGCACGTAATATGAAGAAATGCTCCGGTAAACTGAAAGACCGCTAGGATAGCAGTAGTTTGAACTACTGGCAAAAGGTACATAAGTAGTAGCGCACTTAATTTGCGTAGGTTTGTGACGAAGGATCTGTACACGGGATTTGAGTAATGAAGGCCGTGGAGTGATAGAGCAAAAGAGCCACAAGAGGCCGTAATTAAGGTTATTTTCAATACAATTGATTGGAAATAACAGGGGTCGAGCTTGTAGATTAAGGAGGGATTTCGGAGGTTGCCACCAATTGATAGCAAGCCATACTGGCGTGCAACAAAACAAAAAGCCGCTAGTATTAAAACAGTATTGCAATGGTATTGCATGCAGTATAGTAGGTCAACTTTACTGTAAGTAAAGTTGACTGTACTGCAAGTGTATTGCCTTGTGCGGACTTACCGCATTGAGTGTAAGTCGAGTACAGTACGCTGCACTTTACTTTAGGGCACGGGCAAAGCACTTGACCATACAAATTACAGTGCAGACCGGCTAGCGGTCTGCCAAACCTAAAACAATACATCCATCATCTGACTACTGCAATACTACTGTTACTTCGACTACGATTCGAATCGACAACGTTTCAACATCCAAAAGCCTACCAACAAAAAGGTTAAGAAAAAGATAAGTCTAAGATGAAGGCGGAGTAAGAATAACGAGGGATACATATGTTAGAAAAGAACCCGAATTCCACCATGCTAGTAGAAATACTTTTCGAGTTAGCCTAATTTGAGAAATTCTTTTAAGACTTACAGCCCAAGTAAAAAGGTGTTAAGGCCTCTTAAAACCCCTATACACGTTTTACAGTCCCTTTAATCTAGTTGAGGTAATCTTTTTTACGTGTCGACGATAAAGAACCTATTGATTTGCTCCACAATTTAGTACCTTTATGCGATAGTGCGGAGTATACCCTTGGTGGTGGCAAAGCTCGTAAAGTAGCAGCCGCTAATACGATAAAAAGTGTTGACGTTGGTGTTATCCACTAGTTAATCAAGTAAGACCGTCAAATTCATTAACCCCCCCCCCCTTTTTTTTTTTTTTTACTATCACCAGGCAGTGCCCCTTGCCAGAGATACACTAACTATTACGAAATAATTCTATAGATACTGGCAGGGAGCATTGTAACGCAAGCTTTATATAGGCCCGTATGAACCAAAAGAATCCTGCGCTATCTCCCTTTTTAATACCTTAGGGTATCTCATGCTTTAAATCATAATATATAGAAAAAAAACCATTATTTAATTTACCTTCAATCCTAAACCTTTCTTAGTAATGATAAATAGCGTATATACTACTAAATACCTTTATGCCTCGCATTTTATATTATCGATACCTTAAAGCCATACAATATACTTTATTGTAGCTTGAGATCCTGTATTCTCGTAAATAGTGGCTTCATCATATAAAAACCGTTCCCTACACGCCGCGCGTCACCGTACGCATTTGCCGGCCCCGCCACGTTGGTTAACGATCCTTATACGGGCTTTTTGCGTCCGTTTTTAGTCTTTCTCCACTTCCTCCTTTTTTTCTTTTCCCCCACTCCTCCGTTACCCTTAACTGCCCTCTGTATCCGCGCGGGATACAACCTTATACATGTTATATACGGTTATTTTTTTGCGGGGGCCTCCGACGGTATTTGTGTTAAAGGCAGAAAGTCAGACGTTCGATATACTCGTTATTTTTATAAAGGTTCTTAATATTATATAAAATGGTATAATTAGCGATCGGATGCTAATTAGTGATTATTAATAGTAATTAAGCGTAAAAACGGGTATATTTCCATCGATATTAACTTTGCGGGGCTATTAGCTAACTATCGCGTCGCCGTTACCGCAAAGGCGCCCACCGGGACCCTACCCGCTTTATGGTAACCACTTCATACCATCGTTAAGGTGGCCGAAGGCGGTGCAGCGTAAGCGGCGACCGCGGCACTAATAGGTTAGCGGTTCTTTATTACCGTTTAAGGAGAGGTTAATAATAAGGATGAAGGCGACGTCTTTAATAGTAGCAGGGATACAGGCTTTTTCGTTAATAAGCTTGTTTTCACTGCCTTTATACCCTCGCCCTTTTCCTACTTTATTACCGGGATCATTCTCACTCTCGATCTGTTTTTAAACCCTATCCCTTTCCGTTGATAGGGTTATAGCCAGCGAACGGCGGCCGTAAATGCTTTAATAACAACGGTGGTAAAACTATTAAATAAAAAGGTTAATTACTAAATAATATAGAGGGTAAAGTTATTGGGTTTAAATCGCGGATATCGCCGGTAGTACAATACAAAGTTTACAAATCCATGTTTCATAATTTGAAATAAGTATAAAAGGTGTGGAAAAAACGGCGGTAAAGGCAGAAACGGGCTTATATACTTTTATTTTTAGTATTTTAAGCCTGGTTTAGTCGTGTTCATAAAGATTTGTTTTTTGTTTTAAGGGGAGACATTCCTTTCGTATTAGTTTTTTCAATTTTATTTTACCTCCTTTAAGAACACCTTAAAGTAGGACTTTTTTTGACTAATTAGGACTTTATTGTTATCTTTTAGGTGAAGGGATGATCTAATGACAATATTAGTTAATTTATCCGTGGTTTCTTTTCGCCGATGCCTATATAGCTTAAGCACTATTTTACTATAATACTGTCTCAATAGGATTCGGCTTTTACGTCAAAAAAAATTAAAGCCTGTGTAAAACGTGATAATTAGGTTTCATTTTAAACTTCATATTACAGAGGATCTATCGATATATATCGTGGTTTCGCCTATTATGGAATCGACAGTTATTTTGAGGCCTCAGAATGCGTTCATGACTTTCGCATCGAAAACTTATATGATTTAATGAAAACTATCGGACCTTTTCATTATCGCGCAGTAGTTGCGAAGGACTGTATACCCGTAACCGACGTATTTTAGCTTCTTTATTATTTATTAGAAACTGTTGATAAATACTATAACATCGTCTTTGCTTTTAATTAAAATATTGTATCCTAAACATTCCAGGGGTTTTTCTTTGTATACCCGTTTATAAAAGTGTTAAGGGATTTAGCTATATATTAAAAATTTAAAGGTATTGACTGTAAAAGGTGAGAGAATTTTTCGTCGGCTACAAGTAATCTAAGTCGAAGTCTTTCTATAAGATGTCCCCATTTTATATAAGGGGAATGTTTAAAGCTGTCTGAAATGTTATAGTCCATTTGTACCGCTTATAGCCTAACGGAGCGTTGGGGGCTCTTTAGGGTATATAGGATTATTTACGCGTCGCCTATAGAGGTAGTTGAACAACTTGACAAGCCTAAGTACTATATGCCGGCACCCGTTTCCGTAATCCGTAATATAAAGGGGTACCGAGCGTCGAGGGTTTTGAATCAATATACGAAATAAAGGCGTTATTATTCAAAAAGAACCTTTCCGAAAGATATTTTAAAATCACAAAAGGCGGTAACGTTGGGCAAGGATTTATATAACGGGATAACTGCCCCTATGGCAACAACTAAAGGAATCGTAATTTGGTTTTGGAAGGCTTTTTACCTGTATTCGTAATTCTAGATTTCGATGTAATATGTAAATATAGGTACAACCATAATAATGGCGATAGTTTGTCATAAATAAGATAAGGATTTATACCTAATTCGCGGAATATATTTATAATATCTAGTAATCCTTAAAGTTTTGATTACACGTTTCCTTACGTAGGCCTTTTGAAATAAAAATTTATTAAATTAAAACCTAAGCGATAGTATACTAAGAAATTTGATATTTAGGGAAAGATTTATAACCCAGTAAACCGGCCCCTTCCAGGTTTAGAAGTGTAAATTACTTCGTTTTTGAAGCTTCAACAGCTCCTAACGTTTATCAATATGTAATAACTCAGATTTTTTCGATACAAATACTAGTTTATTCCTAGTCGCACACTAATCCACTTCCCTTATATCGGCTTTGAAATTATTTATATTTTGTTTTAAAGGAATTTAACGTTCTTAAAAATACTTTATGGCCGTATATAGAAAGATGTTCCGGGTAAAGCTTGATGAAGTCCGATATGTAAATTATATAAAGTACTAGCGAAAACAAAAAGCTTTAAAGGGTTTCAAAATTGAAATCTAAAAAACCCGTAATCTTAATTTAAGATCGAATCCGTATCACCTTATTACTAATAAAGCCTTTTAAAAAATGAGCTTTGAAAAATCCTCAATACTTTTTCTTTAAAATTAACAGTTATTAAACAAAGCGTCAAAGGTATCTTATATGTTATGTAACAGAGTTGGTACAACCTCACTTTCGACGAATATAAACTTGATATCGTACATATAGGACGTAACTATATCAGATATAAACCGCTATGATATCTTCCCCCAAATATAAATCTAACGAAGCCTAGTGTAAAAAATATATTATAATATCTTTCGGGTAATAATACGTTTTAACCCTTTTAAATAAACCGTTATAAATACGATAGGCCTTTACGACCGTAGGTTAAATAAGTACCTGTCGTCAATTATCGGTATTATAAATACCTTCGATTATCGCTATTCTGGTGGAAAAACGCCTAAACGTAAATATCTATTATAAAAGGTACAAAGAGGCCTGCTATTACGTTTTAACACGTTTTAAGTAAACTTATAGTACTATCGTTCTATCCGGCCGAAGTATTACGTACGCCAATAGTGTTACGGCGGATTTTTTAAGATTTTGAACCCTTAGAAGATAATCTATTCGGCCTTCATTTGCGTAAGTAAAATTTTATTCAAAATATTATTAAAGGGTGAAAATATATTAAAGATTTATTTTGTAACACCCGGGCTTATGAGGGGTCGCTCAGAATGAAACGGTTATTAAATTTAAGTAGGATGATTCGAAGCGGCGAAGATATTTTATACTAGTCAATAATACCGTAAACCTCCGCCAGATTCGCTGTTTAATTGCTTTTATTTTTCCAAAGGTCAGCTTTAACCCGTTATATATTTACGCGGAAGTTTCGACGTTCGGTAAACTTTGTATCGCGCGGTCGAACCGTATTTACTCGCCTTATATATAGGTAAAACCGATCCAGTTTAGGGTTTTTCTATTTTGTAATTTTAACGTGTATTATAACGAGTTATCCTACAATACATAGGGTATTATTATATAACCGGGAGAAGTCTCTGGCCTTTTCATATACAGTTACATCGTTTTCGATATTTTAGACGCGTAGTAAGAACGTTACGTTAATATAAATTAGGTTTCCAAACCTAGGAAAACTTGTTTCTTGTACCTTAATACGCTGGATAATAGGGGTATAAAATCCCCGTATTAAAAAACTCGTAAGTAATATTTTTTAATTTGATCCATTATTAAGATTAATTCTAATAGCCATTGTAGCCCCCAAAATGTTAGTAGAGGTAATATTTAATACGTAGCTTAATTAATGTTTAGGAACTTTGACCTTTCTATCAAAGTGTATTCCTATCAAAATAGCTTAGTCGTTTATAATACGCCCTTTTCAGGTTGGTTTTTAAGGTTGGTTTCGCCCGATTATATATAAGGTTAAAATCATTATAAACGATACTTTGGGTTTCGAATAACTAAACGTATTTTTTTCAACATTTCGTTAGTGAATTAATCCCTATATATATGAATAATATCGTAACCGTTTACCCGTATTTATAAGGAGTTTCTTCGGGGATTTAGATGTATTTGAGTTATTATAAAGGACACTTGTCGTCGGATTTAAAAAAGGAACCCTAAACTATGTTATTAAAAGTCATTCGTATCGGCTTTTCTATATAAAGGCGTCCCCATCTTAATTACGTATTGGTAAAAAGAGGTTATATAACAGGTGACATTAAATAAAACTCTATCCGTTATTTCAATTATTATATAACTACTTTAATACGTTATGAATATTTATGTCTTCGTCTGCGTAACTTAGAAAAATGGCTTAATATACGGTCGCTAATTCATTTACGTTTACATATATAATCGTAAACTCCGTATTTTTTTCGGCGTTTTGTAACGCCTAATCGCTCTAAATATAGGTATAGTATATTCACTTGGTATTTTGTAACGTTAATGTTAATTAAACTCGGAGAGGCGGTGAAAGCGTTCGCTATACTATTCTTTTAATCTAAAAAGAAATTAGTCGCAGTGCTTTTGTTAGTTATAACGTTAGGAAAAGGGGAAAAATCGCTTTTTGTTATAAAGGTAGCCGAATCCAATATCGGAGGGTTGCTTTTGTCCAAGGACTTACTTTCGGTCGTCAGAATATATTGGGCACCTATTATCGAAAGTTTTAAAGTTGTAAAGTTAGGTTTTATAACTTTAAAGGATTTTTACCAGGTCGAATTAAATTTAGCCCTCGTACTTAAGCCGCCGGCTGACCGGGACCCGAACGTTCTTCGAATAATAAGTACCACACCTATCTCGAAGTGATTAACTATTACGACGAGGGAAATTATCACCTTTTTATTGGCGGTATTATCCCTATCTATTTCGAATGAAGGAGGGATTAGGGAGGGGAGGGGGTTTACATAACGTGGCTGGATCAGTTTATAAATCCATATAACCGTGGGTACCTATATTTTGCGTAGGTAATATAGGGCGGACCGAGTTCTTTTCGACGAAATATTATCGTACATTAGTATAAAAGGGTTTCTTTTTTTGTCCTCATTTTTCCGTGCGAGTATTCGCCTCGCTAGGCCGAATAATATCTACCTTTTTAAAATTAATACCTTTGTAACCACCTTTGTATTATATCGAGTTTTTCCTAAAAAAATGATTTTTTTAACTGGTATTTCGAAACGCGGATATATTTTTCGCCCTTTCGTTCAAAAGCCACCAGGTAGTTTTCGTAAGTCAATGGAACGGTATCGTAACAGTTGTAGTATTTGGGTAAGTTTATATACGTCCAAGATACATAGTCCTTAACCGGAACCTTGTAGTTAAAAAAACGTATAGGGCGGACGTAACTTATGCTAATACACTATTATAAGTACCATCCCTCATAAATTTCAAGCCGATAACATTTATCAATATCCTTCAACCGTTTGCTACTGTCTAAAAGCCGAAAAAGCCTAATAAAACGAATGATAAATATAATTCAGGTTATAAAACTTGAATTAACGTTTTAATTGCATACCGATAAATAAGCTTCGATTAGAGAAATCTCGGAATAAAGAAGAGTTTTTCCTTTTTTATAACTTTCAGGACTTCGATTAAATTTTTTTTGAAAGGGGGAGTAAATAATGCAGGGGACTCCTTTGATGATATATATATACCAGGATTGGTAAAACATAATACAATTCCCATCGAATAAATAAAATAGAGCCGGCAAAACGTTCTTAAAAAGGTATTTTCTTTATTTTTTAAATTAATGTGAATAACAACGTATTTCGTCGAGGTTTCTTTTACCGATTTAATAAAGATTGGATTTAATTATACTCTTTCAACTAGTGTGTGATGAAGGGAAAACCTTTTTATATTACGTTTTAAGCCCTTAGACACCGTAATAACAACCTGTAGCTTTTCTTTATTTACCGCTCTTTATAATGTGGTAAGTTACGTAAAGTAATATTTAAGGAGGCTACGAATAGGGACTTATTAGCCTTTAAGGCATTTCGAAGTCCTTTATAATATATGGAGGATCGGCTTTCTGTCGCGATTGACTACCGTAACCCATGTAAGTATAGTAAAAGGCTTTATTGACTCCCTTTTTGAAATAGTTGGTAATATCAGCGTTATGAAATACGCGGTAGGGAAAAGCGTACGAAATACCCTTCAAAGAGATCCTCGTATTTAATAATTTTATATATATATAATAACAAGGCTTTTAGCTCTGTTACCAGCTCGCCTTTTAATGCCGTTTAGGCTTTGCCTATAAAATAATTAATATCGTACGCCGCGATAAGTAATACTAACGCCCGGTATTTCGTAAACCTGAACCTATTAAAGCGTATAACGAAAGCACTAATAGATTGTTTATAAGTTCTATATACGGATTTACGAACTTTGAACTTACGCCTTTACGCGTTGAGGGCTCTATATAAGGTTTCAGCGTTAAAGCTTTAGATTTGATACATAGCAGCGCTTATAACTGTAGGAGTTTCCCTTGAATATATCGGGATAGATGTTAAAACTCTTCTTATAGCCAAGTCCCCCTTGTCTCTTAATCCTTTCCTTGAAATCTCCAAATCTTTTAATGCGAAGATTTTTATGGTACGTATGTTTACATACGCGAACTCATTATAGCTCTTACTATAGGACTTTATTCCTCGGACCAGGCGACTGACAATTACTCTTAATACCGCGATTTGAAGGCTTTAAGGCTTAAATTGACAAGAAATACTAACGACAACTGGGACGATTATCGAGATCTTCCTCCAAAACCTGTTAAAATGATCAATTATTGGTAAGGCTTTAGACTTTACAACGTTGTCGATTCGATTAATTGAAGTAACAGTAGTATTGCGTGATCAAATGGAGGATATATTGTTCTAGGTTTGGAAGACCGCTAGCCGGTTTGCACAGTAATTTTATGGCCAATTGCTTGACTCGTGCCCTAGTGTGAAGTAAGCATATACTGTACTTAACTTGCAACCAATACAGTAGGCCTACAAATAATACATTCAACTTGTAGTCAGTATAGTCAACTTTATTGTAAATACAGTTGACATACTGTATTTTCATTACTATTATTTTAATATTGGAGGCTTTTTGTTTTGTGCGCGTATTTTAGTATAGTTGATCAAATTTTTCCAGTTACCGCTGAGTTACGTTCTCGTCAATTTGCCGGACTCCTGTTAATTCCAATTGACTTCTACATCCAAATTGACCCCAATTATCTTAATTTCCCCGCGGCTCCGAGTTCCGGATTTATTAACTCCCGTACATAAGGTTTTTTGCGATAGATGTACGTATGCTGCCCATCGCCACCATGGGCCTTGTTAACCCATATGAGTTAAGTCGTTTGCTATTTGAGTTAACTCACATAAGTTAATTGGGTCATTACTGCCTTTATAAACTCTTCATTACTACCACTATTACCCCTACTGCTATTGGCTATTTTAATTAATATAGATTCATCTACCTTGTAATCTTATTTAATATACGTAAGTTAATTGACTTACTGCTGCCTTTAATTCAACTGTGTTATTTAAAGAAGTTTCCTTTCCCCTAGTAGTCTTCTAACTTACCAGCTCATTCCTGTCTATTAACACGTGACTTGACCTTGTTAGGTAGCCTGATAACGTAACTCCTGATGCGTATGGTTAGCTTATTACTATCCACAAACCTTTTAAGGGCCTTGTTCGGCGATGTATTCATTATGCCGTTAGTAGGATTATCCTTCCTATCGATTTATCGAAACTTTTCGATTTCCATACCCTTGTAGGCTTTACAAAGTGTTATTACGTCAATTATCGACCGTTTTTTACTGGTGGTTTCGAGATTTGAAAAGTATTTGAACAGTTTTTTCGAGTCGGTACAGATTACTATCGGAATAAAAAAAATTGTAACTGTTTAGTAATAACTTTAAAAGTTTCCTATAAAGATATGCATATATCTAAGCAAGTTATTATGCTGCAGACTTTTGAAGTTAGTACATTTCATGTGTTCTTTTTTTCATTTGATGAAGGTTTAGTGAATTAAGTTACCGATGATATTTAATTGGTGTTCCCGCTTATTTGATTAAACCATAGTCATTAGAAAGCCGATTTGTGAAGATAGATCGGTGTTATTTGTAAAGGAACCGTTCGTAAAGATTATTAACTTGGCTTTTGATAGGTTAATCAGAACTATATTGATTTCTAAGTCCAAGTTCCGCATTTTCCATTGAAGCCTTTTGTTTACTTGGTTAAAGTTTTGATTATTTGAGTCTTGTGTTTGTGTTTTAAACGATAGGTCGAAGGAGGCTTTCGGCTAGTATAGGGTGGTGTTGTAGTTTTAACGGGCGTATTATTTCAAGTACAGTTAGATCATCATTATATTAGTCTTGTTAATTTCCGTCAAATTAACTCCGTGGTATTTTTGAAAAAAACTAAGGCCGGTATTAATATTATTTATATGGATTAACGATTTATTGAATTTAAGTTGTTTGGTTTTTGCTGAAGTTATAACGAGCTTTTAATTCCAGAATTTGGAGTTCTTAATCGTATATTGCTTTAATTTTATTGAGCCAGAAGTTTGGACAAGGAGGTTATTATTAGTTTACATGCTTACTAATCCGAAATCTTATTTTTACGTTATTAATAAAAACAGGTTAAATGTCGAAAAATTTGTGTTTAGCCTTTACTTCAAGTGTAATTAACAAGTTAAGAATTGATCCAAAACTGTTTTTAGCTAATCTGTATAGTAGCTTAATATATCGTATTAACGTTCCCAAAGGGTAGGTGATATGTAGTTCCTGTGATAACTTTAGTAGGATGATCCGTTGCTAATTGGTTGCTAATTGCGTGTATGTTTAGGTTATATCCCAGCTATTAAATATGAATTTACCTTTGGTTTTGGCTAGTAAACTTATCACCCAAGCGACTACTAAGCGTTAACTAATCTCTTAAATCGTTGGAGATTACGTAAGAATTGAGATTTTGCGTTTATTACCGTATCTTTGAGCTATTAGACTTGATTTTTTGTATGGCTGCCCCATAGTCTTGTTTCTAACCTCGTGAATGATTTTTGACTTGAAGATCGTTATATTTGGATTTTTGAGGTTAAAGTTGGCTCTTGGTATAAATTTATACCTTTTTGGGTTAGGAGGCCGTCAATCTGACCTTTTCATTTTTAAAGGGTTTGCCGAAGGTTTTGATAATATTTTGTGCTCGGAGATTTAATTTCAAGTTTCTTCATCCTTCTTCTTTCTGATTACCTAAGTATTATTATAAATACAATCTGGTGTGTATTTCTTCTCTTTAACATTCTTTTTTTTTATCAGTAGTTGTCCGCGTTAGTGGCCTTTTATTAGCTTATCGATTATAAGTAGAGAAGGATTGTGTTAGCTTACTTATTTGGCTTATAAATCTTCATTTTTAGTTACATTGATACAGGGCTTAACGTACGTGGTGCGAAACGTTGCGAGGTTGTTGGCAATTTTAACAACTACTGTAAAGTAGGCGATATTTAAGGTCTTGTGCGGGCTAGTTTATTTTCCTGGCTCCCGCTATACGAAGAATTTATTCCTTAACGGCAAAGTCAATACGTTGATCATTGTGGGACCGTTTCTGGTGTTAAGGGCGTCATTAATCTAGCGCCGTACCGATTCCTTTCGTAGTTCCTTTATTATCTTGCCGTAGGTTACAGTGTTTTCGAGGGTATTTGTCAATGGCGGATATTTAATTGTTAGGCTTGAATATTCTTCAAAAACCAGTAATTTTTGCATTAAGCTGTTAGAGCCTACATTTTTGTTTGGGGGTTTAACCGCTTTTTAAAGGCGTGCGTTTTGGTTCGTAAATCTTTCAATCACTAGCTTGAAAATATAGTGCGTTTGGCGAAGTAGTGTATATATATTTTCGACCTTTCTAATACTTTATTAGGACTTTATAGATACCTATTTACAATAGATTCTTATTATCTTAGCGACCGCTTAAAACTCTGCCGCTGTAAAGTTAGTATTAGTATTGTGAACGTCGACGTTAGGTAGGTCTAAGAACGTGTAAATTTATAATACCTTTAACGTTTTCTATGTATTGTTTGGTTAAAAGAGACTTTAAAATCTTAGATTTGTGAACGAAGGTTGCGGATTTGACGACATAAGGAATACGTTCATTATTTAAGTAAAATATATGAATAGCGACCTGATAATCAAAGTCCTTGTCGCCTTTTATGTAAGTTTTAATTTTCGGGAGCCTTAGGTATGCGTGTATTAGTCATAGCAAAGCTTTTTGATGGTCTTTAGAGCAGTGTATTCTACATTTTCATGCTCTGCGGACCTTAAGACTTTGTATAGCTTATTAATAGTTAAGTGGTTGAAGTTCCGGTATGGTTAACATATTTCTGACTTTATGAGTTTTCATACCGTTTCTTTTAGGCTTTAAAGAGGAAATTATATATACCCTTACTTGGAATTGAGGGGAAACCTTTAGCCTTTTTTAACTAGGTTATTGACCTTAACTTGAATGTTGAGGGTAATAGTCTTTATGTTCTTCAAAAATGAAGAAAAGGATGGGAGATTTAAGGATATGGCATGTAATTAATTTAATAATAATTTGATTTACCGTTATTTTTTTAACGATATTTATTCACCTGGGCCGAAGCTAATATTAGCCTCACCAATATTTTGACGATTCATTTTGGTAATAGTAGTGATTTGAGTAATAGTAGTGTTTTTCCTTCGCAATACTACGTATTGCGAATAGCTTCCTATCAAGTACCTTAATTCCCTTGTATTTAGATCAATACCTTAAAAAATGTGGTTCGCGTAACGATGGCAAATGTCAAAGGTATATAAGGGGTTGAAGGCTTCATTAAACTAAATGTAAAGATTTTCGCCACAAAAGCGGTATAGGAAGCTATATCCAAATAGTTATTAGGTCTCTATAGAAGAAGTATATTTATATTATTTAATTTATTCAAGAACATTGTCACCTTTTATAGTTTCCTTATCCTAGAAGCTTACGATATGGTTTAAGTAATCTTACTCGGAAGCAATAGGGTATCAGATGTAATATATTACCTATTTATCATTATATTCGATAAAGGGGTGGCAAATTAACTAATATCCGGATTTGCCATAGATTTAAGATTTTTCATTACTAATACGACGATAGTTTTCAAGGTTAATAGGTTCGTTTAAATCATTCCTTCGTTAGTGTTTATATAGTTATAACCTTTATTACAAATCTATTATATCATATTTTCAACGTTGAAGACGTTTATAGCCATACTTGCAATCAACATAACGTATTAACGCGCGGTTTTATTTATCTATGTCGCGGAAGTTATTAGTTTGAGGGTACATATTAAGTGAGTTTGGTTAACGTACCATTACGGTCGTAAACGAAGAGCGTACCTGGTTAAAGATGTTTTTACAGGTAGTATTTTGACGTTGTAAAGCGTATTTAAACTTTATGATGCCTGTAATAGTTGACCTTACCTGTTCGCGGAGCGTGGCTTTGCTAGCTTAGGCTTTCCTTATCGCGTGTTGATATAATATGAGTTTATTAAACATCTGATTTAGTATATTCATCGGTGTTTTCTCTTTTTTTTGCCATTATCGTTGATTATTTTATAGTGGCTTAATTCGTATAGTATTGTGTAAGGTGGATATCGTATTCGAAATAGCTTTTTATATTACTGTATATCTCACAGATGGTTTTCATTCATTTTAGGAAGGTTAGGTAATAGTCTTTAGTGTATCCTTTGAGAATTTCAGGAAATAGTGAGTAAAAACCATAAAAAGAGACCTTCATTTACTTACAGAGATTTCAAATGATTATTATCTTCGTGTTAAAAAGGTTGTAGAGATTTTGATCATACTTTTCTGCGTTATTCCAGATTTTGGCGAAGTTCGTAAGAAGCTTGTAGTTAATATTTACTATTTTGGCAGGTTTTGGAAGAAGGTCGTAGTAATCATTCTAGTTGTTGTTGATATTACTTGAAATTTTAAGCCTTAAAGACTCTGAGTAGCGGTGTTAAGGATAATTACTAGTCGCTTAGCCCAAAGGATAAAGTCCGGTGGTAGGACCTGTGGTAGGTTCGCCCGTATATACGTATTTGCTGTAGAAAGAGTTTGAAGGGATTTGGCGATTTTGAGCGAAAGGTTAAGGAGTAGTAAGGACTTATCCTTAGGAAGGGTTCTAAAGAACTTGAAGATTTTTTTTAATTTACCGCATGGGTCCAATATTAATACCTTTTACCGCGTTAGCAGCCGTTGTTTTACGCGCTTTGCCGCCACTAAGAGTATACCCCACGCTGTTATGTACGGGAATTAGGCTGCCGATTAAATTAACGGGTTATTTATCTTCATCGCATTAAGAAGCTTACCTGAATTGGATAAAGGATCCACTGGAACGTATGTAAAGGCATTAAATGTCGTTAATGCTCTTACTCCTATAGTATAGATTTTAAGGGTATCCCGTAAATTAAGCCAATTTGTAAAGAGTTTTTGCCAGCTTCGTGCAATTTTTATCTGGCATATATATCCCTTATCTCTCGAGTTTTTCTTTTAATTTAAACTTAACACCCTTTTGAATCTTTTTCCACATATTAATAGTTTAGTCGTTGAAAAGCTTGGAGTATTTACAAAAGTCGCGGTCGCTACGGTTAAAGTTTCACGCCGTCGTTTTACTTAATAATATAATAGCTGACGAAGTTGGTTAGATATATTTTAATTAACCTTTTGTCAACATTTTACGTTTAAGATCGTTATCGTAGTAATTAATAGAGGCATATCCAAGGGATCTAATTGCTTCTATTAGTTACAGAGTAGGTGTTATCTTGACGTTCTGACTAGCGTAGAGCCTGGTAGTCGAGGGACTTGGTAATTCTTCGTATGGGAACTTATTGATTAAACATAAAGTCGCGCGACGTAGCTTTTTTCGCGCTACTTCGTAATTTTTGGTGGTTTCGTTTAAAGAATCGATCTTAGCGATTCGATTGGCGTAGAGGAAGTAAAAAAACCAATGTAGGAGAAAAGGTTTGATGTAAAAGACAAAGTTGAAGATCGTGTATTATTAGAAAAAGTCGAAGGTTAAAAGTTATTTATTAAAAGTATTTGGCGTAGGACTTAGTTGTTTTTAGAATAGTAACACCTACAGTAGTACTAACTTAGCTGTTTGCCAACTTAACGAACTTGAAGACTTTTAACGGTTAATCTCAACTCTTGTCTTCAAAAATAATCCGTAGAGATTTATTTATGTTTTTCGTAAAAATACCGTCGCTTACTTCTAGATTTCCGCTTTGAACTAACGCAACCCAAAATTCTTCTCAACATTCTACCGTTATAAACTAATGCAATAATAATAGAGGTATTTCGCAAAAAAATTCCTCTACTCTATCCGCTATTGTTAACATAGAGCGTAACCAGAAATTCGCTTCTTCTTCTACTTAGAATATTTTTTATTAACCTAACAAGCACTTATTAGTATTAGTAGGTCTTTAGACGTTGCAAAGTTATCGATTCTATTGGTTGAAGTAACAGTAGTATTACGAGATTAAGTAGAGGATGTATTATTCTAGGTTTGGTAGACTGCTAGCCGATCTTCACAGTAATTTGTATGGCCAATTTCTTGGATCGTACTCTAGTATGAAGAAGTCGCATACTGTACTTGACTTGCAGTTAATACAGTACGCCCACAAACAATACACTTAACTTGAAGTTAGTAAAGTAAACTTTACTGTAAGTAAAGTGGATATACTACACTTTTATTACTACTATTACAAAATTGATATTAATTATAAGCTTTTTACAAATTTCTCTAAAATCTAGAACTATGTGGATAAGTATGACGAGATATTCTACAACTTTCATAACACGAAAATAATACACTTTTTAAATATTTGTATGTAGATAGAAGTATTTTTTCCTGGTTTTCACTTACTATTCCATGTAATCCTTATAAGGTATGCTAAGGATTACTACCTGACCTTACTGATGGGAGAAAAAACTTTCCGAGAGATTTATAATAATATAAGAAGTCGTTTCGAGTACGATATTTACCTCGCGTAATATTATATAGATTGGGTCATTACGAGCAGGATAACGGAAATAGCAAAGAAGAAAAAGGAGGAAACGCTGATAGACGTCCTTAATTAGATGTTTTACAAACTGATATTGTGCTAATAAGCGATTAGAAAGGCATATGTTAGCGAATCTACGCTCCGCAAGCAGGTACAAGCAATTATTACAGGCATTAGCGAGTTTTAATACGCATTATAAGGCTTAGATACTACCTGTAAAGGCTTTTTCAGCTAGTTGAGGTTCTAGTTCACGACCGTGATGGTACTCACACCAAATTCGCTTAGTATATACTTCTAAGTTGATTATTTTTACGATAAAGATAAAAAAGATTAAGTATTGATACATTATGTCGATCGCAAGCATGAGGGAAATTAACATTTAAAATTTGGTCCCAAAACTTCGAATTGAAATCCATAGCTATAATAAGGCCGATGATGGTAAACCTAGAGCGAACTTATCAGTCGTAAAAAATATCGTCGTAATAATGGTAAAATATGTTAAATTTATAATAAATACGGTTATCAATTAACTCATTACCCTCCGGATAAGCTTTCTAAACAACAGGTATTGTATTACTTTCAATAACCTATCATTTACAAACAATATTACTTTAACTTTATCGTAGACTACGAGGGTAAAAAAGGAGCTGACGTTTACAATGCTCCTAAGTAAATCACATGGAATAACGATGTTACTCTTAACGCGGCCTAATAACTAGCCGACCATACCTTCCTATATCACTTAAGTAGCGAAGACCCTAACCTTTACCTTAACCAAGCCCCTGACCCCTTACATACCTTTGATTTTTTTTGATCGTTACACAAACCATACGATTTAAGGTATTATATTCAATATATGGTTAATGAAGTATTGAATAGACGGCTATTTTAAGTACTTAGAATTAGGAAGGTAAATTATTAATATTATGGATATTGATCGGTAAGATATTAGTAAGTTTAAAATTAGTTTCGGCTCATGCGAATAACTATCGTTATTAGGAAAAACGATTGTTTAGATTTTAGTTGAGTTGATTACGTTTGGTATTTTTAAGTTCTTTACCCCTTTTTTCTTTTACTTATAAGATAGAAATACACTCAGCGTCAATGTCGTTATTATCGTGAATAAACTGCTTGAAAACGGCTAACGGTTTTCTATCACCTTGAAGTAGAAAAATTTGTGGTTTTATCTTTAAGGTTTGGAGGCAACGGTATAAAATTTAACGAAGTTAGAAATATGTTAACTATACTAGCACTTTAACTATTGAGAAGTTAATAGATTATACAAAGTTTTGATGTCCGTATATTATAATGTGGAATAATTTACTTCAAAAACTATTGAGAAGCTCTTATATTATTACCAAACATATATACAGGCCCCCCCAATATATAGATTTATATAAAAAATGATAATGATTTTACTTTTATGGACTCATGCCATTAGCTAATGATTCTATAGGTTACGTGACCTTGTATGTAATGGGATATGTAATACCAGGTCCAGGTCCAGTCCGGTCGTAGACCAGATGTAGTCCGTATACGGTACGTGCGAGAGCACATAACGTGCTCGGTACTAACCATACCCATAGGACCTGTACGAAAGGCTACGGTAACCTTTTTTAGTTTTCATCTATAACTTAATATTGAACCCCATTTGGTACCTACTGAGTTTACTATTGTAAGTTGGATGATAATATATTATTCATGGTTTTTTTTATCTTTTCAAGAGAACATTACTTTCAATGGTCGAATATAAGGTAAATACGAATGATTTTACGTTATAATTTAATGTTATCGTGGAGGATAGGCCGTCAGCAAATACCTAGTCGTCCACCTTTGTAAATATACATTTTACTCCTTTAGGGCCGACTTAAGCAGATATTTTTCGTATATAAAACACTATAGGTTATATCTCATCTGTTGTAAAGTAATTATAATAACTGTTTGAATAGTACTACATGCAGTGCAATAGGTCAGCTTCACTGTAAGTAAAGTTGACTATACTATACTGCAAGTTGAGTGTATTGTTTTGTGGAAACTTACCGCATTGGGTGTAAGTTAAGTGCAGTACGCTGCACTTCACTCTAGGGCACGGGCCAAGCAATAGGCTATACAAATCACAGTACAAACCGGCTAACGGTCTGCCAAAGCTAAAACAATACATCCACCACTTGACCATGCAATACTACTATTACTCGACCAATCGAATCGACAATGTTGTAACGTCCAAAGCTCTACCAACACTAATTAGTACTTATTAGGCTAAGCTCTGATTAGCTAAGTAAAAGAAGAAGCTACTTTCCGGTTACGCTCTATGTCAACAACGGCGGCTAGAGTAGAGGAAAAAATCTTACGAAAAGCCTGTATTAGTGCTACGCAAATTCCAAACAACAGGAAAACAGAGAAGACTTTTTGGTTGCATCAGTCTTTAACGGAAATTTAAAAGCAGGCGACGGTATCGCTATTGAAAACACAAAGAAATCTTCATTGACCCTTTTTAAAAACGTTGAGATTACCTGTCAGAAATCTCAAAGTTCGTCAAGTTAACAAACGGCTAAGTCAATATACTACGGGTATTACTACTACAAAAACGACTAAGTCCCACGACCTATAACAAACAACCTTTACCCCCTACCTATAACCTCCAACAACAAACAACCTCCGACCTCACCCTTTATACCAAACCTTTGCCTTACTTCACTCTTTTTACTCGCCATGATACTTTAATCGTCAAGTTCGTTGCTTTAAGCGAAAACACTAAGTTACGCCAAGAAAGCCACGTCGTACAACCCAACGCCAAGTCGCCAAGTTCCCACGCAACTTCACGCCAAAACACCAAGCCCCTACACCCAAGATTACCAAGTTCTTTGCCCTACACGCCCTACACGTCATACACAAGCTAAAACGTCATGTATACCGCCAAAGCTCACTTTAAAGCCATCACCAACCCTGAGAGGAAAGAAACAATCAAAGCCCTCGAAACTACTTTCACCAAGTTTTACGACGACGAACTTTGGTTGCTAAATATCGATAAAAACTTACCGGAAAAACACCTTACCAACTCCGTCAGCTTCTATATTATTAAGCGTAACGGTATCGAAAAACGCGACCGCGGTAACCGTCCTTTTCGCAAATAGCATAAGGTTTTTGACAACTGAATTATTAATATATATAATAAGATCTTAAAAGTTATGAAATTTAAATTAAAGGAAAAATTTAAACGACGAGGGATTCAAATACCAGAAAAGAGTTTTACTAGGTTGATAAAAACTTTATTTAACTTGGCCTAGTTAAAAAAAATCCTTTAAGATTCACAACCTAAGAGAAAAAGCGTTAAGAAACCTCAACGCTTTTATACACGATGCAAGGAATCTCCCTTTTACCTTTAGCTAAGTTAAGCCTTTTTACGCGCGGGCGATAAGTATGTTAACCTTCTCGAAAGTTTATTACCACCACGTGACAACGCGAAATACGCCCTTAATAGTAGTAAAGCGCGTAAAGTAAGGGCCTCCAACGCGGCTAGAAGTATTGACGTTAACACTCTATACCAGTTAATTAAATAAGATCGTCAGGCCTCCCAAAACCTATAAGTACCCATTGACCCTTAGTAATTTAGTTGCCAAGCCCTTTAAAACCGTTTCCTATTTACGTTCCTCTATACGCAAAAGCCTATTATAGGTTCTACCATAAGATTTTACCTCTCGGGCCAAGCGACTATTAATTACCCTTAATATCGTACCTTAAAAACCCCAAGGCTTAAACTGCCATGAAATACTACTTAGGCCTGGAATGACTATCTCGACCTTCCCTCAACACTTGCGAAATGGTCAATATTAATTAAAGTATTTTTACGGACTTCGGCAAAATTTAAAATGACGTAAAAACGTATAATGAAAAGCCTTATAACCTCTTCAACTTCAAGATAAAACCCTTTTTAAACATTTGTAAAGAGATAAAGGTTCCCTCTTTATGTTTTCACTTACTATTCCCCGGAATCCTTATAAGGTACGCCAGGGACTATTACCTAAACTTCCTTACTAAAGCTACCTCATTTCGTGAAATCTACGATAACGTAAATGGCTACTTCAAATACGACGTTTACCTCGCGTAATACTGTACAAATTAAGCTACTACGCGATAAACTACAATAATAGCAATTCAGCAAGAGAAGGAAACGCTAATAAATATCCTTAATCAAATACTTGACAAGCTAATGTTATACCAAGAAGTAATGAGGAAAGCACACGCTAGCGAAACTATATTTCGCTAATAGGTATGGGTAATAGTCTCGGGCGTTAACGAGTTTCAATACGCCTTATAACTCCGGATTGCTACCTACGAAGGCTTTTTTAGCTAGTTACCGTTCTCGCTTGCTATAAAAAGTTACGCGTATACCAAACTCGCTTAATATATACTCACAAGCTCACAACTTTCTAAATAGAAATAAAAAAGACCTTATGGTAATCAACTACGTTAACCGCAAATATAGGCGCATACAACGTCTAAGGTTTAGCCTATCGAACTTAGTATTAGACTAAAGGCACTAACCACGATGGCCCAAATAAGGCTAAGATTTAAACGGACTTGTTAACTGCTAATACTATGGTCGTAATAATAACAAAAGATGTTAAATTTATAGTGAGTCTATCTATTAGTTCACTCGAAACTCCCCCACTAAACGTAACAACAAAAAGGTAGTATATAACGCCTAATAATTCACTGCTTTTGAATAGAATTACTTAAATAAAATTGCAAACTTTCAAGTCGACGAGTTAACTAACGTTACCAATACCCCTAAACGTGTTAATTAATACGAAAATTGTTGGAATAACAGTCAAGTGCAGTATATTCAATTCAGTTTTACTTGCAGTAAAGTTGATTTTACGTACTTCAAATTGACTATAGTTTAAGGGTCTGCACTATAAGTGCAGTGCAGTAGGTGCCCACTTCAAAGTGAGGCGCAGGACAAAGCGTTTGGCTATAAAATTAGTGTGCAGACCAGCTAGCGGTCTACCATACTTAGAATTTACACACATCAATTAGTAATATCAACGCAGCACTAGTTACTTCAACCATAGTGATTCGAATCGACTACGTTGCAACGATAAAGGCTTACCAACAAAGATATTATTCCTGGTATAGCCCAGTAATTAGCCGACTACGTTTTTTTATACCATTTAGGAGATAAAAACCACTACCTTTACCTTAACTAAGATACTCACCTCTTATACACATTTAATCTTCACAATCGTTACGCGTATTACACGTTCTAAGGTATCATGCCAGATATGGGGGCAATAAAGTACTTAAGAGAAGGCTATTTGTAGTATGTGATACTGTGGAGGTAAAGTACTATAGCTACTAAATTAATTGTTACGATGTTAAAAAGGCTAAAGTTAGCTTTATCCCAGGCGAACAACTATTGTCATTAGGGATAACAGTACTTTGAACTGTTATAAAAACAATTACGTTACACATCCTCAAGTCCGTTGCCCCTTTTCTACTTTACTTAAAAGATATAAAAACCCTTATCATCAACGTTAACGTTGACGTAAACGAACTAGTCAAAAACAGATAACGGTTTTCACTTGCCTTTAAGTAAGGGTACCTCTAGTTTTATCCTTAATACCTGAAAATAGTGGTATTAAACTTAACAAAATCGGAAATACATTAATTATACCGACTTTTCAACTACACAACCATTCACAGGCGATATGAAGTCCTAAAGTCCGTAAGGTATAAAAATATGGAATATTTTTCCATAAAATATATTAAAAAACTCTACCATTATTACCAAACGTATATTTAAACCCCCCGAAGATTGAAGTTTATATTCAAAGACGATGAAGACTTTCATTACAAGGTTTTCATTAATATAAATTACTTGGATAATGAGTTTGTTTTTTACGTTATTCATTCCATAACCTTTTTTTATCGGGCTAAGTTACTAAAGTCCTTTTCGGTAAAAGATACGTGGGAAACTCTAAAGATACTGTAAATTCACACGTACTTAAGTCTACCTAACGTTGTTGTTTACGATACCAGCACTAACTTTGCGGCGGCGAAGTTTCAGAAAAATGCCAAAATAATAAGTATTCAATACAAATAGGTGCCTATAGAGGCCCACTAAAATATTAGGAGGATTAAAAGGGTATACGCCTTATTTCGCCAAATGTATAATATCTTTACTATGGAAATTAAAAGCTTTACGGATACAGAAATACGTTTACAAATGGTAGTAAAAGGCCTAAACAACACTATGGACCATGATAGCTTGATATTAACATTACTGATCTTTGAAGCATATCTACGTTTAACGAGTGAATTTCCGTCCTCGGTATGTATTTAGAAACATGTTGCAGCTTATATCAAAGCTTTAAGGAAGCTACTAAGAGAATCGGCACGCTTCCAGGTTAATAAGGCTCTTAATACCAGAAACGGCCCTATAATAATCAACTTATTTGCTTTAATATTACAAAGTGAAGTCTTTGTATAATAGGAGCTGAGTAAATAAGAGGACCTATATAAGATATTAAGTATAGCGAACTTTAAAGTAGTAGTTGAAATTGCTAACGGTCTTGTATCTTTTCGAATAACATAGGTTAAACCATATATTAGAGTTACTACCGATAAAAACCTTAAGTTAAATAACCGAGTTAAAATAACCCTCTTTTATTTGTTATCGATCAACCAATAAAACGCCGCCAGCGTAAACGACCACCGAAAAATAAAAGGGATTTTCAAGAGGAGTAATATACACCAGTTTGTATTTATAATATTTCTTAGGTAAATAGAAAAGAAAAGGATAACGAAGACTTGATACTAAAACTTCGAGTATAAAGGATTATTAAGACCTTCGGCAAAACTTTTAAGGAAAGCGATAAGGTCGTGATTAACGGCTTATTAACTCGAAAGGTTATATAACTCGTACCGAAGACCTAATTTAACCTTCAAAACCTAACCGTTACAATTTTTAAGTCGAATATTATTTACGGGGTTAAAGGGGAAACTACGGGGTGGTTGTATTAAAAATCACGTTTAATCACTTGAGGATACGGTATAAAAGTAAAGACTATATCTTTATATAATCATTAACAATTTGAATGATTAGCTAAGATTCAAGTTAAGTTTACGTTGAATATCCGTAATATAACATAAGTTTATACGTAATTAATAACGGATTGATATCAGATTATATTATTAAAATTGTTATATAAACAACATATTATTTACGCCTTAGGAACGATAATGCGATGTATTAGATCGTTATACGGATGAGATTAGTTAGGAGTTCATTAGTTTTTAACCTATTGATCGTAAATTGAATCCCGGCAAACGATGAAAATTTCAATATACAACCCGTGCTTATTGGTAACGTAAAAGAAAAACTTCGACGCAGTAGGTATACAAACTGACGATACCCTTTTCGTCGGAACGGCTATCTTCATAGCATTGAAATAAAAAACGATTAGAGACTTAGAGTTTTGAAATTATAAACTGGAAACAACGTTGATAGAGGGTAGTTAGTTTAAATTTAATAGATCATTAATTCTTATACTTGGTGTTAATACTGGCTTTAGCTTTCTCCTAAAAAATCAGAGCGTTATTTGGGCTACAATTAATAAGATTAATAAGGTTAGGGCTTAACGGTATTTTTTATAGTGTATTTAAGGTAGTTATATTGTTACTTTATCATAACCGAAAGCTTTTTACGATCTATTTATCACCATATAAGTATAAAAACTAATGGATAAGGACTTTGACCGATTGAATAAGAGGTTCGAGTAATAGAAACAGAATCTAAACCGCGGAATTAATATAGTCCTAATCGACTTATTAAGGGTCAAGTTAATAATTTTTACGAACGGGTCATTTACAAGTAATACCAACTTATTTTTACAAATCGGCTTTTAAATAACCCTCGTGAACAAAGATAGGCATGAAGACTAGTTTAATATTATCGGCAATTTGATGTACCAAAACTTTGTTAAGTGTAAATAGATTATACGAAACGTATTAGCCTTGGAAGTCTACGGCATAATAGCGGGATTAAACATAGGTATAGCACTATAAGAAACCTTCAATATTAATACCAGGTAGTCAAAGATTCCTATAATCACGGTAGTAATTTATATCGACTTAAAGAGCCTTTTTAAATACCTTTGAAGCTCTAAATCACCAGCGAAAAACGTTTGATAATCGACTTAATAACACTTCGTAAAGCATACGAATGGAGGGAAATTAAAGAGTTCCGATAAATCGATAGCAAGAATAATTCTATTGATGTCATAGCAAACGTATCATTGAACAAGGCTCTAAAAAGGTTTGTAGATAGTAATAGACTGACTATACATATCGAGGGCTATGTTAATAGGCCGCCCGGAATGCTTAAATCACGTAACAGCGAACAGGGATATACTGGTAAACTGAAAGTTTGCCAGGGGATTAATAATAGTAATCTATTTAAATGGCACGGTTAAAGTGAAGGCTTGCAAAAGCCTGTGGCAGAAGAACATTTTATAAGAGTTGATAAACTCGAACCTCAAGGCAACGGAGCAATTGAAGTTAAATGGGGTCAATTTTCATGTAATTGGGTGCAATTGAGTATGGAAGCCAATTGGAATTGATAGGGGGCACGAGGTTACTGTTTAGCGTTAACCGAAAAAGATTGGTTAACTACACTATCGTATACACACAAACTAAAAAGCTGCTAGTGTTGGAAAAGTACTAAATGTAATGTGGTAGGTCAACTTTACTGTAAGTAAAGTTGATTATACTGTACTGTAAGTTGAGTATATTATTTGGTAGAGACTTACCGCATTGGGTGTAAGTTGAGTGTAGTATGTTGAACTTTACTCTAAGGCATGGGCAAAGCAATTGACTGTACAAATTACAGTGCAGACCAGCTAGCGGTCGACCAAACCTAGAGCAATACATCCACTACTTAACTACGCAATACTACTATTACTTCGACCAATCGAATAGACAACGTTACAATGTCTAAAGCCCTACCAACAATAACTGGATTAATCGACTTTTATTTTCGACTTTATATTCGATTTCGTTTCGGTTGTAATCAATATTTGATAACTCGAAGCCGACTTAATGGTAATTTTTGTTAGGTTTCCTCTGTTTTAAGGTGGGCGAAAACGAAATAATTAATAGTGATTCAACGGATTTACTTTTACGTGGACGACGACGCGTTAAACGATGGAATTTATATTGGAAACGGAAAGAATATAAATTAGGGAGGATCTATATACGTTGTTTTATATCTAGTGTTATTTTATATCGGCGATAATGTAAGCTATTATGGTGTATTACGAAACCAGAGAATATAAATGAATATACGATATAGGTAAGTTTTTCGATTATATCAAGGCTACTTTGAATGACCTTCATCGCGCATATAAAGTTTTAATTGGATTAAAGGGATTATTTATAAACGATGAAAACCAATAGGTATTATTTGTTATTAGATTCGAGATATTACTAGTTTGAACGGGCGGATTGTATCAACCTTTAGTCGTAAAGTGTATTTAGATGGGCTTTCGCGTATTCGTACGTATCCGTAACAAATCCATTATGGCAAACGTAAGCTTGGTTAACTATGTTGTAGCTTAAACGAAGTATTACGAGTTTGTTGACGAATGAAAGTCTTTAAACTTAAAACGACGTTTTGTTACTTAATTAACGGAACCCGTACAAATATAACGGATGGATAAAAATATAATTATAATAGGAGTCCATACCATTTATTTATCCTCGTTGAAGGGTTATAATAATTGCGGTGAATTATTTTAATAAAATCGTTTGGTACCCGTTTAAAATTGAAGCTGTAAAACGATGTAGACAACGGCGAAGGAACTCTGAACAAAGCTAATTACAGGTCGTTACCTATGCTGTAATTCAACGGACTACTACCAACATAATTACAAATTCCGCTCGATATTACCTCTGACGTAGGTATATGCGGTTCAAGTCGAAAAGGCCAATAAAGGTTTCCTACTAACAATGATAGGAAAAGCTTAACTCTTAAATACAATTTCGTTTGAGGGTTACATAACTTTAACGGCGTAATTACAAAATCGAGAAAAGAGGAATTTATTTTAATTAAAATACGTATAAATAAGAATTTATTTCTTATCCTTAAACTTTTTTATAATACCTATTTTTTCAATATTAAAATTGTTTTAAACTATCATTATTACTATATAAAAACGAGTTTTTTATATAACGGTTAAAGATAAACTAAATTCTGCTATTATATCTTTGAAATTTAAATACGATAATATGGTTATAGCAGAATACGGGTATTATCCAAATATCAAATTTTTGCTTAGATATTAATAAATAGTAGAACAGTTGGTATGCCTTTATCGTTGCAACTTAGTCGATTCGAATCACTGTAGTTGAAGTAACTGGTGTTGCGTGGTCAAGTGGTGGATGTATTGTTCTAGGTTTAGCTGACTGCTAGCTGGTCTGCACTGTAATTTGTATGGCCAAGTGCTTGGCCCGTGCCCTAGAGTGAAGTGCAATATACTGCACTCGACTTACACCCAATGCGGTAAGTCCGCACAAAGCGATACACTTGCAGTACGGTCAATTTTATTTGCAGTAAAGTTGACCTACTGCACTGCATGCAATACTATTGAAATACTATTTCAATACGAACCCAATGTTAATATATATTTATCTGGAAATAATGCGGGATATAATTTTTGAAATACCTTGGATACGACATTAATAGGTAATTTTAAACGTTAGCAGTAACCGTTCAGTAGTTTATAATTAGAAATGATTAGTAGTCGATACGTTTTTAATACGCTCTAGGTTGGGGGATATATGAAACGTTGTAAAATCGGTTTTCATCGAGTTAGTAAATCGTTTGTAACGAATAATATAACGTATAGAGAATTCGTTGTAATTAGCTTTCATTATATTTTCTTTACGAAATAACGCGTATTTTTCAAAAAACGGCACCGACTATAATAAAATAAGAAAAGTATTTTTTACGTCTTTCACCCAAATTTCCAGAATTTCGCGACTTATTCGATAAGGATAAAGATATAGCTTTACCCTTATATGGGGGGAAATTCGATTATTATATTTAAATTAAGCCGAACAAAAATAAGTTTTTTCCAAAAAGACTCGAGGGATTGTTTTATTTGAGACTATAGGATCAAAGTTTCCAATTTAAACTTCAAGTTATCAAATTGATAAATAAGGGTAAGGTTTGAGTAAATTTTTCATCAGTTACAGCGTCGGTACTAATAATTTTTAAATCGGGAGGGGGATAACGGTTTTATATTAATTACTAGGTATCAAATTAAGTTACCGACCAAAATTATTTTCCTTTACCTTTAATTAAGGAAACCCTACACGTTTTATCGAAGTCGATGTAACTTACGAAAATAAATATTCGAATAGCCTATTTCCATAGCAAGGTATATCCGAATAAAAGGAATTAACGGTTTTTCGTATACTTTTCCGGTTTTTAAAGTAATTGGTTACCCTATTTAGATTAGCGGAAACGCCGATAACATTTTAACAGTTTATTAATTATGTAATGGCGGATTTTTTATATACTTTTACAATAGCTTACTCAAACAACCTTTTAGGTTTTTTCCCTATATGAAATAAACCATATAACGAAAGTTCGCATGAATTTAAGACGTCTTCGGAATACTAACCTAGACCTAAATTTAAGAAAATACGACTTTGTAATTAAGGAGGTAAAGTACCTAAGTTTTATTATAACGGTTAATGTAGGTATCCAGGCCGACTCCAAAAAAGTTCGGATAATAAGCGAATAGAAATTACCTCGTATTATTCAGGGGATTCGAAGTTTTTTAGGTTTTACTAACGTTTATCGAATATTTATCAGTAATTTCATCTAATTGACGGATTATTCTATCCGATCAATAATGTAAAAAATTCGTTATATTTGGATAAAACGAGAGGCATACATATTCCAAATTTTGAAAAATACTTTTATTATAACCTCGATCTTTATTAATAGGATTTGAATCAGCTAGCGATAGTAAAACCAGATTATTAGAAACGGCGTTAAAAGGGTATTTAGTGTAAGGGATAAAGATAATATCCTAAAATTAGTAACTTATTATTTCATATGATTAACAGATGCGGAGAGTAATTACATTATTTACGATAGGAAGTTTTTCGCGTTAGTATACTATGGAAAAGTAAGGTTTTCGAAATTACGTATCTTCCGCACCATTTTTACGATCTTAATAAATTATAAATTATTGTAATATTTTTCCTTACTACATTTCATTTCGGAGTTTTGGGTTAAATAAGCTAAAGTACTTTCGCTCTTTCAATACCCCTTATGATAACGGCCCGTAATTTAGAGCCCTCGCCCAAATATATTAACCCGTAAATTATAAGATAAGGCCGAAGTTGAGAAACGCCGCACGCGAGTTTTTTAACATATTTTTAATATTATATTTAATATAATGATAATAAATTTACATATTATGAAAAAGTCTATCGTGACGGGTTAGATAAATAAACTTATTAAAACGAAGGTTGAACTATCGGATTGCAATAACATATACCTTAAGGAAAAACCGGAGGATTTCTAAGTATTAAAGTTAACGGAATTGCCTCGGGTTCGGCTCGCATACGGATCGCCGACCGGAATAACGTCGGGGAATATTAAGACGTTGGTATTAGTGGTAACGTTGAGGATCCAGCCTGTATTAGGTTCTTTAACTTCGTTAAAGCCGAGTAATTACCTTTTTTTCGGGCACAATATCTTTATGAAATTGTAAAACTAAAGAGTAACGAACGACCCGTTATATGAGATTCGTTTATTAGCGGTTTTCGAAGGAGTTGGGCATTTTCCGGCTCAAGTAAAATAATCGGTGTAAATCACGGACTATATAATTAATCTGGGGGATACGTTACGTTACCGTAATCGATTATAATTGACGAGTTGGAAATTATTAACGACCAAAATATTATAATAAACCTACGATTATCCTATTATATGTTATCCTGGTAAAAACGTTTTATTTCGAGTCTTTTGACGTAATTACCATTAGGAAGGAATAATTGGAAATATTAGACGTTTATATAGAATATATACGTAATATAATAGTATGAAACCTTATCGTACCTTACGATGGGTCTCTTTTAACCCCTTCCCATTTTAAATCTATATTAGGTATTTATTTCTGTCGACTTTATAGTCGACCTGCAAATTACCGATAACGGCCCTTAATATTTATTGATTTTTATAACCCCCGCTTTTATAATTATTCAATTAAAGGTTATATAGTTTATAATTACCGATACGTATACGGAACGTTTCCAGAATATGTAATAAAAACTCTATTGATTTCCTTCTTTCATTATTGATAATCTCGGTTTAAATTAAATGAACGTATTTTAAATGACCAAATATTTTTGAAAAAAATTGAATAGCTTTTATCAATTTCGTATTATTTAAAAATAAATAACGACACCGAATGTGAAAATTCGGAAGTTTAAAAATACTTGCGAATCTTTATTATCTTTTTTAATACAATTAGGTACTATATTGAATTATTTATAAATTTATAATAAATGAGTGGAATTTGATTATTACCGGGTTTAATATAAACCGTTTAGTAAATAGGTACTAAATATCACTTATTTCTAAAGTAAATAAAGATATGATTTTATTAACTAATTGAACGAAACGAGTGGCTACGTTTTTAATATACTTACGCGAAGTAACGAAGTTAACTTAAATAACGATAAATATAAATTTGATAACAAATAAGAATGATAACGAACCGTCGATAACGTTCGGAGAAATGGTATAAAATAAACGACTAAGTTTGATTTAGTTTACGTGATATTAAAATTAACTGCTTGAGTAAAAATCTCGATTAAGTTTACAATCAATACTAAGTTGTAGATATTTTAAATCCGTTAAATATCGTTTTATATATTTTAACAAATACCCTTTTTTCTACGTAAATATATTTAAACGAGCGTTTATGAACTTCTTCCCCTTATAGGTTGTATCCGATACTTGGCCGGAATCAATTTTCGTTATTAACTATGTATAAAAAGGGTATATACGAAGAATTTGAAGTTTTAAGAATTTTCTCAGTAAAAATAAGGCGAGGGGGTATTCGCTTTATATTAATTAAGTTCAAAGGTTATAATAAGTCGAAATAGGAATTATGACAGAATTGCCAATATATTACAATATTGAAGAAATTTAAAATGAAATAGAGAAACGTATAAATTTATAATAGACCGGTTTTCTGATATTAAAGTGAAATATATACTAAATAACTTGCATCAAGAAAATCGTCTTTACCTCAAAAATAACATAATATCTATAAAAAATGAGGGAAATCTATTATTGTTATAATACAATATAATAAATAGGGCTAGGTATATATTACTTGACTTCCTTAAATAAATAATCGACCTTAAGGCGGCTTTTACTACGACTTATTAAAGTTTTACTTATACGTTATTATTATTATTATTATTATTATTATTATTATTATTATTATTATTATTATTATTATTATTATTATTATTATTATTATTATTATTATTATTAT
>JASMMZ010000003.1:29692001-29735517 GCA_038502455.1 Anisogramma anomala | reverse complement strand
TTATTATTATTATTATTATTATTATTATTATTATTATTATTATTATTATTATTATTATTATTATTATTATTATTATTATTATTATTATTATTATTTACGCTTTATGAATAATAACGCTATTAACGTCAAGTACCTTATTATGATTAGCTTTCAATATTAAAAAAGCAGGTAGGGGCGGGTGATGTGGGCCGGAGAAAATACTAGTTAACGTTGATAAAAGGGGCTAACGAATGATGGGGCGAACACGGAGCGACGCCGATAATAATGGGTAACATTAAATAGGATAGATACTAGGGGAAGCCGAGAATGATACCTAACGAAGGGCGAAACGAAAAAAGCAACCCTTAAATCGGGTTACCCAAGACCATGACATATTAATTTATACTCGGTTGATGCAATCGGCTTGGATACGATCTTTCGCCCGTTTTCGGTCGACCCGATTAGCTCGCTCTTAATTAAGGTTAGCAAATAAAAGACGTATAAAAACAGGGATTATACAGTTAGATCTTAAACGTTGTTCGCCACGCTTTACAAGCTTTGACCTATATAAGTCATAAAAGATATAACCTATATGGTTATATTGATTTAAATATTTAGGCTAAACTTACAAAGAAGTATACGACGGGTATTGAAAACAGCCGACATAAAAATATTACGTATTAACATACGGTTAGTCGAGGGAATACCATTAAGGTAAATACGTGAAACCGTAAAGGGTAACAGTGAAATCCTAAACAAAGGAAAATCCAGGAGAAGGGGGTAACGAAAACTTATAATAAAAAAGGTAATAATTATATTATCGGAACCGTAAAAACTCCTTAAACTCGGGTAATATTTTGAAACCAAGTAAACTCATTAATTAATTCGAAAAATACGAAAGTAAAAACGGGTCGGTAACTCAGAACATTTATTTACCGTATATAAGGGAAGGACAAGATATAACCTCGGTTTTTAACAACTATCACCAATTACCACAATAAGACGTGTAAACGATGTAAGGTCATAACAAAACTTTTTTCTAAACATATGACGAAAAGGAGTTAATTTGCAGTGGAGATTCCTACAAAGTTAATTTTAAGCTTAAATCATTGTAAAGCTACCAATACGTATGATATCGTTGCATACGATAAACTCGAATATAAATATAAAACCGCCGAATTTGAAACCCCAATTAATATACGATATATACACATTCTTTGCTTATAAGGGAAGTCATTCGTTTTTATTCTTATTATTACTTAATATAAACAGGTTACCATAATGCGAGGAGACTATAAGATACGATTAGCGATAAAGTATTTATAAATAATAAAGAAACGTATTTTATGCGACGGCTAATCGTTTTTACTAAATGCGTTTAGAGAGGTATAATTCAAGTCAGGTTTATTATAAATATAAGTTATAAGGAAGAAGAAAAAGGTCGAAAGGCGGCAAAACGTTCATAAATAATAAACTGTTAAAATATAAGGAATTATAATAAAGTTATTATAAAAAGTACGATAGGGTAAAAAATATCGAAAGAAGGTTAACGAGGTTAAAGGGAAAAAAGGACAGTTTTAGGGGTTACGTTAAAATCTGTATTTAGAAATATCGGCGGACTGATTTTGACAAGGGTAATACGTTATACGGCATGGAAAAAGGGCGCGTTATACGGTACAGGCGAAAAAAAACGATATATTATACGGTACGTTAAAAGGTACGTTATATGGTACCGACGGTAAAAGCGATACGTTATACGATACACTAATGGGCGCGTTATATGGCGCCGGCGGCCTAAAATTAAACCGACCGATACGTTGTAAAGCGGGTTAAAAGTTACGTTACCGGCCCACATTTGGCTTGCGCCTGGCTTACGTACTAGGTGGGCGAATCTTACGTCCTACGTTTAACAAACGGAATACACCGGCCTTTATAGCGTTTAAGGAAAAGGAGGGCATATTATAAACTTAGGCTATTAGTTATTAAGTATATAGGTTACATAACTGTGTATGTAACGGGATATTCAATACCCGGTCCGAGTGAGGTCCTGGCGCGGTCTGTATACGACACGTATGAAAGTACGTATCGAGCTGAGTACTGGTCATACCCATTTGACCTGCATGAATGGTCACGTTAGCCTCTTCTAGTCTTCCGCTATACCTCAATAGTAAACCCCATTTGGAACCTACTTGGTTTATCATCGTAGGTTGGACCATAACAATTACAAGATTTTTATTAATGAATTTTACTTAGAAAACAAACCTATTTTTTATATTATTAACTCTTCCACTTCATTTTACAAAGTTAAGGTTGTTATGACCCAAGAACCAACTGCAGGCAATGAAACAGGCTAGCGGTCGGCTGCGCCATTAAGAGCCTAATATTCAACACATCAAGCGGGAAACATCTCTTATGTCAGCAACCAAGGGTTAGGGTTAACGTACGGACGCATAGGATATGTTGAATATATTGCTATCCAAGCTATCTAGTACTGAAGATGGTATTAAGGTACGGATATATAAGGACACGGTCATCACCACACAGATAGTATTTCCTTCATAGTTCTTCAGTTGTTAATCTAAGTATTCAATCTCAGTATATTCTGAATAGCCTCACGGCTTTTGATTATTACTTGCATGGTTGCGATATTGTTTACTCAGCACATCTGTTACCTTCTTGATAACATAAACCCTCTGACACCTTCTATATACTCATGGGTACTTAGTGTGATCATTACAAAGGTTTTAAAGTCTCTGTCGACAACAAATACGTGGGAAATTCAGAGGATATTGTAAATTAATACGTATTTTGGTTTACTTAATATTATCTTCCACGATATGAGCATTAACTTTACGGTGACAGAGCTTTAGGCAAACATTAAAATACTGGGAATCCAATGTAATTTTTATAGGTATTTTTTAAGGTTTATTAGAGTATTAGAAATATCGAATGGATATACGCATTATTTCGCAATGCGTACGATATGTTTACGTTGGAGATTGGAAACTTTACGAACTAGGAGGCACGATTTTAAATAGCGGTAAAGAGCCTGAATGATATTGTAGGCCTCAATGGCCTGATACCAATACTTCTGGTTTTTAAAGCGCACCTACACCTAATAAGTAAATCTCCTCTATTAGTAAGTATATAGAACAGAGTTGAGTCTTACGGCAACACATTGAAGAAACTGTGGTAGGAATCGGCACGGCTTTAAGTTAATAATATCTTTGATACATAAAACCTTCCTACGATAATTAACTTGTTTAATTTGCTGTTACGGAGTAAAGTCCTAATATAATAGGAATTAGGCGAATAGGATAGCCTATATAAAATCTTAAGTATCGCCAACTTTAAATTAATTATTGAAATGATCAACAGCCTCGAGACGTTTTATACAATACAGGTTAAGCCCTATATGAAGGTGATAAACGATGACGATAAAAATCTTCGAACTAGAAGAATAAGTTAACACGATCTTCCTTTACTTTTTATCGATAAGCAAATAAAATGCCGCTGGCGCGGACGACTATTAACGATGAGGAATGTTAACACCAAGAAATATATACTAGGTCGTACTTATAATACTAATTGGGTAAGTAGAAAAGAAAAAGACGATTCGAACTTAGCTGTGAAGTTCCGGCTATAAGGTATTATTAAAACTTTCGGTAAGTCTTTTTTTAAAAAAAAGTGATAGAGTTAGAATTAACGGATTTCTAATACGAGGAGTTACATAATTTGTACCTAAAGTTAACTTTAACCTTCACGACCCGAATATCACAATCTTCAGGTAGAAGATTATATACGAGGTTGAGGGGAAGATTACGGGGCGGCCGTACGAAAAATCACATTTAATCGTTCAAAAATACGATTATGAAGGCAAGGATTGAATCCTCATGCAGTCGCTAACGATTCAGGAAATCAGCTAACGCCTAGTGATCGCTTTAACAGCTAGTTTACTAACCAAAATTAGAGGAAATTTAAACCTTAATAGCCGCGATATAACTCAAGCGCATACTGAATAGGCAACTGATTTACAGCGGATCATCTTATTAAATTATTATAAAACTTATGTGGTAAGTACCTTTTGGAAACGATAATACGATATATTAAGCTACTATCCATATCAGCTAAAATAGGTATCAATTGGTTTCTAGCTTATTAGTTATATTTTAAATCACGGCTAAATAAAAAGTTTTTAACCTATAACCGGTACTAATAAATAAACTGAAAGAAGAATTTCACCTTGGTAGGTATATTAATTGACTATACCTTTATAATTAAAACTTCTAGATTTTCAATATTGGAACAATTTAAAATTAAGAACTTAAAGTGTTGGAACTTTGAGCCAATTAGAATTTTAACTAAAAGTAATCAACTTAAATTTAACGGATCGTTAATTTGTATACTTAATGTTAATATTTGTTTCAATTTTAGCTTAAAGGATTAAGACGTTGACTTAGTTAGAATTGACAGGATTTGCGTAGCTAAAGATCAAAGGTACTTAGAATAGCGCGCTTGTGGCAGCCATATTGCCACCATATGCTAACAGGAAGCCTCCTACAAACTATGGATGATGGTACAAGTACGGGATCCAATGGATTAAGACTTTAACCAATTAAAAAAAGTCTGGAATGGCAGATACGAAACCTTAACCGAAGTATAAATATGGTCCCGATTAACTTGTTGAATGCTAAATAGATAATCTTTATAGACAGCGTTTTTACAAATAATATAAAATTGTCTTTACAGATCGGCTTCCTAATTACTGTTGATAATGAAACCAAGTAAATAGATCAATTAAAAATTACTGGAAGTTAAATTGATTAGATATCTGTCAAATTTAAAAGGATTATACGCAACATATTAGTTTTCAAAGTCTACAATATAATAATCGGCTTCGATATAAGTGTTGCATTGTGGGAAACTCTTAACGTTGCTACCAAGTAACTAAAAATTCCCTTTATCCTAGTGATAATCTGTACCGATTCGAATAGATTATTTATATTCCTTTGAAAAATTGGATCCAGGAGCGAAAAAGGTTTCATAATTGATGTGATAGTACTGTGTAAAGCTTACGAAGGCAGAGAGATTAAGAAGTTTCAATGGATTAATAGCAAGGATAATCTCCCTGACTTTATGACGAAAATATCTCTGATTGAAACCTTTAAAAGGTTTGTAGACAGCAACAGTCTAATTATACGTATCTAGAATTACATTAATGGGTTATCTAGTAAGGCTAAGTTATATAGTAACGAATAGAGATAGGTTGGGAAATTGAAAGACTACTAGGGGAATAAAGCTTAAAATAACGACTTTTTTAAATAATATTGTTCAATTGAGGGTAGTGATGGGTTAATTAAACTACATAGATCAAGTAAAATTGATAGGTAGCTTAACTTATGTTGGTTGAGATAACTAATGACACCAGTGGTAATAGGGGTAATAATCATCTAGATAACTTACGTGGGTTAATTAAAGTAGTAAGCGGTTTAAACTACGTTGGTTAAGATTGCTAATGGCAGTAGTGGGCTAGTACGTATGAATTTATAGCTAAAGACTTATGTACGGAAGTTGGTGAAGTCGTGATTTGGAGTTATAGGGTAAATGAAGGTAATTGGTGTTAATTTGAATGTAGAAGTAAATTGGAATTGACAGGGATTAAGCCAGTTGACGTGAATGTAATTAATAGCAACTCGGAAGGTTTAGTCAGATATAATGGCGTATGCAAACAAGACAAAAAGCCTCTAGTATTTTTATAATAGTAATTGCTGTATAATAGGTTAACTTCAGCTATAATAAAGTTGATTATACTGATTGTAAGTTAAGTGTATTATTTATTGACTTATTATATAGGCTGTATGCAAAGAATAGTATATGCCCACTTTACACTAGAACACGAGACAAGTAATTAGCTATACAAATTACTGTGTAGACCAGCTAGCGGTTTGCGAAACCTATGATAATACATCTATCACTTGACTACGTAATACTAATATTACTTCGACCAATCGAATCAATAACGTTGCAACGTCTAAAGCTCTACCAACAAATATAAAAGTAATAATACTTATGTTAAATGGATTTGTAATATTTCATAGAATGAAAGTTATAAACTATTACAGATATATGAATAATTCTAGTAAAGATGTATTTATTACCTATAATACTACCGTAAATATGGGTTTAAATACCAATAAAGCCTAATTAAGCCAGTTCACCTCTATATTCATCCTTTGAATGAACGAATAAAATCCTCTCTTGTAAACAATTGATAAGCTAATATAACTATATTAATACAGAAGACCGCCCCAAAGAAGACATATAATAATAATGAGAAATCCAAAGCTAGATGAATATATATGATGCCTAAATTATTAAAAAGAAAAGAAATTATGAAAACCTCAGACGCCATTTAGAAAATGAAAAACTGAAATCAACATAATTATTACTAGGTAATTATAAAATTGGACTTTTAAACTCTACAAATAAGTTCAATGAATGGAAAGTATATGTCGTTGAATTAAGAACTATTTACAAAACAAAGAAGAAACAGATGGAACCTAAAACAAAACCAAAATAATTACCTAGGATTAAAACAGTGAAAAAAATTAGATCTTCATAAAATGTCCTAAATTTTGAAAATTCAATTCAAAATTAATTATTATCATCGTTTCGAACTTTAATCGTAAACTATAAGTTCACATATAATCAATTTAATCTTACTTAAACGTAAATCTGGTTTACCAGTAATTCACTAGAATTTTTATTTTATAATCAACTAGAGTTTTACGTAATTAATACCTATTTCAAATAGTAATACCACATACGAAAAAAAGATACAAAATAATTCCACTGTATTTATATCAGTTTACACTATTTTCAACATATTTTGACATATGGTTTACTATCATTACATTGATTTTCGATTTATATTGGTAAATATAGAAAATGGTGGACAATGTTTCCTTGTTAATACGTATTCTAACAATATTTCATTTTCTATATACCCGATTTTATAATAGAATAATTGAGTGTTATAGGGATATCTCGCATGATGTTTAAGCGTATTGAAACGTTGGTAATAAAATGATAATTGGAATATAATATCTTAATAATATTTATATATATATATTGAAATCAAGATGCGGAAAGTACTTATTTTATGATTCTCCCAAATGAATGAGGAGTGAATACGGTGAAAATAAATAAAATAAATTTCATCAACGTTGAATGATATTTGAATAAAGTGGTTTAAATGTTGCTCAATTCATGATAGACTATTCAAACATAAGGTACAACATATTTACTACTGTTTTAGTTAGGTATCAAATTAAAAATAATTGTAATAAATAGAATGAAAGTTTCAAATAGTAAATAAATAATTTTAGTAAAGATTTATACATTGTATTGGTTAATTGACGGACTTTTAAGTAAAGAAGTTTACTGTTGAATTATTGACCACGACTGTCAATTTAAATTTATACATGCATTTTCTCCTAATAATTGTAAATTAGGATGAAATGTATGCTATATAATTTAGTATTGTATACAACTATGTTGATTAAATATTTGGTAAGAATCATACAAAACGTATTGGTATTAGATGTTGATAGTTTAATATAGGATTTTTATATAATTATAACGATGATAAAGATACTCACTATTGTTATGAAACATTTTAACTTATTATTTATATTTTAGTTACATGTTTGTATTCCATAATATATACAACTACATTGTTTAATTCGACGCATATCATGTGAAGTTTTTCATGATAATCGTTAAAACGTTTAGTAAAATATATAAAGTCTGGTAAATAGAATTCTTTTGATATATTCAGGGTAAAGCACAAGTCAATAAACCTTATAAAAAGATTTACGTAGAATAAGGTACTAGATCAAATAGTGAATAATAATAACTCAACCATTCAAATAGATGGTTACGTCGATAAACCGTTCAATATTAAGAGGGAAGCTAGATATATACAAAAAGAGTAGAATCAATGTATAACTATAATACATTTATTAAAATTATACATGAAATGAAACAAAAATTAGATAGTATTATAAAGATACGATTTGATAAATATAATATCAATTTCAATATACTAATTAATAATGTCGAATCCATATAAAATATTTGATAAGAATCATAATTATGATACAATGAGTCTTCAATATAAATATAGAGTATATATAATAACTTTTGCTAGAATATTTCCGTATTTATGCTTCAAATTAGGTAATGAAATTCTTGTTCCACTGGGAACCAATAATAAATATGGCTGTGAAAACGAAAACTACAAGGTTTCGTATTTATTTCCGTTAATAATTCATTTCGAGGTGTTTATCAAGCCTCAATCTTTATATAATATCATTCTGTCTTTTGTTACAATATAGTTTTTTCATGAACGTAATTAGTTGGAGAATTAATGTTATCAATATTAAATAAAATAGTTCATAATACTATAATAACGACCATATGAATTCTTTAGTAGATTATGTGTTTAAATATATCATTTAATTGTTTTTTCATGTTTTTATACTGTATATAATTACTCTATTTTCACTTAGTATCAATCTTTCCTTTTCATTTAACAAGAGTATGATTTAAGATAATTATTTGCGTTTCAATACAGTATATATATGCCGCATTTCATCTTTACATAATATATAATAACTGTATTCAACTTATTTCAAGCATACAATCGCTGTATCTTATTTCAATGAATATTTCCCAATATATTCATCGATAGGTTTTATAGTTTGTAGGGTACCCTGAAATTTCTAACGCTTTAAAAAAGACATCAAAATCCGAATAATTAGCACGACAATACAGGGGTTGAAAAATTGGCAGCTGGTGAACACGCTCAAATCCATATGGTAAAATGATGAAGGTTTCTAAAGTCTCTTAAAAACCAGCCTCATAATGAATGATATAAATATTCAAAGGCGTATCTATAAGTGAAACAAATATATAAAACAATAGAATTTAATAAAATGAAAATATATAATGAGTGAAAAACGTGAAATACGTAAGATACAAATAATGAAAAATAATAATTATATATTGAATCTAACAAAATCATTCAGTTTTACGCTACGTATGAAAACCAACTCCAAGATTTTTATTACATATAGAACGAAGGCTTTCAATTTTGAGCGTGTCTATTATAGACTTTTATATAACCCAACATATTATAATACTTACGAATTTCGGTGTAATGCATTAAAACTCATCTGTCCAATTATTATACCTATTGTTTAGTGATCATCTCATTATTCTTATGCATTCAGAAACTAAATTTAAAAATAAAAATTTGTACGAAACTTGAATTCAATAATTATATGACAATTTGCAATTTATTCAGCATGTTTTACGAATATAGATAAATTCGATTATTGTTTTAGTCAAATTTATATTACAATGTGAAAGTGCATATCAAATACTTCTAACTCTAGTTAGAACCAGTTATAAGTTTACTACAATCCGATTTTTTATAATTACGTGATAAGTTTTTACGTGCGACTTAATTTCAAATCATGTCAAGATCCATGGTTCGACATTATTTTCCTTTTTGTTTCTTTTTTTCCTTTCATTTAAATATTGTTAATAGTATTTACGAAGAAATAAAACCTTGCTACTATTAAGACTACTATCATTCATATACGTAAATCAAATTACTTAATACAATATTATTTATCATATAATGAACATGTACTCATTGTAAAATGTTTTTATGTAATGAGTACAGTGTTATGCAATACTATGTTAAATTGAATACAATCAATCTAGGGATTCCACAAGTTGGAACGATCAATCTATCATCAACTGGTTAATAATATACTATAATTTCTTCAACAATTTCTGTAAAAATAAATGCCTACCAACGAATACTTTATATATAGAGTTGGTTAAATAATTGACCTATCAATGTAAAAGATGTTAAAACCGAGTTCAAAATACTTAAAACAATGTATATTATCAACAAAACTTTGCTAATATAATGAAAACCATCAAAAGCCTAACAACTCAATATTTCATATATTCGTTATTTATAAACGGAGTTTTTAAAAAGCACCTTCAAAAAGTTCAATTTCACAAAAATATGATAAGGGTAACATTTTCAAAACATCCATTGATAATATGTTATAAGTTAATATATGTTATAATGTATTATGTTTTCATATCATAAAGCTGTAATTCTAGATTTGCGTCTTTTTGGTTATATTGGTATTTTTCAATTCAATTTGTATCTTAACATTCTATGTTAAATGATTATATAATTATAATCAGGTGATTTCTACGCTTTGAATTAGTTGTCATTTTCTAGTGATTCGTAATGTTGCGTTTATATTTTATCATTTTCCGTTTTTGAGTTTGAGTTAAAAAATACAAATGATATTAGTATGTAAATAGTAAATTGAAGTATGAAAATGTATAATATACACATGTATTACAGGAACAAAACGCAAAAAGAAAGATGAACAAAACGTTTGTTATAACATAAAAAACAATATTTCCGTTCTATATTATTAGTTTTTGTATCCCTCTACTAAATAGTTTCATTCTTCAAGCTCATAGTAATGTAAATGGTGATATGATTGTTATTCGGGTAACGTTTCTAATTGGTTACGTTATAATATTAATGATTTTGAATTTATTATTGATTTTCCTTATTGATACGGTTTTACAAAGTTTGTACGATGAATTTATTGTCTCCATGTTTGTTATAGGTATTCTTTTATTTGAAACACCGAGCTAGATAGAATATTTCTACAATAAATATTGATGTTTGTAAATTATAATTGGTATATCAGTAAAACATTATTATAATATAATTGATATAAGTTTCATTGTTCAAATAATATTTATATAAAACTTTTTTATCATTTTCTATATTTTAAAAGTTGGTAAATTTCAATGCTTCATCCATTCTCAATTCAATTGTTCAATATTATGTAATTGTGTTTTCATAGTGTTATTTGATCGTTCATTATGATGAACAAGTCGCAGGTAATTTTCAATTATGTCATAAAATATATTTTTTCTCGTATTTTACTACCATCGGGCAATGGTATCCATGAAATGTATCTCTTGCTACTACGAAATAATACTGTAGATACCGGCGGGAGGGATCGTAATCCGAGTACTTCGAAAATACAAGCGGATCACAAAGCCTATAAGCTATCCTTCTCAACAAGACCTTAAGGTACCTTAAAGTTTAGAAAACCTCATTCGTGAAAACTGTAACTATGGTATGGCCAAGAAGCACTGTCTGGTAAATCCACGCTTGGTACCTATTTGCGCGAAGGATGCAAATGTATGGACCCTTAACAAAAGTGTCACGTAAAGTAAATAAACAGAAAATAACCTATGAAATAAGGCGGAGGTAAAACGCGTTGCGGTCGCGTATACAGTTAAACCCCATGAATTGTTATTATTAGGAGACCTTTATACGTTGAATAACTCGGACATCACGTACTAAAAACATGATAAATCAAAGGAAAACACTTATTCATATAACCCTTATTAATATCATCGCCCTATAAATTATACCAAATATTTGTTTTTGAATCAATTTCTAATTTTTACGCCCTTTAAATGGTGAAATACATTGGTTTTAGTTCTAAGGTAAATAATAGCCCTATAAAATCATTAAAATGCAACAGGTACAGTCACTTAGCACATACTCAACGACAGGGCCGATCAGTATTTAGTACAACTTCAAGTACTGAAGTTCATAACACCAAAGGATGAGTAATTCACCAGAGATGTAGATATCTCCAAGGGGCACTAGTATTTACTAGTGCAAGTACTAGTATTGACTAGTATGGAGGATCAGAACAGACATTCTGATTGGACTCATACTTACTAGTATATACTAGTATTGACTAGTACGGAGTCTCGTCCTCTGATCGAGATCTCTATGAGAATACCCTAAATTATAAATCAAGTCCTCTATGTATATTTTAAAATACTTGAATTTATAAACCTACACAGTATCTTCTAGTTTAGTACCTTTAACACATTAACACTACGATTGTATCCTACCATTTAATCATTCTACTTAATGAGTTTTATACTTCCTTCTACATAGATAAAAATATCAACTTTTTCTGAACCCTCTAATACCTTTGAGGATGCTCCTTTAGCATCTCCAAAACGTATCTTATTTCTACCACCAAAGCTGTTTTATGGCAGTACCAGTGATAATAGTCCTGATTCCAAGAGAACTATTATTACTTTCGGCTCCTTCAGACTTATAAGGGTTTTCACTCTTCCAGCTAAATTCTCATTCATTCGTATCTTACGCTTTAGGGATACTCCTGCTACCTCAAGGACTTTAAACCTTAAGACCTTATTGAGGGAAAGATGAAAGGCAGCTTGTGACGCTCGTAGGGCTAAAGTTAAGTGAAAACTTTAAGATATTAATGTTAATGATCATACTGATAAAGCAGAAGCTAGGGCTTCCTATACCCTAGACCATCTGGAAAGGAAAAAATTCAAGTTAGTCATCGATTTATGAGATAAACTGATATTTAAGCTTAAAAAACGCTCAAAGTGTCCCTAATAAACGAATCCGAAATTACACAAGTCGATAGGCACCACTATACTGATAAAGGAGGAGGAAGGAAATAAAAACCCTTTCTGTTATGGTCTTATCTACAATGATAAGCTAAGTAGAAGCCAATTGGAGTTTACTATTGAGGTATAGGCGGGAGACTAGAAGAGGTTACAATGGTTCTTCGTTCAAGACTTATGGGTATAATCTGTACATAGCCCATCACGTACTATTTGCGGACCGCGCCCGTGCCAACCCCGGGATGAGTATTACATATTACTTTACGTGTATAGTTACATAACCTATAAACTTAATAGCTAATAGTCCAAGTTTATAATATACCCCCCTTTTTATTAAAAGCCGAAAGAACCGCTTTATCCCGCCGGTTAAACGTTAAGTACAAGCTGTATCCGTTTAATATACGGGTCAGGTAGAAGTCAATCGCAGGCTTGTAACGTGCCTTTTAACGTGCCGTATAAAATATAAGCCGTTTTGACCTCAGGTTGCTGATGTTGTATAACGCGTCCTTTAATGTGCCGTATAACGTATAGGCCATTTTAACCCTAAGCTGCCGACGTCGTATAATGTCCCTTTTAACGTGCCGTATAACTTATAAGCCGATTTGGCCCCGGGCCGCTTACGCCATATAATGTATAGGCTTTATTAATCGTGTGTTACCTGTATCGTATAAATTGTTTCCCGACGCACCGTATAATTTATAACCCTTATCATTTTTGGTTCGTTTATACTTATAAATACCGTCTTTACAATAATTTACAAAACCTCCTTTTTTTCCTATTTCGCTAATTCCCCTTATATTACCTTTTTCTATGGCGCCTCTTATAATATCCATTATAATGACCACTTCTTTCTATTCTTATTATAGCTGTTATTTAATTATTACTGTTTCATATTCTATTAACTTCCACTTATTAATAAAGCTGATATTTATAATTATTTAGGATTAAGTTACATTATTATTAACGCCCCTAGTAATAACGATTGGCTTTTTCGTAAGGTATATCGCCCTTTCGTACTTGAATGCTTTACCGTTAACTATATTTTATAACGTTTTCGCGATATAAATAACCTTTTCTTATTCGGAGATAGTGAAGACAAAAGTTAACTCCCCTTATTATAAGTTTAAAATACCTATATATCTTATATCAATCGTTTTTTTAACTTCAAAATACTATTAACTTATATTCGCGTTTACCGTATTGAAAAATATATGGTTCGGCGGAAGGTATATAATAAGTTAAGTTTAAAAGTTAACCTTATGAAAGACTCCATCATGAATCAACCCTTTTTTACAATATATCTATAAAATAAATTATAGTTTCTCCTATATTACATGAATAATTATCACAAATAGTCGTAACCTTTAAAAACGGTAATTATATTTTATCCTCCGCCCGTAAGAGTTAGGGTAATATCCTTAATTATAAACTCGTTTTCGTTTTTACCTATTCCAAATTGGTTAATTAGTTCAACCGGTTGCTCTATATCGACTAAGCTTAAGACGTTCTTACTATTCCGGTAATATAAATTATTACACCTTCAGTTATACATCTTCGTTGTCCCTTTTTTTAGGCCCGTCGTTTTTTAAAACTCCCATGTTTCTCTCAACCGTTTCGTCTATTTACCGTGATAAAACGCTTATGGCTAATCGTATAGTAATACGAAACTTTCTATCACGGTCCCTTTTAATATCCGTCGTGTACTATTTGGTAAATTTAGTCTTAATAGTTAAAATAGTATAAATATATAAATTATATCTTTTATAATCGATATAGGTTACGACTTATTAAACTTAATGAACAATATTTAAAGCTTTATCGTAAAAGCCTTTTATTTACCCACGTTCTATTCACTAACCTTGATTGAAAACTGATCAATTTAGCCGACAGTAAACGAATTAACGACCGTACCTATGTCTATCGCGTTACTCAAATACAAATTAATATATTATAATCTTTTATATCTCTTCTAAAAGGCCGCTTTTCCCGCCTCGCCCGATGTTATTCGTTATAGTCGGATTTAACTAATACCAGACCCGTTTTACGATCTTCGTCATCTTCGACTTCGCCCAATACCCGCCATGCTTCTCGTTAACCGCCCTCGTTGATGTTGCCTAATACTCATCCTGTCATGCGTTATTCGCCTTTACCAATTTTTTTAATATCCGAGGCTAATCGTAATAAGGCTTTGAACGTAAACAGAGCTATTATTCGAAGAACCAGGATATTAATAATAGTGATTTGTAGGTAAAACTTAATAATTTATAATAAAATTCGCCTTGTGGTTGAATATTTATCCGAAAAAGCTGGGTAACATATACCCGGCCTTATATATTATATTATATTATCGTAATAATGAATTTTGATCTTTCCCTATTAATATTTAGTTATGACCAAAGTAAAGGAAATTCATTTCAAATATGATATTTAAAATGTACTCGACATTAACGTCGAAATACCGGATCATTAATAGAACCGTACGTCCCTCGATTTCGCCTTAAATATATCTAAAGCTGTCGTATATTAGTAATTTTTAATAACTTTTACTTGGACTTGTTATAACTGTTTTATTGCACTAATATGTAACGCATACAATTTCGTTCCATCTTCGTAATGAAAATAGTTTAAACTTTAAATTACTTGTATATACTTTTCCCAGTTTCATCTGTTATGAAAACTGGTTTCAGGCGAATATCGGACAAAACCTACGAGGAAAAGGGATCTGTAACCGTATGATCTACCAAATGCACATAAAATATAAGATGTTTTCCAAAAACATCCAAAATCATATTTAATGGGTTGGGAACGTCGACGATCCGATATCAATGATATAGTTATTCGAACTTTTTACTAAAACGGTTGGTTTTAATTTCATGTAAACTAAGCTAAATTTGGTTGTTTACCTTATATTTTTTCGCCCAATATCGCCGACGATTCGCCGCTATTTTTATCTATTATTAGATATAAATTATGATCGCCTAAGCTAATTCCGTACCTTCTCGTAAATGTATTAAAAGCGTAAAGGCTTATCTCGCTGAACTAGTCGATAACCTTATATTACCGTCTACTTTGAGGACAAGTGATATTTTACACCTATCAACCGACCGATTTATATGGAATCTGGTAATCGTCTAGTTCTGGTGATTTAACGTAAATTAACAAATGAAAAAATATGATACCTAATCGAACTATAAAAGGGTAAAAACGATCCGTAAATACTTTTAATTTTCCTAATTTACTTATTTGGTGTTAATATCCGTCTATAAGGAGTATACTATCGATACAGGTTATTTAACTTTTATTCCAAAATATAATTTCGTTTAAGATAGATCTATTTAATCTGGATGGCAATCGTTAATAATAAAAACCAGAAATTTATAAAATCGTTATAATATATTCTGAAAACGTTCTATATACGCTTCGATCATTGCAAACTATGTAACTTCGAATTAAAAGAAGTCTAAAAATCGATTCATAAAAACTAATAAATACTAAAAGTTGTTATTTATAATGGATAAGTTAACTATAAATTCGATTAAAATGTAATATTGATAACGATTTGAGATGAAAAATGGGTTAAAAAGGCTTTATTGTAAAATATTATAAAGATTTGTACAGTTATACTACATAAATATTTGATATAAACGTCCAATAGTTACAACTATTTCCTTTTCATGATAACTTTATGAAAATATTCAAAATAAGAAATTTTCACTGAGATATTTTATAAAAGGTAAATCGTAAATTAATTATCAAATCTTTGATGTTAATAGTTTTCAATTCGTTCATTATAAACGGTTGCAATAACGTAACATTCCCCTTAAGTCTATATTAGAATTCATAATTTGTACCGAATATCTTACTTTCTCCAGGAAACTTTTAACGCTTTCGATAACTGCTAATAAGTGTATTAAGTATAAAGGGTTATGAGTTATACTTTAATCCTATAAATTCGTGAAAAAGCCCAGCCCAAAAATATGGTCATTATCTGGTATTAACGAAGTCGGCGGTTTTAACACGAATCAGGTCCGAAATGGTATTATAACCGTCGACGCTTTGGTATCTCCAGGTGTTATTGAAGTTGACGACGCGGACACGGGCCAGGCCTGATGTAGCGCTGTTACCACCAATGCATCGTATTTTTCTAACAATCCTTTGGGGCGTATATTATCGTGATTCAATAATTAGGCTTTTTTTTTAATGAATTCATCCGTATATTCCATCTAGATATAAGTACTCATAATATATAGGTTTATTATTATCATATTCAATATGACTGTAAAAATGAGTTGAAAAACTCGCATACAGCGTTTTTTAACCTCAGGTTTATCTTATAATTTACGGGTTAACAAATCTGGACGGACGTCTTATATCGTAAGCCAGTAATTTGAATAATATTAAAAAGACGAAAAGCCTTCGTCTCATCGAATTTAACGTTTCAAAATGAAACGTAACGAAAAAAAAATATTCCAATTCTTAATAATTCTTTAAAATCATAAAAATGTACGAATACTAAGTAATTCCGATAACCATGTTTTTGAATACAATACTACCGACAAAAACACCCTATCGTAAATAATATAGTTACGTTTCATATCTGTTAATCGTAAGAAACAATATGTAATAGGCTTTAAAATGCTATTGTCATACTTTCACAATAAGTAAATTTTTAATATTATTCCCGAATCATCAGTATTTGTTACCATTAGTCGATCTGAAGTTTAATATATTCAAATAGGGGCCGTAACGAATATGTTTTTAATAGTGAAAATAAATATTTTTCCCGATTTATCTAGGACTGATTAATTCTTTATATCATAAGTTAAATAAATGAATTAGTTTAATCGGAAAAATTACTAATGAAGTTTTGATAAATATTAGTAAACCCTAAAAAACTTCTAATCTTTCGAATAATACATAAAGACTCCCATTCGCGTATTATCCAGACTTTTTCGGGGTTAGACAAAATACTTATGCTAATTGTTACGATAAAACAAAGGTATTTTAGCTTTTCAACTACGAAATCACACTTTTTAAAACTTAAGTTTAACCTGGTATCGCGAAAGAGTTTCAAAACCACGCGAACATACGCTATAAAATCCAATTTAATACCAAAAAAATCTAAACTTTATTTAGCTCAGTTATAATAAAATTATCTAAAATATTTACCATGATATAATTAATATACCGTTAAAACGTCGTTAACGTTCCTGTTAACCTAAAAGAGGTGATTAACTATTCGAATGAATCGAAACGTATAAGAAAAGCTGTTAGATTTTTCCATCCGGGTATAAATCAGATACTGTAAGAAAACCTTTTGAATATTGAACCTCATAAACTACATCGATTTCGATAATATGTAAAGTTTTCTTAATTGAAGGTAAGAAAAAACGATTTTATTAGGTAATAATATTTGAGGCCAAGTAATCGATAAGAAACCATAACCCCACACTCTGGTTTAAAAATTAATAATACTAGCGTTACGACTAATAAAGAACTTACGCGAATTTAACATTTATATATTAACTTCGTAACTTAACGTTTGAATTCGAAAGGTTAATCCCGTAATATCGAATATAATAGTTCTTATAGTTCTTGCGATAAATATCCATTTTTATTCGCTTTTATATAAATGTAGTAATTAAGTTTTCCCCGGTACGTATGTAAAGCTATTACTTTGTCCTGATTAAAAAGATTGCAAAAATCTGTTAACTCGGGTATAAAACGTAACCAATCTTTTTCCTTTTTTATAATAGTCGACATCTTTGAATATAAGATTCGCGTTTTCTGTTTTAAACTTATTACAAAAGCTAACTATAACTAATTACTTGTACGTTATATTAACTGTTAAAATCGGGTTACCAAATTCATGAAAACCGATTTTATATTACCTTAAATTCCTCTAACCTTAAGTATACTATTATTATAAATTAATCAACTATTTTCGATGACACTTGAACTTACCTTTCAATATCGTATTTATAATATACCAAAAATTATATTTCGCGTTATTCTGGGATTAATAAATATTAATATTGGGTTCGACTATTTTTTAATATTCATGCGAAACTTAGCTATTGATATTTTACGCGTATTCCTCCGTAATCCTAATATCGTACCTAAATTTTGAAGATATAATAACCTAATTTACTATATTGTCAACCGTTATACCAAATCTTCATTTAAAATATAATAATAATCACAGGCGAAATCAATCTAGGCCTTTAAAAATTAAACATTGTTAAAAGCATAATGATGAAAAAGAAGTCCTCGTTTATATGTATTTGAATTAAACTAAATTCATTTTTATTTGATTTGATGATTAAGTTGTTAAAGTTATATAACTCCTTTACCAAATCATACTTAGGAGTAAAACTTTCTTCATTGTCTATAATAAGGAACTTTTATTTATTTTTTGACTTAAACAACATATAACTATGTCAGAAGAGAATCAGATAGAAATTTACAACCACTTTCATAGTAATCCGTCGAGTTATGACATGAGTAACGCCTTATAATCCATCTAACTCGGCGTTTCTTTGCCTTTATCCACGTTACCCAGCGTTCTAAGTTTTTGAAGTATATCAAATAAGCCGATCAAAATAACTAGCCGCGATTATCATAACCCTTTAACGTAAATACCTAAAAGATATCAACTATTATCATAGTTTTATCTGTATCCGGTTGTTATAACTATACGAATCCCGATAATTTTCAACCAAAACGTTGTTTTAAATTTAAAAACTCCAATTTGTCAGAGAATTCACGGTACTTTGCTGAAACCGTGACGTAATCGATTTAACTAACGCCTTCCATAATAAAAATATTCCGAATACATAAAGATATACAAAAGTGTACGTAATTGTACTTAATGATAGAAATCGAATTTAAACTATCCGCTTAACCTAATAATATCACTAACCTAATGAAGAACAATACCTATAAGTTTTTATCGATTATAAGTAATTTTGTTAAATTGGCTAAGGCTTTATCCGCGTGATAAAAGTCGCTAAAAACAACCTTAATATAGTCAAAAAAAATTATATTATATATCGTCCCGTATCCGCCAGCTTTTTAATATACCATAACAACTTATTTTACAACCAACGTGTAACAACTTTATACATGAAAGAACGCGTATCGACCTTTTCCGATCCTCATTTTATTCGCCTCCAATATAAATTCGATCATTTAACACGTCGCCGCCTACGTAAAGGCGAATCCCTCAAATTACGATTAGTTATATCGTTTCCGACTATTTTTAAACGCTAAAAACCCCGATATAAGTTACCACAAAGTTTATTTAGAATTACCAAATTTTAATAATGTAGTAGGCCAAGTCGGAAGTAGGGTCGAAAGCGAAAGTCGATTAACCAAGTTATTGCATTTACTGTATAGTAAACGCGATATAACCTAGAATTTTATGAGCGAGATATATTGGCCTGAATCGGCCCTAAAGGTATAGGAAGTATATTTACAAAAGTGGGTGACTAGGTATTTGTCCATAGCCAATTCTCACTAATAAAGTTTAAGTATAACGTAAAATTATTAGTATTTATTATCGATTAGTTTATTATAAGTAATATCCCTTCGAAAAGATAAAAGGAAACCTTAATAATATATTAGAATCCAACCTATAATAGTAAACCGAATAGGTGCCAATTAGAATTTACTGTTTAGGTATAGGTGAAAGACTAAAAGAGGTTACAATAATACTTCGTGTAGGATTTATAGGCATAGTCTGTATACAGCCCGTCATGTACCCTCGTATGTACTGCCTGCGGACCGCCCCCGAATTGTATACGGGCCAGGTATTGCATATCCCGTTACGTGCACAATTACGTAACCTATAAACGCAATGGCTAATGGCTTGAGTCTATAACACTTTCTTTAATGTTGAGAAAAGGCAGTAAGTATTAAAACCTAAGTAAAAATCAATAAAATAACTTTGAAAATTTGACCTTTAGAAATATAAACTCATAGTTAATAATAATCAAAAGCTATACTGGTAATGATGACTGTTTTAGTATTTTAGAGGGTATTTTAAAACCAAAAAATATATTTATTACAAAAATATACCACATTCACTTATTCAGGCCTATAGACTGTAGTTTTTCTTAAGACGTTTCAAATTATATATGCATGAATTCATACCCATAGTATAATTATTTCTTTCATTAGTTCAGATCTTTCAGTATTTATCATTAGTATTAAGGATCTATATAAAGTCCTATTAAAGTCAATCGGTATATGCTAAGGTATTGGACCGATCTACTATTAAAAACCTTTTGAAAACCTTATTTTTTCACGCCCCTCATAACATTTAGTCATAGACCTCTTTTTCGTAACGTTCAATAATATTAAAAGTAGTTTGATCTATCAAGGCTATCAGGTTAAAAATATTAAGTATTACCTTTAGTTTTTGACCTGTATTAAGCCCGAGTTTCCAGTTTGAATAGTCCGTATGCGAAGTGAATTGAGGAAAGCTGTTACCTCAATATTACGTGAAGAAAATCGGATTCAAGGAGGAAAAGAAACGTTAAATTCCATCTTCTAAAGAAGACCAAAAAACAAGCCGCCTGTTAACCGTAATTAGAGTATCTGTCAGTTCAAAAAGAACTGCCGTATAGGCTTTGAAAAGGGCTACCCGATACCGGCTAATTAGATACTACACCTAAATCTACCACTTTTCAATATTGGTAAATCTATTAAAGAAGAAGCAAAAGTAGATATTGTTGTAGTTGACAATAGTAAAATAAAGGACCACCGCTACTTATAGAATTATAATTTTATGGTATTGCCACTTAAAATTGCGTATTTAGATATTTAATTTGACTGGTTCATTACACAAGACCCTATATATGACCCTATATTGGAGAATTTTGGCTAATCAAAAGCCGTATCTTATATGGGTATACCCGCTTTGAGGTATCCACTTTCAACCTTAAAAGATCCACTTTTAATGTTAAAGTATCCACTTTTAACGTTAAAAGCCCCACTTTTCACATTAGTCCGTTAATGAGATCAATTAAAAGCTATAGCAAAAGCAAATAATACCACTATGTAGGCTTTAATTTTAACGTTAAGTCTTGTTTATTTTCCTGTATCTTTTACATCATAATATTTTTTTGCAACTAATGAACTCTCGTTTCGAGATTTTTTTAAGGCCGATATAAGCCTATTTTTCTATGTCTTCAACGATGAGAAATGGTTTTTATATTTTGAGATGTAAGGCGAAAACTACCCTGGATTACAAACAGAGGGTAGTATTGTTTAAACTATGGGGTAAAGAACAGTGTAGATATCAGTCAAGTTTGAAAAAACATATAGTTACAATACTTTAACTTTATTTAATTGCTTTTCACTACTGTAAGTTTATTATAAACTCGATTAGCCTATTCAAGCTTTATAGTTTAGATATTATAGTTAGAAACATATCTTTGGTTTACATATAGACTAAGGAAACAACTCCTACTATTTCTAGCGATTATACTATAATTTAAGATACGTAACAGTTCTATTATTACCCTACTGCTATAATTCCTACCAAGTCTTTCAATAATTCCTTCTGGCATATCATATTTAGTCATGCTAGCCTAAAGTTAGTATAGGAATCACTTTAGTAATTAGACAACGCTAACAAAGATTAGGAGGAGGAATGTTTCGACCTTATTTGTACTATTTTTAAGCTTTCCATAAGCACTCGATAGCTATCAATCGTTCAATATGCTACCCCAAATAAAAGATGGTTTATTTAGATACTTAATAGCTTCCTCGAAATAACTGTTGGTCTAAAAGGCAAAATTTTTGGCCTAATTGTTATTAAAAATAATTATATCTTTAAGTTTTGTAACATAACTATTACATACCTTGGTAATGGACCAGAACCCGTTTTTCGCATACTAAACGAGAAAATTAAACGCATTTAGTATGCTATAAACTATTTGATCCTCGATAGAAGCAACGAGTTTGTTGATTATTTAGTTAGGGAAATGTTTCTTAATTACGCTTTTACCCTTTAATTTCCTTCTTCATACACTTCTGTATAGAATGGAATTTCCGAACGTTTTTATAAAATGATTTTAGAAAAGATGAGGACTTGGACTGTTTCCGAAAAATTTCCACATTACTTGTAACGCTACCTATTTTAAATAGCTGTTGTCATGGTTAACTTCACGGTTAATAATAGGAGCAGGATCTAATACATCATGCCTTATAAAGGTTTTTACGATGAAGTGAATAGAAATAAGTGTTACTAACTCAACGTTAAGTTTACCTTAACTCACGGCTCTACTGTTATCGTCCACATAACTTTTATAGGACGAGTAAAGAGTTAAAACACTGATTTAATAAGAAAAAAGTGAATCTTTTCTCTATAAAAGTTTTCTAATATCATAAAGCCCTAGTATATCTTTAAGATTTACTTGATAAACCGGCCGTAGAACTCGATAAAGAAGATTGTCAAAACTTTTAACCTGACTGTATTTGAAAGAATTATTACGGGACCTCATGAGTCTATTGTAAGGGAAGAAGGTATTAAGACCAAGATCATCGGGGTTAGTATCCCTTATAGCATTGCAACAGCAGCTCTAAACTCCAAGCCATGAAGGAATATTCGCTAAGTATTAATGAAAACATTAAACAACTTGCCGGCTAATAGTGTTAATATTAACGTAGTGTAAGCTATGATTTTAGTTAGCAAATAAGAGAATAACTATGAAGGAAGCTTTTGAGGGCACATATATTAAGCACTATAAAAAGCCCCTTTAAAGTGAGATACGAGTTTTTTAAGGTATTATATCAAATACTGAGGTAATTTAGTTTTTAATAAAAAGATATCCGTAATACGTCGCGTCGCAGAAAGATATTAATACCATCATAGAACTTAACTATATAGATATTGTTAGAGCTAAAATTAGCTTTCATCTAAGAAAGAAACTCTTTTCGTTGGGATCAACGACTATTATATTAATATTTGAGCTTATTGTCTTTCATATCTTAGAATCCCCTACCTTTTTCATTATTTACCTTAAATATGTGAAAAACCTTGGTATTAACATTGATATTTGAATTGACGAACTGAATAAGGTTGACCAACGATTTTTTACTCAATCGAAAATCAAAACGCGTATGGTTTCACTTTTAATAGTTAAAGGCAATAGTATTAAACCTAATAGAGTTGTAATTTCGTTAACTATAACGATGGTTCAACCATCCGGCGGTCGACAAGCTATACAAAGTCCTTAAAGCGACTGGTTATATTGATATAGATTTTCCAACGCCAAATTTAATTAAAAGGCTCTGCCATTACCACCAAATACACTACGAAACCCTTCTAAAGTTCAAATTCACAGTAAATAAAAACCAAAATTTTACCTTTGAAGTCTTTGTTGACATATTTTACTTAGGAGACAAACTTATATTTCATGTTATAAACTCTGCGACAACGTTTTACAAGATGAAATGCTTCAAAACTATGACAGAAAATGAAATATAAAAATTATTACGTATTTCATTGATTGACAAATACTTAAAACCTACAAACGATCTAATCTATAATATCGATACAGAATTTATTATGATGAAATTTGGACAAATGCTAAGTGAATAAGTGATTAATATAAATATATATTAGTTAAAGCTAATTTTGATATTAGTTAATTCGAGAAGGCTTACGTATTTTTACAAAAGGCTTACGATATTTTCACCTTAAAGATTAGCAGTTTTACAAGTTAAGAAATATAGTTACAAATGTAATTAAAATATCTTAACGAAATTATTAGCCCCAATTGTTTTATACCAACTTCATTAATATTTAAAACTTATCCACGTATAACTATTAAATTTCCACTATTGATAAATACCCCAAAACGGGTTACGATATATAGAAAAGCCCTAAAGAAATCAAAAAAGGAATCATCAAATCGTTAAATTAATAATTCCCTCAATACTAGGAACGAATTACCGATAATAAATATGTCGTCTAAATCTTTTTAAAGTAAAGTCCTTATGTAAAGAGATTCATACAAATTGGATGAACTCTATAAAATAATGAGTATCAATTACCTAAACGCAATGATTAAAACCGTTAACAGTCCCGTTAATTTTTGTACCTTATAAATCAAACCGTATAAAAACTACTTGAAGTCCAATAGAGATCCTGAGCTAAAGACCCTTGACTCGAGCGGATTAGAGAATATAACCCTTTCGAATCGATCGTTAATAAGCCGATGAAATATTGAAGGTGTGGAAAGTCACTTAAGAGGAGTATATATAATGAAAAAAAGGATGTTAACAAAAACTACAAGCTTAAAAAAACATATATAATGGCATAGATGTTGAAACAAAATTAATAGAAACCTCTTCTTTACGTTGAAAGCTTAAGGAATTATAAACATATTAGGAAAATCATTTTAAAAAAGTAACCAAGTGAAAGTTAACAATATCCTTATATGAAAAGTTGTTCAATTGATGTCGTTAACACAATTAAAATATAAAAACTTTACAATCTTTTAATTGAGGATAATCTATGAGGTGAAATGTAGAACTACGTACTGGCTATATGAAAAATCACGGCTAATAGTTCAAAAATACGGTAATAAAGGCAAAAAAATAAATCTTCACTTAATCGCCTACCATTTAAAAATATTCAATGTTTAATCTTTGCAATTACTAACAATTTCACTACTGATGCAAAAGGTTATTTCATCTTTAATTACTGTAAAATTATATAAACATACTCGCAATTCTCTCCGAATACTCAACGGATTATACTATTAAAACTGCTGAAGGATTTAAGGAATAAGTTTCCTACCAGTATGGTAATATGATACGTCAAACCTTTATATGGTTTAGCTGAAAAAATTATTTATTAGTCATTCACGTACCAAACGTACCTTGATAATAACTAGGTAGAAAAAATTCAACGCTGGACCCATATTTATAAATAGATTAAGGTAAAAATTTCGATATTCTTGGAATATTAAATAACGACACCCTATTCCTCGGAAACTTTAAGTTTATAAAAATGGAATGACATATTATTAAAATGTTACGACTTTAAAAATATTAACCAATTGAAACATTGGTAAAAAGTATGAAACTTGACTTTCACGAATTGTTCATTCGCATCCATAATATTAATAATATTGTTAATACGTACCTTAATTTACATTGAAATGAGTAAGCTACGAATTTGTCAAAAATTGATAAATCCTACGAGGTAAAACTATAAAGATACTTGGAGAAAAGGGTTTGAACGAAGTATATGGCTACGTTTTGCCAACCGAAATCATCCTACAATTTATTAATTATATTCAACATATATTGTAAATCGTATTGCTTATAATACTTGTCAAGGAGGATGAATTTCAAAGGCAGTTCATGGTTACCAGTAATCTTATATATTCAATATTTATTGAGTATATACATATAATACGAGATGTTTCAATATCGAAGATCTATAATATAAAAGAAAACTTTAATATCGGTATAATAACTAACGATAAATTAAAGATTATTACCAAACAACTGTGACTGCTTTTCATACATGTGGTTATATATATAAACCCTCAAAGACTATATGAATGCCTATTATAATTAGGTACGCCTTATTAAAACCATCTTATAATAAAATTAATAGCTTCACAAAATGTATAAAAAGCTCGAGAAATCGATAAGTTTTAGTGAATTAACAGCAAAGATAATCCGACTAATGCCATAATTAAGGCTATGCTTAAAATCTCTTTAAAAAGGTTTGTGGATAAAAATATGTTTATCGTACGAATAGAAGGTTACTTAGACCGTCTGGCATATGATGTGGAGAAACAGGGATGCCCTAGTAAACTGGAAGACTACAAGGGTACCAGTAGGAGTAATAACGTAGAAAAAAACATACTCGGATTTACTGGCAAAGTATACATAATTGGTAGCATACAAGTTTATGATGTATACAGATTTATAACAAAATATTTGTATACGGGAGTTAAGGAACTAAGTAATTGATAATATGAGGTAAAAGGCCGTGATTGAAGTTAGTTTCCGTATAAATTAACTGGAATTAGTAGGGGTTTGGTATACAGATTGTAGAGTGAGCTTGAAGATTACTGCAAGGAATTTATTGGCTATATTAGTATTCGTAGGTACAAAACAAAAAGCCGACAGTATTGGAATAACAGTGATTTACAATCTAGTGAAGTTAATTATACTTGTAGTTAGTTGACTGTACTGACTGCAAATTGACTGTAGTTTGTCGGATTGACTGTATTGATTGGAAATTAAATGCAGTAGGTACCGACCTTAAGTTAGGGCACGGACCAAAGAAATTAGCCATAAAAATTAGCATGAAGACTGGCTAGCGGTCTACTAAACTTAGAAGTAACACATTATAACTTTTAATGAAATAACAATTACTTCAACCAGAGATTCGAATCGACTATATTGCAACGATAAGAACCTATCAACAACTATTTTAATTATTGAATCAAACAATTGTAATCTATATAAACCGGTTTCGTTGCTTATTCTTTAATTTAAAAAAATCTTACAATATCTCTAGTTAACTTAAAATTGCAAGATAGTTATCGTAAATATGTTACTCCAACTATGGTTAAAGTTTCACACGGTTTATTTTATCGATTTTACGTAGAGTAATAATTTACTCCTTTTGAAAGAAATTAATGTGTTTGCTACTAGTATCGTTGAAATTATGTATACGAATTAACGATATATTCAAGTTGACTTATATACTATAAGTTTAAGCTATAACTGGTGTCCAATATGAAAACTTTCAATCTCTAATCGCATATTAATTTACTTTCATGAAGTTGATAATTCCAATATAGCGTATATAGTTGATTAATATCCATTTTATACAAGAATTATAATTTACCATCGCAATTAATATACATAAGTCGCTAGTTTAAAGTTTTTTATCTGTTTTAAATTTTAAAATACAACCGATTAGCCAGAATCAAAGAAAAGTCTGTTTCAAATAGTTGATATAATAATATAAAGTATATTATAATCGTTTTCAATCGGTACCTATCACAGAGGTTTTAAGGTTACTTTAATAAAACTATTCTTCATAAACCAAGCACATATTATATTTACGTTTTATTATATCACGGCTATTCAATATAAACTTCTTTTTTATATTTACCACCAAACTTAATCCTCATATTATCAGTAAACGTTAACTAATTCTTTAATATTTAGCTATTACGCAAAGATTCAATTTTTATCATTAGTATTGTAGTTTTTAGTATTAAACGTGAATTTTAGTATGGTTTACCATAATTCTATTTTTAATCTCGTACATGATTTTTAAATTATAGATTGTAATATCTTGGTCTTTAATATTAAATTTGAGTTTAGACAGAAATCATACAACTTTTTGTATAAAAAGTTTATTAATCTTGATCCTCTTATTTTTCTTAAAAAATTTACTTGAGATTTTAATAATTTTTTTATACGAAGATTGATTCACAAGTTCTGGTTATCTTTCTCTTTTTTATTAACCCAAGCAATTTTATACGTATACTTAGGTTTGTATTCCTTATCATAATCTTCCTTATTACTTTCCTTTAGTAGTAGCACGCGCCGCTATTATTTCATTAGTCTATTAATTATCATTAACAATATACTATATTAACGCATTAGCTTTGGATAATTATCTTTATTTGTAGTTGCACAAATATGAAGTTTAACTTCAGTTATACAAAATATCGTCAAATTATTAATAATCTTAATAATTACTTTTAAGTTGACTATACTTGATATTTAAAATAAATTGTCACATTTGTTTAGACGATGACATATGAAGATATCTCTTTATAATGGCAAAGTTAATATAGTAAATGTTAATATATTGATTTTGTTATCAAAAGCTTTATTAACTTGACTCTTGAGGAATTTCTCCTGAAATTTCTTCAAGATATTACCGTACACTATAGCCTTTCTTTCATTATTATCCAATACAATAAATTTACATGTTGAACTGGAGTATAATTTAAATCCATAGAGTTAACACTATGATATTAAGGTTCGTGATATTATTCATGTATTTTACCGCTATTTCAAAACGTTTCTTTCAATCTATCATGTTTTGAATCTCTAATTTAAGGATATTATACGCTTTTCGAAGTAATTCGTATACGTTTTCGACCTTTCTCATGTTCTAACAGGCTTTAACAGGTACTTGTTTACTTTATATCCCCATTATCTTATTATTAGCTCAAGATTCTATTGTCATAACGTTGGTGCTAATATAAAAAAAACGATAACGTTTAGTAGCCTTAGGTATATATCTATTCAAAATATCTTTAATACGTCCTAAGTGTTTGTGGCTAATGGAGAGTTAAGGAATTGGGCTTCGTAGAACAAGGTTGTTTAATTTACGATGTAAAAAACAGGGTTTTTACTTAAATAAGAAACGGTAGTGAAAATCTCATAAATAAAACTTTTGTCGGTTTTTAAAATAAATTTGATTTTTTTTTCACATCTGAACGTGGGCCTCAAATCAAATTTTTTATAATTCTCGTTAACGAAAACAAGTCTAATAGACAGTTTACTATAAATAGTAACCTCGTTTACTTGATATTCGTAAAGTATAGGTATATAATATAAGGAGTATTAACATTTAAAGCTTATGGTATAATAATAAGATTTGATATCAGTATAGTAACCGAAGACATATTAAAGATTACTATCAAATGATTAGATTTACCTTCGATTTTACTAGTTGTTAATACTTACTCCTAGAACCTATACGAGTGCTTTTCTATGTTAGTAATAACTAATGATAATCGTTCGATAAAAAACGTAATAACGTTGAAGGAAGTATATCAAGTTCGAAAGGTCAACGAATTTAAGTAAATAAACATTAAAAACAACCCCGTCAATATTATATCTAAAGCTACACCTAACGGCGCCTTTAAACGTTTTGTAAACAATGATTTGTATGCGAAATAAACAGAGATTAATAAAGTAATACCCGCTATAAATAAGGGGAACTTTTGTTGTTATTTTAAATTATTAATTAGACACATTCATATGCATATATGAAACAAAAAGTCGCTATTATTAGGATACTATTAACTGTAATTTTTTTTAGAATATTCATTCGAGTCTTTGACAATAGTAGAATATAATGGCTATAAATTAATTATAACAAGCTATTGGAATAGTAGTATTTGAAGTGCAGTAGGTCAACTTTACTGATAGTAAAGTTGACTATATTAACTGCAAGTTGAGTGTATTGTTTTATGTGGGGTTACTGTATTGGGTGTAAGTCGAGTACAGTACGCCTTACTTCATACTAGGGTACAGGCCAAAAAAATTGGCTATACAAATTACTATGCAGACCGCTTAGCGGTCTGCTAAACCTAGAAGAATGCTTCCATCACTTGACTATGAAATACTACTATTATTTTAACAAATCGAATCGACAATGTTATAATGTCCAAAGCCATACCAACACTGATCAGTATTTCTTAGGTTAAATACAGTTAAACTAAGTAGAAGAAGGAGTTATTTTCCGGTTACGCTCTACGTTAACAACGGCATCTAGGATAGAGGAAAGATTCTTACAAAGGGTTTCTATTGCTGCGTCGGTTTTTATGGTAGTAAGTAGAGAAGACTTTTAGGTTGCGTCGATTTTTACGACAGTTTAGAGGTAGCGACGGTATCGTTATTAAAAACGTTAAGAAATTTTTACAAATCTTTTTAATGACGTTGAAATTAACTGTTAGAAGTCTTAAAGTTCAGCAAGTTGGTAAACGGCTAAGTTAGTACTACTAACAGTATTACTACTGATAAAAACAACTAAGTCTCTACGTTAAACAATCTACAATATCAAACAACCTTCCACAATACCCTTTACACCAAATCGTTACCTTTATTTTACTCTTTTCACTTCCACTTACCTTAATTTAATCGTTAAATTCGCTGCTTTAAGCGAAAATACCAAGAATTGCCAAATCGCGTTAAGAAAGTCATAATACGAAACCTATCGCAAAGCTAATAAGCCCCTCGTCATACGTTCCCTATACGTCCTACCCAAGTCAGAACGTCAAGATGACTAACGTTAGCGCTCACTTCGAAACCAATATTGACTCTACCAACAAAAAAACAATTAAAGCCTTTGAATATATTTTTGTCAAATACTATAATTATGATCTCTGGGTATACGATATTAATAAAAACTTAACCGAAGAGAACTGAACTAAATTCGTCGGCTGTTTCATATTGAAATATAACGGCGGTGAAAATGCTAATCGCGCCTTTTGTAAGTATCGTAAGTTTTTAAACAACTGGACAATCAATATGTAGAAGGAAACCAAAAGAACCGTTAAGTCCAAACCGAAGGCTAAATTTAAGCACTAAGGGATTTAAGTACCAAAAGAGAGCTCAACCAGGTTAATAAAGACCTTCTTCAAGTTAACTTAGCTTAAGAATACTCTTAAAACCCATAACCTAAAGGAAAAAAGTATTAAAAACTTTAACGCTTCTATACGCGATTTAAGAAACCTCCTCTCTGCCATTATATAAGTTAAGCCTTTTTACGAGTTAAAGATGAGGAATATATTAACTTGCTTGGTAGCCTAGCACTTTTACGCGGAAGCGCAAATTATGCTCTTAGCGGCGGTAGGAAATGTAAAGCAACAGCTGTCCATGCGGTAAGAGGAATCGGCGTCAGCGTTTTACATAAGATAATTGAACAAGATCGTTGGGATTTTTAAAACCTTTAGGTCCTTATTTCCATTTAACTCTTTAATCGTTAAGTAGTATAAAAACTTTTTACAGCTGGTTTGCTTATATATAAGAGCCTACGATAGGTTTTATCACAGGACTTTACCCCTCAGTTTAGGCGACTGGCAATTACCTTTAACACCATGCTACGAAAGCGTTAAAACTTAAAATGCTAGAAAATAATAATAAAAATTGGGATAACTATTATGTCCTACCCTCAAGACCTTATGAAATGGTCAATATTAACTATAAGTTCCTTACCGATTTCGCTAAGATTTGGAACAATATAAAAAGATATAACGGAAAGTCTTACAATCTTTTCGACACAAAGATAATGCCCTTTTTAAATATTTGTAAGTAAATAGAGGTTTCTCTATTTGGTTTTCGCTTACTATTTCCCGTAATCTTTATAAGGTACGTTAGAGATTATTACCTAACCTTTTTGACCCAAGTAATTACACTTCGAAGGATTATGATATTATAGAAAAACTATTTCGAATACAACGTTTACCTTACATAATGCTATATAAACTAGGTTATTATTAGGTGAACAAAATTAATAGGTTTAAAAAAAAGGAAATGCTAATGAATATATTTAACCAAAGGATTGATAAGTTAATGTTATGCCAAAAAGTAATGGAAAAAGCCTATGTTAGTAAAGCCACACTTTGCGAATAGATACGGGCAGCAGTTACGGGCGTTAACGAGTTTAAATACGCCTTATAACATCTAAATACTATTTACGAAGACCTTTTTAGCCAGTAAGTTCCTTGTTTGTTATTGTAATGATACGTATACCCAACTCGTTTGGTATATACCCTGAAATTAGCAACTTCCATAACATAGATAAAAAAAACTTTATGGTGGTTAATTAAGTTGACTATAAGTACGGCTACGGGTGCTTTTAACGCCTAAGATTTAGCCTATCAACTACAAACCAAAAGCAGCAGCTACATTAGCGCAAATAAGACCAATATTAAAACGGACCTCCTGACTGTAAATACTATCGTCGTAATAATGGTAAGAGATATTGAATTTAGAGCAAGTTTAGCTATTAGTTAACTCGATACCCCTCCGCAGAGCAAAACAATAAAAATGTAATATACTACATTTAGTACCTTACCACTTTTAAATAGGATTGCTTAGATTAAATCTTAAATTTCAAATACTACGAGCTAATTAACGGTGATAATACCCCTAATCAGTTTAAGTTGTATAAAAATATTACTCTCAATACGGCCCAGTAATTAACCGACTACATTTTTTTGTACCGCTTGGATGATAAAGACCTTTACTTTTGTTTAAATTAAGTATCTAACCTCTTACACACCTTTAATCTTCGCGATCGCTAAACGATCTATAAGTTTCAAGGTATTATTCTACATATATGGAAATATATTACTTAATAGGAGGCTATTCGTAATATATGGTATTATAGTGGGAAAGCACTATAGCTATTAAAATTAATTGTTACGATATTAGTAAAGCCAAAATTAGACTTAAATTAAGCGAATAATCATCTTAACTTGGGAAAACAATAGTTTAAATTATTGTAAAAGCAATTACATTTTATATCCTTAAATTTCTTATCTTTTTCATTTATTATTAAAAGGATATAAAAACCTCTAGCATTAACGTCGACATTAACGTAAATAAACTGGTTAAAAACAGTCAAAAGTTTCTCTTTACCTTTAAGTAGGAGCATTTTTAGTTTTATATTTAAAGGCATAAAGTAATAGTATTAAACTTGACGAAATGGGAAATATGTTAAATATACCAACGCTTTAACCACCCAACTATTAATAGATTATCTAAAATCCTAAAGTTCGTAAGGTATAGAGATGTAGGATACTTTACCCTAAAAGTTATTAAAAAGATTTATCATTACTACCAAACGTATATCTAAGCTCCCCTAAAATTGAAATTTATACTAAAAGACGATAAAAACTTTAATTACGACGCTTTTATTAATATATTTTACTTGGATAACAAGTCTATTTTTCATGTTATTAACTCCGTAACTTCTTTTTATGGGGCTAAGTTTCTAAAGTTCTTTTTGGCATAGGATTCGTAAGAAACACTATGGATACTATGGATTAACACGTACCTAGGCCTACTTTACGTCGTTGTTTACGATACCGGCATCAATTTTGCGGCGACGGAGTTTTAAAAAAATGCTGAGATAATAAATATCTAGTTTAAATAGGTGTCTGTAAAGGCTTATTAAAGTACTAGTAAAGTTAAAAAGGTATACGTTTTACTTCGTCGAATGTATAACATCCTTATATTGGAAATGAAAAGCTTTATGAATTTAAAGCCACGCCTTTAGATAGCGGTGAAGGGCTTAAATAATATTGTAGGCCCTGACAGCTTATTATTAACACTATTAGGTTTTAAAGCGTATCCATACTTAACGAGTGAATCTACATTATTAGCAAGTACTTAAAAGCGTATTATAGCCTACGGCAAAGTTTTAAGGGAATTAAGAAGGGAATCGACATGTCATTAGGTCAATAATACCCTTAATACTAGGAATGACCTTATAACAATCGATGTACTAACTTTACCGTTGTAAAGTAAAGTTTTCATATAGCGGGAGCCAGGTAAATAAAAGGGTCCGTATAAAGTCTTAAGTATTGTAAACTCTGAAATAATTATTGAAACTACTAATGGTCCTAAATTTTTCTGAATCATTAAAGTTAAGCCTTATATTATGACTTTTAATAATAAAAACTTTTAAGTTAACTGGCTAAGTAAACACAAACTTCCTCTATATATAATTGACAAGCTAATGAAACGTTTCCAGCGTAAATAGCCCTCGAAGAAAAAGAACGTTAAAAAAGAGGAAAATATAGAGGGTTGTATTTATAATATTGTTTAGGTAAGTAGAGGGAAAAAAGGATAACAAAAACTTGTTATTGAAGTTTCGAATACAAAAGATTATTAAGACCTTCGGTAAACCTTTTAATGAAATCAATAAGATTTAGATTATTAGCTTATTAATTCGAAATTTTGTATAATTTGTATTGAAGACCGATTTTAACCTTTAAAATCTAAACGTTACGATCTTGAAGTCGAGGATTATCTACGAAGTTAAAGGTAAAACCACGGGGCAACCATATAAAAAGTTACGTTTAATCGTTGAATGATTCGGAGATAAGGATAAAGACTCGATCCTCATGTAGTCGCTAACGATTAAGAAGATTATTTAGCGTTTAATAATCGCTTTAGCAGCGAATTTACAAGTAAAAACCTAAGGTAAGTTTATGTTTAATAGCTTTAATATAAAGCAAGCCTATATGCAGTTAACAATAGATTTATAACGGATTATATCACTAAAATTGCTATAAAAACTACGTGTTATTTACCCTTCAAAAACGGTAATACGATATATAAAATTAGTATACGGACTGGTTAAAAGAGGTGTCAAGTAGTTTTAAACCTACTAGTTACACTTTAAATTATAATTAAGTATAATTTTTTAATATACTACCCGTACTTATTGGTAACGTAAAAGAAGAACTTCAGCTCAGTGGGTATATGAACTAACGATACCCTTTTTATCGAAACAGATAGCTTTATGACATTAAAACAATAAGCGATTAAAAACTTTAAGTTTTGAGATCATAAACTAGTAATGACATTGGCAAAGGATAATTAACTTAACTTTAACAAATTATTAATCCATAAACTTAATTTTCATACTAGTTTTAGTTTATACTAAAAAGGTTAAGATATCAATTTGGTTACAATGAACAAGATGAAAATAGCAAAGATTCAACAGTACTTTAAATAATATACCTGTAGCAATGGTATTATTATCCTATGTTAACCAGAAATATCATACGACTTATTCATCGCCATATAAATATAAAAGCTAACGAATAAAGACTTGAACAGGCTAAATAAAAAGCTCGAAAAATAAATTCGGAATTTAGATCAAGGGGTTAATATAGTTTTCATCAACTTATCGAAGGCTAAGTTCATAATCTTTATGGATATATTTTCTATAAATAGCACTGATCTATCTTTACAAATCGGCGTTTTAATAACCTTCGTTAACAAAGATAAACGGAAAACCCAGTTTAATATTATTGGTAACCTAATTTACTAAACCTTTGTTAAGTGTAAAAGGATCATATGAAACGTGTTAACTTCGGAGATCTACAGTATAATAGCAAGCTTTAACGTAAGTATAACACTATAAGAAACCCTTAAATTTATTACCAGGTAGTTAAAAATTCCTTCTATTCTTATAATAATTTATACTGATTCGAAAAACTTCTTCGGATACCTCTTAAAGCTCGGAACCACTAACAAAAAACGCGTAATGATCAATGTAATAGCACTCTGTAAATCCTATGAAAGGAAAGAAATTAAAGAGTTTCGATAAATTAACGGCGAAAATAACTTTGCTAATACTATAACAAAGGTATCACCGAATAAAACCCTAAAAAGGTTTATAGATAACAATTAGTTACCTATACATATCGAGTGTTACATGAATAAGCTTACTCAAAAGGCCTAAATCATGTAAAAGCGATTAAAGATATATAAGTAAAATAGAAAACTGCCAGGGGAATAACAATATTGACTTATTTAATTAGCACGGCTAAAGTAGAGGGTGGTATAGGTCTATAACGAAAGATTTTTTTGTGGAAGTCAATAAAAGCGAACCTCATAGCCATGGGGCAATTAATGGTAACTAGGGTCAATTTGCATACAATTAGATGCAATTAAATACCAAGGTAAAATAAAATTCATAAGGGCTAGCCAGTTAATAATGTCGCGATTTAGCGTTTACCGGAAAAAAATGTTTAACTGCATTAATGTATGCGTATAAACTAAAAAGCTACTGGTGTTGGAATAGTAGTATTTACAATATAGTAGGTCAACTTTACTAATAGTAGAGTTAACTATACTAACTGCAAGTGAAGTGTATTGTTTTATATGGGTTACTATATTGGGTATAAGTTGAGTGCAGTATGCTCTACTTTATACTAGGGTATGCACTAAGCAATTGACCATGCAAATTACTACGCAAACTGGCTAGCGGTCTGCTAAACCTAGAAGAATATATCCACCACTTGACCACACAATACTACTATTACTTCGACCAATCGAATTGACAACGTCACAACATCTAAAGCCCTACCAATATAAACTCAATTTAATGCATGATACAAGTTAAGCAATTACCTATAAAAACTAGTATGTAGACTAATGACTAATCTACCGAATCCAAAATAAAACGTATACTGCTTTTAATATAAGCACTAGTTACATTAACTGGAGATTCGAATCAACTATATTATAATAATAAATACCCCTTGATAATATTTTTTATATTTAAAAACAAATATTAATAATAATAAAAAATCAATAAATCATTTAAAATTATAAAATAAACTGCAATAGTAATTAAATATTTTAGGATAATACTAATGTTTTTGAAAAAGGCTATTTAACAACAAGGTTATCGTGCACAATAAGTTGAAAATTTATATTCACAATTACTATACTAATTTCAAATATATTAATAGTATTATTTACAATTTTATTAGTTATAGGTTTTAAAAGTGGAGTCAATACCTCTGTGATTATAATTAAAAAGGTTAATATAGTAATAATATTTATGTTTATAATAAATAATGAAATAATAATAGTTTAACGAATATTATATTAATATAAAAATTATTTCAGTAATGAAAATAGTAATAATAATTATGTTTTTCAAAAAATAATTTAGCAATTAACATTGTAGATAATATGAAAGCTTAACTGGTAAGACATATAGGTGTAGTTATCGATTGGGTTTAGTGGTGGTGTACGGCGTGTTAGGAGGCCCGTGTACGGTACGTACCTGACAGGGTGCAGCAAATAGGGGGCAGAAATTCCCGCCCTCGTTTGCCCGCGCCATCATGCTCAGTGTCAAATCGGTCATCAGCGAACAATCCCGGGTTTCTTTCTGGCGCAAAAGGATGGGCCCCACAAGCCCCCCGCTCTCATCTCCAGAATAAGAAGCTCATCATGCTGACTTGAGCTTGTGGGCATGGTCGCTGTTGATCCAAGCTGGGCGATTTTGCGATTTTGCGATTTTGAGGTTAACCCCGCGGAAGTTAACTGAATACGCATGTGCCCCTCATTCTGAACCAAGGGGCTGCCTGGGTCTCGCCTAGTGGTGGCAACGGTGACTAGCTTGCGACTGGGACCCAAGCTCCTGGAATTTCCAACCCCTCTTCCAACATACGGATCCTGTGCGTGCCCCGCACATCCGTCCATGTGTGGTTCTATGCAGTCAGTCGTCGAGAACTCGGTCGACTGGTCCGAGAGGCCGTCAGCTGGCAGCATGAAGACGGCATCTGCTTGTCCAAAGCGAATGTGCCCAAGCTGCAGCCACGACTGGGCAAGCTATGCACTATGCAGTGGCCGATGGTCGACGTGAGACGTGGAAGTAGCGGGGGTCGTGGGGTGCATACATAAGTAGTACATGACTGCATGACTGGGGGGCTGGATCAGGGAGGCTGGAATGAACCAGCCTCGAGTTCACTGGCTACTTTAGGGGGATTAGGGGTGTTAGGGGGGGTTAGGGGGGGTTTGCCATCGCTATCATCACCACTGAGGATGGTGGGTGTGGTGTGGTGCTTCCGCAACGTGGCCCCCTCTGGATCGTCGCTCGTGATGTCCAGCCGCTGACCGCCAGCCATGCTACGTAGTTGGACAAGTAATGGTCGCCATCTGGCCAAACACGCTTTCATCCGGAGCATAATAAATAAACTTGCGTCGGGGACCGGTGATGAACGAACTGTGTCAGTGTGTGAAGAGGAGGTGCAGGACTACCACAGTGAGCTCGCTCGGCTTGGGCCACTGTGCCGCTGGGGCATTGCTGGGGTACCCTTGCCCGCCCCCCGTGCCCCCCTCGCCCGAATTTCTGGATTCTCCCACCATCCCACCTGTCTTCTTTCTTCCTAACTCGTCCACCCCTTTCAACCGCCAGCACCACGTCGAACCCCGCCTTTGCTCGAACTTCGAGCCGAATCGAATCGACTCGACTTTGCGCACGCACTGCCGTCACTGCCCTCGAGCAGCATCAGTCTTTGGACTTTTCCACCCATTTGGCCATTGCAGCCATCTTAGCTCTTTGCAACCCACGGTCCATCCCATGACCATCTTGGCCCAAATGCAAAACAGAAGCATTCTCAGTCCCGTCGACACACTTTGAATTCCACGGGAGCGCGTGCGAGCGAGAGCAAGAGCAAGGCGTACTAGACGATTTCAACTATCGTTCTGGCGCGGCTGTCTCGACATCTTCCTCAACAACGACATTCACGCGGCAGGCTGTCCAACAAGATGCCTGGCCCAGCCATTGACCTCGCTGCGCCTGTGCATGCGCCCGCCGCCCCATCGACAACCTTGGTTGCACCGGGAGGAAAACCCTCGCACACCCCAGAGAGGAAATACAAGTGCCAGTACTGTTCGCGAGCGTTCAGCCGGAGCGAGCACAGAAGTCGGCACGAGCGGTCTCGTAAGTTTCCGTGTCACCCACTGGTCTTCTAGAGAAATGGCGGGATATTCGGCTGTTGTCCCCCATAGTCCGGCCTGAGGCTACATCGCCTGTCCCTACGTTCGTTGCACAAGCTGGGATTATTTCTCCAACTTTGCCAATGCTTCATGCTGATGTCAACTCCACAGATACCAAAGAGCGACCGTTCAAGTGTCAAAAATGCCGGAGCACCTTTGTGCGTCGTGACCTGCTGTTGAGACACGACCGGACTGTGCACGCCAAAGACGGAGGAGTTCCTCTGCACAGCGACGGCAAGCGTCGAGGCGGTCCCAAGGCCAAGACTGCTGCTGCCTCGGTTGCCCCTGTTGCTGTCAAGCACGAGCTTGGCTTTGATGATGGTGTCCTAGAGCACATGGCCGGTAGTGGAGAAGATTCCCTGGATGTTGTGGAAGCTGCCACTATGCTGATCACGGATCTGCACCACAATGCTCATGCCATGATGCAAAACAACAACGGCTTCGGACCTGGCCAAGGCAGGCCCTATGGGCAAAACAGCAACTCCATGATGGATCCCCCAACTGTGACGTACCCCAATGGTGCAATCGGCCTCCCTGCCCAGTGGGACTTTGGCAACGAGGACCCCGAGAACCACCCGATGGCCACCGATGGCTCCTTGGCCTCGCCACAGTCACATGCCGGCGCAAACACTGTCCAGCCACAGAACAGTTCCCTGTTTGCCAGTCAAGCCAGTGGTCCCGAGTCTACCACTCGATCTACGGCCAACTCCATCCAGACGTCTGCTACCGGCACGCCTGTCTCACAGTCTCCGTTTTCCTCGCACCGCCACCACGCCGATGCTCAGCAGACCTCCGCTGGCTTCAACACTCCCCAGGTGTACAGTGACGAGGAACGCAACATCATATTGGACAATATCCGTGCTAGCGATGTCTCGCGCGCCATCCCCGAGTCTTTTCGCCTGCCAAACCTCTCCAGCCTCAACCGCTACCTCTCGACCTACTTCAACCTGTTCTACCATCACTTGCCGTTCCTCCATCCGACCACCTTCGCGCCCACCAAGGTATCGCCTGCACTGCTGTTGGCCGCTCTTTCGATCGGTGCCCTGTACGCGTTTGACCAAGAGCAGGCCTTTGGCTTGCACGTTGGCAGCAAGATACTCGTCGACCAGTTTCTGCAGAACAAAGAGGACTTCAGCTCACGCAAATGCCCCCTGTGGGCCATGCAGAGCTCTCTGCTGAACATGATCTTCTCCAGCTGGAGCGGTGATGCCAAGGGTCTCGAGTGGTCCTGCTCGATCAAAAGCCTGTTGGCGAATATGGTTGCTGGCAACAGGTACGAGCTGAAGCTGAGACAGGAAGCCCGCGAGGGCCAGCTTCCCACCCGGGCTCAATGGGTGGAGGATGAGGAATGCCGGCGCACGTACTATGCGGTGTACATATTCTTTGGCCTCCAGACCATGACATTCAACCACAGCCCTGGAATCGGCTTCAACGAGCTCGCTGACCTGCTCCTGCCCTCCACGGAAGCCCTCTGGAATATGAAGGCGACCGATGAGATGGCATGGCATGAACAGCTGGGTGATTCGACGTGTGTCACCCTCATGGATGCGCACGGCCAGCTGTTCCAGGGTGAGGAGCTCCGTTACAGTGCTTTTGCCACTCGTGTTATGATCAACGCATTGTTCCTCGAGATCTGGTACCACAAGCGCAGCCCCGAGGCCCTTCAAGACGTCGTCACCGAGCACAAACTCAGACTTGCTCTCGAGACCTGGGAGAAGTCCCTGGACCTCTGCGAGCCCGAGCCTGCTACCGTGCCTGTCATCTCCCCTCACAAGGGCCACCCATTGACCTTCAATGCCCTGGCAATGTGCCGTAGTGCCCGAGTCCGTCTTGAGGTGGACCTCAAAGACTTCCAGGAGGCTCTTCGCTACCACAACACGTTCGAGGTTGCGGGGCAGATGACACGTGCGCGGGACTCAGTCAAGCGCTCGTCGGAGATGACCAAGGTCATCCAGGAGTGCTACCACTGCATTGAGACGGCAGTCAACCAGGGTCTTCGTTGGGTTGCGCGCATCTCTCCGACCAACTGGAGCATCGAGCACCCTCTGTGTGGGATGGATCTCATGGTCGTTCTCAGCCTCTGGCTCTACCGTCTGGAACACGACGAGGAGCCTGCCACAGAGGAGGAAACGGTCATGTACAACAAGATTCGGCTGCTGTTCGAGAAGGACTTGGATCAACGGGACATGACCCAACTCAGCACGGTCGTTGCTCGCTTGTGGGGTTCGATGCTTGACGAGGTTGTCGTCTGGGGGTAAGCTTATACTCTGTCGTATCAACGCTGTAGGATCCGGCTAATCTCTTTCCAGAATCACTCGCGTCATGGGCGAGTCCTTCCGTCACCACGGCCAGGCACTATGCGGCTACATCGATGATATCGAGATGTCCTCGAATGTCTCGACTCCGTCCATGACCTCTCAAGGAGCCGATGCCGACAGCGTGTACTAAGCATGCAACGCATCCTGTCGGCTACATGTCATGTTTTTCACATTCGGGGCTGTTTCTCGAGAGCTTTCCTTGGCATTATACCTGTTGTCTTGGTGTGCTTCGTTCAGTCTGGCGCGAGGGCGCAAACGGTTGATGTCGACTTCTGATTTCGTTGTCTGGTTTGTTGGTAAGCGCGCCAAGGCCCGCAATATCGGGAGGCATAGGGTTTGGCAATACTTGATGGTGTCGCGCTTGCTTTGGTTGGTCCTTTGATGCGAGTTGGAATAAACAGGCACGGGCTGGGTAGCCTCCAGCAGACTGCTCACACCTGCGACACGGATGGATCGTTGGCGGGCCCCAATGGAGGACAGCAAAACTTTCTTCTTCCCTTGTCCTTTTCGCTACGGCGACTTTATCACCCACTTTAATTGTTTGCGTTTTGTTCAGTTCCTTGTTGCCGTCTCCTGTTTCTTGTTGTTCCTCCGACCATGGGGTTTTCACATGTGTTTTGTCGCGGTTTGTTTCCTCACCTGATACCTTGTTCCACATGTTGCGGTTGTTTCATCTGTTGCGTTGTCTGTCTTGTGTACTTCAGTTTCGGCATAGGGACCGTGGGCGTGGTTTGGATGGGGGTTCTGATTCGGACCAGAGTCATGCTATCACGAGGTTTGCGACAAGAGTGTTCTAATGACGTCCGATACTCAGCGTCGAGTCGTATGTGGTGTCGTATATAGAGTGTGTATGGGGGGAACAGTTTCCTAGGTCTAGCATAGCGTGCAGCAATAATCGCTCTAACTCCACACCACAAACCACGGATGTATGGGTCGGGTCGCCTTGTCAGACAAGTCCGGCTCTAGGGTGACTCCTGTGTCATTTTACACTCGGGGGCCTGTGTCCAGCGATGCCACCGACGAGGGGTTCACCGGCGCTCGAGCAACGTATTTCAGTGGCACGACATGATGGGTGGTCGGGACAACCTCTTTGTGTAACTGGATAGCAAGTCCGATTCCACAAGGCTCGGGTCTCTGCATGAGTCTGGAGCGGCAGTTCGTCGAGAACTGGAGTCTTCGCGTGTTGGTGTTGAGAGTCTTGCCCTTGCAGGGTGCCATCGTCTGCCTGCATGTCTCCCATGTGCCGTGGCCCCGATAGGCGGGCTTGGATGTGCCTAGCATCCATTTCATATGGACGACTCCAGAGTAGTAGAGACTGTCAGTCCAGCTTGGATACTGGTCTGCACCCGGGCAACGTCAGTTGTACTTGCTCATAGTGGAACAAGTGACTATGAGCATGTCACCAACACATCCCTTTTACTTGCACAGGTGACAGCTTGTGGCAAGCTTTCGCTACTTCGTGCTGCGTAGCACTTTCGCGCTGACTTATGCCACACAACCAACCACACGCATTCGGGGAAAGAATACGACGTCGCGGACCACGGGCGGCGTCGATGGACCACATCTGCAACACGAACTCACCTTCCACTGCTTCCTTCCTGACTTGGACAGCAGCCTCCGATACGAGACTCGAGAGTCTCAGCCCACAATCAGCAACGTCAACAAGCGCGGCGACGCGCCCCACCATGATCGCGCCCCGACCATGCTTTTCCCTCGGACGCCCAGGCCACGCGCCATCCTCGCGCCCCTCCTCCTCCTCCCCCTCCTCTCACGCGGGCCCCTCGCCGCCGCAGACTGCGAATGCGGCTACCGCGTGACGGTCCCGCCCGCCAACGGCGCCGCCGCCTCACGATCGCCATCACCGCTGCTGCCGCCGCCGCCGCCGCCGCCGCCGCCGCAGCAGCAGCAGCAGCAGCAGTTCGTCGTGACGGACCTGCTCGAGACCAACTTCGCCAACATCAGCGACGTCGCGCGCAACAGCGACTGGGCGCGGCAGGCGTTCAACACGAGCGCGGCGCAGGCGCGCGGCCCGTACGGCGTGATGATGGCGCCCGCCAACGTGGCGGCGGGCGGCGGCGGCGGCGACGGCGGCGGCGACGGCGCGCTGGAGATCACGCTGCGCGGCGGCGGCGCGGACGCGCGCGTGGACGGCATGGTGCCGGGCGGCGAGATCGACAGCACGCGCCGGGACCTGTTCTACGGCTCGTTCCGGAGCAGCATGCGGCTCACGGGCGTGAGTGGGACGGTGGCTGCGTTTTTCTACGTGAGTGTGCCCGCCTTGCCCTTCTCGTCACTGGCGGTGG
>JASMMZ010000003.1:29526025-29690893 GCA_038502455.1 Anisogramma anomala | reverse complement strand
GGGCAAGCAAGTAAGCACTCCATCCTCAGTGCCCATCGGCTGAGGCCGGAACATGGTTCGTGTGGCATTGCAACAGATTCTCGGGGAGAGCATTACTTCTATTGACCTCCAATGATGATCGCTTCCCAGGCGGAGGCATCTGGTGTGATTCCGTACGAGACGCCGTGGTCCTTGGGCCCAGAGCGTGTGTTTCTCCTCGCTGCTTCCACATACTTGAACGACGGAGGTTTGTCAAAAGAGGTGGCTGCTCGTTTGTGCATGGGAAGAAGAGGCACTCGAGGGCTTTCGATGCGAATAGCACATCCTGATCAACATCTTACTTGGTTGTAGTATGTGTCACGGTGTGGAGAAAAGGTATGCAGCTGGAATGAGTACCCCCCAAGGCCCTCGTTACTGCAGACTCTGCCTTCTTTACAAGCTTGCTTCTCTGCATTCAGGTGGTTTCTTAGTTTGGCACCTGTATTGTCGTTGCCTTGCGCCTATATCGAGACTCGAGAGAAAGTATTGACCGTTTTGATCCATAGCACTGATCTTCTAGGCCCCGGCATCGCCCCCCATTGCCAAACGCTTAGTGAGTGGTGGTGTCGGAAGGCCCAGCCATGCGCGTTGGCTGCCTGTGTGTGTGGCCGTGGGCTGGCTGCATTTCTCGGACCTTGGTAGGCAGGGGCATCTACCCCCAAGAGCAAGACTTTCTTCCATCCTGTGGTCCGTCCGCACGATCATCGGCGGCCCCTGGCACACAGTAAGTAGCACACGACGAGCGAGAGTGGAGTGCCATCACCAGTGGGTTGGTCTCTCGAGAAGCAACTCCCGTCCCGCGTCACCGTGCTGTGCCGGATTGGACGCGCCATTGCCCAGGCCTCACGTCACGCTGAAACGGCCCTCGACGCAGGTGATGCGCTTTTTATCGGCCCCGGTAAACTCCAATTGGATCCAGTAGTCGCTCTAGACAGACCAGATCAGCACCGGACCACCCCCCCAAAACGAGGACGTGTCGGCGAAGGCGCAGGGCCCGCGACTCACTTTGGGAATGGCGTCGTTGATCAAGGCCGTCTTTTCGAAGCTGATGTTGCCGACCTTGACGGGGCAGCCCCCGCCCAGGCTCCCGATCGTCTTGCACAGGTCGAGGGTCTTGTCGAGCACCGGCAGGTTGTTCATCTTGACTGTGGCCTGGAGCGTGGCGCCTGCGGTGATCTCCTTCGTGACCGTGGCGGAACCCTTGATGGTGAAGTTCTTTCCACTGAGATCCGCGCGTGTAAGCGGGCATGTGGGGACTCTTGAAGGAGCGATCGGGAACGGGCGAGAGGGAGAGAGAGAGATTACCTGACTGGCTCAGGAGGGTCCATGTTGAGCTCGACGACGCTGAGGGTGTCTTCGCTGCGGTTTTTGTGGCAGTAACTCAGGAAATTGATGCCGGCGATCTTGTCCCCGACAAGGCTATGCGCCGGAGCAGGGGCAAGGTAATCGCTGGCCTTGTCGTCGACCCAGTCGATCAAACGGAAGATCTGGCCCAGGTCCAGGGCAGGCGTCGGCGACTCGACCGCTCGTCCGAGCACAGAGCTTGCCTGGCCAAGGGCGGTGGCCACGACGGAGATGTGGGAAAACTTCATTGTGTGAGACTCGATGGCGCTGGGAAGGGAGGAGGATGCAGCCAAGTCGGTGGTGCTCGTTGGCAAGTGTTGGGCACGCCCAAGGGAGGAGGCTTATATGCGTTGCATGATGGATGAATCAGGGACGGCATCTTCTCCCCGTTGTGAAGGTCGTCGATCGCATCTGCCGTCATGGAGCTGGACTCAGCTCAGCAGCTGGCTTCAGCTCAGCAGCTAGGTAGCTAGCTGGCTAGAGGCGTGTTGTTTACGTATGCTGCTGGTCGGGACGAGATCGAGATCTCGACTTCGACGTGCCTACGCACTATCGGGGTCCGTGGTTCAAAACACAGTACTCCACACGGAAAAGGGAGCCGTTCAAGGCTGGTGAAATGTACCATGTTTTTGATACTACTGTGGAGCAGGAGGATTTGGTGGGCTTGACGTTGTTGTGGGGTGAACAGGGTCGATCCCAGTCAGGAAGCGACCAATGGTTTTACATCGTTTTCACGTTCTACCACCCGGTGTGTATGTTGTTGTTGTTGTTGTTGTTGCTGCTGTTGTTGTTGTCGAGTCCAAGCGGACGGCCCCGGGGCCAACAGAATACTGACTATATGGACGGCCTGAGACCGTCCACGAGGACCGAGGAGTGGCTCATGCACATGCTCTCTCCAAGCGGAGGGCAGCACGAGCAAAGAAGCACAGCAGCGGCCGCCTCTGCAGTAGCCTGACAAGTCCGGCAGCAACCAGCAAGCAGACAGCACATGACTTCGTCCGGCCAGTGGCGCGCCTCGAGGTAGTCACGACGTGACGATGTGGTGGAACGTGGCGCCTGGTTCTGCTCTCCACCCTTCCTGGGTCCCCTTTCTTGGGCTGGTTGCGTTTGGCAGCCGCCTGACTTGCGGCAGCATGTGGCAGCATTGGCTCCCCCCCCGCTTCTGGCTCCCCTATCTTGGAGCAGCGTGCTGCGTGACCCTGGGCTGATCAGCGATCGCCTTGGCCTCCGGCCCCCACCGCGTGACCACGGTTCTGGGCAGCAGCCAGTGCCAGCGTAGTGAGCATAGCTCAGCTCCAACCGTACAGTACTGTGTTCCCAGCCGACTGGCGATCAGGGGGCCATCACCAGGCCGATGGGTCAGGTAAGCGTCAGCTGCAGCCGAGATCCGGCCGCTTCCAGTACCGTACCCCAACCCCGAGCCTGGCTTTCGGCGCTCCTTGTCGTGCACCGGCAGGATTATGCGTCGTGCGCCTATTTGCGCCCAGGCGCATATATTCCTATGGCAGAACATGCCGTACCGGCACTTATCCAATCTCTTCATACTGTTTTCGTGTCGGTAGGCTACGAAACCTAGTCATGGTTTTATAACTACGCTTCGCAAATGATGGTATGATAATTGTTTGTGTTCCATACATATTGAGGTACCGGTGAGTGGTACCCGGTCTTTACTCGGGTCTATATTATTATATGAAGCTGTTAAGGTTGGCCCAACTTAGAATGATACAATATCGAATTTTTTACCCATTTTGATTACTAGTTTCTGGTCACGTTTCTTATCTCCCTTTTTGTAAATTATTATGTATGCATTTTGCACGTATCGATCCTCTAGTATGTTATTATATTCTGATTGAAATATTACGTATCCAATAGTATATGGAAAAAAGTATTCATTGTTATATCCAAAACCTCACATTATTTTCAACCCAAGATGATTTCAGTAAATTGTTGACGAACAGCTCAAAAAGTAAACGGTATAATAAATGGCTGAATTATTAAATACTCCAATTTTTAAAGTTTATATTATATTCATGATCCCCTCTCCATTAAATCTTTTGTTTCTGTTATGAACATTTCAATTCCTATAATTTATTTCAAATCAACTTAAAGATTTGCTCCGATACAAAAATATGGTTTCACTTTTTTTTTTTGCCTTATCTAGTAAGGATCCGCGAGAATACCTAAAGAAGTTGAAATTTTATAGCGATAGAGTAGAGGTAATTTAGATGGGTTGTATTGAAGTAAGTAGAGTAGTTGAATTCTTATCAACCTAAGATAAAAGGAAAAGTTAAACAGTTGTATTTAAAGTTATTAACAGAAAACCCTAAGTGTAGAATAATTGAAAACCTGCCTTTCAAGAGATATAAAACGCCACAAATATTCGGTAGATAATTTTGATAGACGAAAAATGAAAATATTATCGAATATACAATTTTTTTATATAAAAAATACATTAATTCCATCTATATTTATTTCGAAGTTTCTAAAAACTAATATTCAAAGTTTGATATCCGTTATAACAAGAGGTGAATTCCTAATCATGAATTAATAAAAGGATATTTCGAGGAAATATCTTAGATAAGTGATATATTTTGGTGAACGTTCAAAATACAATTATTGTTTGTTTCGTTGCCATAATCGATTGAAAAACCCCTTTTCGAAATGAAAAAAGAAATTGAACTTAAAAACGATAATCTTTCGAAATCTTTCAGGGATATGATTCACATTCTTCTTATGTTCTTGATAAGGTAAGTAAGTAGAAATAATGTTGGTTAAAAGTTATATTTATTAAATTGGTGGCACGGATTTATCCGAAATTAAACGTATTGTACATTCTTCAAAAAATTGAAGAATAGTCATGATAGCCAGTAATTTTTAGGAAGTTGATAAATGGAATATGTTTTGGCGCAGGTTCATATATTACTAGCATTGTCAGAGATTATTTCATTCATTTGTATAATTACGGATTTTACAGTGAATTTATACGTTTCTTAGAGTAAAATACAAGAAGACTAGAGGGTTATTTAGAAATAAATCGTTTATGATCAAATTTTTATAAAAATATTTATCAATGTTCTTTGAAACAAATAAACATTTGAAAAATAAGGTATTCACGGTGTTACTATCGATATTAAAACCGGATTATTCAAATCCGAAAGAAGCTATATTAAACTCATATAAAGACGTTACAAAGGTCTAAAAGAAAGAGCTAGGGGCCCCGTATTCTTCTTCAAAAAGAGGTCTCAATATAAAGAAGTTATGGGTTAGTAAATATAAAAGGGTTAAAGTTAAAAGGATTTTTACGATGAGGAAAAAGGCGTCTATTTTGATTAGGAACATCAGGTTGCATTATATCATTTTTATTATACCTAAAACAAATTCTAATAGTCAATATAAGAAAAAAGAATTCTTATATGAATTAAAAGAATTGGACTATATGACCCGTTTTTTCAGAAGGGTGATTTTATAATAATTTAAAATATGTAAACTGATAAGAAGGATGGTATTAATACTAAAAATATTGTTAAAGACTTCTTTGTAATAGTTACCATTTCTCAATTATTGAAAATTCGTTTATACATGTTATTTCAACAAGGTTTATAATAGGTAGTAGTGTTGGAATAGTAGTAACTATAGTGCATTAAGTCAACTTTACTAACTGTAAGTTGAGTGTATTGTTGTGTGGGTCTACTGTATTGGCTGCAAGTCAAGTACAGTATGCGCCCATTTTACACTAGGGCACGGGCCAAGCAATTAGCTATACAAATTACTGCGCAGACTAGCTAACGGTCTGCCAAACCTAGAACAATACATCCACCACCTGACTACTACAATACTACTGTTACTTCGACCAATCGAATCGACAACGTTGTAACGTTTAAAGCCCTATCAACAATGATCAGTGCTTATGAGGTTAAGCATAGATAATCTAAGTAAAAGAAAAGGTTACTTTCTGGTTACACTTTGTAAAAAACAGAGGGATAAGAAAGGTTTTTACGAAGGGCCTTTACTATGACGTTGGTTTTCACGGCAGTAAGCAGAAAAGACCTTTAAGCTGCGTCGGTTTTTACGGAAGCTTAGAGATAACGACGTTATCTTTATCAAAAACACCAAAAAATCTTTATCAAAGATCCTTTTGAAACTTTGAAATTAACTACTAAAAGTCTTCAATAACAAATTAGCAAACGGCTAAGTTAGTACTACTATGGGCTCTACTATTACAAAAAAGACCAAATTCCATGGCTTATTTATTTTAACTTTTAACCTTTACCTATAATAACATTCGACCTCCGACCTTACCCTTTACATTAAACTTTTGCCTCTACCTTACTCTTTTCTTTTCACTTACGCCAATTTAATCGTTAAGGTCGTTCTTTTGGCGAAAACACCAAGAATCGCTAAGTTTCGCTAAAAAAACCACGCCGTGGGATCTAACACCAAGTCTCTAAGTTTTCACGCGACTTTAGGCCACAATACTGAATTCTTAAACCCCTAAATCTTGAAGTTTTCTATGAACCAAAACTTCAAAATAACACCAAATTAAAAATATCTAAGCTAATTAAAACCCTCGGAACTGTTTTCATAAACCATTATAACGAATAACTTTAAATTACGGATGTTAACAAAACTTCGACTAAAGTTTATCTAACTAATTACCCTGGCTAATATATCCTCAATGCGGACCTTGGTAACGATTACGGTTGTGAATCCCGCGCTTCTTAGGATTTCCGAAAGTTTTTTAAACTATTAGACTCTTAATATGTGGAAGATCATCCAGCGTATATTTAAAACCAAACTTGAAAAAACAGGTTACCCGCTATAGTATTTACATCACATAAAAAACTCTATAGAGCAATTCGAAACTTTTTTTAAACTGGTCCAATATAAAACCCCCTTTAAAATCCTAATCTTTAAAAGTTTTAAGGGAAGGGTAAATGTATTAAAGATCTTTAATGCTCTTATATACGTTTTGGGGGACCTTCTTTTTATACCTTATTAAGTTAAGCCTTTTTATACGTTAACGATGAAAAACATGTTAATCTGCTCGGCAACCTAACATTTTTACGTAATAGCGCGAAATATGTAATTAATGGTGGCAAAACGCGTAAAACAGTAGCTGCCAACGCGGTAAAAGATATTAATATCGGCGCCTTTCACCGATCAATTAAGTAAAATCGTCAAGTCCCTTGAAACCTCTAAGCACTTACTACCTTTTAGTCTTCCAACCTAAATAGCCAAACCCTTTAAAAACCTTCCTACAAAAGGTATACCTATATACGCGAACCTATTATAGGTCCTACTATATGACTTTACCCCTCGAATAAAACGACTGGTAATTACCCGTAACACTGTGGATCGGAGGCTCCAGAACTTAAACCGCCAGAAAATACTAATAAAGACTAGAATGACTATCTCGATTTTCTTTAAAAACTCGTCAAAAAAGTCAATATAAATTATAAGCTTTGTACGAACTTCTCCAAGATTTAGAATAATATAAAGAAGTATAACAGAAAGACTTACAATCTTTTCGATACGAAAATGATACCCTTTTTAAATATCTATAAGTAAATAAATGTTTCATCGTTTGGTTTTTATTTACTATTTACCAATATATTTATAAGGTATATTAAAGCCTATTCCATAACCGTTTTAACTCGAGTAATGGCCTTCCATAAAATTTAGGATAGTGTAAAGAGTCATTTCGAATATAATATCCACTTTATTGAATACTTTACGGATTGAGCTACTACGATGTGGATTTCAATCATAGCAAAGAAAAAAGAGGACGTAATACCAATAAATATATTAAACCAAATTTTAATAAACTTATATTATATTTGTAAGCGATGGAGAAGGCTTACGCTAACGAAACCACAATTTGCGAGTAGGTATGCGCAACCATTACAGGCGTCAGCGAGTTTGAATACGTCCTATAACGACCAGATATCATTTGTGAAGGCTTTTTAAACCAATTACTCTCTTTGTTTATAACTATGATAACACTTATACGAAACTCGCTTGATATATACCCTTAATTTTTTCCCCCGCAATATAAAGGAAAAATACCGCGCGATAATCAATTATATAGACTGTAAGTACGGCTATAGGGGCCTATAACATTTAAAATTTAATCTAACACCTTGAAATTATAAAGGCATAACCACGTTAGCTTTAATAAGGGTAAAATTTAAACGGACTTAGTAACCGTAAAAAATATCGTTGCAATGGTAATAGGCGATGTTAAATTTATAGCAAGTCCGGCTATTATTCAACTCGCTACCCTTTTTCCGAGCGTAATAACAAATAGGTAATATATCATATCCAATATCCTACTAATTTTGGGCAAAATTACCTAAATTACATTATAGACTTCGAAGGTAAGGAGGCTAACGACGGAGACAATACCCTTAAATAAATCAAGTAATATAAGAACATTACTCTTAATACGGCTTAATAACTAATCAAACACGACTTTCTATACCGCTTAAGTGGTAAAGACCGTTACCTTTGCCTTAATCAAAATTATAACCCCTTACATACTTTTAACCTTTGCAATCATTACGCGGACCTCACGTTTCAAGGTATTATACTAAACATAAAGGCAGCAAGGTACCTAAAAAAAAGGCTATTCGTAATACTTGGTATTGCGGAGGAAAATAATTACGGCTACGGAGATTAATTGTCGAAATATTGGCAAGTCTAAAGTTAACTTCGGCTTAAGCAAGCAACTATCATTATTAGTGACAACAGTGATTCAGATTAATATTAAACCAATTACTTTTAACATTCTTGAGTCTCCTACTATTTTCCTTATTTACTTGAAATATATGAAAACCCTCGGCGTTAACGTTAATATTAACGCTGATAAGCTGATGAAAAATAGCTAAAGGTTTTCCCTCATCTTTAAATAAAGATATCTATAATTTTATCTTTAAAGTTAAAAGCAACGGTGTTAAACCTAACGGAATTAGAAATACGTTAACAATATTGGAGCTTAAACTATCTAGATGTTAATAGGCTATATAAAGTCCCAAAGTCTGTAAAATATAAAAATTTAAAATACTTTACTTAAAAGGCAATCAAAAGACTCTATTAATACTGCTAAATGTATGCCTAGACCCCCCGGGGATTCAAATTTACATTAAAAGACGATGAGAACTTTAATTACGAGGTCTCTATTAATGTATTTTACTTAGATAATAGGTCTATTTTTATGTTATCAACTACATAACCACTTTTTACAAAGCCAAGTTTTTAAAGTCTTTATTAATTAAACATACTTGGAAAACGTTAAAGATGTTGTTAATTAATACGTACTTAAGCTTACCCAACGTCCTCATTGACGATATTAATACTAACTTCTTAGCGGAGAAGTTTTAGGAAGATATCAAGATAACAGAGATATAGTATCAATAAGTGCCTATAAAGACTCACTAAAGTATTAAGAAGGTTGAAAAGGTACACGCATTACTTCGCCGACAATAAAATATCCCTACATTAAAGATTAAAAGCTTTATAGATTAAAAAACACGCCCCTAAATGGCGGTAAAGGGTCTGAATGATATTGTAAATCTTAATGGCTTAATACCAACGCTTTTAATCCTTGGGGTATACCCACAACTGACGAGTAAATCTCCCTTATTAGTAAGTATCTAAAACCGAATCATAACCTATAGAAAAGTATTGAAGAAACTGTGGAAGGAATCAGCATACCGCTAAGTTAATGATGTCTTTAATACCAAAAACGTCCCTATGATTATCTACATACTTGCTTTGCCTTTGAAAAGTAAAGTCCTCGTATAGAGGAATCCGGGAAAATAGAAGGGCCTATATAAAACCTTAAATATTACCTATTATAAAGTAGTTATTAAAACTGCTAACGGTCTCATAACGTTTGGTACCACCTAAGTCAAGCCCTACATCAGGGAAATTGACGATTAAAACTTTTAAGCTAAACGACCGAGTAAATACAATTCTCCTCCACCTATTATCGATAATACAATAAAGCTCCGCCGGCGTGAAGGACCTTAGAAAGAGATATATATTAAAAAGAAGGAATATATACTAGGTCGTATCTATAATACTGCTTATATAAGCATGAAAAATAAGTATGATGAAGATTTGGTATTAAAACTTAGGGTATAAGGCATGAATGAAACTTTTGGTAAACCCTTTAAGAAAAATAATAAGGTTAAAATTAATGGCCTTTTAATTGAAGAAGTTATATAATGTGTACTTAAGACCGAATTTAATCTTCAAAACCCATATGTCACGATTTTTAATTAAAGGATTATATACGAGGTCAAAAGAAAGACTATAGGGAAGTCGTACAAAAAATTACGCCTAATCGCTTGAAGATACGGTAATAAAATCAAAGATTAAATCCTTACGCAATCGTTAATGATTTGGAATATTAGTTAGCGTTTAGTGGTCATTTTGGTAATAAGTTCGCTAGCTAAGGTTAAAAGTAAGTTTACACTTAATAGCTAAGATATAACGTAAGCATAAATACAGTTAGAAACAGATCAATAGCGGATTATCTTACTAGAGTTGCTATAAAAACTACGTGTCATCTATCTTTTAAGGACTGTAATACGATATATTAAGTTATTATATGAATTAGCTAAATTAGGCGTCAATTAATTTTGAACTTATTAGTCATAATTTAATTTACGACTAGGCATAAAGTTTTCAATATACGATCCATACCTATTGGTGGCATAAAAGAAAAATTTGGTAATTATAGGCATATAAAATAACGATACCTTTTTCGTTGGAATGGCTGGCTTTATAATACCGGAATAATAGGCGATTGAACACTCTAAATTCTGTAAATTTAAGCCGGTTACAACGTTGGTGGAAGGCAATCAACTTGACTTTAACGGATTTTCAATCTGCATACTTAATGTTAATTTTAGTCTAAGTTTCCTTCAAAACGTCTAAGGCGTTAATTTAACTACAATCGATAAAACTAATATGACTATAGCTTAACAGTACCTGAAATAACGTACTTGCGACAGCTATATTGTCACTCTATGCTAACCAGAAGCTTTTCACAACTTATCTATTACGGTACAAGTATAAAACCTAACAGATAAAGACTTTAACCGGTTCAATAAAATATTTAAATAGAAGATGTGAAACTTGGATAGAGGGATTCATATGGTTCTAATTAATCTGTCGAAGGTTGGTTGATAATTTTTACGAATAGCTCTTTTGTAAACAGAATTGGTTTATCTTTCAAATAGGCTTTTCGATTACCCTCATTCATAAAGATAAGCAAGAAGATTAATTTCGTATCGTTATCGAACTAATTTATTGAACCCTTATTGAATACAATAAATCATAGAAAGTATTATTTTTAAAGCTTTATGGAATGATGACTAGCTTTGATATCGGTATAGAATTATAGGAAACCTTTAAATTTATTAACAAAAAGCTAAAAATTACTTTTATCCCGATAGTAATCTGTACCGACTCGAGAAGTCTATTTGAATGCTTTATAAAATTCGAAACCACTAGTGAAAAACGCCTGATAATAGACATAATGGCACTTTATAAAGCATATAAAAGTAGGAAAATCAAGAAGTTCCGATAAATTGATGGGGAAAATAACTTTGCTAACGTTAAAACGAAAACGTCTTCAAATGAAGGCTTTAAAATGTTTATAAATAACAATATATTAACTATAAGAATCGAGAGCTACGTTAATAAACTAACAGATAAGGCCAAGTCATGTGTAGGTAGATAGGAATACGTTGTTAAACTGGAATATTGCCAAAGAACTGAAGATAATGATCTTTTTAATTAATACGGCTAAATTAGAAGTTTGTACAAACCTATAGTGGAAAAACTTTTTGTAGGAATCGATAAAGTCGGATCTCGGAGCTGTGGGCCAATTAAAGGAAAATTTGTTCAATTTTCGTATGAACGGAGTCAATTTAGCTGCGTGAGTTGACTGGAATCGACGGGGGTCTGGCAGTTAACGAGAATGTAATTTAGTGGTAACTAAAAAAGTTTGGTCGACCACATTAGTGTATGCGAACAAAACAAAAGCCGCCAGTGTTAACATAGTAGTAATTATAATGCAGTAGGTCAACATTACTTACAGTAAAGTTAACTATAATAACTGCAAATTGAGTGTATTGTTATGTATATCTATTATATTAGCTACAAGCTAAGTACAGTATACGCCCACTTTATATTAGGGTACAGGCTAAACAATTGGATATACACATTACTGCACAGATCGGCTAGCAGTCTGCCAAACTTAAAACAATACATCTAACACTTGACTACTGCAATATTACTGTTACTTCGACCAATCGAATCGACAAAGATGCAACTTCTAAAGCCCTAACAACAAGTAGGGTAATAAGGTCATAGATTTGGAACGAAAGTCTTTGTTAAACAAATTAATTCATTTGTAGTCAAAATATAGTTTATCAATAACGTATTATCTCAGTTAAATACCATATATTTATGAGATATCCCAAAAAAAAAAAATGAATATTCATATAATCTATTGGGGTTTACTTCATAACAATTTGATTACCAAGTTATTTCGACTTTAAATGGTTAAAAGACTAGAACTTTTAATTAAACAGATGGAAAAACTAACGTTCCTCAACTGAGATGACGATTTAATTACTCTGATGAAATGTTACTAACATTTTAACATAAAAGTTGGAAAAGATATAGTTTACTATGGGGTTCATATTTTCAGTTGAATCAATATATATAATTTTATTTGAAATAAAACAGATTTTTAATGAGATGGAATTAAATGTGATTATGATTTTGAAGAAGAAAAATACTATGAGTATCTACAACGCGTCATTAATTGTTTCCATTAATTACTACAATAAAAAACCATACTTTAAAAGTAACACTTACCGAGTTTTAGTATTTAATAGGGATAGGACCTCGACTCGAGGCTTTACCAGATATTTTGACATTGATAATAAAGGCAATTGTTGTTGGAATAGTATTACATGCAATGCAGTAGGTCAATTTTACTAACAGTAAAGTTGAACGTACTGCAAGTGTATTGCTTTGAGGAGACTTACCGCATTAGGTGTAGGTTGAGTGCAGTACGCTGCACTTCACTCTAGGGCATGGACCAAGCAATTGGCCATAAAATTACAGTGCAAACCGGCTAGCGGTCTGCCAAACCTAGAACAATACAACCACCATCTAACCAATGAAATACTACTGTTACTTCGAAGACCAATCGAATCAACAACGTTGCAATGATCTAAGGCCTACCAACACTGATTAGTTCTTATTAGGTAAAGTACAAATAAGCCAAGTAGTAGAAGAAACTACTTTCCGATTACGCTTTACATCAACAATGGCGGCTAGAATAGAGGAAAGATTCTTACAAAAGGCCTCTATTAGTACTGCACCAGTCCCTAACGATAGTAAAACAGAGAAGGATTTTGGGTTTCGTCAGTCCCTAACGGAAATCTGGAAATAAGTGACGGTATCGCTATTAAAAAACACCAAGAAATATTTATTAACCTTTATTAAAGACGTTGAGATTGACTTTCAGAAGTCTCAAAGTTCGGCAAGTTGTCAAACGGCTAAATCAGTACTACTGTGGGACTGCTGCAGCAAAAACGAGCAAGTACCTACAACAAACAACCACAACAAATAACCTTCGCCCTCCACCAATAACAAAGACCTTCGACCTTACCTTCAACATCAAACCTTTGTTCTACTTTAATATTCTTACTCTTTACGTTACTTTAATCGTCAAGTTCGCTGATTTAAGAGAAAAATATTAAGAATCGACAAGTTACGTCGAGAAAGCCACGTCGTACGATCTAATGCCAAGTCGCCAAATTTTCACGTAACTCTACACCGAAATTACTAAGTTCCTCGCCTTATACGCCCTATACGCTTTACCAAGTCCTATACAAATCAGAACATTACGATGTTTACCATAAGAGTTTACTTTAAAGTTATCGATGACTCTATTAACAAAAAAACAATAAAGGCGTTCAGACTTACTTTTACTAAACACTATAATAGTAACCTCTAGGGGAAAGATATTGATGAGAACTTAACCGAAAGACACCTTACTAACTTCGTCGGCTATTATATTATTGAATAAGATGGCGGTGAAAAACGTAACCACGGCAGCCATGCTTTTCTCAAATATCGTAAACTCCTCGACGATTGGACTATTAACATGTGTAAGAAGATCTAGAAATCTGTTAAGTTTAAGTTAAAGGAAAAATTTAAATACCGAGGGATTTAAGTATTAAAAAAGAGTTTTATTAGGTTAGTAGAGACCTTATTCAACCTGGTCCAGTTTGAAAAATACCTTCAATACCCAGAGCCTAAAGGAAAAGTCGTTAAAAAACCTTAACTCCCTTACATGCGATCTAGAATATTTTCCCTTTACGTTTAGTTAAGTTAAACCTCTTTACATGCGGGCGATAAGTACATTAACCTGTTCGGTAGCTTATTACTATTATGTAACAACGCGGAATACGCTCTTAGCGGTGGAAAAATATGTAAAGCAAAGGCCGCCAAAGCGGCCAAAGGTATTAATGTTGGCGTTTTACACCAGTTAATCAAGTAAAATCGTTAGGCCTCCTAAAAACTTTAAGTATTTATCGCCCCTTAACAATTTAGTCGCTAACCCCTTTAAAACCTTTTCCCGTTTACGCTCGTTTATACGCGAAAGCTTATCATAGGTTTTACTATAGGAATTTACCCCTTAGGTTAGGAAACTAGTAATTACCCTTAATACCATGCCTTAAAAGCTTCAAAACTTAAATTACCAGGAAATTCCACTTAAGGATAAAGTAACCATTATGACCTTTTTTTTAAACCTGTTAGAATAATTAATATTAATTATAAACTACCTACGGATTTTTCTAGGATCTGGAATAATGTAGATAATTATAAAGGAAAACCCTATAACGTCTTACACACTAAAATAATATATTTTTAAAATATTTGTAAATAAATAGAGGTTTTACCTTTAAGTTTTCACTCATTGTTCTCCGAAATCCCCACAGGGCACGCCAGGGACAATCACCTGAACTTTCTCACAAGAACCTCAACGTTTCGCGAAATTTACGATAGTATTAGAATCCATTTCGAACACGAAGTCTACCTTACGTAATAATATACGGATTGGGTTACTACACGGTGAACTATAATATCGGTAAAGAATAAAGAGGAAAGAACACAAATAGATATTCTTAATAAAATATTTAATAAGCTGATATTATACCAAAAAGTAATAAGTAAATCCCACGTTAGCGAAACCACACTTTGTAAATAGGTACAGGCAGCAGTTACGGGCGTTAGTGAGTTAGAACACGCCTTACAACGCCTAAATGCTACTTACGAAGGCTTTTTTAGCTAGTTGCGTTTCTCATTTTCCACCGTAATAACACGTATACCAAACTCGCTTGGTATATACTCCCAAGCCGGCAACTTCTTTAACGTAAAAAAAAAAAAGACCTTTCGGTAATTAATTACGTCGACCGTAAATACGGGCGTTTATAACGCCTAAGTTCTGGCCCACCGGTTTTAGACTGAAGGTAGCAACCACGTTAGCGCCAAAAAAACTAAGCTTTAGGCGAACCTATTAATCGCCAGCACTATCGTCATAATAATGCCAAGAGATATTGGATTTGTGATAAGTCTAGCTACTGGTTAACTCGGAATTCCCCTGCCGAATGTAATAATAAAAATTTCATATATCACACCTAATATCCCACTGCTTTTAAATAAGATTACTTAGATTAAATCGTAAACTTTAAAGGCGACGAGCTAATTAACGTTACCAACGCCCCTAAACGGATCAAGTCATACGAGAATACTATTTTCGGTACGGCGTAGCAACTAACCAACCACGTTTTCTTATATCGTTTAGGTGTTAAATGTAAAGGAACTAAGGCTGGAGCTGTCGCTCAAGATGGTCGGATTCTGTTTATAAACCTCGATGAAGGAGGGAAAGAGAAGTCCCTGCTAGGGAGCTACTATGGAGCTAAGATGGTGCAACTCCCGGTCACGTGACTTGTGGAAGCGTGTCTCTATACGGCTTCTTCCCTGCTCCAAAGCATCGAAGGAGCGTGAAAAACTACCAAGGTTGGATCTCTAGTAATACTAGCCAGGTATTAGCTTGTAATATTACCCCTAAGAATACCCCTCCCCTTTTTTCTTCTTCCTTTTTTTTAAATATAAGTACGAAGGAGGGTAAACGCGCCTTTTAAAACGCCGTGGTACTGTGTAGAAAGTGTTGGATCATGCTAGGCTGAAAGTCATGTAAAAGGTACCCTAGCTCCCTCCCTATAAATAGTCCTTAAACTTTAGTTTTAAAACAGAAGTTTTTATCCTCCTTTAACTTTTAACCTTTAGTAAAATATCAGTATTATAGATTTTTTTTACCGCTAGTATTAATCCTTTAGCTTTTAGTAAAGTATTAGTATTACAGTATTTTCCCTATCAGAATCACAATACCAGGTCTCCTTTTTTACGTTCGTTTTGGTTTATAGAAAAATCCCCAACTTAATACCAAAGACAATAAATCTATTGGAGATATATGTTACATACTTTAAAGCTGCTTAGTTATTATCAACAAGTATAATATTCCTTGCCTTACGGGTTATCGATATGTATCTCGATGGGACAAGGGAGTAAACATGTTTCGAATATATTTATAGGATGGCGTATAACTTTAGGAAATTCTGTTAAAAATTAGGGGTAATTGATTCCGATAGCTACGAAAGAGCTTCTAATAAACGGTTATATATTAGCGCCCGGTATTGTTTCTATTAAGTCGGAGTTATAAGCCATAACTTTAGCCATTTTTACATAACGCTGAACCTGAATCCTCATATAAATATGATTATAAAGGAGTTGTTTAAAACGAACTTAAGGTTTAATTTTCAGGACCGGGGTAAATCTAAGTTTTTTTCAACTGCTTTATATGTATTAAAGCGCGGCTGAAGAGCGTAAAAACATAAATAATCGCCGTACAAGAGGCTATAAATATATATCGTGTTATGTAGTAGAAACTCGATACCCGAAGCAGAGCGAGTTCTATCCCCGTCACTTTTGTACGCTTTAGGAGCCTACAGGCTATATAACTAATAAACGAGGAATGTAATACTTGAGTAAGTTTCTAGTAATAAGGTAAAAACGTAAAGGACGCGGTTAACTAGCGGTTAGGGAGAGTTATTAAAAGTGATACAAAAGTTTGTTAAGATTTTAAAACGTATTAATGCTAAGTTGTGTTTTGTAAATGCCTAGTTAGGCCAATTAATTAAGATGGATAAAAAACTATTAGGTAAGAAATTAAATCAGGATTTCGAGGATATGTTTAATTAGGTTTAATTGTCGTCGTTCGATTTCCGTCTTTATTAATATTAATACGTTCACTTATTATCTGTTCGTTAACGGCTTATACATTATTCTATTTCGTAAAGCAAAATATAAATATTAGGTCCATTTACTAGCTGATCGTAAGGTATTATCGTTATATTTAGCTAATTCGTAACCAGATTCAAAGGTATTAAGTATTTTGGTATTAAAAAATATCAAAAGCGACTCTTATGTTAGGTATATATAATTTACCAATTCAATTAAAACCTATTATTCCGATTACTTATAAAGTTGGGTACGTTTAACTTAGGGTTCGTTACGGGTCCATAATATACTTTCGACTTAACATTTAGATTTCATTTCGCCGTCGTTATTTATAATATTTACGGCTTACAATTCAAAGTCTTGAATTTACTAACTTTAAAGCGAATTCAAAGCTATTTGTACGAGTTAATTTGTATAAAATCGGGGATAATCTCCACCCTAGACTTCGAGTTTAATGATATAAGAGTCGATTACACGCGTTACTAGGTACTTATCGTAAATCCAACTTAACTTTTTAAAAAATTCGTTCAGTTTATAGTTTTTTAAAAATAGTTAAACGTCACCGCCGACTCGAAAACGTTTTAAAGGGGAACGCCGATTATTAAAGGCTTTTTTTATACATTATTACGTAGCCATTATTACAGCTTATACGAATTCCGTAACTTTATAAATCCTTTAAATGAAGTTTTTAACTTTTGAGCGTAATATTGTCATCGGAACGAGAAAATATAATACCGATTGTATAAAATCTATTTAATAACTGTAAGTTATAAAAAACGGGTTAATACCAATAATAATATTTCCTTTATTATTTGAAGTCAATTAATAGCCAGATAATAAACGATTTTAGTCGAGTTAAGTATAAATGACGAAGGAATATAAGTATATTAGGATTTCTTAATTTACGCGTTCAGTTGCACCGTCGGTTTCGGGGTAAAAGGTAGTACTTAAAAATTGTTTTACCTTAATTAAGTTGTAAAGTTTCTTTTAAAACCTACCGGTTTAATTTGAACCTCGGTTGTTAATAAACGTATGCGAAAATCCATAAAATCGCTAATAACAATTTAAAAACCGCTTCGTATAAGCTTCAACGTTTATAATAGTTATAACCTTGAGGGTGACAGTTTCATTTAAGCGGTTCTTAATAATTATAAGGTAACATGGGTCGCTAATATGTTTTTAGGATAAGTTAATTATAAGGTTGATAGAAAATTTGCTCTCAATCCATTCGGAAACCGAAAGGGATTTAAAAAGTTCTTTTCGACAGAGTTTTTAATAAATTACACGTTCATAAAGGTTGTGATCACGGTAAAAATGGCGGACTACGCGATATAAGTCGGGTTAATAGTACATTTAAAAAAAATAACAATAGTAACATCATGGTTTAGGTAACTGGTAAAAAGTCAATTATGAATAGTTTAAATTAACGCGATGGTAAACTACTCGTAAGCTGGTACCTCAATACGGTCGCGAAATCTTGAAACATTATCGTTGTTTATTAAGTATTTCGAAATCGAAACCTTTAACGTGGAGTCATTGTCAGTATAGATATCCATTAAAAATATCGGTCGCCTATACGTATCGCATGTATCAATTGGAGATAGGTAGCATCGCATATATTGAGGATATCATAATAACTTTAAAGATTAACGTTAATGAAAAGTTTACGACCCTTTGGAATGGATTTTCCGATGATAGTTAACCGGAAAATATACGTACGCGAGAGCGACTTGGGAGCGGATTATTCGAGACGTAATAATTAAAGTTTTCGACTTAAGTAACGTAAATCGAAAAGGCTTTTAGAAATATTTAAGTTTTATTGTAATAACGTATTGGGTCGCGTATGGTTAATTACTTTATTTTTTACCAACCGAAAACAGAATTACGAAAAGATTTTAAATTAACGAAATTATCGTTCGGAAAGTTGTCATGTAGTTATAAAGTACTTTAAGTTTTTATAATCTATTAGGATAGTAAACAGACCTATTGTTTTTAGAAGCTTTACGTTTTATACTTTTAAGCAGCTTATAATTCCAAGTAACTTGTCGTAGATTTCATGGTTATATTTAACAGGAGATGAGCGATGATAGTAATACGCTATTAGGCGTAGGTTATAGTAGTCGTCGCATTGGAAAAGACAGTCTTTTAAAGCCTAACAAAAACAGTTGGTTTTCTGAAAGGTATCGCGGTTAGGATTTATTTAACTTTAGTTATATAGTTATTAATGGTATTGTTGAAGAAAATAAACATATCTTCGAGGTAAAACAAATAGGAAATATTGAGGTAAGGGTGTAACAAATTATTAATATATTATTAAAAGGGAATGTGGGCGTTAAAAAAGCCGAAGGAAACAATAATCCATTCGAAAAATCCGAAACGTATACGAAATTCAGTTTTCCATTCGTTTTCCTCCTTAATACAAATTTTGTAAAAAGCGGATTTAATATTTAACTTAGTAAATTAATTAATTTGTAAAATGTTTTCGAATGGTTTTTTTTATAACAAGGAATGGGCAACAAACCGTTTTCGTAATTGTATTAAGCCGGAGATAATCTATATAAAAACGTAACCTTTTTTTAGGGATTTCAACGAAAAGTATTAGGGAACCTGTTAAAAAGCCATTCGTTCGAATATAACCCTAGTTAAGTAGCTTGGTTAACGTCTTACACAATATAAGGATCTCCTTACACGATATACCATATAAAGAACCTTACGGGACTTTTAAGGGTTAGCCTTGGTTGTCGATATGAAGGACGATTTCGTAATCCGCTCTGAAGCGGTAAGGGGGTAGTTTGTTGTTAAGGGCTTCGTCGAATAAGGGGGCGAGTACCTTAAAGTCGACAGGGAGTTTGTTGTAAATGGAGACGGGTAGTTTCGGGGCGAGTGTATTATTAATATTTTCGAAGGGAACGGCGGCAAGTAACGTAATAGCGGTTCCGTCCCTACGGACCTTTCGTAAGATAACGTAAAATGTGGCGGCGCCAACCCCTTCCAGCGTTTTCTAAACAGGCGCTAATCCCCACTCCTAAACGCGATATTTACCAGCTCGTTTCAAAAGTAATATATATTTAGAAACGTTGTAAGTAATCTATTAATAATATATTTATGATTTAACCAAAATAACGTTATATCATAAGAAGGGTACGATATAAACCCTAATTTGGTAACAGTATCTATCTAGGTTAATATTCAAAAACGTTATAAAGGAAATAAATCGTAAGGGAAAACCGGGCACGTGGTACATGATTTCGCCGAATCGTCGTAGTGGGATAAAAAGTCGCGGTAACTTTAAACAGTCGATAAGTTACTTATTCATAATGTTATAACATTTATAACCTATATTTACTACAGTATAAATAAAACTAATGGAATTATAAAGTAAATCTATTATAAACGAGGAACTATTTAAAAGCTGGAACAAAGTTATCGAGTTGAATTAAAGTCTTGCTAACTCCTATAAGCGACTTTGTATAAGAGTTACGCTTTTTTTTCCTTGAGGTCGATAAAATCTTCGGCCGAAATAAAACAAATTTTTATAATGGCCTTAACGTTAAAGCCGTTCGGATATTATGCCGAATCTTATGGGCAGGTACGGATACTATAGCCGTTCGCATCGCAATGTAAGTATAGCTCGAGGTTTTTATGACAGGAAAGTTCCAAGTAATTAATTTAATCGACGCGCCGCTTAAGAGCGACTCCAAAGGCGTTTACGCCAGTTATAATAATATCACCCTAGTTATCCCGAGAGGGCGCGTCGCTGCTGTTATTTCTATTACATAAGGCGCCCTTAATAATAATAATACTAATGTCGCCATAACGAGTACAGAGATTATAAAGGCGTTCGTTAATAAATTAGGCGCGGGTGACCTAATCGTTATAATCCGCGGGCATATCGAGGGGGAGTAGTTTGTTAACGAGTATATTATTAATAACTCCTTTTAAGATAGCGAACTTAGCGGTGTATTTCCAGGCTATATCGCCAGCTTTTATGAGCAAGGCCTTCCAAACGTTAAAAAAAACGTAAAATCGTTTGCGAATTCCCTACTTTATACTATTAAGCTGAGCGATAGCTGGTTTAGCCACGTTGAAGTCGTAATAGTAGGCGTTAAGTATAGATATAAAGCCGTTAGGGTTGCTAATATCGCCGTCACCTCCGCGAGTATAATAACTTTTTATAATAGTTTTCGCGGGGCGCTTCAACAATTAAACGATAACGTAAAAATAATCTTCTTTGGTACCAATAAGTTTCCGGTTTCGACGTAATTTACGTATTATCGTAGCTTTTTATAGAAGAAATCGTAGCTTAATATTGGAAAACCTAACCGGTTAGTCCAAAGGCTTACTTTTAGGTTGTTAAAGCTAGTGTAAAGGGGCGTTAACATCGTAGATGAAGTTAAAGGAATTTGAATTTTCGTCTTTTAGAAAGCTAACACGGTTTCTAATAAAAAGCGATATAACAATAACGTTGTTTGTAACGTATGTAGGGGAAACCTCATAAAGGAAATGTTATCCCGAGGACGTAAACGTGCCGATAACTTCGAATTGTCGGATTATATTCGTTAAAGCGTTTAGTACATCGGTGCCTTGTTATTTCAAATATTTAACGTGCTTTCAAATTTCTTAATTCCGTTCGATAAATTCTGTACGTAAGACATGAGTAAAGGGTTCTTATTAAGCCGTAGCGTAATCGTAGTAGGTTATTATGACGCTTTCAAGGTGTTTTTTAACGTGCGCATCGAGAAATTACTTTAGGACTTAAGGGTTTAGATTCGGTGGGTCGAAGAATAAAAATATAGTCTTAAGTCATAACCTCTAATAAATAGCTAAAACACCGTCGGGAAGAAATCGAGGTTTATATGTAAAGTGACTAAGGCCGGAACTTTCGCTTAATGTAGTCGGATTGTATTTATAAACCTAGATAAAGAAGGGGGAAAAAAGTCCTTACTAGGGAGCTGCTATAAAGCTAAGATGATGTAACCCTCAGTCACATGACGCGTAGAAGCGTGTCCCTATACGGCTTCCTCCCTACTCCAGAGCATCGAAGGAGCGTGTAAAATTACTAGGATTGGATCCCTAGTAATAATAGTCAGGAACTAGCCTGTAATAGTAAAGACCCTTATCTTTGCTCTAACTAAGCCCCTAACCCCTTATATATCTTTAACCTTCGTAATCATTACACTAATCATCTGTTTTAAGGTATTATTTCAGATACAGGGGTATTAAGGTATTCAATAGGAGGCTATTCATAGTATATATCACTGCGAATAGAAAGTATTACAATTACTAATTTTAATCGTTACGATACTTATAAGGTTAAAGTTAGCTTTAACCCAGGTAAATAACTATCGTTACTGAGAATAACGGTAGTTTAAATTGTTATAGGCGTAATTAAGTTTCGCATCCTTGAGTCTACTACCCCTTTTTTACTTTACTCAAAGGATATAAAGACCCTTGGCATTAACGTTGACGTTAACTTAGACAAGCTAATTAAAAACGGCTAGAGGTTTCCACTCGCTTTTAAATAAAAGCACCTATGGTTTTATTTTTAAGGCCCGGAGGCAGTGGTATTAAATCTGACAAAGCCGGAGATATGTGAGCTATACCGGCGTTTTAACCACCTAGCCATTAATAGGTTATATAAAGTCCTGAAGTCCGCAGGGTATAATGATGTGAAATACTTCATCTTGAAAGTCATTAAAAGACTTTACTACCACTACCAAACGTATATTCAAGCCCCCACGTATTTAGGTTTACATTAACAAACGATAAGGATTTTAACTACAAGATTTATATTAATATATTTTTCTTAAACAATAAGCCTATTCTTTGTATTATCAACTTCACAACCTTTTTTTATGGGGTAAAATTTCCAAAGTTCTTTTCAGCAAAATATGCGTGAAAAACGTTAAGAATGCTGTGAATCAACACGTACCTAGGCCTACCTAATGTCGTTGTCCACGATACCAACACTAACTTTACGACGACGCAGTTTCAGTAAAATACCAAGATAATGGGTATCTAATACAAATAGGTACCTGTAAAGGCCCACTAAAATATGAGGAAAGTTAAAAAGGTATACGCCCTACTTTACCGTGAATATAATATCCTTACACTAAAAATTAGAACTTTTACGAATCTGGGGGTAGGTCTATAAATAGTAATAAAAGGCTTCAATGACGTTATAGGCCCTAATGGTTTAATTCTAACACTACTGGTCTTTAGAATATACCCAAGCCTAACGAGTGAATCTCTGCCCTCAGCAAGTACTTAAAAACGTGCTACGGCCTATAACAAAGCTTTAAGAAAGTTACGAAGAAAATAGGCACGCCGCTATATCAATAAGGCCCTTCACACCAAAAACAGCCCTATAATAATCGATGTATTTGCTTTAACGTTATAAACTGAAGTCCTCGTATAACGGAAGCCGGGTAAATTAGAGCCCGTACAAAATATTAATGATCGCGAACTCCGAGATAATTGTTAAAACTACCAACGGTCTTATATCCTTTCGAATTACCTAAGTTAATCTTTACATTAAGACTACCGATGATGAAATCTTTTAAGCTAAACAACCGAGTTAATACGAACCTCTTCCATCCGTTATGGAAAAGTCGATAAAACGCTGCCGACACGGACAACCTTTAAAAAAACAAAACGTTATAAAGGAGGAATATATACCGGAACGTATATATAATACTACTTAGGTAAATAGGAAAGAGAAAGATAAAGAAAATTTAGCATTAAAGCTCCAGATATAAGGGATTATTAAAATCTCCAGTAAACTATTCAAAAAAGCGACAACGTCGAAATTGACAGCCTATTAATTTAAAAAGTTGTATAATTCGTGTCGAAAACCAATTTTAACCTTTCAAACCCAAATATTACGATCTGTAAGTCGAGGATTATTTACAAGGTTGGAGGCAAACCCACGGGGCCATCGTACGAAAAATTACGTTTGATCGTTTGAAAATATGGTAATAAAGGTAAAAACTGAATCTTTATATAATCGCCAACGATTTGAAGAATTAGCTAACCTTTGGTGGTCGCTTTATTAAGTTTATAAGTTAAGGTTCAAAGTAAGTTTACGTTTAATAACCGAGATATAGCGTAAGCCTACACGTAATTAACAATGGATTTATAACGGATCGTATTATTAAAACTGTTATAAGAACTCCGTGATATCTACCCTTTGGGTACGGTAATAAGTTATATTAAACCACTGTACGGATTGACTAAAGTAGGCGTTTACTAGTTTTCGGCCTAATAATCGTACTTTAAATCACAGATAACGATAAAGTATTTAACATACGACCCGTATTTACTAGTAACGTAAAAGAGGGACTTCGGCATAATACACATGTAAATTAATGATACCTTTTTCTTCTAAACGACCAATTTGTAATATTGTAATAATAAACGATTAAAGACTTTAAGTTTTAGAATTATAAACCGGTAGCGACGTTAATGAAAGACAGTTAATTTAACTTTAATAAATTGTTAATTCGTATCTTTGGTATTAATGCCGACCCCAACTTTCTCCAAAAAGGCTAGGGCGTTGTTTTAATTAAAATTAATAAGACTGACAAGGCCAGAAATCAACGGTAATTGAAATAGCGTATTCGAGGCAGTTATATTACTACTCTATGTTGACCGGAAGCCCTTTAAGACCTCTCCATCTTAATTTAAGCATAAGAGTCAACGGATACAGACTTTGACCGGCTAAATAAGAAGCTTGGGTAGTAACTGCGGAACTTAGACCGCGAAATCGATATAATCCTAATCGACCTTTTAAGGGCTTAGCTAATGATTTTTACGGACGTGTCTTTCATAAATAACATCAACTTGTCATTAGAAATCGGCTTTTTGATAACTTTCGTTAATAAAGACAAACGGAACATCTAATTCAATTTTATTTGTAACCTAATTTACTAGACCTTTATTAAGTATGAAAGGATTATGTGAAGCGTGTTGACATCGAAGGTCTACGGTATAATAGCAAGCTTTAAATTAGTTATAGATTTATGAAAAACTCTTAATATTATTACCGGGTAGTTGAAGATTCCTTCTAATCCGGTAATAATCTATACCGACTCGAAAAGCCTTTTTAAATACCTTTTAAAACTCGGAATCACTAGCGAAAAACGCCTAATGATTAACGTGATAGCACTTAGTAAAGCCTAGGAAGGGAGGGAGCTTAAAGAGTTCCAATAAATCTATGGCAAGGATAATTTTACTAACGTTATAATGAAGGTCTTACCAAATATAACACTGGAAAGGTTTATAAATAGCAATAAACTTACTATTCGTATCGAGGGATACGTTAACAAGCCGACCGTAGAGCCCAAATTACGTAATGGCGGATAGAAATATGTTGGCAAATTGAAAGACTGCTTGGGGATTGATAATAATGGTAACTTGTTTAAGTAGCATGATTAAAGTAAAGGCTTGTAAAAGCCTATGGCGGAAGAACTTTTTGTAGGAGTTAATCAACTCGGAACTCGGAGTAACGGAGCAATTGAGGTTAAATAGGGGCAATTTGCAAACATTTGGGTATAACCCAGTATGAAAGTCAATTGGAATTGATAGGGGGTACGAGGCCGCTGTTCCGAACTAACCGGAAAAGATTCGTCAACCACACTGGCGCGCGCGCACAAACTAAAAAGCCGCCAGTGTTGGAATAGTATTACATACAGTGCAGTAGGTTAACTTTACTGACAGTAAAGTTGACCGTACTGCAAGTGTATTGCTTTGTAGAGACTTACCACATTGGGTGTAAATCGAGTGCAGTACGCTACACTTTACTCTAGGGTACGGGCCAAGCAATCAGCCATACAAATTACAGTGCAGACCGGCTAGCGGTTTTCCAAACCTAGAACAATACATCCACCATCTGACTAATGCAATACTACTATTACTTTGAGGACCAATCGAATAGATAACGTTGCAACAATCTAAGACCTACCAACAATTATAATAATTCTATCTATACAAAAGCAATAAGAAAACATTCGAAAAAAGATTTGTAACTTTCAATGCGGATATCTAAAATGAAAACAAAACATTGAAATAGTTTCAAACGTTCAATTTATCAACGTTATGGATTATAAGATGTAGTTTATTAGTTTTTATAACGAAAGCAAAACGACATTTCAAAATTGGGGGTAGAAATCCATTAGATACTCCCAAAGAAATCTGGACCACAATCGTACTAAAAGTGGAAAACACGTTAATTTCGTCATTTGCATCGAAGTTATCCTCATTAAGAATATCATATTAATTATTATCGTATCTAAAATCTTATATATAAATACAACAGAAGTTAAAATTAATTAGTTGATTGAATGAAGGGTTGTAAATTAAATATTACAAGGATTATTGACAATTTCAGGACACTTATATTTGTTGAAACGATGAAGGTCTCTCTCATTATAAATGATACCCTTATTTGTGAAAATAAAACGAGTGTTATATATTTCGAATGATTCATAACTATATTCGATATTTATCATATTTTATACGAAATGATATTCAATTGTTAATATATTCATTAGCGGCAATTAATACTCAGATTGAGTGAGATAAGTCGAAAACAAAAGATTATTATAACGTAAAATAATGGTATTTTTCGAAAAATTGAATTTAAAAAAAAACTTCATGTTTTTTTATCAATTGTCGTTATTGCTTATAAAAATTGGAAGCTTCTGAAAAGGAAAAACTTGAACGATATTAAAAATGAAAACTGTTGATAATTGAAAAAGTTCATTCTTGATAAGTGGGTTTACGAATTTTGAGAAAAAAGTAAAAATATCAGATGAGTTTGAACAAAAATAAAGAGCCAAGAGTCTATTATTTTTATGAAGCTGTTCTTTTACGTAGATTCGGATATGATACCAAGCCTAAATTAAATTGAAACGGTCTAGTGAGTAAGTATCTTAGTTTCTACTATTTTTTCATCCATCAATTATAACAATAGTATTATATATTTTTATCTGTTCAACTTGTGGAAGATAACGTCTTTACACCTGTAAGCGATTTATCTTCTTATTTAGGTTCAACTTATTTACTTTCATTTCATTAGAATTTTTCCAACCGCTTTTGAAAACATTCATTTTCCAACTTTAAACTTGCAATAATACCTTAAAAATAACTGATTTTATTGTTAAGACCTTGGAAATTAGGGAGTTGTATAATCCTAATACTTTTGACATTTGGTATATGCATATAGATCGTAGGCTTTACGGTAATTACTATTTGTTTTGATGAAAATAATTTTGTGTCGTGTATTTTTCTTACTTTGATGTTTGAGAGTCCGTTTTTAATTTATATGAACCAAAAATTTCGTATTAAATCTTTATCTAATGGTATAGATTTTTCAATTTCATTATTTTCAATATTTATAAATTCATAATAATGCAAACATTGCTCAAAGTTAAACATGGTTACATTAATGTAATATATCATCAATTTTTATCATATTGCGACTTTTAATGTTGTTTCATTTTGTGTCAAAAACGACAAATAATTGTGGTTTCATCAAATGTAAACTTGCTTGTTTTTGAATACTTTCAATTTGTTTTTAAGTAATGCTTTGATAGCTAAATTTGGCTATTTGTTTGGTTTTTTTTAATATTCATACATCATGATGGTATAAATCTTACTTTGTTGTATTCTTTATTATTCATTTTTGTAATAATTCATTAATAAGCGAACGTTATAACAATATACACTAATAATAATAACATTAATTCTAACTAGAGGGAGAAGAGTTAATATGATAAAATAAATTATATAGAGTATGGAAATTGAGATTATTGGGTAAAAAGATGTCTTAATAAGTCAGTCAGGTTTGTTATAAACTATATCGGAATATTTCTAGCGGTTTTGGTTTTTCATGTAAAAGTCGTTACAGTTTCATAATGTTGAGTTATACACAATAAAGTGGAGCAATTTCATATTTATAATAAAGTTAAGGACTTGGATCAAGCTTAGAGATTTAGTTAAGTTGTTATGTATATTTTTTTGGTTGGTTTTAAACTCCAATGAAGGCGGCGTTTATACTTAATATCCAAACCGTACCCTATATTTATACCTATTTGTATAGTTATCGCCACTTTTTCACATACCAAAATTTACGAATTTGGGTTTTTATGGGAAATATGTTTTTGTTCGGAAGTAATAATTTAGTGAATTATTAATAGTATTTTAATGATTTCCGGCGGGAGACAAATGAATGATAATAATACTAGATTGACGTTTTGAAAGTTCGGGTTCATGATTTACAACTGGTAAGAAGTAATAAGTGAACTCATTAGCTATAAACTTTACCAGTTTTGCGTGGAAGTAAAAATACGAGGAATAAATAAAATTGAAATTTGTTAGGTATTAATATGTAAATTTGTTAATTTTGGTGAATGGGGAGTAAATTAAGATGTTCTATTATATGGTTCCGCCTCAACATAATTTAGGTTATAATAGACAGCCTATATATAATATAAAAGATCTAGGTAGTAATTTATTTGCTCATTTCTTTTTATTCGCTCCTATTAATTACATTAATAGAATTCTATCACTTACATTATGTACCCAATGATAGATAATCCCTTCACCATTATATATATATATATATATATATATATGTTTTGATAGCAGTCAATTATAGTATAGTCAAGTCAACTATATTTACAGTTAGTTGATTGTAGTGACTACAACTTGATAGTAATATGTGAGATTAGTTTCAGATCTAGTGCTGTCGATGCCCACTTCAAAGTGGAACACGGGTCAAAGCATTTAGGCATACAAATTAGTGTGCAGACCGGCTAACGGTTTGTTGAACTTTGAACACATCACAACTTTTAATGCAGCAGCAGTTACTTCAACCATGGAGATTCGAATCAAATACGTTAAAACGATAAAGATATCTATAAATATTTTTGTTGATTTTTACGCTAATACATCATAAGTCGATAGATTAAATGAATTATTTTATCTCATTTTGAAACATAATTTCATTATATGGCATAAGATACATTTGGTTTTTTTTTTTAAAAAAAACATTCTTTTTAATTTTTATTTCAAAAGTTTGAAAAAGCGGATGGCTGAATTTCGCAATTGATTCTTAGGTATTTCATACGTTATAGAAACTTGAAAAAAAGCCTTTTTTTGATTGGTATTGTATCATACCACAGTAAATAACTTTATATAATATTATAACAAATGATATAGAATTAAAATATGTATATAAAAATATCTAATAATTAGAATATAGTGTGGTGTTTTATTTAAATATAGCATATATATTTTGGGGTGTTTCAACAACTTTGGGTAAGGAGTTTCAAGTTGTAATCATTATTTCATATAGTTAATACTTTCGAATCAGAATTATTTCTAGGTTTCACAACGTAATTAAGACGTATTATATTTTCTAAAATATTATTTTGAAGTTGCAGCTCACATAGTTAGGTTTATTTTTATCCAATTTACTTCACTGATTTTAAAGGATCTAAATATTAAAATATTATTATATATCCTCATTAACGATTATATAAGTTCAAAATTAGATTTTTACGCGGTATTGCATTTTTACACTATTAATATTTGGAAGTATTTTCTCTTATAATAATTTCGATAAAGTTTAGTAAGAAGTTCATATTTTTTGATTAAATCAAGTATTTTAAGGTTACATTTCATGATTTCAATAATAAGGTTAAATTTTGGGAGGCTTTCATCGTTGCAACGTAGTTAATTAAATTGTGGTCGAAGTAACTGGTGTATTGTATTGCAGTTGATGATGTGTTACTTCTAAGTTTAGAAGACAGCTAGCTGGTCTGCACACTAATTTATATGGGCTACTGCTTGAATATTGTCCTAGTCCGAATTAGAAACTCTTTGTACTTAACTTGCATTCAATAAAGTCAACTTACAAATAATGCAGTTCAATTGCAGTTGGACAATGAACTTACAGTTAGTATAGTTAACTTAACCGTATAGAAATTGACTGCTGTTCCAAAATTAACATCTCAATACCCGAATAAATTTACTACGTTGTAAAAAAAGAGAAATATCTTTTGAAATAGGACGGATTTCAATAGAGATTTGTATCTAATACTACATTTAATGAAATTTATCACACATAGGTCTAGTTAGTAAAAATGTTTGAATATTTGAGGTAAAACACAGGTACATGAGGTTATGATTATAAGAAAAAAGTTAATATAAAGGGTATATGTCCAAACCGAAAATTTTGAATGAACCCGACAATATACTATGTTTATTGGAATATTAGTCAAATGCAGTACAGTCAAGTCAACTGTACTTACAGATAGTTTATTGTACTGACTGCAAATTGACTGCAGTTAGTGGGATTGACTGCAAGTCTAGTGCAATAGGTACCCACTTCAAAGTGGGGCATGGGCTAAAACATTTAGACATATAAATTAGTATACAGGCTGGCTATCGGTCTACCGAACTTAGAACTTACAATTCAGAATCAATTTTAATGCAGAACCAGTTACTTTAAGCATAGTGATTCGAATTGACTACATTATAACGATAAAAGCCTAACAATACTAATTAGTGCTTATTATTTTAAGCATAAATAAGCTATGTAGAAGGAAAAGTTTCTTTCTGGTTACGATTTACGTCAAACGACGGTTAGGATAGAGGAAAGATTTTTTCAAAAAGCTCCTATCCGTTGTGCAATTGTTCGCGGCAGCAATTAAGGAAGGCTTACAGTCTGTGTACTTGTTCGCGGCAGTTTATAAGTAGTGATAGTATCTATATTGAAAATACTAAGAAATTTTGATTGATTCTTTTTGAAGAAAAGCGTTGAGATTAACCGCCTAAGAGTCTTAAAGATTATTTAGTCGGAAAATTAACAAAAAGTTAAGTTGATACTATTACGGGTACTGCTATTACAAACTTTAAAGCGAAAACCATTAAGTTCCACAACCTTTAATGAACACTACCTTTGACGGCAAACTTACGACCCGACTTTCCTTTTTACCACTTTTTCCTCCTTTTACACTTTAATCTTCGTTAAAATGACTTTAAAATGTAATGGAATTAATGTCTTTACCAATTCTGTTAGGAAGGAAGTAATTATAGATTTCAGCGTTATTTTCAAGAACTATTATAAAGAAGACCTCTCGTTTTCGGAAGCGAATGAATACTTGCTAAATAAGAACTTTACTAATATAATCAGCTTCTACATTCTCGATTCAGACCCTATCGGAACCTTTTAAAGTCTAAAGGCGTATGATAACTATTAGGAATGTGTTAGAAAATGTAATTTTGATATGTAGAATATGGTAAACACATAAGTTAAGATTAGGTTAAAGACTGGAGTCATAAATCGAGGCTTCGATCTCCTTAAGAAGAAAGAAAAAGAGGGTAACCTGTTAAACATACTATGCGAATATGTTACCAATGAGAACCCTAAATGAGTTTACAAAGGCAAAAAAAAGGTATCGCTAGCGATAGCATCCCTTAAAGCCTTTATACACGTTCTTAAGTCCCTACTCAAGACCAGATAAGTGGTTAGAACCCTGTCGTTCAAGATTAACGAGTTAGTATTACTGGCTATGAAGAATTAATTAATCTACGCATCGTAAGCCCCCCAAATTCACCTGTTAATCAAGTAGAAACCTCTACATACCTATTAACATTGAGAGAAGTATTATCAAGTACGCGTAAATCTTTAATTCATTTTCATCTAAGTCCCTTAGCACGTCCATTTTTAGTAGGAAAATTATAGAAGGAGCAGCTTTATGCGCAAGCCTATTATGGATACGATTATTGTTTTTTCTCCTCCAAACTCAGAAAAAGATTACTATCTTTCCCACTCATACCAGCATCTTTCTTAATACCGGTCCAGGGATTTAAAGAGTTTTTACAACTAGTATATTACTCTTTCCTTTCTAGATGTACCTATGGTGGATACGGATTACGCAGTAATTACTATATTTTTTATAGTTTGGGGAGGAAAAGAGAAGTATAACGTTAAACCATAAAACTTCCTCGACGTCAAGTTACGCCCGTTTTTCAACATCTGTAGCCAGATAAGGGTTGAATTATCAGGCTATTACTCGTTTCCTAGTATCCTCACCGGTTAAATCGAGGATTACTACTTTCGGTATTGAACAAATTGTTCCTTTTTTAAGAGATTTACGACGGTTTTAAGAGTCATTTCGAATACGATATGAACCTCACGTAGTATTATGTAGATTGGAAAATTATTCAGTAGTTTTACCTTTTGGATCACAAGAAAGAAACGAAAAGTAAAATGGACTTCCTTAATTAAATGATTGATAGGCGAATGTTTTACCAACAAGTAATTGAAAATATAGGAGTTGGTGAAGGCATATTACGCCAGAAGGTCCGGTAAGCCGTCACGGGTTATAAAAACTTCGAATACACCCTCTAGTGCCTTGAAGCTACCTATAAAGGTTTTTTTTAGCTAGTTGAGGTTTTTATTCACGATTGTAATAGTATTGATGCAGATATTGACTGGTATAAATCCCTAAGCTTTAGAATTCAGCGACGGCGAAGAAAACCCCCCCTAGGTATATTACATTATCCGTAAGTACGGTAAACTAAACCAATACAGTTAAAAGAAAACCCGGACCTGGGGCCGCGACTAATACATTACATAAGGAGGAGGATTTTCATTCCAACTAAATAAGTTTTCTTCAAATATCAAAGGGTATTGAATCTGTGGTAAATAGGGTTATTAGTTAACGCGTTATGCGGTTGTTATGCGCGAAAACAAACGGATAATCCATGATATGTAATTCCCTTTTATTTATACCTAGAAATAATTTAAATAATGAAAAGACCGTAAAAGTATGAAGGTTAAAGAGGAGGAAAATAAATCGAAAATTATCTATTTATACGAAGATATAAGTACCAGTGTAAAAGCAATGTAATAACTCGTCGACCACGTATTTTTATACCTTTTGATAAGTAAAGACCCTTATCGCCGATATGACCATAAAGACACTAGCCTTATATCCCTGTTTACCATTATTGATCGATATGAAAAGCAGATATTTTAAGGTATTATATCAGACAATGAGATAGTTCGGTACTTAAAAGGAGGTTATTTCTAATTTGTTATATTTCGAAGAGATACCAATATTGTTTCGAAATTTAAATACGCGGATACCGATAAGTTTGAAGTTAGTTTTGATTTTGGAAAAGAAATTACTCGGAATTACATTGTTATAATCATCGTTAATCCTATTATTTTTCATATCATAAAATACATAACCCCTTTCCTACTCTATTTTAAAAATATAAAAAACCTCTGCCTTGATGTTAACGTTTAAACTAATAAATTGATTAAGTTTCAAAGTGGTAAACAGTTTTTACTTAACCTCAAATAAAGGCATCTATTGTTTCATCTTTAAAGGCTACAAGTAGTATTACTAAACCTAAAAGAGTAAGAACTTAGTTTACTATGTCTTCTATTTGATTACCCGGAGATTAATAAGTTAAACAAAGTTATAAAATCGATTGGTTACGATAATATGAATTTATTAGTACTGGAGGTCATTAAAAAGTTTTATTCATTACTACAAAATAAACCCAGAAACCCCCTTAAGGTTTAAGCTAACACTAAAGAAAAACTAGGACTTTAACTCTAATGTTTTCGTAAATCTATTTTACCTTAATGGTAAGCCAGTACTTTATATTATTAACTCCGTTATAGCGTTTTAAGGCGCTAAATTTCTTGAAACCATTACGGAAAAAGAAATATAAAAGTCATTGTATACTTTGAACATGAACACGAACTAAGAACCCTCTAATAAATTAATCCATAATATGGGAATGAAATTTGCTTCGATAAAATGTTGAACTATTATTAAACCAATGGGAATCCAGTATAAACAGATTACTATTAAAACAAATTAAGGTATTTATAAGATCCAAAGAGTTTATACTATCTTACAAAAGGTTTATAATATTTTTATCCTGGAAATTAAAAGTTTTACAAATTGAAAAATAGGGTTTTAAATAACAATAAAGAGCTTTAATAATACTGTTTACCATAACGAACCTATACCAACTCTACTAGTATTTAGTGCCAAACCATGCATAACCACTAAATTATAATTATTGTCAAACACCTTAAAACACGTTATATTAAATGATAAAGCCCTAAAAGAACTAAAAATAATAATAAGCACACTCTTAAATCAATAATACTCTTAACAATAGGAACGAACCATTGACAATAGATGTGTTATTCCTTCCTTTTCAAAGTAGAATCCTTACGTAGCGAATGCCAGGCAGATGTAATAGATATTATGAGATATGAAGTATCGCTAATCCAAATGTGGTAGTTAAAATCGTTAACGGCCTTATCACTTTCTGTATTACATAGGTTAAACTGTCTAAAAAAACAAATAGAATGGAAGTCTTTACGTCGAAGACCTCTAAATCGAGTGAATAAACGAATATAATCCCTTTAATCCAATCGTTGACAAGCTGATAGAATGTCAATGACATGCAAAACCACTGAAGATGAGGAAACACAATAGAGGCGGAGGACTATAATAAGGATTATAAGTCTGAAAAGGTATATAAAATGGCGTAGATATCTTATAAAGAAAAAACTAACGGAGAACTTGCCTTAGAGTTACATACTAAGGGTTTTATTAATACACTGAGCAAACCTTTCCAGGAAAGTAATCAGGTGAATATTAATGACCTTTTTACATGAGAGGTTATCCAACTTATGTCGTTAACGCAATTTAAATAGTAAGACATCATAATCTTTAAGTTGAGGATAGATTATGATGTTAAGAGTACAAATACGGACTATCTGTATGAGAAGTTGTTGCTAATCACTTGAAAATACGATAATAAAGGTAAAGATTGAATCCTTATTTAATCGCTTATAATCTAAAAAGTTAGCCAGTATTTAATCATCATAATTTCTGTTAACTTGACTACTAACTAAAGCATTGAGTTCATATTTAATATCATTGACATAACGCAAATATACACGCAATCTTCTATCGATCTTCAGAGAATTATACTACTATAATTTCCGAAAAAACTAAAGGACAAATTTTCGGCCGCCATAATAACACGTTACATAAAAACTTTATACGGATTGGCCGAAATGAATGTTTATTAGTTTTAACGTGTCAAACGTAATTTGAAAACAGGATAGGTATAAAGACTTTAATGTTCAACCTATATCTATTATTCACGCAGTGAAAAACCTTCGGAATCGTTAGCATACAAACTAATAATACCCTTTTCCTCGGAAGTATTTGGTTTATAGTATATAAATAACATATTATCGAAAAGTCAACTTTTTGGGAGTGCAAAACAATTAAAACTTTAACTAAAGGCATATAATTCAACTTTGAAAAATGGTCAAATGATATCCATAGTATTAAGGCTAGCGACAATATACGTGATATGTACATTAGCCTACACTAAAAAGGAGAAGATACAAGGTTAATAACGATTAACAAGGCTAAAGAGGAAAAATTACAACGATAACTAGAGCAGAGGGCCGATGCGGCCTACATTGTCACGCTATACAAGCCGAAGGTATCGTACAACCTATCAATTATGGTATAAGAATAGGACCCACAAAACAAAAACTTTAATAAGTTAAATAAAAAATTGAGTAGTAAATAGATAACAGAGAAAAGGGTATTAATATGGTTTTAATGGATTTAATGAAAGCGAAGTTAATAATCTTTACGAACAGCTCCTTTACCAACAACATTAATCTCACATCGAAAATGGGGTTCCTTATAATACTCGTCAACGAAAAAAGGTCTAATAGGTAGTTTATAATCACTAGAAACCTCGTAAACTGTATATCTGTCAATTACAAACGTATAATACAAAATGTACTAGCATCAAAAGTTTGCAACATAATAAAAGGCTTTAACATTGGTACAGTAACTAACGATACATTAAAGATTATTATTGAAAAGCTGAAATATTTCTGATACCTGTAATTCTACATACAAACCCCCAAAGCCTAGAGGAATACCTATTAAAGCTAGGTATAACTAATGAAAAAGTTTAATAAGAGATGTAATAACTCTAAAGGAGGTATACGAAGCCCAAGAAATCGATAGGTTCCGGTAAATCAGCGGCAAAGATAACGCAGTTAACTTCATGACTAAAGCCACGCCTAATAGTGCCCTGGAACGGTTTATAAATAGTAATACGCTAACCATACGAATTGAGGGCTACGTAAACCACCCAATACGTAATGTAGAGAAGTAGGGATACCCTAACGAATTCGAGAACTGCTAGGGTAATAATAGCGATGGCAATGATTGCAATAACAGTAGGTGAAACTACTGACAAAAGTTACGCAATTGGTGAAATGCGTAATACACATAAGTCAGCAACGAGAAATCTGTGTATGAGAGTAAAGGAACGAAAGGCTTGGAGATATAAAATAAAGGACCGCAATAAATGTTAATTTCAGTGCAAATTAACTGAAATTAACAGGGGTTCGGCTTATAGATTAAGGAGTAATTTCAAAGGTTGCTACTAATTAGTAGCCGGCCATGCTAGCGTATAGGTACAAAACAAAAAGCCGCTAATATTGAAATAGCAGTCAAATACATTACAATCATGTCAATTATACTTGCAGTTAATTAATTATACTAATTCAAAATTGACTGCAGTTTGTGGGATTGACTGCAAGTCTAGTACAGTAGGTGCTCACTTCAAAGTGTGGCACGGGCCAAAGCATTTGGTAATATAAATTAGTGTGCAGACCGGATATGGGTCTGCCAAACTTAAAACTTACAACTCAGAACCAATTTTAATGCAGAACCAGTTACTTATACCACATTGATTCAAATCAACTAAGTTGCATCGATAAAGCCCTAGCAACAATGTATTATATTAATGTATACCAAACAATAAAATCGAAATTTAAGTATAATATAAATTTCACCTCAATATTCTATTCGGAAGTCGATATTTTAAATACGATAATTAATGGTGAAATACTTCAAATTACTCGGAAAAATATGAATTACAAGATGAATAAAGACTTGATATAAATATTCAAAGTAATTTAACATATTTGTTTGATTTTGATAAATGCGGAAACAAAATAATCAATAAATAAAATAGAACTTGATGTTTCCTAAATACCTCTATACACACTTTCTGTTACCACATGTTTTTGATAATTTTATAGTTCATTCATGTGAATTATGCAAATATAATTGCACGGTAAGATGTAAAGGCAATATTCCGAGTAAAATTGTGTTTTATCTTCATATTTGAGTGCAATTATAATGATAAATTAATGGTAAACTTAATAAAAACCAAATTATTCAGATTACAAGTCAATGTTCCATATGAACAGTGATTATAATTAAAACTCAGGAGTTTCATCTTGGTGGGTATATTACGATACTGATTTTTTATTCAAATGATCAAAATTCAACTTTTGAAATTAAATACTATATATTATAGCTTTGAAGCCTTGTTAAATAAGATGAATAGTGATATCAAAGTAATACTTGATACCTCATATTGTTTCAATATATGTTATTTCGATATTATATTGTTTTCGATCTAAATTATAAAGTTTATCAATATGTTTTGAAATTAATACGAAGAAAAATCAAGAGTTGGGATGCAAGGTTTCGGTTGTGAGTTGAATGATAATTGTTTCGAAAATAGATGAAAATTTATTTGATAAAAACAATGAAAAGTAAAATATTTAGGGGCTTAAATACGCTGATAGATTACATATTCATTTTGAAGTTTCCTTAACAATTTATCAGTTTGGAGGAAATTTTCAATGGTTAATAAGATTCAGAGATATTCATCAATATAGTTGCTAAAAATACTTATGATGTGGGATCTATCCTTGACGGTGCTCTTTGACTGAAGCGTCCAATGAAAATAGATTACACGAAGGTAATTATATGAGTCGGATTAGAAAAACTATAATATATTTTAGTAGTTGTGAATAAATTCAATGACTTTGGCTTTAATATCAAAATTGGAAAAAGGAAGGCGTTTTTATATAATTACATATTAGAAACCTATTATCAAGATTTTAGGTTATATTGGTAGGATTTTAGTTGTTGCAACTATAGTCGATCAAAATCACGGTCATCGAAATAACTGGTGCTACTGCGTTGATTGAACTTCGATCTAAGTTCTGATTTAAGCATATTTTGGGTCGACCTACACCCTGATTCATATGAACTAGAGCCAAAATATACCCTATATTAAATAAACATATCTCAATTAACGTATAAACAATTAAAATCAATAATTATTCCCATACTATAGTTTTTTTTTTTATTCTCTACTAATACGTATTATAATACAAACTTCCAGTAATAATAATCATTCCACATATTTTTAACGAGTATTCCTCTATCTATCTCTACCAGGTTTGACATTTTAATGAATCTCAAATTACGAAAAAAGGTCCACAACTCCTAATATTAACCATACAAAATTCTATATATAAGTTTTATATAAAATATAAACAACCAATATATAACGAATACTTCCTTATTTACTAGTTGTTTTAAAAATGAAACAATTATCAAAATTACCCTGGAAATATTTCAATTTACCAAGATATACTCATTTATAATTATGACGTATTAATCTTTTCATATTACCCTCGATCCGAAAAATGAACCAATTATTATTTAAAAGATTTTTCAATGATTTATTCGATGTATCTTTGTTTGTAACGTGAACCAGGTTATATTTACGTTAAATTCATTCAATATTCATTTTACGAATCTATTATTCTTTTCTACAAATCATTGTAAATAACATCAACCTTTTTTCATTAATCGTTCAAAACTTCAAAAACATATAAAAACTAAAAAAACTTAATATAATTAACGTTAAAAACTGTTAAAAATACGAAAAATTCGATCGCAATTTTAATGGGATCGTTAATAACTATATATAGATTGAAGTCTACCATCAACTAAAGTTTCACAAATTCATATGCTATTTATAACCATTTTTAATTGGTGAATAATCATAAAATAAAGTTATCTGTGGAATTTAACTTCCTATTTAACTGATCCATATTAATATTAATGATCAGAAACCGAACTTATAAGGTTGAATAGACGTTATTGTTGGAATAGTAGTTAAGTGCAGTACAGTCAGGTCAACTATACCTTTAGTTAGTTGATTTTACTTAATGTAAATTGATTGTAGTTAGTTGGATTAACTGCAAGTCTAGTTCATTAGGTACCCACCTCAAATTTTAACATAGGCAAAAAAAAATTGGACATATAAATTAGCGTATGAACGGGCTAACGGTTTGATGAAGTTGGAATTCGCAATTTATCAATCAGAATTAATTTTGATGTAGTATTAGTTACTTTGACCATAATGATTTGAATCGATTATATTGTAACGATAAAGGCGTACTAATACTGATCAGTGCTTATTAGGTTTAACACAGATGAGTTAGGTAGAAAAAGAAAATACTTTCTGGTCACACTCTATATTGAATAGAGTTTATGATAAAAGAAATATTTTTATGAAGGGCCCCTTTACGTTGTGTTAGTTGTTTGCGGTAGCAAGTAGATAGGATTTATAGGTTATGTAACTGTTCGCGGCAATTTATAAGCAGCAACAGTATCGTTATTGAAAATACTAAGAAAGCTTTTTTTGAAGAAAAGCGTTGTGATTAACCGATAGAATTCTTAAAGATTACTAGGTCATAAAGTAAGAAAACTACTAAGTTAATACTGTTGAGGGTATTATTATTGCAAACTTTCAGATAAAAACGATTAAGTCCCACGACTTTTAAAAAATACCGATATTGATGGTAAACTTGAGGCCTAACTTCCTTTTATATAACTTTTTTTACCCCTATACCTTTTAATATTCATTACTATGACTTTAAAACGCTTTGGGATTAATGCCGTTACTAACTCTGCCAAGAAGGAACTAATCATGGCTTTCAGCGCCATTTTTGAAAATGACTACAACAAAGACCTTGAGTTTACAAAAGCTAACAAACTCTTCATTTGATTATCTCACCAACATAATCGGTTCCTACGTTCTCGATTAAGATCCTACTTAAATAGTTTAAGGCCTAAAAACGTATGATGACCTTTAATAATTCTTGAGAAAATCGAACTTAGATATGTGAAAGATAGTAAATAAATATGTTAATAACAAGTTAAAGACTAAATTTGTGTACCAAAGCTAAAACTTTATTATGAAAAAAAGCGAAAGGAGTTAATCTGGCAAACGTACTCTACAAATACGCTATTAATAAAGACCCTTAATATATTTTTAAAGAGAATGGAAAATGTAAAGCGATTGTTGGCTACAGTATACTTCAATACCGTCATACTTGTTCGTAAGGCTTCGCCTAAGTCCAGGTGAGTTTCTTAAACCATTTTACCTAAGATGAACGGTCTCATTTTATTAGCCATGAGGAATTGATTAACCTATACGCCGTAAGCCTTTAAGTCCATCAGTCAATTAATTAGTAACCTCAACGTACCCTTCAACAATAAGAGGAGTATTAACAAGTTCCCCGCGGCGGAAAACCTTGATTTCCCTGCCCTTAAGCCCATTAGCAAATTCAGTTTTAGGAGACAAACTAAGGAAGAAGCGGCTTTATACGTAAGCTTATTATGGGTACAACCATTGGTTTTTGCCCTCCAAACTCGACTAAAGGTAACTACAACACTTACTAACACCAATAATTTTCCCAATACCAATCTAGGGATCCAGAGGGTCCCTATAATCAATATAACACTTTTCGTTCTCGATATGTCCCTATAATAAATACGAATTGTGCGGTATTACTATATTTGTCAAGATTTGGGGAGGAAAATAGAAGTATAATGGTAAGCCATATAACCTCCTCGACGTCAGGTTACGCCTATTTTATAACATTTGTCGTTAAATACATGTTAAATTGTCAGGCTTTCATTCTTTGCATTCTTGTATTCTTACCGGATAAATGAAGAACTATTACCTTTGGTATTAAACGAATTTCACCTATTTTCGAAAGATTTACGACGGTCTCAAAAGTTAATTTGAATACGATATGAATTTCGACTAGTACCATACAAATTTTAACATTATTAAGTGGTTTTATATATTAAATTACAAAAAAAGAAACGGAAAATAAAAGATATTTCCTTAATCAGATATTCAATAAGTTCATACTTTACTAACAAGTAATAAAGAATGTGGGAGTTGGCGAAGGCATACTAGGCTAATAGGTCAGGAAAGCCGTTACGGGCTATAGAAAGTTCGAATACGCCTTATAATTCCTTAATAGCACCTACGAGTTGTTTTTAGCAAGTTACGTTTTTTGCTTACAACCGTAATAATTTGAGTCCTCAGCTTAATTAATATGGACCCCTAAGCTCCAAAGTTTGGCGACGACGCAAAAAAACTCTTCTAAGAATATTATATCAACCGTAAATACAGAAAGCCCGGCTAATAAGGTTAACGAAAGGTCCGGATCTGGGGATATAACTAAACTATATACGGGAAAGGGTATTTCTTTCCATTAAAATCTTTAATTTAGCCAAGTAAATTCTCCTTAAATGCCAATATATATTGGATTTAAGGCAAGTGAAGCTACTGGTCAATACGTTACAGTATTATCGAACGTAAATTAATAAAAGTAATATACTATATATAATTACCCTCTAGCTCCAATCGGAATTACATTCTACGTATCGAAAACATTGAAGGAAACAAAATTAAGGATGAAGAGAATAAGCTCAAAGTTATGGGTTAGTATAAAAATACTGGTACTGGTCTAAAAGAAATATAATAACTTGTCGACCACGCTTTTTTATACCGCTTAATACGTAAAAATTTTTATCATCGTTATAATGACGAAAATCATAGCTTTACATACCTATTTACTATTCGCGACTATTATATGATTTTTTCCAAGGTATTATATCCAATAATAATATAAAACGGTACTTTATAGGAGGTCATTCGTAATACGTTACGTTATGAAGAGATATCGATACCGTTATGAAACTTGACTACACGAATAACAGTAAAGCCAGAATTGTTTTTAGCCTTGGAAAAGAGATTTTTCATTGATATCAACTATCACTACCGTCGTTGATTCTATTATTTTACACATCTTAGAATCCCCTACTCACTTTCTTCTTTACTTCAAAGATATGAAAATCTCGGCGTTAACATTGACGTTTAGATTAATAAACTGATTCAAGTTTAGAGCAGTAAAAGGTTTCCACTCAACTCTAAATAGAAGTACCTCTGGTTTCACCTACCAAGGTTAAAAATAGTAGTACTAAACCTAACGAAGTCGGAACTTCGTTGATTATGTCGCCGATTTAATTACCTGGAGATTAATAGGTTTGACAAAGTTTTAAAGGCAATTCGTTATAAATATATAGACTTACTAATGATAAATGCAATTGAATGACTTCGTAATTACTGCCAAACACGATCCTAGACCTCTATGAGGTTCAAATTTACGTTGAAGGAAAATTAAGACTTTAATTTGAAGGCTGTTATAGAAATGCTTTACCTGGAAGGCAAGCCAATACCTTACATTGTTAACTTCGTTGCGATGTTTTATAATTCCAACTTCTTGAAGACTATTATGGTAAACGAAATATGGAAGGCATTATAAACTTGGTATATTAATACATACCTGGGATCACCAAATATATTAATTCTCAACAACAATACTATCTTTATCATAATATAGTTTTGAACTAATACTCAATCAATGGGAATTTAATGTAAACATGTCCCTTTTAAGGCTTATCAGTGTATTACCAAAGTTGAAATGGCTTAAGTTTTCTTATAGAAGGCTTATGATATCTTTATATTAGAAAATGAAGGCTTTATAAGTTAAAAAACACGGCTTTAAATGTAGGTAAAAGGTCTTAATACTACTACTAGCCCTAAAGATCATATACTAACTCTATTGGTATTTTAGGCCAACCGACGTACGACTACTGAATCCCCATATTAACTAAACACTCAAAACATTTTATGACATACAGCAAATACTAAAAGTAATTGAGGAAGGAATTGGTACGCCGTTAAGTTAATAATACTTTTAATACCAGGAACGAACCGTTAATAATATATGTACTATCCTTACCTTTTTAAAGTAAAGTCCTTATATAAAGAAATCCAAGAAAATGAGATAATCTATATAAGATTCTAGGTATTATCAAAAAGAAATTAGTGGTTGAAACCGTTATTAGTTCTGTTGCTTTGCGGACTATATAGATTAAATTTCATAAAACCTTTTTAAGTTGAATGAAGATCGCTACGTTGAAGACCCTTGAATTGAACGAATCAGTTAATATAATCCTTTTAAGCCGATCGTTAACAAGCGAATGGAACGTCGATAGCGTGGAAAACTATGTAAAATGAGAATATACTCTGGAAAAAAGGACGGGAATAAGGATAACAATGCTGGAAGGGTATATATAATGGCGTGAGTACTTAAAAAAGAAGAAACTGATAGATAATTTACCCTAAAATTATTTGTTAAAGGTATTATCAATACACTGGGTAAACCTTTTAAGGAAAACGACTGGATGTAAATTAACGGCATTTTTATATAAGGTTTTATTTAAGTTGTGCTATCAACGTGATATAAAGGTTCAATGTTACAATTCTCAAGTTGGGAATGATTTATGGAGTTAACAGAAAAAACACGAACCGGTCGCATAAAAAATTACGATTAATCGTTTCAAGATACGGTAATGAAGATAAAAACTAAATACTCATTTAATCGCCTATAATTAAATATATGAAACAGCGTTTAATTTTAGTAACTGTTGTCAGTGAAATTGTGGACCTAAGCGGTAAGTTTACATTTAATAGCCGGGATATAACGTAAACATACACGTCATCTTCCATAAATCTTCAACGGATTATATTGGTTAAATTATCGAAAGAATTAAGGGATAAGTTTTCGACAGGTACAGTAATACGTTATATCAAGCTTTTACCCATATTAGCTGAGGTAAACGTCCCTTGTTTTTTAAATTATTCAATGCATTTTAGAAATAGATTGTGTATGAATACCTTAACTTTTAACTCGTATCTATAAATTATGTTAGGTGAAAACTTGGGTATCATAGGTATATAAAATAATAATTCCTTTTTTCCTCGGAAATATTGGATTTATAGTGGCGGAACAGCATATTATCACAAATTTAGGTCTTTGAAATTTTAAGCTAATTAAAACGTGGCCTTAAACCACATGATTCAACTTCAATAAATCGTTAATTCTTATTAATAGTATTAAGGTTAATAGTACTTATGTAACGTATATTGACGCACGTTAGAAAGGGTAAGCTATAAACTGAATTATTATCGATAAGGGCGACAGGGCAAAATTATAACGATATTTGGAGCAAAGGGATCATAAAACCTATATTGTTACGTTATATCAACCAGAATTATCGTACAACCTATCTATTACGGTACAGGTATAGGAGCCACAAGATAAGAATTTTGACAAGTTGAATAAGTGGATTTAATAGGAATTGAATAACTTAAAGAAAGTAACAATATAGTTTCGGTAAACTTAAGAATCGCAAAGCTAATAATTTTTGCGAACTGATTCTTTATTAGTAATACTAACCCTAAATCATAAATCGGGGTTTTTATTATAATCGTTAACGAGGAAAGGTTTGATAGGCTGTTTAAAATTACTAGAAACCTTGTATATTGAATATCCGTCAATCGTAAGCGTATGATATCAAGCATATTGTTTTTGGAGGTATGCATCTTAATGGTAAGCTTTAATATCGGTATAGTAATTGACGATATGTTAAGGATTATTATCAAATAAATAAGGCTGCTTCCGATATTTGTCGTGATATGTTTAGACCTATGGAGCCTTTATAAGTACCTATTAAAGCTGGGTAGAACCAAAAAAACGTTTAATAATAAACGTAATGACTTTAAGGAAGGCATAGGAAGCCCGAATATCGATAAATTCCGGTAGATTGACGGCAAAGACAACCCAGTTCACGTTATAACTAAGGCTATGTTCAATAGTGTTTTGGAATAGTTTGTAAATAGTAATATTTCAACCGTACGAATCGAAGGATACGTGGACCGCTTGGTAAGTGACGTAGAGAAATAGGGATGCCCTGGTAAATTCGAAGATTTCTAAGGTAATTTTAGCGTTAGTAGTCGGTGAAATTACTGGTAGAAGATACGTAAGTGGTGGAATGCATAATACGTATAGGTTTGTGGCGAAAAACCTGTACACGAGAGTTGAGAAATGAAGGATTTGTAGATGAGGAATAAAGGGCCGTAATTAATGTTACTTTTAGTGTGAATTGATTAGAATTGATAGGGGTTAAGCTTTTGGATTAAGGAGGGATTTGAGAGGTTTTAATCAATGGGTAGAAGGTGAGGTTGGTGTGTAGGCACAAAATAAAAAGCCGATAATGTTGTAATAACAGTAAAATGCAATACAGTTAAATTTACTATAATTACCGTTAGTTTATTATACTTACTGTAAATTGAATGCAATTTATTGAATGACATATAATTCTAGTGTAGTAGGTGCCAACTTTCAACTGGGGTATAGGCCAAAGAAATTCGCTATACAAATTAACGTGTAGACCAGTTAGCAGTCTGCCGAACTTGAAACTTGCAACTCATCAATCAGAACCAATTAGAAAGCCCCAACGTTACGATCCCTCCCGCCGGTATCTATAGATAAATTTCGTAGCAACTAGGGTACTGATTTACGGCAGGTACTTCCTAGTGATAATACAAAAAATAATCAGAAGCAATTTCAATGTAGTACCACTTACTTCGACCACAGTAATTCGAATCAACTAGGTTGCAACAATAAGGTCTACCCCCAGTTATTGGAATTAAGTCCATCAATGAAAATGATTTACATGACTTCCTCAAGTTTACCAATACTATATTAATGATTTTATCCAAATTATCGATCTATTATTCAATACGCCTATTTAACTTGCTAATATTCCAATCTTGAAGATTGTTAATTTCAATCAAAAATAACCAATCAAAAACTTCTTTCCGTTATTAAAGTTTCGACATATAAACTTTATAAACCCGCTTTTAAAAGTATCGTCTAAACCTAGTATCATAGATTTTCATAATTTCATCCGAACCCTAAACTTATCCATTTCAAAGAGAACTTATGTACATATCACGACGTGTTCAATACCGTGGATATGAATTTAAGATCCTCGAATATTGAATTACGACACCTTATTCAACGTTTCAATAAATTTACACTGTGGAATTGGTAATCACTTTTTAATACATTAATCAAGTGTTGCAAAACTACGTGTTACTAAAAAATAATTATAGTTAATTTATGTTCCTTTTATATTTTTTGCTACCATTTTATGTAATTAGTAAATATGGGTTCAAAATCAACAATTTCTTGTAAAATTTGAATTTTGAATACTTTAAATACGTAAGAGATCACGTAATACGGACTTTTAGTAGTGTATCTACCAAATTTATGATAATGTAATAGGAATTAAATGGGAGGCGAATAAGTCATAAATTTATAAAATATTTTAGCTATTGAAGGTTAAGTAACTGCCTATGTTAGTAATGAAAGTAGCAAAAATTATAAATATTAATTATTGGTTAATATTCTACAAAATAAGCTATTGCATAAAGATACAGTCTTTGCTTCCATCATTTTATTGATACACGATCAATTTCAACGTTGAGAGCAATTCATTCTTGATTTCTATATTTATTTGATAAAATATTTTCAACTTCACATTATTACATTTTCGCTATTGAAAAATGATTAACTGTGAAAATCAAACTACACTGCAGGTAATAAATCAATCGATATTTATTTGATCACCTTCTTGGAAAAAATGAACTGAAGTATTAATGATAAACTTAATATGAAATCCAACAACTAATTCACGGTATTACTTTTGTGTTCACGTAATCAATTCTTTATTATATATCTGGGAAAATTCATTGTCTTCGTCTTGATTACATCATAGGAAATTTTGATAATATAATCCAACTTAAATAGGAGCCGAATTAGGTATAAGTTTACAAAATATTGCAGTGATTGGAGGTCAACTAACTTCTTGCCTTATGAATCAAATTACTAAAAATTACAATCATTAATCATTAGTCAGTTTTCTATATAATGAGCTATTTTGTAAAGATACAGTCCTGAATTCCATTATTGTATCTAGAAACGATGGATTTGAACTTTTGGAACAATTGATTCTTAATTTAAAGCTTCATTTGATGAAATATTTTGAACTTGAGATTATTATGCTTTTGCTGGAATATGATAAATTATGAAATTAAAATCACGCGGAAGGTGATGAATCCATCGAGTTTCATTGAATCATTTTTTTTGGAAAAACTTAACTAATATATCAATAATACCCTTGATATGAAATATAAAAATGAAGTTACGGCATTACTTTTGTTTTCACGTACGCTAAGCTTTATTATATATTTATACAACTTCATGATCTTTTCTTTGATTTCGTATACTACGTTTTATAAATTATCCACACCATTGACACTTAATTCACTCGTTGACAACCGGAGTTCACACGTTTTTTTAACTAATTCATTTAATTTAAAAATATTAAGTATTAGGAGCCCTATAGTATAGCTTAACTTGAATCATACTAAAATCTACAAAACTGTTAATAGCTTCAACTCAAACATTGAAATTAGTAATACTGAAAATCTCCTAAAAGAACATACTATCTGCCTGGTTCTATCTACAGAATAACTCTACTTTAAAACGGTAAAAATGATACGTTTGTTGTATACGGACCGTTTCTAGCATTTAAGGTGTCATTAACTCAACAACTTACTAATTTTTTTCGCAACTCTATCAATACTTTTCCATATAAAGTTACCTTCTTTTAGTATTTTCAATGATAAGGATAAATTTTTTATACGTAAATAAATTTTAAGGTTAATATTGTTGTTTTATCGCTTGATTACTGTTTAAAATCTTGCTTTGAAAGATATAAAGTCAACAATATTCAAAATGAACATTTTATAAACATTACATAATAACGATTATAAACATTTTGTTGGTAGGCCTTAGAAGTTGCAACGTTGTCGATTCGATTGGTCTTCGAAGTAACAGTAGTATTGCGTGGTCAGATGGAAGATGTATTATTCTAGGTTTAGCAGACCACTAACCGGTCTGCATTGTAATTTGTATGTCTAATTGCTTGGCCCGTGCCCTACAGTGAAGTGCAGCGTACTGCACTCGAGTTATACCCAATGCAGTAAGTCCGCACAAAGCAATACACTTGCAGTACGGTCAACTTTACTGTCAGTAAAGTTGACCTACAACACTGCATGCAATACTATTCCGACACATTTCATATTTTAATACCTGAATAAACTTTAACGGGCACTCATTTACACCATGGTCTATAATATTCATATCAAATTTCAACTTCAATATAATAAGGTTAATGCTAATATTATAGACTCTTATATTCGAAAGTCTTAGGTATGCGTTAATTCATAAGTGCGTAACGTCTCTCAAATTTCCTTCATCTTAATAGTTTTCAAAAACTCAGTGCCTTGAAGTGACGTCATTAAATCTACAACATGTCTTGAAAATTGACTATGAAAATGAAATTCGTTGATAAATGGTAACAAATCTATTCAATCGTTTTCAACGTAAAATAATCCACATCTTTGTATCCGATGGCCTTAAAAACTATATATGATATATCAAGACTGTGTAATCAAATAATTTATGTAAATAACGTAATTTTGACTCCGTTACATTCACTAACTTCTCTTTTTATTTTGAATAAATAAAACCATAAATATTCATTTTTTCAAACGAAGGGAAATCCTTAACCATTATATTTGACTGATTGATTCATTTTAACATCAACATTAACTCCAATGAAATTAATATCATTTTCGTCAAAAAGAGATACAAAATCTCAAAATATGAACAAAGAGAAGTCCAATAATTGTAAACATAATAGTTGACCGAAGCAAAAAAAAAATTATAAAAAGAATAATCGTAAATTAAATATAACTTCAAATTTACTGAAGTCCTTACAATTGATTTCCGTAACTATATTACTATGATATCGCAATATTATATGCTAAAAATAACCTGCCATTGAATATTGAGCTACCCCAGTATCAAACATAATTACTCAAAAAAGTTACTTCGCATAAAAGTTATGAAAAGTAACAAAATATATAGATTCGAGATTATACTAAAAATACTAAAACAAATTACCAATCAGGAGATACTGAAAGACGTAATCAGTTCATAACCATGATACGTTAGGACCAATAACAATATTTTGATGTAAATCGCTGAACTTGAACACGACCATATCCTCCCAATTATCGTTTCAATTCTCGCAGATTGTAATGTGTCCAACGTATTCCAAATATAGAGTGGCAAGATATCAATTGTAATATATCATTTTTTTAAAAAAAAAGTTTAGTAGTAATGCAGCGTTTTCACTAATATTTTATTTTATTACAAATCCAACACCTTTGAGTAATATTTTAGCAACAATATTAAAGGTCAAATTAATATCTGGATATATTTACTATCTTCTTTTGCAATTCCACTTTTGATCTGAACCTTTTTTCATCCAAATTATCAGAACTTTCTATATTTACGATAGATATAATATACAAATACAGGATCTTTATCTCTATCATAATTAACAAAGTTTAAAGGGACTGTGACCGGAGCTGTCGCTCAAGATGGTCGGATTCTGTCTATAAAACTCGATGAAGATGAAGAAGGAGAAGTCCCTACTAGGGAGCGGCTAAAGAGCTAAAATGGTACAGCTCTTTCCCGAGTCATGTAACGTGTCTTCAAGCGGCTCTCTCCCTGCTTTAGAGCATCGTAGGAGAAAGTAGAATTACCAGGATTGGATCCCTGGTAAATACTAGTTAGGTACTAGCCTATAATATTACTACTAAAGACACCTTTGTCGTTTCTTCCCCCGTAATTTTTTTTTTGTAATGTTGTAGTGTAAGGCGCCATATGTATATGGAAGGTACGCGCGCTTTTTAGAATAATACGGTTCCGTGTCGAAGATACCAGGCTAACGTTATGTAAAAAGGGTTTTAGCGCCCTCCCTTTCCCGTAAATAATCTGTAGAATCCCAATTGTAAAAGATAAAACTTCTTTTTTCCCCTATCCTTTAACTTTTCCGTATAATAGTGTTAGTATTTATAATTACTAGTATAGCATTTGTTTGTTTTGCGATTTTAGTAATCTTTTTATTTATTAACGTTAAGATGAATCTTTAGCTTGCCGCTGAAGTAAAGAAAGTTATTAGAGATATGGGTTACATATTTTGGAGTTGCTTGGTTTTTGTTAACGAGTATGAAGTATCCTACCCTAAAGGCTACCAATATATACCCTAACAAAACTTGAAAATAAATATGTTTAGAATGCTTTTATAAAATAGCGTATAATCCCAGGAAGTTTTTCCAAAAGACTAAAAATAGGTGGTTTTAATAGCCGCAAGGGAGCTGTTAACAAGTAGCTAAACACTAGGGTTCGATGTCGCCTTTGTTCCGTTAGAGCTACGGGTCGTAGTTTTGGTTATACATATACATCGCTCGATCTAAACTCGGATATAAATAAAGCTGTCGAGGAGTTATCGGAGACGTATTTGGTGTTCGACTTTTAAGACCGGGGTAAGTTTACATACTATAAGCCGCTTCCTGAGTGTTAGTGAGAGGTTAAAAAGCGTGTAAACTTAGATAATCGCAGTTAAAAAGGTTATGGAATTCTGTCTCTTTATGTAACATAAGGTTAATACCTGAGAGGGGGGGGATTTTGTCTCCGTTACTCTTATACGGTTCGGGGGCCTGCGGGCCGTGTAATTAATAAAAGAGAAACGTAATTTTGAGGTAAGTTTTTTATAAAGTTAGCTTAGTTTTTTAAAACGTTCGTTTAGCTTGTGGTTTCTATAAAAAAAAGCCAAAAGTCGTTGTTGATTCGAAAATGGTCCAAAGGGAAGCGCCGTCTATCAACGGCTTTTTTCATACGTTATTACGTAGCCGCTATTACGGTTTTTGTAAATCTTATAGCTTCGCGGATCCGTTAAATAAAGTTTTTAACCTTTACGAGTGGTGTTATCGTCGAAACAAAAAAACGTTATATTGGTTGGATAAAATTAACGTAATAATTATAGGTTATAAAAAACGGGTTAATATCGATAGTCGTTGTATCCTTATCATTTAGTGCCATTCAATAACTGGGTAATGAATGGTTTTGGTCGATTTATATATAAACGATAAATAAGCGTAAATACGTAAGGACCTTTTAATTTGAACGTTCGGTTACGCCGTTAGTTTCGGGGTAAAAAGTGGTGTTTAGGCGTTACTCCATCTTAGTTAAGTCGTAAAGTCGTTTTAAAAACTTATTAGTCTAATTCAAACCACGGTCAATAATAAACGTATGCGAACAACTATAAAACCGTTAATAATAATTAAGAAACCGTTTCGTATAAGTTTCGATGTTTATTGTAATTCTAGTCTTAAAGGTAACAGCTTTATTTAAACGGTTTATAATAATTATAAGGTAACGTGGGTCTCTTTTGTATTTTTATGGTAAATTGACTATAAAGTCGATGGAAAGCTCGTTTTCAAGCCATTTAAAAATCGAAAGGGGTTTGAAAACCCTTTTTCGACGGTGTTCATAATATATTATACGGTTATAAACATTATAGTTACGATAAAAGCGACGGACCGTACAATATAAGTTTAGTTGAAAATACGTTTTGAAAAGGATAACGATAGTAATGTTGCGGCTTAGATGGCTGGTAAGGCGTAAATTATAAGTAGTTTGAATTAACGCGGTAATGAACGGCTCATAATCAGGTACCTAAATGCGGTCGCAAAACCTAAGAATTTTATTGTCGTTTACCCGGTATTTCGAAATTAAAACTTTTAATGTACGGTCGTTGTCGATACGGATATCTGTTAGTAAGTGTCGGTCATTTATACGTATCGTAAATATTATGCGGGGGTAAATGGTATCTCGTATGATAACGGTATCTTAATAAATTTAAAAGTCAATGTTAGTAAGTTGTTTACGGCTTTTTAAAATGAATTGGCTGGCGACGGTTCACGAAAGGATATACGTATACGGGAGCGGCTTAAAAGCAGACTATTTGGGGCGTAATAACTGGAGTTTTAGGCCTAGGTAACGTGAGTCTAAAAGGCCCTTAAGAATATCTTAATCTCGTCGTAATAATGTATCAGGTCGTACGTAGTCTGTTACTTTGTTGTATATTAATCGAAAACAAAATTACGAGAGGCGATGAAATTAGCAGATTATCATTTAAAAAGTCTCCGTGTCGTTATATAGTATTTTAAGTTTTTATAATCCGTTAGGATAATAAACGGGCACGTCGTACTCTGGAACTTCGCATTTTATATTTTTAAACAACTTATAATTTTAAATAGCTCTTAGTCGTATATTTTGTAATTGTATTCAGTGGCAGACATACGACAGGAGTAATACGTTAATAGGCGTAGTTTACCGTAGTCATCGCGTTGAAGAAGGCAGTCTCTTAGGGCCTAATTAAAATAGTCGGCTTCGAAAAAGGTATCGCGGTTAGGATTTTATAAGACGAATACGGGTTTGGAATGGAAGTAAAGTTTAAGACGTTTGAAAGTAGCTTTTTTTAAGCCCCTAAATAAATGGAGTACCTTTACGGGTTAATCGTAATAATGGTCCGATAATCGTCGAAAAGTCATGGATAAAATAGCGATAAAAATTTGCGAATTTTAAAAAGCCTTATACCTTTAAAACCGTCGTAAAATCTGCTTATTCTCGGATAAAGCGTAGTTTTTATGGGTTTATACGGACGCTAACGCCGACTTCGATAACGAATTCTAGGTATTTAGTCTTTTAAATGCCGAACTCGTATTTAGAAATATTCTAGTTAAGTTCAGCAATATTGAATACATTAAGGATTTACTTAACTTTAACTATATAAGTGTTAAAAGTACCGTTGAAGTAAATGAGGACATTGTCAAGGTGAACGAAAGGAAAAATATTGATGAAAGAACGTAATAAATTATTAATATACTGTTAAAAGGTAACGGGGACAGTAAAAAAGCCGGAGGGCGTAATAAGCCACTTAAAAAATTTAAAACGTATACGAAATACAATTTTTCATTTACTTTCCTTTTTAATCCGAAGTTTGTAAAAATTGGCTTTAATATTAAACTTAGTAAATTACTTAAGTTATACCATATTTATAGTGGTTTTTTTAAAAAAAAAGGAAGCGGGTAACGATTTTCCTTTCTGATGATATAAAGCTTAGAATAATCGATATAATATATTAACCTTTTCCCGGTTTTTCGAACAAAAAGGACGAAGGAGTCTGTTAAAAAACTCTTTAATTGAATATAACCTTAATTAAGTCGTTCGATTAACGTTTTATGTAATACGAAAAGCTTTTTACACGATATACCGTATAAAGAACCGTACGGTACTTTTAAAGGTTAGCCTTAGTTATTAGTATTAAGGGGAATTTCGTAATCCGTTTTAAAAGATTAAAGGGGTAGTTTATCGTCGAGAACTTTGTCGAATGAAGGAACAAATACCTTAAGATTAATGGGAAGTTTGTCGTAAACGAAGATAAATGATTTTAGGTTAAGTGTTTTATTAATATCTTTAAAGGAAACGGCGGCGAGTTACGTGGTAATAGTTCGGTTTCTATAAATTTGTCGTAAAATGGAGTAAAATATAATGAAGTTAACCCCTTTCGACACTTTTTGGATGGGCGTAAACCATCGCCTTTAAATACGGTGGTTACGGGTTCGTTTTAAAAGAAATATTTATTTCGCGACATCTTGAGTAATTTATTAGTATTTTATTTAGGTTTTACCGAAAATAACGTTATATTATAAGGAAGGAACGATATAAGATTATATCTAGTAACGGTATTTATTATAATCGACGTCTAAAAAGTTATAAAAGAAATAAGTCGTAGGGTAAAACCGGGCGTGTAAAACGAGGTTCTATCGAGTTATCGTAAAGGAATAAAAAAGCGGGGTAATTTTAAGCGGTTAATAAGTTATTTACTCATGACGTTATAATATTTATAACCCATATTTAATGAAGATTAAATGAAACGAATAAAATTACAAAGTAAATTTATTATAAACGGAAAGTTGTTTAAAAGTTAGGGTGGAGTTTTTAGGTTCAATTAAAGTTCTGTTAATTTTTGTACGCGATTATGTATAGGAGTTACGCTTTTTCATTTTCTAAATTGATAAGGTTTTCGGCTGAAGTAAAATGGATTGTTAGAACGGCTTTGCCGTTAAAGCTGTTCGGGCGTTACGTCGGGTCCTATAATCAGGTACGGATCCGGTAACCGTCCCTTTCGCAACATAAGTATAACCCGAAGTCTTTACGGCGAGAAAGTTTCGCGTAGTTAACCCAGGTGACGCGCCGCTTAGGAGCGTCTTGAAGAGCATTCATATTATTTACAATAAAATCGCCCTCATTATTTCGAACGGGCATATTACCGCCGTTATTCCTACCGCGAAAGACGTTTCCAGTAGCGACAGTATTAATATAGCCGTAATGAATGCGAAAATTGTAAAATCGCCCGTTGATAAGTTAAACGCGGGCGATTAATCTATTGTAATCTTCCGGTATATATAGGGGAAATATCGTATTGGTAAGTGTATTATTAATCGTTTTTTTTTAAAAAAAAAATAACAAGTTGAGCGGCGAATTTAGTGGTTATATCGCCGGTTTTTACGAACAAGGCCTTTTAAACGTTCAAGAAAACGTAAAATTATTTACAAGCTTTTTACTTTATATTCGTAAGCGAAGCGATAGCTATTTCATCCACGTTAAAGTCATAATAGTAGGCACGAAGCATAGTTATGAAGGTGTCGGGGTCGCTAATACCGCTGTCGCCTCCGCAGGCGTAATCACTTTTTATAACGGTTTTCACGGGTTATTTTAACTATGAAAAGATAATATAAAAGTGGTTTTCCTTTATACCGATAAATTTCCGGTTCCAACGTAGTTTACATATTATCGTACCTTTTTATATTAGGAATCGTAACTTAATACCAGCAACCTTAACCGGCTAGTTAATTGGTTTACGTTTAGTTTGGTAACGCCTGTCGAAAGGGACGCTAGTATAGTAATTGAAGTTAAAAGAGTCGTCATTATTTAGGGAGTTGGCGTGGTACCTAATAAAAAGCAGTATAATAACGGCGTCGTTTGCAACGTATATAAGGGAAACCTTTTAAAGGGGAAGTTAATTCGAGGACGTAAACATACCGACAGTTTCAAGTTTTTGCATTATATTTGTTAAAGCGTTCAATGTATTGGTATTTAATTGTTTCAAGTATAAAGCGTATTTCCGAGAAACTTGGTTTTATTCGATAAGTTTTATACGTAAGACGTTGGTAAATCGTTCTTATGAAGTCGTAAGATGATCGTATTAGGTCGTTAAAGCGTTTTAAAGCTTCTTTTTAACGCGTGCGTTAAGGAATTTCTCTAAGGCTTAGGGGTTTAGATTCGGTAGGTTGGAGGATGAAAACATAGCCTTAGGCTATAACCGCTAAAAAAAAAGTTAAGATACCGTCAGGTAAAGGATCGAGGTTTATATGTAAAGGGATTATAACCAGAACTGTCGCTTAAAGTGATCGGATTTTGTTTATAAACCTCGATGAAGAAGAAAAAGAAAAAGTCTCCTCTAGGGAGCGGCTATGGAGCTAAGATGGTACAGCCCTTTCTCCAGTCATGTGACGTGTCCTTAAGTGGCTCTCTCCCTACTCTAGAGTATCTCAGGAGTAAGTAGAACTACCGGGGTTGGATCCCTGGTAAATACTAGCCAGGCACTAGCCTGTAACACAAAGTAACTAACTTAAATGAATATTTGATATAAATTCGGCTTATATATCATTACTAGCATAAATAATAACCTTAATTAGCCAAAAGTAACATTTGAACCTGGAATTTGGTTATTATAACACATATTTGAACTTATATACACCAGTAATGACCATATGAACTATCCTACATAATATACATTATCTAATGTAATCGTTTCCCATTATCGTTTCAACATAATCAATTTGTTTAATATTGTATCAAAGATATCTATTCTTGTTTCCTAATTTTTCTTATTGAATTCTATGGTTTTACATCACGTTATGACCCAATTTAATGATATAAAACAAGGTGGATATCATACTTAAAATAGCTTTGACTGCTGTTATATTTTTGCGAAATCACTGAATAATCACGAAAACATTACATAATACTCCCCAATTTACCTTATAAGAATATTGGAAAAAGAAAGATAAAACGGAATGACGGAATGTCTATTGAAAAAAACATATGAAGAAAGTACACTATCCTAAATTCAACAAAATTTTAAGAATTACTATTTTATTTCTCTTTCAAAACCGAAATGTTTTAAAAAACAGTAATTCATATATAATCCACATTCAACATCGGTACGATTTTAGATATGAAATTAAAATATTGATTTTATCGTTTATATGGCTTCATTAATAGAAAATATCAAAGTTGAGAATACTTACTTATAACTTGACTAAAGAGGTAAAAACTTATGATAAATCTAGTAATGAACTAGCATATGTATACTTATCCTTTTCTATACTTAAATTGATAACAATAATAATTCATAGTGTTTTGGGGGCATTAATTCGCCATTGAGCCTTTAAATCTTGATGTTTCAATCTACGAGTTATTTAATAATTAATCAATCAAGCTCATAGGAATTCTTTTAGCCGCATTTTATGCATTGTGTACGCGATATCTTTCACACGCGTATTAAACGCTTCTATTATCTATTGGCTTATTTGCACTACCAAGTTGAAAAGGAATAATACCTAGAGTTAAAGGGTTAGAAATTTGGATTTAAGGGACCTTATCTTAACCAAGCTCTAAAACTAAATTCCACAAACGTATATGTAAACGGTTTCCAACAGTATATTATTATTTACATATAGCATTAAATATAATGGATTTTCGTTTATAACAGGCTATTTGAAAACAGAAATCGCGCTAGCAATATTATAAATATATGAACTAACATAAAAATGCTGTATTAAGAACTACACAATTTTTATACGATCATATTAGCCCTTAAATCAACCTTAATATCTATCTTCTTTTATATATAGATTAACCAGTAGTAAAAACTCTTACAGATGACAATATAAACGTTTCTTTCATTGTTTATATTGAAAATATTCAATTTAAATCTTTGAAATAAAACTATTACTTTATAATTAATAAAGGATTCATTAGTATATTCGTTGTTAAATTAATATAATTACATATCATCTATAACATCTCGAATAATTTTCGTATCCAACCTATAAATGGCTTATTCATCATCAAGTTAATCATTATATTTGATTAATCTTTTGAATGTGTTTGTTTGATTAAACTCAAAATATCAAAAAGATTATTCCATTAGTTAAAGATAATGTTGTTAACACACTTTTAGAATTATTTTCCCTAAAAATTACGGATAAATAAAATCAATTGAAGTATTTGAAACTTAACAAATGTTTTTTCATACGATTAACCATACCTACTTGTAAAAACTGTATCTCTCTTTTTGAACTGGCTTTTCTGTAATTCACTTTATAAATCATTAATCAGCATTAGTAATACTTTAGTTTCCCCAATGGTAAGTGATTTAAAATTAATATAATCTAAATAACTGGTGATATTTCGTCACTGAAAGTTGTGTCCAAGTTTTTACTGAAGCATGTTGCTAGTCGACCTGCGCCCTAATCCCTATAGTCAAAAACTTGGTCCGTGCTATGAGTTGAATTGGCACACAATGATTGACGGGAAAACAATTCCAGTAGATAATTGTTTCAACAAGCAACCTGAAAATAATTCTTTTGAATTATCATTTTTATTTTTAACGTTGACAAGTCTGTATTTATCTTGTTCAATATTGGTTTAAAGTCCCGTATAAACCAGTGTATTTCAATTGGTTTCATGAAGACAATTATATATTCAAAATCATAAAATGCGGATTGAAGTCATAAGGTTAAAAATAGAATGACGAATGACGAGATAAGTAGTTTTTAAACTTAACGGTGATTCTGAAAAATGAAAATAACCGCCCTTCCAAAATTATCAAATGATTCAGTCAAGTTTGTCGCTCAAGGAGATAGGATATTGTTTATAATCTCCAATAAAGAGGGAAGAAGAGAGGAGGTACCTGCTATGGAACGGCTATTAGTACAAGTAGTTTATAGGCAACTAGTTATTTATCTTATAAGTAAAGACAAATATAGCATATTCTTGCCAGTAGGGACGAATCGGATGAAGCGTATGAGCTAAATAGTAAAGCTTATATACTAGGGCTAGCTTCACAGCAGGAACAAGACAGGTATCTAGCTCGTAATATTATTCCCGGATTATCCGTCGTTGGAGCCTGCGTTTTTGTCTTTAATTATCGAACAAAAGGATATCTGCGGTAATAACATGAGTGCTGTTATTATTTCCTATAAATGAACTCTCCCTTTTTATTCAACTCTTTATCAACTTTTTCTTTTAATAATAAATTTTAATAGCAAGAATTTTTAGATTTTTTTCTCCGCCTCCTTTATCATTCTTTCTTCCCCCTCTCAACATTTATCTGGTAAGTTCATCCACAATTGCGGTTATTAACGTAGTATTCCATGCCGCCTTTAATAAGGCCATTTTTACGAAAGTTGATGCTTTTTATTTTTTCTTAGGATTTGTTAACGAGTATCCAATTCGTACTTATCAGGCCTATATTATTCTATTTAAACAATATATGCTAACAACACTGTTTTGAATATTTAAATTGTATGGTTGAAATCAACCAAAGGTTTATGTTGATACCTAATACAAATATACCATTAACGTTAAGTAACAACTTATAATTTACTAATAATAGGTCCAAATACTATTACTAGATACCGATTATACTCAAATGAAAGCACTGGCACAAGTTCCAAATACAATATATTAATATTGAACTATCTCTTCAAATTACCGAAGTTATCAAAAGGCGATGAAAAACATATTTTTCGTTCAACGTCTCAAACCGAAATAAATAGTTCCATTGTCAAACTAATTGTCTTGAACTTCATGCCTACCAACTGAAAAAAATATTAAATAACGAATATAATCAGGTTATAGATGCTAAAGAGGCAAAAAAATTCGTTGCGCGATATAACATAAAGTCGACTAGCGAGGCAACGACATTGCAAGCCCCGTTATACCTACCCTACTAACTGGTTATTTAGCAATTGAATGCATGAATAAAAGGTTTAAAAACTATATAAGTAAAAACATTTTTACTATAAAACATGAAACAAACGACTTAAAGTTTTTTTTTTAGAAAACATAATGAAAAGTTATAAAGAATTTTTTTAAGATCGTACGCTGTATTAATAAAAACCAGCATCGGTCAATTAAATTGAACTAAAAATTACATACCAAAAACGGTATGAACTTGAACGTAGATTCTAGCCAAGACTTCATGAATGAATAAGATAACGTATGTAGGTAACTCTTTCATAGCCTTTTCACAAATGAAAAAAATAGAAAAATGTAGATTCATTATATTTGGTAGTAAAGAACTAACTATTTTCAAACTATGAATTCGTAAATAATGTATTTCATTCCAAAATGAAGTATTTAAATGAGCGATTTCATGCACGAACCTGTCGATAAGATTATCAAATCGGACAATTATGTTTTTCGATAGAGTTATAGAAAAGTTAAAAAAGTTGAATACTACAATATTTTGTAAATCTACAGAAGATCTTGAAAGACATTAGATACAATTTATCCATTTGAATAACATTTGTCGAATAAAAAGGTTCTAGGCTTCAAAAATCCTAACTGAAGCTTTAATTAGAGCTTTTAAAATGATTTCGATATTGTATTCGAGTTCGATTTTGATATTTTTATCGTCAAAGTCGATAATACGAATTGAATGATTATGGATTCTTTAGGAAAGTCATAGTTCGATTGCCGTTGAACCAAATTGATGGGGGAAAAAAATGAAAAATTGGGTTTACTTACCACCAATAAAATTGATTCTAACGATATGAAAGTCAATAATATACGTTATCCGGTAGTTTTTTTGAAAATAGCCCCAACGTTCTCAAACACTGGTTCATTTTGTAATTTTTTTTCGACAAAGTTCATCTTCGACTTTGAACTATGTGAATAAATATAAAACTTATCAATTACTTCCTCCATATTACATTATGTAACCTTTATCGCGGATAATGCAAATTATATTTCAACATAAATACGGTTGATGATGTTGTTTAAATTTCTACTCTGTCTATTAAATAAAATCCATACAATAATTATATGTTTTGAAAACGTGTCAATACTGATAGTCATAATATGTTTATTATTTAAAGTTAATTATAACCCTAGTAACGAATGTCTTTTATGAAATTGAGTATGAATAAAGAAGGAACTTAAATACGTTATAAATTCCTAGTCAAATCTATTAATAACGTTATCCATCTCGTAATAAAAGGAAATAATTAATAGTTTCTATATCCATATTGAATTATAGATGCTTTCCTAAAAATATCGGTCTAATCCGAGCAATAATCATTAACGATCGTATAAATAAACTGATAAAACCACTAATAGTGGTTTATAAATCGTTTTAAGCAACCTTAGATGTTCATAATCCTTTTATCGCTTGAAGTAACAGTTTTATTTAAACGATCCGTAAAAATAATCAAGTCAAAAGGGTTGATAATCTTTTTTATGGAAAACTAGACTATTAAACAGACGGATACATAGCTTTAGAACCGATTAAAAACTAGTAAGAGTTTAAAACGTCTTTCTTCACGATATAACCAATAGGTTGTCCTTCTGTAAACATCTTAGTTACGGAAAACATAAACGGATAATACGGTATAAAACGAGCTCAAAATACGTCTTTAAATGCACGGTTATAGTATTATTACGGCTCGGGTAACCAGTAACGAACGAGTTGAACGTAAGGTCAATTATTTCCATAGAAAATGACTCGTAAATATAGATTAAAATATGATATAAAAAACTTGACACTCCATGATCGTTGATCACTTACTTGAAAATAAATCAGTTAAATATTTGGTTTTTAATGATATGAATATCAATGGGAGAATAGAAATTACGTATACATATAATACGAATAGAATGGGGTTAATGTTAATAATTCTTTCTAATAATAAGTCTTTCCAATGATCGGTCTTTTGATGTTGCAACGTTTTCGATTCAAGTAGTGGTCAAAGTAATAGTAGTATTTTGTGGTCAAGTGATGGATGTATTGTTCTAAGTTTGGTAGACTGCTAACCGGTCTGCATACCAATTTGTATTTCTAATTGCTGAGCCCGTTCCCTAATCTGAAGTGGGCACATACTGTACTTGAATTTACAGTCAATGCATTCAACCGACAAAAAAACACTCAACTTACAGTTAGTATAGTCAACTTACTTGACAGTACAGTTGACTGAATGTACTGCAATTAACTATTATTATAATGGGTAGCAAATATCTTGGGTAATAGCGGCGTTTCAATTAATTTAAAAATTCTAGTTCGTAAAAAGCTCTCGGCTATTAGGAACAAACTTAATAACGAAAATAAAGCGAGATACATGTAAGTTGGAAAACGGGAAAGGACTTAACCACTTTGGGAGAATGAGTTATAATCTACAGACTATAAGGTCAATTATCGGAAAAGATTATAGGAATATCCTGATTTTCAAGAAACAAGGCATTGAACCATGTATAATCTGCTGGCTTATTATAATGAAACTTAAAACGGAATTGAAAAAGGCTCTCAAACTAATTTATTTATATTTCGAAAAGTGGGTTCATCGTTATAAAATACGTTAAGTTTGTCAAGTCCAGAAAAAGAACGAACGAAATGAATGTATCACGAAGCCATATATCTCAAACTTCCAAATATCTTATAACCCCCAAAAATTTATAATCGTACTTTGTATTACAATAGACAAGAGACCAACGCTGAGAGTAATATACCAGAAGGCGAACAACCCTTTACTCGTTGAATCAAAACAAAAAGCTCCTTGATACTCACTTGAAATAATCGTGTTTTAAAAGGATCTCTGGTTTCAGGTTATATTAAAAATGACAGGTTTCGCAAGAAACAAAGGATTAAGTCTCTCAAAAGAAATTCATTCTTTTGGCTTCTGATGAATAAACGCTTTTTTTTTAACCAATCGTATGAAAAAGCCGGCAATTTCCAATAAATGATGGATAAATTAACCTTAAACCTTTAAGAAACTTAAAAACCCGTAAATTCATATTTTAAAACCTCAATACATCTGCTTTTAAATAACGGGTTACGTTTTTGAATCTATACATACCTCAATTTCGACTTCAATCATAAATACTAAGTAGTTAATCTTCTAATCTCAAAACCTGTGATTGAATGAATTGAAATGAGAATAAATCGCTTTTATAACGTATAATACCTATATAAATTTAAAGTTACAGTAGTTGGGGTCACTATCCAACAAAAAAAATAGGTTGTCGAAGTACGCGAAATGGAAGATGTTAAGACTCGAATATATGCAGTTATTAATATATCTTTATAAGGTAGCTCATGTTCCTGAAAGGTTTAAGAAAGTTACCCCCCATTCGAAAGAGCCGGAATCAATACGAAACGTAGTTTTTAAGTTTAAGGCCCCTTTATTAGGCAACTTATAAAAAACAACTTGGATATAGAGTTTAGTTCATGACTTAAACCGTAAAATATTAATCATCTTTTACTCAATTGAAAGAAACATAGACCGATTGAGTTTTATGATAACGTTGAATTGTTGCTGATGAAAATAGAATCGTAAATGATTTCAGGTTTTTTGTATTGCTTAATATGAGGGTATCCGCTAAAAATTACTTGTAGGAATATTACTTTGATTTAATAACTCTGTTGACATCATTCTTGAAACGGGGAATTCTTCTCGAAAAATCTTATATAACGATTCTTAATAAACTTGAATAAACCGCCTTTGATTATCATTTTAAAATGAATTTTATAATCTACTCTCGAGCAGTAAAGAGACAACTTGTTTACCAAAGTCTTATCTAATAAAAACGAAAATTTCATAAAGGCATCCAGAAGCTTATCGTTGAAGGTAATTACTTTTTTCAAAACTTATATTTTATTACTATATTCTAATGATACAAACATGAAATATGTATTAATATCTTAGGTTTTAAGAATTTACCGGAGAATTTCGGGAAATATAATAATATTTACATCTTAAGGTAACTATTTCTTATGTTTTAACCATCGATCTAACACACTTTCACCACCAACTCTTCCTATAAATATTAATTTCTTCGAAACAACATCAGTCAACCACTTCCATTCCATTTATAACTTTTCTATGAAAAAAAAGTTTATTACAAACGAGGAAAAATATAAACATAAATTCGATACGTATACTCGTTGAGGTTGATTAATAAATTAGTCATTAATGAAACTAGTTGTAATTCAATAAAAATAAAATACCGGGTATCTTCTTTAAAACGTCAGGGTAAAACTGAAATACGCAGTAATTTCAATCGTCGGGTAAATTATTCATTAGTAACAATATAATATTGAAATCTTTGGTCCACTTCAAAGTAAATAAAACAAATGTTATTAAAAATAAAATCACATTAAACTGGTAGCTATTTTCATGTTTTAAATAAGTTAACAGATCGAATTAAAATCTTTACATCCTCTACATATGACTATATACAAAGGTAAGGCTTTTTCCTTCTAAAAGTCGATGAGGTTATCAGTAAAAATTAGGTGAACGCCTATATTAACCCTTGTGTTAAAGCTTTTCGGGCATTAGATAGGATTTGAAGAATAAACTAAAATCAGGTAGCTATTTACACTTTACTATAAACATAAGTCACATTCCTTACAATGTAAGAGTTTGGTCTAACTAACCTCAACAACGCGCCGTTTAATACTAACTCGTAAAAAGTTTACATCTGTTATCAAAATATTTTCTCTGTCATTGCATATAAGTATGGGGGTTTAACTTTCTCCGTCGCTGCTGTTATCATTATCATTTCTGTTATCTTCACTACGGACGTCGTCCTCTTCATTATTAATACTGTTATAACCATAGCCGTCTAAGTCGCCATTATATCATATAAAAAAGTTGTAAAAACGATCGTCGATAATTTAGACTCGAGTAACATATTTATTATGTTCTTTGGAAATATCGAAAAGAAGAAAAGCAATAATGAAGTATTATTAATCAATCTTTCGAATATAGCGATTTTAATGACAAAATTTGAGGATATATTACCAGTTTCAGTTACTAAAGTTTTCGAAACATTGAAAAATATAAAAACGTTTTCAAATTTTTTACTTTAAACTTATCGAAGTTACTATGCAAAAAGATATTGTATAGGCTTATTGATTCAGGAATACCTAGAATCCAATTGGATAACTTTTTGATATATAGTTAAAAGAATTCTCATAGGTCTCGATCATCATGATCGAAACCCTGTACTAGTAAGTACTAGTCAATATAGCTTAAACTAGCTATCATCTCCATCTTAATCCTCCTATACTCTTAAGTATACTGTCTTCTAATATCTTATTTAAACCCTAGTGCTCCGAATGATGTTTTGCCTAGTGATCCGGTAGAAATTTTCATCTCTGGAGTATTCCTCATCTCTGGTGTTGAGTTATTCTGAGTATAGATTGCACCTGTTGTATTTTAACAAAACTCTTAAATTTAGCGACACCAGTGTATTCTGTATTCGAATCTCAATTATAAGCTCTAAACATAGCTATAAAATCGTTAAAGTTATTGTTATCACTATCACCGCTGTGAACGTAGTAACGTTTTATAATGTTATTTATCGTTTTTGCCAATTATGGAAAAACAACTTGAAAATAAGTTTTATACTCATGAAGTGCCTTTCTATACATAATTCATACGTTCTCCTAAGCTTTTACGTGAAGAAAACGTAATTTAATGTTGAAATTTTACTATTTAATTAAATTTCCTACGTAGTCCGTTAATATCTAATATAATTCAGTCAACTGATAAGTTTGTAATTGGAATCGAAGAAACCCGAAACATTATTATCGTCGGCTAATAATACCCGTCCTTTCATAAAGAATGACGAAGAAGCCGGTTTATCGTTATTTGTAAGGTCGAAATTACGTAAAGACTGCGTGTTTATAATTATCTTACAAATAAGGGGTTATTTATTAAAACCCACAAGATATATAACCACCAATACAGTAAAAGTACCGATAACAAATATTAACTACCATATTATACATATAAACGTAAATAACGTATTTTCATTATGGTATTATATACGTATAACCTACTTGCGAGCCGCGCGATTCTGTTCAATAAATGCTACTCGAAAGGTTTTTGTAAACCGCACCTATTAGGCACTTAGTTCGCCCATTTACGCGATGGGAACCTCTTACAAAGGCTTTTATAACTGGTTATAATCAAGTGCGTGAAGGAACCACTCTAAAAATTTGGAGTTGAAACTAATGTTATCGTTTGATAATGTAGTTATAAGCTATAACTATTTCAAAATACTTACGACACCTTCGAAGGAATAAACAGAGGATTATATTTAAAAGGATTAAACCAAGGATGTCATTGACAGAGGATGGATACTGTCTATAATCCTCGATAAAAAGGGAAGAAAAGAGGAGGTCTTTCTCAAAGAGTGGCTTCGAGTACAGGTAGTATATAGGCAACAGGTCACGTATCTTGCAATAATAGACGAATATAGTGTATGATTTGTTGAAAATACAGCAGTCACAGTCTATACTTAGCAACAGGGTTATTCAGTACTTGGTACAACAATCAGTACTAGGTACGTCTCTACACCAAAGATGAGGAATACTCCGGAGAGGAGGATATCCATTGAGAACCAGTAGGAACACTAGTGAGAGGACTACAGAATGATTTACTAAGGTATAGGAGGATTGATATGGAGATGACACCTGTATACTAGTATTTACTAGTACAAGGGCACTAGTACTTACTAGTACAAGGTACTAGTACTGACTAGTACAGAGGATCAACATGGAAATGTCGCCTGATACTGGTACTTTCTAGTACAGTAGAACTAGTACTTCTAGTATAGAATAGTATTGACTAGTACAGAGTCTCGACCTTAATAATCGAGTTCTTTATGTGGATTCCCTTGATCATATCTGAGCGTTCTCTATGTAGATTCTAATATTTCTGAATTTACAAGCCTATACAACATTTTCTTGTCTAGTAACTTCAACATGCTCACGAGTAATAATTAAGCCAGTGATTCGAATAAGTCGAGCAGTAGAGTCAATATACTAGGGCTAGCTACCTGGCAGAAACTCAGAAGGCACTTGACCTATCACGAAAATAAAATAATATCGGCCATCGGAATTAATTTTTGGGCGGCTGTTCATAAGGATATTAATATCGATATTCTTAGAACTAATCGCGTAGAAATCTTACTCGGAAGTATAAGAAATTATTGAAAGAATAGTTTATAAATCAAATAATACAAAAGTTTACGTAAACCAAAGATAAAAAGTAGTATTATTATGAGGAAAAATATCATTGAAGACGTTTTTCTTCTCCTTTTATTATGTAATTTACAATGTACGTGTAGTACCTACTATGTAGCTAGTATAGTACAACTTTCGCTAATATGAAGTTATATATGCCGGCGGGAAGGCTCGCAACCTGAGTGTCCTCACCTTATACAGTCATCACCCTACTTAATTCCCCGTCTATAGGTTATATATTTTAACGTGTTGAACAAACCACTTCATTCTATATAAAACAAGTATATAAATTGAAAACGTATCCTCTATACCAATGGAGAATAAACGAATACTATGCTATATATCTCTGGTAAATACGAATCAGGTCATGTATTAACCATATAAGTCCTCGCCCCATAAAAACCCACCGGCATAATAAATATAAATCGAATTTTTATAAAATTTATCTATATTATTACATGAAAAAAGAAGACTCACCACAAATTAAATCAAATGGATTTCTAACCAACTGTACCTATAATATGATGAAAAATAGCCGTTACCCATATAACACGTGATTGAATAGAAACCTGTTACGGGAAACCGACCCTTAAATCAACCTTTCAATTAAAGTTTTAAGGTAACCTGAAATTTAGAAACCCGTAACATTGTATAAGCGTGAAAATAGTAACGTAAACCGAGCCGTGTTATACTGCCGTTACAGCCCCCATTCGACGGCTACTCGTGTCGAAGATTTTACAGCGGTCCTAAAGGAGTAAAAGCCCTGTAAAATGCTAAAAAGTGTAAAACAAAGTAAAAGCGGTACACCACTAAGCGGGTGGTATACCGAAAAAAATCTTCTTTAGGTAGCTAAAAACATCAATAATAAAATGGAAAGCGAAGGCCCCATTGAATGATTGGGGCGCCCGTAGGTGATAACGGTTTTAGAATGAATGTATAAATAAATCAAAAGATCAATAAATCAATAAATCAATAAATCAATAAATCAATAAATCAATAAATCAATAAATCAATAGATCAATAAATCAATAAATCAATGAATCAATGAATAGAGGAATAAAAGAATCCGTAAAATAATAAATACCGGGCATAGAATGGAAAAATTTACGAACTAATATATATATGAAAAATGAATTTAAAAAATACAGGAATAAATTTTAAAAGTGAAGAAAAAGTAAATAAATGAATAAATAAAATAAACCGTTCGATAAAAAGATTCATATTATAATAAAAGCCTTTGCAGATTTCAAATATAAAAACCAGACTTTATTTGTACTATAGTACAAGTTAAGGAGGCTTTTTTGGCATAAGTGATGACGGACGAAATTGTTTTTTTTGTAAAGGCTATTCTGTGGATACGCCGCTTCGCGGATGGTACTCCAGGCCAAAGACAATCTTAATTGCCAAAAATGGGTTGCCGGAAAAGATTCAAGTAGTGGTAATGCCGATTAGTAATGTAATTGTAAAATATGGTGCATATATAGTAATAGTATTAAGGAGAACTGAACTTGAAAAGTTTTCTCACAAGTGGGCACTGTTAGGGTTTACAGTGTAAGCCCCTTACCTTCCATAATAGAGTAGTCTATGCATTCATTCCTAGAGAGTTAATGTAAGGTCGAAGATCTTATTGATGACGTTGTAGATCGAGTTTCAAAGTTAAGTTACAGTTATTAGAAGTTGAACATTTCGTTTGGGAAAATTTCTATAGAAAATTATGTTAGTTAAGAATATTGAAATTAAGGTAAATAAAATGATTAGTGATTACACTAATGATTTCACGCGTATTCATTATCAATGGAAATATGGTGATTGTTTGAATAGCAGTCAAATGCAGTAAAGTTAAGTTAACTAAACTGTCAGTTTCGTTTATTATACAGACTGAAAATTGGCTGCAGTTTGTGGAACTGCATTGCAAGTGCGCTGCAGTAGGTGGTCACTGCAAAGTGAGACACAGGTCAAAGCATTTTGACAAACAAATTAGCGTTCAGACCGGCTAGCGGTCTGCTGAACTTGGAGCTTACAACTCAACCATCAGAACCAATTACAATATAGCACCAATTACTTCGACCACAGTAATTCGAATCGACAACGTTGTAACGATAAAGGCGTACCAATACTGATTAGTGCTTATTAGGTTAATCACATATTAGCCAAGTAGAAGAAGAAGCTGTTTTCTTATTGTTACGCTTTATTTCAGTAAGGTAAAGGAAAGATTCTTGCGTAGAACCCCTATGAGTTGTGTAACTGTTCGCGGTAGCAAGTAGGGACGACTTATAGGTTTCGTAGTTGATCTCAGCAGTCTATAATTAAGCATCGGTATCGTTACTATTAAAAATATTAAAAAGACTTTATCAATCCTTCGTAAAGGCGTTAGGATTAACCGCTTAAAAGTCTCAAAGATCACCAACTCGCCAAGTTGACAAACGGATAATTTAATACTATTACGAGTACTATTATTGCAAATCGTAAAAACGACTGAGTCTGCAAACTTTGAATTACATCATCCCTGATGGCGAACTTATAACCCACCACTTTATCCTGATCTTTTTCGCTTATACTTTTTAATCTTCGTTACGATAGCTTTAAAAAGCGTTGAAATTAACACTATTAATGGCCCCGACCGAAATAATGGTAATTAAATACCTCGGTATTATATTCTTTGGGCACTACAACGAAAACCTCTGGTTTATGGACGCCGGTAAAGACTTTACCGCCGAGTACCTAACGAATTACATTGGCTACTTTATCCTCAATTTAGACTTTACCGGATGTAATACGAGTCCTGCCGCATTCAACGACTTTTATAAATAATTTAATAAAGGTACTTTAGGAATTCCAAAGGTAATAAATAGGTAAGTTAAGATTAGGCTAAAAAGTAAACTGGCTAGCACATGGGTCGAACTTCCTGTAAGGAAAGGGAAAGACAGTAATTTTTCCAATCTGTTGTAATAATGCCCAACATATAAAGACCCTGAACATATTTCAAAGAAAGTTAAACGTATTACTGGAGAAAACATCCTTTAAAGTCTCTACACATATGTGTAAGGCTCTTCCTAAACCCAGATAAGGTTTTTTAAACCCTTTTGCCCAAGGCTTTTAACGTACCAGTATTATTAGTTGAAAATAATTAATTAACTTACGCGTTGTAAACACTTAAATTAATCAGTTAATTAAACAAGAATCTCTACATACTTTTTAATACTAAGAGGATTATTATCAAGTCTCCCATAGAAGAAGCCTTAAAATCCCTTGTACCCAAATTCCTTAGTAAGTCTGATTACAACAGCTAAATTAAGGAAATAGAGGATTTACGCGCGAGCTTATTATAGGTACAACCACTAGCTTTTCTCCCATAAACTCGGCTAAGAGAAATTATCCTTCCCACCAACACTAGTACCCTTAACACCTTCTCTGGTACCAGTTGAGGGATTTAAATGATCTTTATAACCAGTCCATTACCCTTTCGCTTCAAACCGTTCCTATATTGGATACGGATTACGCGGCAATTACAACGTTTTACACGATTCTGTGAGGAAAAGAAAATTATAACGGTAAGCCTTATAACCTTTTCGAAGTTAAGATGCGCCTAATTTTTTTAACAGTTGCCTCTAAATAAGAGTTACATTTCCTGGTTTTTACTCGTTGATTCCTAATATCATTACCAGCCAAGTCAATAATTATTACCTCCGGTACCAAACGAATTGCTCCTTCTTTCGATAAATATACAATGGCTTTAAGAGTTACTTCGAATAAGATGTTAATTTTTCTTAGTACCACACCAATTGAAATATTATCAGGTGGTTTTAAAGTTTTTACCATGAAAAAAGAGACGGAAAGTAAAATAGAACTCCTCAATTTGATATTTGACAGGTTAATGCTTTACCAACACGTAATGGAGATCGTAAAATCTGGCGAAAATATACTTCGCCAGCTTGTTCACCAAGTTTTTATGGTCTATAAAGAGTTCTAATACGCCTTATAATGTCTTAAAGCTCCCTGTAAAAGTTTTTTTTTTTACTAGTTACGTTCCTTATTGGTGACTATAATAGCTGGAGTATCAGGCTTAACTAATATATACCCCTAAGCTTTAGAGTTTAGTAAATATGAAGAAGACACGTCCTATACATATTATATCGATCGTAAATACGAAAGACCTAGTTAGTACGGTTAACGGAAAGCCAGAACCTTGAGACTTAACTAAGCTACGTATGGAGGAGGGTATTTATCTTCTTTAAGGTCTTTGAGCAAGCTAAGAAAATTCACTTGAAACTTAAACGTTAAAAGATGTTGGATTTAGGTTAAGAAGGGTTGATAGTTAATACGTTATACTGTTACCGAACGTGAAGTCAATTGGGTAATATATAATATACACTTTTCATCTAACATCAACTAGGACTACATCCTAAGTATTATAAACTTTAATAGGAAGAAGGTTAAAGAAAAGTAAAATAAAAATAATGTTATTAGCTAGTATAAAAATATTGGAACCAGCTTAAAAGTAACGTAATAACTTGCCGACCATGTTTTCCTATACCGCCTAATAAGTAAAGACCTCTATCGTCGATATAATGATGAAAATCCTAGCCTTATATACCTCTTCACTATTTAAAATCGTTATACGAAGTAGGTCTTTTAAGGCATTCTAACGGACACTGAAATAGAACGATACTTAACAAAAGGTTATTCGTAATACGTTACGTTATGAAGATATACTAATACGATTATGGAATTTGATTATAGGAATATTAGCAAAGTTGAAGTTAGCTTTAGGTTTGGAAAAAAGGTTTTTTTACTTGGATCGACGACTATTACTTTTGGTATTTGTCCTATTATTTTCTATATTTTGAAATCCTTTACCACCCTTTTTCTTTACTTTAGAAACATGAAAAACCCTGGTGTTAATTTTGACGTTTAACCTAATAAATTGGTTCAGATTAAAGGGGGTAAAAGGTTTCTACCTAGCCTTGAATGAGGGAATTATTTGTTCTATTTTTAAGGGTTAGGTAGTTTTATTGCACCGAATAGAATCGGAATATCGTTCAATATACTGTAGATTTAATTACCCGGCGATTAACAGATTTCATAGGGTTTTAAAGGCGGTTGGTTACAAAGATATGAATTTGTTAGCGTTATAAGTAATTAAACAGCTTTGCTACTATTGCTAAATAAATTTTTAGACCTCTTTAAAGTTTAGGCGTATGTTCAAGGATGACAGAAACCTCAATGTTAAAGTTTTTGTAGACGTGTTTTACCTGGATCATAAGTTAGTCCTTTATATTATGTACTCTGCTACGGGTTTTCACGGCGTTAAGTTTCTTAATAATATTACAGCGAAGAAAATGTAGGAGGTATTACGTATTTTATAGATTCATAAGTACCTTAGGCTACCAAACCTGTTTAGTTAATGAATTTGGTACCGATTTAATTACTAGAACATCTTAAGTTAATATTAAACCGATAGGGATTTAGTATAAATAGGTCCTTATTAAATTTTATTAGTATATTCATGAAGTTGAAAGGGTTTAAGCACTTTTAGTAATGGTTTACGATATCCTTACTTTAAAAATCGGAGGTTTTACTTAACTTAAGAAAGACGGCATTAAGTAGCGGTAAAGGGCTTTAACTATACTATTAGCCTTAATGGCCTCGTACCAACTTTATTAGAATTTGATGCATATCCACGTATAATACCTAAGTCACCACTATCTCTGAATACCTAGAAGCGTGCTGTGGTATACAGCAAAGCTTTGAAGGAACTAAGAAAGGAATCAGCACGCCTCCAAGTTAACGACTCCCTGAATATTAGAAAAGAACTACTAATAACAGACGTGCTATCCATTCCCCTTTAAAATAAAGTCTTTACGTGGTAAAAACCAGGTAAATATGATGTGTTATATAAAACTTGAAGTATTATCGACTTAAAAGTAATATTAAAACTATTAACAACCCAATTACTTTCCGAATTAAATGGGTTAAGACGTATAAAAAAAACCTTGAATTTAATAGAAATCCTAACGTCGATAGCATTCATGCCGAGGAAATCGGCTAGTATGATACTTTTAAGCATATCATCAATAAGCGAATATAACGTCGAAGGCGTAAAAAACTACTCAAAAAAGGATATATACTATGGGAGAGAACGGTAACAAGAATTACAAGCCTGGTAAAGTATATAAAATAGTGTGAGTGTTTTAAGAGGAGAAGTATTACAGAGAACTTTCCTTTTAGTTACGTGCTAAAGACATTATTAAAACACCGGGTAAGCCCTTAAAGGTAAGAGATTAGATGAAGGTAGTGGTCATTTTATACAATGGGTTATTTAACCTATACCTTTAACGTAATTTAAAGGTTGAAAAGTTACTATTTTAAAGTAGAAGATGGTTTACGAGATTGAAGGTAAGAGTACAGACCAGTCGAACGTAAGATTATGGCTAATCTCCAAAGGATACAGAAATAAAGATCAGGATTAGATCCTTACCAAATCGCCTACAATTTGAAATAGTAGTTAGCGTTGAATCATCGTAATTATTACCAGTTTAATTATTGGCGTAAAAGTATAGTTTACAATTAATTTCCGGGATATTAGGTAAACATATACGTAATTTGCCACCAATCTTTAGCGGATTGTATGGTCAAATTGCCGAAAACATTAGGGGATAAGTTTCCAACCGGTACGGTAATATATTATATGAAACCTTTGTACAAACTAAACAAATTAGGTTTTCATTAGTTATCAATGTATTAGGCGTTCATTATAAATAAGTTAGTAATGAAAAATTAAACGTTTAACATAATCCTTTTAATTACAAAAGATAAAGACTTTGGTATCGTAGGAATATCAATTAACGATGCCTTCCCTCTCGGAAATACTGGGTTTGTAACGGCTAAAATCGTGTTATCGAGAGGTTAGGCCTTTAAAAGTGTAAGATAATCGAAATGTTGGTTCAAGGTATATGATTTGACTTTAATGAATCGTTAATCTGTATTTATAGTATGAAAGCTAAAAGTGGCACTGATATTAGCTTATGTTAAAAAGGGTAAACCTTGAGCCTAACGACTATCGATAAAGCCGATGAGGTAAGATTATTGAGATATATGGAGAAAAGGGTCCATGCGGCCTATATCGCCACGTTGAGTTAACCGGAAGTATCGTATGACTTATTTATTGCGGTAAATGCATAAGATTTATAAGACGAAGACTTTAATTAGTTAAAAAAAGGATTTAATTATAATTGGATTACTTAGAAGGAGGAATTAATGTGGTTTTAGTGAACTTAATAAAAACGAAGTTGATGATCTTTGTGAACAGGTCATTCATTAACAATATTAATCTTATATTGTAAATCATGTTTTTTATAATACTCGTTAACGAAACGAGGTTCATAAGGCAGTTCATAATCGCTGGAAATCTCGTATATTATATATTTGTTAAGTAGAAGCGTGTAATATAAAACGTATTAGCTTAAAAGGTTTATGGTATAAACGCAGGCTTTAATATCTGTATAATAACTGAAGGCATGTGAAGGATTATCACCAAATAGCTGAATTTCCCTTCGATACTTATGGTAGTATTTACAAACTTCCGAAACTTTTACGAATACCTATCAAAACTGGGAACAACTGATTGGAAACATTTCAAAACAGACGTAATGACTTGAGAAGATGTATACGAAACCAGGGAAATCGATAATTTTCGGTAGATTAATGGTAGAAATACACCCACCAACTTTATAACTAAAGCTACGTTTAATAACGCCTTAACAAGATTTGTAGATAGTAATACGTTAACTGTACAAATTGAGGGCTATATAAACCGTCCAACACGTAACATAGAGAAAGAGGGATGCCTTGGCAAACTTGAAAACTGTTAGAGTAATGGCGGCGGTGATGTTATTCGTTAGTTAAAATACTGGTAAAAGATACGCAAATGGTAGAATGTTTAATTCGTATAAGTTTATAATGAAACACTTGTATACGGGAGTTAAGGAATGGAAGTTTCGAAAAGCTGGAATAAAGGGGCTATGAAGGGCCGTAACTAATGCTAAGTTTAGTGTATATTAATTGGAATTAACAGGGGTTAAGCTTATTCTTGGTTTGCAGAATAAGGAGGGATTTTAAAAGTTGGCACCAATTGATGGAAGACCACACTGGCATGCAGGCACAAAACAAAAAGCTGTTAGTATTGGAATAGCAGTCGAATGAAGTAAAGCCAGGTAAACTAAACTGTCATTTTAGTTAATTGTATTTACTGCAAATCGGTTACAGTTTGTAGGACTGCACTGTAAGTGCCATGTACTAGGTGCCTACTTCAAAGTGGGGCATAGGCCAAAGCATTTGGCCACACAAATTAGCATGCAGACCAGCTAGCGGTCTGCTGAACTTAGAACTTTCAACTCAATCATTAAAGCCAATTTCAATGCAGCACCAGTTACTTCGACCACAGTGATTCGAATCAACCACGTCGCAACAATAAAGGCTTACCAACAGTAATAATATTATAATAAGGAAATATATGAATATAACCTTAGGTATTATAACAATGTATTAGTAGATGTTGGTAGAGTCTAAGTATTTGTTCATGTGAAACAAAGAAAGTAGAAGAGTAATCAAAAGATGATTGGTATTGTAGTAAAGTAAGTCAAGATATGGTTTAGAAGAAGCATCCAGAGGTGTACGCCATAGGTGAAGACTTATAAGCCTTTACCCAGAGCGTATTACTTTATAATACTTCTTCTAAACCGCTCCACGCATTTCCGACGGCCTGGAATAGCATTCCAGACCAATTTATGCATGATGTACTTTATATCTTGCAAAAGTGAAGCCTGTAGCGTGACACGTTATCGTATACCCTACAAGAATGTACCTTGTAATACAATACACTGTCCTTTGGCCTATGTATACTATTTGTAAGGGTATATAGTAATATACACATAGGCAATCTTTTCTTTCTTCCTTATATACTCCGTACCTATAGCCTAATAGTGATAGTATTGTTGTAGTATTAATTACAAAAGGTTTAGATCAACAGTAGTGATAGTGTTATTGTCATATTAATCGTAAAATTTCTAAATTAGCAGAATTAATAGTATTGTTATCATATTAATCGAAAATGGTTTAAATTAGCAAGTTCGGCTAGGATTAGTAACATTTAGCCGCAGTTGTGATTATAAGTCGGCCCTGGTTAGTATAGCCAAATAAAGGCGATATAGTTGGTAATAACGGCTTTTATTGTTTCTGATAGGGGTAATTGTATGGTGTTTATTACGTAGGAGGAATTACAAAGGGTGATTATCTAATTATGTGATAGGTTAGTATAAACAAATATATCGTTATTATTCTGGGTAAAACTTTCTTTTTTCCTTTTTTCCAAAAGCGCATAGTCTGAGCTAATACAAGTTCCTATTTCAATTCAATTTCGGGTTTATACAAATAAATTAAGCCGCTTTGATATATAGGTTATTTAGCCTATATACATACTAACATATTTCCCAAAAAAATGTTGCGTAAGAACCAGACTGAAAAGCGCCGTCTGACGCGTAAGTGGTAACGCACCGCCGACGCCGCCGTTGCCGCCGCTATTTCTTCTACTACTACCACCACTAACAGTAGTAGTCCGCCCTTTTAGGGCGAAATCTCCTTCATCGCCGCCACGCCGCCAGCTCCCGCCACCCCAGTTGCCGCTACGCCGCAAATCCCTATCGCCGCCGTCGCCTTCCCCGCCGCCGTTATACCCCCCTTCCTCCCCTTTCCACCCCCCCATCCCTAGCTCCTAGGGGGAAAAGTAAGGGGTCCCTAAAGTTATAAACCTCATTCTTTCTCTACGGGTAAAAACCCTATTACCTGTGGGGGCTCCTTTATACTATAAGTGTAGTTTAGCGTAATTACAAGGATACGTATATCCTAGTTCTTTTTTTATAAGGTTTTAACCTTTCCCTTTATAAATAAGGCGTACGAGGCAGACCTCTTTCGCCTTCTTGAGCTCCATATCGTTAAGGTACATCGTAATGCCCTTTTAACTCATTAAACGTTAAAACGACGCATTCAAGTCCGTAGCTTTAAGCCGTTAATGAATATACCTTACGTGTCTTGTGTTGCGTTCGCAGCCGAAGGTAAATTTATTAGCGATTGTTACGAAAACGGGGGTCGCTTTATATGTTATTACCGTTACGAGCGGATTAGCAGCTTATACTCCCCCGTTCCGGTGGTCTTGGAGTCTTAGGCCGAAGCCGTGTTACGCGAACGCCGGCTTTTTGGTAAATTTTAACCGAATTTCAATAATATCCTTTAACAGAAATAATCTGTTCGGACCGATTTATAAAACAAATCGTTATAGGTAATTAAAATTAGCCGATACTAATTAGTAGTAGGCGCTAACCAGAGGACCAGGGAGATGATAACTGTTGTCGCCACCTGGAAACGGGGCCTGCGCATATACCACGTAGGCGAGTTCGACAACGTTATTATACGTCGTCACGGAAAAAGTAATCCTTCCCCTACACCTTTAACTAAAGGTATAATTAATAACGTGTAGGGCTATATCTTTACTAACGTCATTAATATCGTTAGTGATAATTCAGGTAACGTTAATATAAAGGGGGAGAACGACGTGGAGGATAGTAAAGATACGGCGGCGTCGCCCTCTCCCTTTAATAGTAGATAAATTTTCCCTCGGCTGGGCCAACGTACCCATTCATGATATAATACGCTATATAGTAATTTTATGGCTCTTTATAAATAAAATCGGTAAAGTGACGAACTTAATATAAAATTTAAAACAAAAGGAGGAAATATGTTAGAATCGGCGTATGAAATACAAAGTAAAAGAGGTAATATGCCAAAATCGGTGCGAATAGTTATATCAAGTAAAGGCAAAATGTGGATCGGCGCGAATAATATTAATAAGCCGATCCAGGTTGTCGAAAATCGGTGAAGCGGCTTATGAGAGTCGTAAGATTTTTCCAATAACCCAAATAAATAACGTATTTGTTGATATAGGTGTTTTTAGGATACCGTTTGGTACTGATTTTATTATTACGTTTATTATGTTTTACTTTTCATTAATTAATTTGGTTTCTTCTATTTCTGGCGTTAATATTACTCGCTTAAAGCCATAATATAGATTATAAGCGGTTTTTAGTTCATAATACCTAATTAAACTAGGAATTTATAAAACGAAGAAGAATTAGTAGAAATAACTAAATGGATAGAGCGTAAATTAAGAATGGAAATAATTATCCGGACTATTATCGTTATAATAATACCCGAATCGAAACTTTTAATTTTATTATTGTTTTCGGAAGCGAAAACGTTTATCATAACCCTTTTACACTTAGTAAAGCTTTAATAGATAATATTTCTACGAAGCGTAAAGCTGTTTTAGGCCGGTGATTCGTTTCTGAAGACGAAGACAAAACCGATTTATAAACTGTAATCGTTATTATTAGCAAAGAAACCGTTAATAAAATCAAATAGCTTTATAATACACATATCTAGTGGTACAAATTGTAAACCTCGCTTTAAATTATGTATTTGCTATAAGAAGTGCTTATTAAACGCCTTATATATATCTTATATTAAGTCGGTTTGGAATTACGCGGCAACAGAAAGGTTAAATGCCACTTTAAGTTATACTATAAAAGTAATCCAAGCTCCGCGTACGCGTTAGCATTTGTATTTGTAGGTCCGTTTTACGTTATTTAGGACGACAAAATCCACCTTATCCAACTATACTTTTTACATGAGTCCCAAAATACTGTTTCGAAGTGTAATCATAACACTATTTAAATCGATTATATTATCTTTTAATAGGTAGGCTTTAAGCTTCGCCTTTAAGCCGGACTCCAAGAAAGTCATTTCTTTACACGCGGAAAGCAAGGCGTTACATAAGATTAAAACCTCATTTTTTTGTATTTTTGTAAATGTAAAGCCCTTCGAACGAGCAGTCGATACTAATAGGTACGGATTTAAAGTGGAGTTGGTAATTCCGAATCGCTTTTTATAATACTTTTAATAAGTGTTATACTAGTATATACCGACTTTGGCTTAGCCGTAAAGTGGTTTTAAAATACGTAGGATTATTTTAAGCAGGTAATGTTAATTAAGATTTTTTGGTATATTTATGTCAATCCGCTGCTTCAACCTTTAATAAACTGACGAGTCTTTTCGTAAAGATTATCGGTTTTAACCTTTACCTCGTAAATGAAATGGGTTAAAAAAATCTCATAGGTATCGTAAATAATGGTTTAAATTATTTCAAGCGAAAAACGCCCTAGTCGATTAAGGTTAAAATTTTTTGAGTGGATTATTGGAATGAAGTACTTAAGGCGGTAATAATACAATCGTGGCGAATCTTTAAACTAAGCTCGCGGGTTGCCAATTCCTTTTACGTGACAAAGGAGTCCGTGGAAAAGTTTTTACAATTTTTTTTTTCGTTTTCGGGCTGAAGAACCGCCCTCAGCGACGAGGTTCTCGTAAGGTTAACGTAAATGTGTTATTTTTGTCTGGTATAATTGGGTTTAAATCGTATTTCGAGGGTAAAGCTAAATTCCGAGTCGTCTTAAATTCGTCGTTCCGGGTGACAACGTATAGGCGATTTTATCTGTTTCTGTCGTTTTGAAAGGTAACGTATAAACGGTTTCATTCGTTTCAAGGTTTTTAGCCGATTTCTTTTACCTTTTCCCTATATTTACATACCTTTATTTATCACAACAAATTTATGCCGTTCGGAATATTAATTAAAATATTATAACCTCTAAGTCTGTTAATATTTTAAGGTTCAGTTTATTGATCCTTTGTATTTTAGATTGAAACCTTAAATTATAATAATAAATGTATAACGCCGGCGTGACGTGAGTCATTTTTTTCTAGCTAACGCTTTGAATACGTCGTATTTAGCCCATAAAGATCGTAATACTATTATAGATTTTGTTACGACATTAGCCTTTTACATTATAAATGGTAGTGTTGTATAGTTTATATGTATTTTCGAATAAGTACCGAAAATAAAAAACGTAAGGATAAGCCTACTTAGGTCAAAAGTGTTATTAACGGCGTTGATTATTATTTAATGGATATATTCATTAGAATTATTACCCTTTAGATTTTTCGACAATACCATGTACGTTTTTTTCAACGGTCCATAATACCGTGGGCATTTTTTAATAACTTATAGGATATTTACTAAAATCTGCCCATATTTGTTACCGGTTATCCGGGATTTAATACGATATTCGATAAAGTCCAAAGCCGTATTAACGTCATATATAATCCAATTTAAAAGCTCGAAGTAAACGTTGAATTAATAATTAATTAGGATGTCTTAATAATTTGTAACGAAAGCGTTTCGTATAAACTTTATGGTATAAAACGATGATATTACGTCGATAGTGTAAAGGTTTACTTAGCTATCTAAATATATAATATTCATAATTAATTTGGAATTAAAGTTCATATAGTTGTAAAAGTAGAATGTAAATCGTCGTAATTCCTGTAAGTATAACTAGAATTTATATTAAAACATTTCGATTGCTTTAAATACGCCTTTTACTATATTTTTATAGCCTACGGTATAAAGTAAACGTAAAAGGCGTTTTGTAGCCGGGTGTTTGATTCGTCGGTATAATACCCATTATTCCGATTATATTAAATAAACAACTTCGATTATACGTACTTTTGAAAAAAATTATAAGTGGCCGAATTTAAACCGTAATAATACAGATACGCTGTTTAAGGCGCAGATAAGCTAGTTCATCGTATTTCGGATTTCGATTTCGAGCTTATTTATATTAGTTAGTAAAAGTTAAAGGAGTATTTTAAAATTTATTACGTAAAACTTAATCGGTTCGAAGCATGTATTTACAACGACTATTCCAAACGAAGACGCCTTACCTTTATCAAATAAAACTTTTTGGTATTTTCCTATTAGATTTAACTAAAATTTCGGAAACTTCGCCGCAAGTAGGTTGGACTAGCGTTTTCCGACCGATGAAAATTTCGGCTACTTTAATATTAAGCATAATATCTTAAAACCTATTTCCGTATAAATTGAATAATATAAATTATAACGTTATATTGGCGTTAAACACTTTATTCGCCCAATCTATTTCGGTAATATACCTCAAAGACCGTTTGGTAATCCGGTAAATATACGGTAGGCGGTTTCATCGTTTTAAGCTAATAAATGGGTATTATCTCCCTTGGGGTCGTTTTTTCCGAAAATGCTATCGTAAGGGTAGACATTAAGTCCGTTGTCCGTGTCTTTACATTTCGATATATATATTATAAAGTTGTCCTCTATTCGACCCTCAGATACATAGTCGGTCTAAAATTGTCGTTTAGTCCGAATTTACCCGTAGGCAGAGTGGTTTGTAAACTAGTAGCCGACTTTACCGTATACGATACACCGCTTTTACAAACCTATAAGATGCCGTATGTCTTTCTGCAAGTATTACTATGGTTTCAGTATTTTTTTTCATTTTGGTACGATTGTTCCTATCTTTTATTATTGAGTCTTCCTCCTTAGTACCTGTAATTTAAGCCTTTATTTTATTTCGGGTAAACCTTAAATCTCTCATTTAAAATATAGTGGATTATTTTGGTAAGGTTTGCTTTAGTGATTTGTCCTTCGCCTTCATTGTAATTAGTTACTAATATTAACTCAAAGCTTAGTTATCGGCGTATAAAGGTTTCTAACGATGTTTTAAGACTTATATAAAAGGCTTTTAAATCTTTTTTCGGTTGAAAAAGTATAAGGTCGAAATTCGGGGTTTTACGGAAAGTTTTTATTATTGCTTAAATAAATAGTTTATCGCCTTTATATTTCGGTCCGAAGGCTATTTGATATTTCCGGAACTTTGTCCACAGGATGGTTATGATCTCCTCAGGGTTTTTATCGGCATTCTACTATAATTTTTTCACAAATTTCCACGTCGTATTAATCTAATTCTTATCGTATAACTCGTAGTCAATTCAGGTATCAAAATGAAATTTGAGTGGGTTATAACACTTTACAAATATATTTATTTATATAAGGTGGTATATGTACCACTTCTTAGCTTGCCTGGACAGTATACTAGGTCAGATAACGTAAAATTATAATAATTAAATATCCAGTTTTATATATATATTAAGTATAACGCGTATCTTGTTATTTAGTACGTCTTACGGCTCGCTGTTATAGTCATTATCCCTATTTCACAGCTTGGCAAAGTTGGTTAATTTCTTAAAGTTGCTTTTATCCATGGGGAAGCGATATGGTGGAAGATTGTGGTAAGGGTCGTGGTTAAAAAGTATTGTTCCGTATAGTACGTATTAGCGTTTTATGCTACTTATTATTTCCTGGGTTGAGTTGTTTTTTGTATTCCGGCGAATTATGGATTCCTGTTGCAGGTTATTTTTTACGTTTTGGCCGATTCCGTTATAGCCGGTCAAGTTGTATTTTTTGTTTAGAAAGTGGTTTGGTACTCGGTTTTACGTTACAGTATAAGCTGGTATAGGGGTGTATTGTATTTATATGGTAAATAAGGATCGTAGGCGTTTTTCTTCCTCGTGGTTTTTACTTTTAACCTGGGGTAGAGGATTATATCGTTTTACGCGTAGTCCCCCTCGTTTCAATAATCGTTTCTTTAATTTCGTTAGGTAATACCCTTTTGCAAAGTCCGTAAGGTACAAATCTTTATCCTTCCAGTCTGGTACATCGGTAAGTTATGCTGTTTTGAATAGGGCTTTTATAAGACGCCCATTTTTACCTCCTAAGGTATTGATTTCTCTGGTGTTTAGTTGAATTCGTAAGGCTTTGGCAATGATAAGGTTTACCCATTGCCATATATCTAACGTCTAAACCGAGAAATTGTCATGGAATTCGTCTAATAAGTCAGGTCCTTAGATTTTCTCTTTTTAGTAACGGTATATGGCGGTTGAAATATATATATTTGTGATATAGGGTTTTAATTCCTTAACTAATACATTGATAGTATCATCTCAAAGGCCTAAGTCGATCGTTTATATTATAACGTTTTTGATTTCTATATGTTAACCAAAATATTAAAAAAAGCGTTAGCCTTCTTTAATATTGTTGGATTTGGGGTTATAGTTACGATTATCTTGGGGCGTTTAGGCGATATGCTAAAGTGTGGTAGTCTGTAATGTGTTTAGGTATATCCAAAGCTTAGGGTGGTTTGGCGAATACAAAACGAATAAAGTAATTAAAGCGGTTGGAATAGTGCTTATTAAAATCATAGGTTAGTTAAACGTTTCAAATTAGTTTTTACTATTACTGGTAGCTTTATACTAGCTAAATGTCTAGGAAAGCTTAAAACGTTATAGGTACCAAACTTAAAATACACAAGATGAACATAGGTAAACTTGGAACAAATAGAGCAGATATGGGAAATAGGGTAAAGTAAGGGAAATTTCTAGTTGTTATATGCTCCGGGGTACGGTAGTCTGTCCGTATTAACGTGTTATAGCAGAACTTAATGGAAGAAATCGGTTGGTTATTTGGTGTGTAACCGATTTTGATAAGTCAATCGGGTTATTTATTTGTGTGTAACCGATCGTATCTTCGTTAAAGCAAGTAGTTCGTAAAAAAAAAATCAAATGGGTCCTAACGAAGGGTTCCGAAACTTAGTGGCTTTGGCTTACGTAGCCTAATATGTAATAGGAAGTTCTTCAAAAAGTGTCTGGGTACGTTAAATCGTTAAATAAGGGTTAATAGTAACGTAACGAGGATTTTAACAGATAAAGCGCCAAATAAAAGTTAATGATATCGTGCTAAAGTTTTTCTTTTTTAAGTTACTTAGTCTTTACAGTTTTTTTACACGTTAGCGTGTAATTCTTATAAAAACGAAATATTAAAGAATAGATAGTTAGGACCGTTATAGCATCCCGTTATTGGTATTTGACGTGTATTTGTCTTTTTTTCCCTAATTTGTTTGCAGTCGACCGAGTCTGCTACTAATTTGTATCGGTAAGGTTTAAGTACTTGTTTACAGAAAATAAAGCAAATAAAGGAGTAATTGAAAGATAATTGGCATTGCAATAAAGCAAGTTAAGATATAGTTAAGAAGAAGCATTTAGAGGTGTACGCTACAAGTGATGACTTATAAGCCTCCACCCAGAGCGTATTACTCTGAAATACTTGTTCTAGACCGCTCCATGTATTGCCGTCGTCCTGGAATATCATTCCAGACCGATTTATGCATGATGCACTTTGCGACTTGTAAGAGTGCAGCCTGAAGCGTGACACGTTATCGTACACCCTGCAGGAGTGCACCCTGCAATACAATACACTTCCCTTTGGCCTATGTATACTTTCTGTAAGGTTATATAGTAATATCTACAGTAGAAGAATAAACTTTATGTTCGACTTCAAAATGGTACACGGAGAAAATTTGGAGTATATCGTAAAACTATGGAAACGACTAAAGTTAATCATTTATACTGGACCAAAAAATAACTTTCGGTTACATATTATTTCATTTTAGGTAAAATTTACTATCGGTTAGGATAGCGATGGGTTTATGTAACCACGTTAAAAATTAGTAAGGGTAAAAAAAATGAAACCATTGATGATGATGAAATACGGGTTATAAAATGATTTCCCACAGAGTTATACGATGAATCTTGAAAATATTACGAATGGTGTCATAGGTGATACATTAGAAATTGTTGTGATTGTGCGGAAGATAAAAAGATAAAGCTGGTATATAAATTATTAGGTGAATTTGATTTTCAATTTTACTTTATTTTATGCTATCGATCCAATTGTCATAAATTAACTCAACACAAGTACCTAGGTCATTTCTAATTTCACTTTATCATTCAAGGTTATTTTAATATATATTTTTAATTTCTTGTTTAATCAATCTTTCGTTATTGAATTAATTATTTTGTGATAAGTTTCCCTCCGCGATTTCATATTCTAGCGCTTACCGGAGGCTATATCCCATGTATTAACGAGAGTTTTACCCCGAATAAGGATGAAAACACATTCATTTATTTAGCCAGAGTAAGGGCGTAATCGTTGGAACATGGACACTCAAATCAGTTAAATAAAACCGCTTGAAATGGCTCATAATAGAAACCGTAAATATAGTTGAAGATGGACAGAGACATGTTTACTGGGTTTCTAACGATAACAAGGAATGATAAGACGAGAGGAACCTATTCGATGAAGAAATACTAATTAGGTATTAAAATTTTTAAATATAGGAAGAAAACTTAATGTAACTCTTAGAATAAACATTTTAAATCCACCTTTCACAATGGAAAAATATTGGTAAATATGTAACATTTTTAATGTTTATAATATTCAACATATTATACACTTTTTATGAAGATAACAATCAATATGGATACCTTAGGCGCTATTTACTTCGCGTATCGATCGAAAGCTCTTGCAAAGTCACTTATTCAAAATATAGTAAACTTAACAAAGAATTACAACATTTACATTTTATTTTCAACAATTGAAAAATTGTTTCCATATTCTCATTTTGGATCAAGTTTTGTGTTAAAATATGTATATTGGGTCAGAATTAAGTTTAAACCCTCAATTAACGAAATGGCAAATGAAAAGTATTATAAGTACGATATTTAGAATTAGCATGATTCGGTGATTATTTTGAATTATTATCAAAGCCAGATGTTGGAAATGAAAACAAGTTGAGATATATCAAAACTATTCAAAGTATAATAGTTAAATGATATTGTTTCAAAATCTTATATTTAATATAACTGGTTGAAAAACGGGGAGAAACTCGATTCAATGGTGCAAAGTGAGCCTTGAATACGTGCTTGAACATATATATAATCTTAGGAAAAGAATTCATTTAATCTATATTCAACAAATATTTCAATAAGAGTATATTAAGTGTTAAAAATAGGTTACATAATTTGGCGTATAATGTGATACTTTCAATTGATACGACATTGAACAACTATAACAATTTCGAAGTGGTTATATGTTTTTAAGTCAAAATTTAAATCTTAAACGGGATCTGAGACAATGCGCGGTCTTTTTGGTAGGAATAGAAACGTTAAATTTGGTGCAATTAAACATTTTGAGTAAGGGGTAACAAAATAGATGTATTTATTTAATGTTGTTCAATATGAATATAAATGGTAAATATAGCATGAAAAGGAAAATTTATCGTGATGAATAGTATGGTATTTATTATCATCAGAGTAATCAAAATTCTCTTTGTATGGACTTATTGATAGAAAACGTATTAAAGTTACCAGAAAATGATGTTCTTATTGGATAGAATAAATTTTTGTACCAAATTATTTCCTTATATCTTATATTGGATCTTGGTGGGATACCGTTTCGCAGAAGTTTCGATTATTTGATGTGTTGTGGTATCCGATGTTAGAATACTCAAAAGAATTTAGTATCGTATCTCTTGAATGAATGATATTTTTTTGATAAATCTTTACAGTTTATTGAGAGATTGATAAGGGTAAAAATCTAGAAATTTAATTGTTACTTTACGTATTAAATGTAGCGGTGAAATAGGGGATAAATGTGGGTTTCCATATTTGGCTATCGTTGTATTCTAATGAGTCCTAACGGTATACTGAAGACTATTTATATAGGCGTATTTAAATAGATCACTGTACATTGAGTAAACTGAAAAATCTTTTAGCAAATTCCACTACCTAGGTTCAAATCAAAAAGTATAGAATGATTATCAAGAGACTATGTATCGATATAAATATTCGCGATTTATTAATATGCCGTGTTTTAGTAGTTTATATACCTCATATAGGTTTTTAGAGTTAAGGAATCAATGAAATTCAATTATAATATATATTAAGTGTATATAAAGAAATATAAATAAGGGTAACAACGGGGTATTCCGAATGTTTTGCGGTATGAATAATGAAGCTTTGAATGATGTAAGATGTTTTGTTTGGCGATAATTTTCTAACGTTGTTCAATTAGCCATGAAGTATATTGATATGTTAATTTCATTACTTTTCAATAAAGAAAGTGTGCTCAAATAAATTCGAGGAATCAACAGAGAATAAGATGAAGAAAAAGAACGAATCATTCAAATACTTCGAAAAAGGATTTTTCGAAGTATATCATATTATCTGCTAAGAAAAGAGGAAGCTAAATTTCATCTTCAGGCGCTTTTTGTTCAAGACACTGAATCATTTTTTAATGTCGTTCATGAGGTTAATATTCGAAGTATTGTCAAGTTTTATTAGTAGGGTTGTCAATGTAATCATTCGGTAAAATCTCCAGTAACATGATTTTTTGTATATTTGAATGCCGTTACCAAAGATTATTCAACTTGGAGTTCGTCATGTTATGGAATTACTTTACGTGTTGCAATAAATAAAAACCTAAAATGAGTATATAAGCTTATTCAGGTCAATTACATTAACGGAAATTGATTCGGATTCTAGTGGAATAAGTAACATTTCAAATGAATGTTTCATTACATCAATTTGAAGATGTATAATGAGGATGATCGTTAAGCGTATATATAATCAAGTTTAAGAAATTTAAAGCCAGATTAATTTCGGTATTTAGTTCAGGTTTAAATTTGTTGGTCAAATATTGAGGTAATTAATATTCGCGCCATAGGGCAAAGTACTTGTAATATTTTTACACTTTAGATATTTCCCTCGTTATGATAAATTTTGGCGATCTTTTTTAAAAAAATATGAGTGATATAAAGACGATAATTACTTCGATGTAAGTTAAGTCGAATTAATACCCTTTTTATCCTTTAGATTCTCGGTTTAAAACAAACCTCATTTTAACTTTCATTAGTTCATGATACTTGCAATATTACTGACCTTATTTTGCTTCTTATGAAATGATTTATCAAATGATTATTTTGGAGAATGCTTATTTCGAATGAAGTGATCATTCTGATAAAAGCTACATATCATTTGAAATTATGGATTCGACTTCACGAATCTCATAATTTCGCTTATTAAAGAAAGAGGCAGTATATGGTACCAGGTAGCAACACCCTGAATTGGCAAAGATTTATGGGACTGTGTCAAGCTATTGATATTGAAAAAGTATAAAAAATATAATATCGAACTTTCAAACTATTTTAATGACAAGTGTTTGATTACTCTCTTTACCCCAATTTTCATAGAGTGTTGTATACGTATATATAACTTGCAAGTAATAACAAAAATATACATACATGAAAAAAACACGAAGAAAAAACTGTGATAACTTTAAAACACTTTACCTCGCTTTTATAAATTGATTTTTTTGCTCATTTATAACGTGAAATTGGTTCATAAACTAATTCTTCTAATGTATACTAGAATAATTCAATTATATTTTTGAAATCTTTTGTAATAATGACAAGGTAGTATATTAATTCTTATAGTATATAGGAAATGGAAGGTTAATATTGTTCATAGGAACTATAATTATGAAAACAAGCTCAAATGTAGAAGATACAAAAGTTCTTTGGTTAACAAAATACGTGGGTATTCAATATAAGAAATAGTGTGAAACGCTAGTTAGTAAAACTTGTTGGTTTAAGTCTATGTTAGGTTTAGTGCCGGTTCTTGGCGCGTAATGAATCACGAGTGCGACAGGGTACATAAAATAGGGTGCGTTAAAAGCTACAATTTCCACGACCACTTGCTTTGAAACTTGAAAATATTCAAAGCCAATACCATGGTTCGCTTCTAAAAATATATATTTAACTTTGCGTACTATATAAGTACGTTTATAAAACCTCGACAATTTAATAACGTTCTTAAGCTTTTTATCCTTATTATGTAATTTTCCTCTTATTCACATTTTTATGATTTCTTTGGGAAAGTATAGGAAGTATTTCAGATAAATTCATTTTACATTAAGTAAATTTGTTTACAAATGCTTTTACAAACCATTGTATTTACTATGAAATTTTGATTGTGTTCAATACCTGCAGTTTCAACGTAACGTATTACACATATATTTATATTAAATCATCATTTGCAAACAAAATTCATTCAAAATTGACAATTTTCATGTTTTATCTTTGTATTTATACAATTTAATTTCTTTACCCCGTCGACGTAAAATACAACAATAATATAACTTAACTTTCACTGATTTCGCAAATATGAAGACGTATATTTCTTGCATTGTACCGTTTGAAAATGAAGGGGCGAATCATTTTTTGCATGTGAATTTCAAAATATGGGATGAACAATTTTAGAATTACATGTTAAAAATTGGGACCGTTTGAAACCTTTTGTTGTAAAATACTGAATTATATTCCATTGATATTACTATAATCTCATCGATAATTCGTAACTAATGATTAATTATACGTTGATAACTCCGTAATATAAAATTCATTCAATTATACAATTTATTAAATCTGTCTCGATTAAACTTTTTAGAATAAAAAAAGATATTGTATAATAAAAAAGTTGATATTATATTTATTTGTGGATAAAAGGTTTTAATTTTATTGAGTGTATATTTATTTTTTGGGTGTCGTTTTAACAGATACAGGTTCTGATTCAAATCGATTTAGTTCAAGTACAAGAATTTAGCATTAAAATGGTCAATAGATTGCAAGATTTTCGTTGAAAGATACGATAGCCCGATCCCACCTGTTTATATATGTGAAAACGCTAGATTTTTCCCGATGTGAAACTTGACAGCCTATTTATAATTAATTTTAAGTTTCGATGTTCAATATTCAATTGATTTAAGCATTTGAAAATAAAATCAATTTCATAATATGCAATTGAATATTGCAGTCAACTACACTGCATTATATATACAATACAATCAATAAAATCAACAATTCGACACCAGCTGTTTTTTTCTGTGGGTACGTACTGATTCTAATCGAAAAGAGGGAGGGAAAAAAGATAACAAATAGGTTGGACCATTGACATTTTCATACCTGAAATCCATAATATTAAACAAACCCAATTAACAACGAAAGCTAATACCAGTTACGAAATTGAAAAATTTGGTTGTCGAAAACCTATCACACGTTTCGGCTCAAATCGCAAAAAGCTAGAATTCAATTCTATGATTATCACTCTATTAATCGAATCCTGGCCAAAAAAACAGCTTAAGTCATTTGTACTTCGACACTAGTAAAACACGTTTCTTAGAATACGCAAACTAGGGCATAAAAACATAACTATCAAACTTACCCCTGTTATAGGATCTAATTATAGAGATCGCCCCTTAAAAATATAAAAACAATTAAGGGCTCTATCAACCGAGACAGTAACCGAGAACATAGACCCTTATGCTTTACATCAAAGATAAAAATTATTGAGACTCGTCACATGAAATCGAAAATACCCAACAAACATTTCAGGGTCGACGCGCTTTACAAAAGACTTGAACACCAAAATCCTCAAGTTCTTTTCTATACGTCACGTAAAACTTGGTTGCTTAACTCTAACACGCATATATGGATCTTACTTTACCGCTTAAAACTATAATCATTCACCACAATATTAAATTTATATTTGTCCTATATATTCGTTCATTTTCCTACTTTTTCAATAATTTTTATCTTCTTATGATTTCATCTTCAAAATAATCTTAAATCCAATACAGAAATTACATACTATATCATATTCAAGGATATATTACTTTATAAAGTAATGTGATTTAATACTGCATCGTATTGTAAAAATCTTCAAACAATAATATTCATCCATAATACAACAATTATGTACTATATGCATTCTACAAAACAAGAATTGTATACTATATCCAAACCTAGAATATAGAAATTATACTATATAAATTGGAAGCAAGTCAATTAAATACCGTATACGTACCAACTGAAAAATATTTGGTGTTTATAGTACATATAAATCGCACAATCTTTTCGTATGCACGCCTTATTCCTAGCCTTTTATCACTTGTCTAGATTCTTACTTGTCTATATACACAGTACCCACCTTTTTTTTCATTTCTATGTGCTCAATTCATCCTTTTCCCTTATTAAAAATACTGATATCTACGCACTCTAGCGAAAGTTCAAATCTCTCACCTTCTAGTACCTATAAATTGCATTCATATTTTCAACTTCAGAATTTTATTTCATGAAAATTATCTGTCAAATTTCAAGTTTCTAGATAAAGTATTTTATCTACTCACAATCAAACTTTCTATAATTTTCATTTCTTTTGTTAATCTATCAAAACATTACTCTTACTATTGCAATCTATTAATGAAAAATTGATATTTTATTCGTTCTTGCGTTTTTAAGACATTTATCATTGCATTACTTACTAGGCTTCAAATTAAATTATCTGTTGGTAGGGTTTCATACGCTGCAACATTGTCGATTCGATTGGTCGAAATAACAGTAGTATTGTATTGTCAAGTGGTGGATGTATTATTCCAGGTTTGGCAGACTGTTTTCTGGTCTATACACTAATTTGTATAGCCAATTGCTTATCACATACCTTATTGTAAAGTAGGCGTATACTGTACTTAACTTGCAGTGAATATATTAAGCCCATAAAACAATGAATTCAACTTGAAGTCATTATAATCAACTTTACTATAGGTACAGTTAACTCACTATACTATAATTACTATCATTCTAACACTGACAGCTTGTTGTTTTGTACGTGTATGACGATATGGTCGACGAATATTTTCCGGTTCCAACTAAATTATGCCCTCATTAAATGACTAAACTCCTGGCAATACCGTAGCAAAATTAACCCCAATTATCTTGATTTTCCCTACGGTTTCGAATTTCAACTTCATCAATTTTTACATACAAGTTTTTCTCCACAGATATATATAGGCCTCGAAATTAACCGTGTTAATAAAACAAGTTGCCAGCCTTAATTCCCTGGTAATCTTTCAGTTTGCTACATTATTATTAGCCGGTACGTAACTTAACCTTTCCAGGTAGCCTATCAACGCAACTATCGATAAGTATAGTTAATTTATTATGATTTATAAACCTTTCAAATTCTTCATTTGGCGACGTTTTCGTTTTAACATCATGGGTTTTTTTTCTGCTATGAATCCTTTGGAACTCGTCAATCTCTCTTACTTCCTAGGCTTTACAGCATACTATTCAATCAATCATAATGGGGTTTTGGCTGATAATTCAGAGCTTTAAAAATCATTTAAACAAGCTCTTCAAATCGGTATAAATTACCACTGGGATAGAGTGATCCTTAACAGCCTAATAACGACGTTGAATATTTCCCACAATATCATATCTATATATAATCCAGCTATTATAACGTAAATCTTTAAAGTTAACACATTTTATATAATCCTCTTGCACTTAACAGAAGTCTAATAAATCAGGATTTTGACGATGCTAAACTAGTCGTCTTGCCTCTCTTCGTTGACGAGGGTTATTAAGAATCTGATTTACAACGACAGATCTATGTTATTCGCGAAGGAGCCGTCCGTAAATATTATCAACGTAGCCCTCAACAGGTCAATTGAGACCATATTGATTCTTGGGTTTAGATTCCACATTTTCTACTCCAGCTTCTTATTCAGTCGATCGAAGTCTTCGGTCATTGGATCTTATACTTGAGCCGTTGATAATAGGGTTTAAAGGTCCTTTGATTGGTAAAAAGCAATGATATAGCTGCTATAAGCGCTTTGTTTCGAATACTATCAATTCTTGGCCACATTAGTCTTGTTAATTATGGTCAAGTCAACGCTCTAGCCTTTCTAATAGAAACTAAAGACCTCAGGACCAAACATACGAATTGACGATCCATTTAAGTCAAGTGAATTACCCTTCTCTAAATTTATAACCGGCTTACAATTCCAGAACATTAAATATCTAATCGCTTAATATTCCGATATCACAAAGCGAGATATTTCAATAAAAAGGGTATCATCAATTTATATACCTATCAGGCTGAAATCTTCCTCTTAAGATACCCAAAAACGTGGGTAATAGGTGAAAATCTTTATGAATAGCTTTAACTTAAAATACAACTAATAGGTTGAAAACCAATGAACGCCTACTTCAGCCAATCCATACAATAGCTTAATACATTGCATTACCGTTCCCGAAGGGTACTTGATACGTAGTTCATATAATAATTGCAACAAGATAATCCGCTGTAAATCTATTATTAACTACATGTACGCTTACCTTATATTACAGCTATTAAGGGTAGACTTTGCTTTAGTTTTAACTAAAAAACTTACTAATAAAGCGACCATCAAACTCTAGATCATCTTGTAAATCGTTAGCATCTATATAAAAACAAATTCCTTGTTTCTAGAACTGTATTTTAAACGATTGAATGTAACATATCCAACGGCCGCCCCTTAATCTTACTTTTAACCTCGAATATAATTTGAGACCCGAACATTGTAATATTTAAATTTTGAAAATTATACGTATATTAAGGTATGCATTGCATAACACCTCGAATTTAAAATCTGTCAATCAAATTTCTATTGTTTTTCTTAAAAGATCCGCAAGAGGTTCTAATAACGGCTTATACCTGAAGCTTTATAATTTAATTTTAATTATCTTTTTCTTTTTTGTTAACCAAAATAATATTGTAAATCCGATCCAGTGTGTATTTGTTTTGTTTTAATTTTTTCACCTTTTTGGTAGTCGTCCATGTTGGCGGCATTCTATTGGTTTCTTTATTATAAGAGGAGAAATGTGTTGATTTATTCGTTTAACTTCAAGATTTTGATCTATATTATTGATTGTTTTAATGTAGGTTTTTATCTGGGTCATGTGAAACGTTGCGGGTCCGTTAATAGTTTTAATAAATATTTTAAGGTCAGCGATACTTAAGATTTCAAATGGGTTATTGTTGGTAGGCCTTAGACGTTGCAACGTTGTCGATTCGATTGGTCTTCGAAGTAACAGTAGTATTGCATGGTCAGATGGTAGATATATTGTTCTAGGCTTGGAAGACCGTTTGTTGGTCTGCACTGTAATTTATATGGCTAATTGTTTGACCCGTACCCTAGGGTAAAGTACAGCGTACTCAACTTATACCTAATGCGGTAAGTCTACACAAAGAAATACACTTAAATTGCAGTACAGTATAGTCAACTTTACTACAAGTAAAGTTGACCTATTGTACTGCATGTAATACTATTTCAACACTGGCGGCTTTTTAGTTTGTGCGTGCAAAGTAGTGTAGCTAACTAATCTTTTCCGGTTACTACTAAAATGCCCCCTTGTAAACTAAACGGACCCCTATCAATTCCAGTTGACTTCCACATTTAAATGAACCCAATTGCATACGAATTAACCCCGTTTGATCTTAATTGCTCCATCTCTCCGAGGTCCGAATTTATCAACTCCCACAAAAAGTTCCTCCGCCATAGGCTTTTATATGCCTTGATTTCAACTGTACTAGTTAAATAGGTCACCATCGTAGCCTTTACTTCCCTAACAGTTTTTTAGTTTGCCATTACGTGATTTGAACTTTTCGGGTGGTCGGTTAACATAAACCTCGATACGTATAGTCAGCTTGCTACTGTCCACAAATATTTTTAGGGCTTTGTTTAGTGTTGCCTTTGTTATAGCATTTGCAGGATTATTTTTACTATCGATTTTTCGGAATTCCTTAATCTTCTTTCCTTCATAGGCTTTACGGAGTACCATTACGTCGATTATTAGACGTTTTTCGCCAGTGGTTCCGAGTTTTAATAGGTATTCGAAAAGTCTTTTCGAGTTGGTATAGATTATCACCAGGATAGATGGAATCTTTAGTTGCCTGGTAATAAGGTTGAGGGTTTTCCATAATGTTATACCTACTTTAAAGTCCATTATTATGCCGTAGACCTCCAAAGTTAATACGCTTCGTATAATACTCTTGCAATTGATGGAGGTCTAGTACATCAGATTATTGATAATGTTAAATTGATTCTCCCGCCTATTTTCGTTAACGGGGATCATTAGGAAGCCGATTTGTAAAGATAAATCGGTGTTATTTATAGAAGACCCGTTCGTAAATATAATTAGCTTAGACTTTAAAGAATTGATTAGTACTATATTAATTTTACGGTTTAGGTTTCGTATTTATTACTCCTACCTTTTATTAATTCGATCAAAGTTTTTATCCGTTGGTATTTATATTTATACCGTAATAAATAAATCGTAAAAGATTTCCAATTGGTATAGGGTGGTAATATAGCTCCCTTGTATACGTTATTCTAAGTACCATTAAGCTTTAGCTTTATTAATCTTATCGATTATGGTAAAAATAGCTCTTTGGCGCTTTTAACGAAAGTTTAAGCCGGTATTAATATCAAGTATGCGAATTAACTATATATTAAAGTTAAGTTGGTTGTTTTCCGTTTACATCGTTATCTGTTTATCATTCCAAAACTTGAAGTCTTCGATCGCTAGTTATTTTGATATTATAAAGCTAACCGTTCCAATGACAAGGGTATCGTTACTTTATATACCTATTATACCGAAGTTCTTCTTTTACTTTACTAACAAGTACGGATAGTATATTAAGGAAGTTATCGTTAAGTGGAATTAGAAATGCGATTGGTAGGTTAGGAATTAGTAAATTCTTACTTTAGCTAATTTATATAGTAGTTTGACATACTGTATTACCGTTCCTAAAAGGTATATGACACGTAATTCCTACGGAAATTTTAGTAGTATTATCTTCTATAGGTCCGTTATTAATCATATATAAGCTTACCCAATGTCATAGCCATTAAGTGTAAATTTGCTTTTAAATTTGGGTAGTAAATCTGTTTTTAAGATAATTATTAAGTGTTAGCTAAATTTCTTAATCGTTGGTAATTACGTGAAAATCTAGTTTTTGCCTTTATCGCCATATTCTTAAGTAATTAGTCGTAACTTTTTGTAAGGCTGCCCCGTGGTTTTACTTTTAACCTCGTATATAATTTTCCATTTGAAAATCGTAACGTTTCGATTTTAAAGGTTAAAGTTAGTTAATGGTATGAATTGTACTACATTTCGAGTTAATATTCCATCAAATTCGACTTTATCGCTTTCCTTAAAAAGTTTACCAAAAATATTAATAATCTTTTATACCTTAAGCTTTATTATTAAGTTTTTGTTATCCTTCTTTTTTTGTTTACCTAAGTAATATTATAAATAAGGTCCGGTATATATTTCTCTTTTTTAACGTTTTCGTTTTTTTCAGGCGTTTCCCGCGTCAGCAGCCTTTTATTAGTTTATTCATAACGAATAATGAAGGGTCGTATTAGCTCGTTCGTTTTACTTGGGAGGCTTAAGAGTCTTAATTTTTAAGTATCCTTAATATAAGGCTTTGATTCGAAAGGATAGAAAGCTGTTAATAGTTTTAATAACTACTTTAGAGCTTATAATACTTAGTATATTATGTAAAATTTCCCATTTAGCTTTCTTGTTTTATACGAGGGCATTATTTTATAATAGTAAAGTAAGTACATCGATTGTTAAAGGACCTTTTTTAGTGTTAAAGGCGTTATTAATTAGGCGGCATGCCGATTTTTTTCGCAGTTTCTCTAAAGTTTTGCTGTAAGCCGTAATACTTTTTCGAGTACTTATCAAAGTCAGAGATTTATTCGTTAGGCGAGGGTACTCTCCAAAGACTATGAACGTTAACATTAAGTCGTTAGAGCTTATGGTATTATTAAGGCTTTTTACTGCTATTTATAAAAATGTTTCCGGATTTGTAAAGATTTTAATCTCTAATGTAAGGATATTGTACGTTCGATGGTGTGGGTCATATTCCCTTTTAACCTTCCCAATACTTTAGTAGGCTTTAACAGGTACCTATTTGTATGAGATACTTATTATCTTGGCATTTTCCTAAAACTTTGCCGACGTAAAGTTAGTACCAGTACAGTAAACAACGACGTTAGGTGAATTTAGATACGTGTTAATTTACAATATCCTTAACGTTTTCTACGTATCCTTTGTTAAAAGGGACTTCAAAAATTTTGCCCTGTAAAAAGAGGTTGCAGAATGAAAGACTTGAAAAATAGGCTTGTTATCTAAGTAAAACACATTAATAGAGATCTCTTGATTAAAGTCTTTATCGTCTTTTAATATAAATTTAAATTGTTGGGGGGCTAAGTATAAACTTAAGGGTAGTGGTATAATTTTTAATAGCTTCGAGGGAAAAAAATTCTACATTATTATACCTTAGGGACTTTATGACTTTATATAGCCTATTAATAGATTGATAGTTAAAACGACGGTGTAGTTAACGTATTTACGGTTTTATTAGTTTTTATACCATTATTTACAAGTCTTAAAGATGAAATTATAGGTGTCTTTATTTAAAGGCGGGTAAAAACCTTTAGCCATTTTTGACTATCTTGTTTATTTTAACGTTAACGTTGACATTGAGAATTTTTATATCCTTTAAGTAGAGTAGAAAAAGGGTAAAAGATTTGAGGATGTGAAATGAGATTATTTTTATATTAGTTTAAATTATAGTTGTTTTTAATAACGATAGTTATTTGCCTTGGTTAAATCTAACTTTAGCTTTTTCAGTATCGTAACGATTAATTTTAGTAGCTATAGTGTTTTTCTTTCGCAATGTTATATATTGCGAATAACATTTTATCAAGTGCTCTGCCACCCTCGTGTTTGATATAATACCTTTAAATATGTAATTCGTGTAACGATCGCGAAGGTTAAAGGTGTATAAGAAGTTAAAGATATGGTTAGGGTAAAGTTAAGGGCTTTTACCACTTAAACGGTATAAGAAGGCATAGTCGGCTGGTTATTAGGCCGCCGTACTAAAAGTAGTGTTTTAATATTATTGATTTTTTAAAAAAAGCGTTGGCGACGTTTATTAACTTATCGCTTTGAGTATTTACAACTTGAATCAAGTAATCTTATTTCGAAGTAATGCGGTATTAAACGGGGTATGTTGGTTTCCTATTATTACGTTTGGCGGGGGGGTAATCAGTTAACTAATCGTTAGCTTTGTTACAAATTTAACATTTTTTTCCATTATTATGAAGATAGTACTTACGGTTAACAGGTTCGCCTAAATCCTATTAGCGTTAGCGTAAATGTTGCCTCCAGTTTAGGGCTAAGGTCGATAGGTTAAAACTTAGGCGTTATAAGCGCTTGTACTTGCGGTCGATGTAATTAACCATCGTAAGTTTTTTTTTATTCACGTTAAGGAAGTTGTCGGTTTAGGTATATATATTAAGCGAATTTTGTATAAGTATCATTACGGCGGTACACAAGAAACGTAACTGGCTAAAAAATCTTTCGTAAATGGTATTTAGGCATTATAAGGCGTATTCGAGTTCATTAACACCCGTAATTGTTACCTATACCTGTTTGCGAAGTGTGACTTTATTAATGTAGACCTTTCTCATTTTCTTTTAACACATTATTAGCTTGTTAAGTATTTGATTAAGGATATCTATTAGTAATTTTTCCTTTTTCATTTTTACTATTAACATAGTTTACCGTGTTGTAACCTAGTTTATATGATATTACGCGAAATAGACGTCGTATTCGAAATGGCTCTTTATATTATCGTATATTTCGCGATACCTAGTAGCGTTCGTTAGAAAGTTTAAGTAGTAATCTTTGGCGTAACCTGTAAATATTTTAGGAAATAGTAAGTAAAAACCAGAAGGAAAGACCTTTATCTACTTATAGATATTTAGAAAAGGTATTTTTTTCGTATCGAAAGGGTTAAAAGACTTTTCGTTATGCCTTTTTATGTTATCTCAGATTTTGGCGAAATTCTTTATTAGCCTATAGTTAATGTTAACTATTTTAATAGGTTTTGGAAAAAGGTCACGATAATTATCTTAGGTTTGGTTGGTGTTTTCTGGCGGTTGAAATTTTAAAGGTTTCGAGGTATTGTATTAAGGGTAATTGCTAGTTGTCTGACCTAAGGGGTATAATCCTATTATAGAACCTATGGATGGCTTTTATGAATAGATAAGTTTGAAAGGAAAGGTTTTTTGGGGTGCTTAGCGATTGTAATACTAATGGTCGATGGGTTTTTGGAGGTTTTGAGAGGCCTGACGATTTTGCTTAATTGACTAGTATAAAGCGTTAACGTTAATACCATTGGCCGCATTGGCAGTCTTCGCTTTACGTATTTTCCCGCTGTTAAGGGCGAACTCTGCGCTATTACGTAAAGGTATTAAACCGCCCAGTAGGTTAATAGGTTTCTTATCGTTAGTGCGTGTAAAGGCTTGATTTAGTAAAGGCTGAAGGGGAGGTCCTTTAAATCGTGTGTGAGGGCATTAAGGTTCCTCAACGCTTTTTTCTTTGGATCGTGGGTTTTGAAGGTATTTTTTAAGCTGAGTTAAGTTAGAGAGTTCTTGGGTTAACATCGTGGTGCCTTATACTTAAACGAATATTTCTCGCTTTTCTAGTTTAAACTTTTGCCTTAATTTAACCTATTTTTGAATTTCTTTTCATATATTTCTTATGTAGTCTTTAAAGAAGTCACGATACGTTTGAAAGGTACGGTTGGTTTCGTGGTTGATGTTGTACTCAATGATAAAGTATCTGGCGAAGTTGGTAGGGTATTTTTTGGGTGATATTTCGTTAATATTTAGCGCCTAAAAGTTGTCGTCGTAAAACTTGGTAAAAACGTATCTCAGGGTTTTAATTACTTCTTTCCGGTCGCGGTTGGTGATGTCTTTAAACTGAACGTTAGCGGTAGACATCTTGAGGCTTGTGTAAGACGTGGTAGGCATTTAAGGCGATAGATTTGGTGATTTTTGGGCGTATGAATTTGGTGTTTTGGCTGTTATAACCCAAGGACCAACTGCAGACCATGGAACAGACCAGCGGCCAGAAGCTTGATGTCCAACACATCAAGCGGGAATATCTCTTATGTAAGGACCCAGGGTTAGGGTTGGGACCGCAAGGACCGAGGAGCGGTTAAGTCGATACTACATCGAACCGTAAGAAGCGACCAGCGACTTCAGCGGTCCAGTACTGAAGATGGTATGAAGGCCATAGGATATAAGGACACGGCCATCACCACACAGATAGTATTTCTTTCGTAGCTCTTCAGTTGTCAATCTAAGTATTCAGTCTATATATTTGAATAGCCCCACGGCTTTTGATCATTACTCGCACGGTTGCGATATTGTTCACTCAGCACCTCTGCTACCTTCTTGATAACATAAACCCTCTGAAACCTTCTATATACTCACGTGTATTTAGTGTGATCATTACATTAGCGTGAAGTCGCGTGAAAACTTGGCGACTTAGCGAGAGGTCGCGCGACGTGGTTTTCTTAGCGCGACTTGACGATTTTTGTTGTTTTCGCGCAAAGCAGCGAGCTTGACGATTAAATTGATGTAGAGGGGGTGAAAAGAGTGAAGTACGGGCAAAGGTTTGGTTTGAAAGGTAAGGTCGGAGGACGTTTGTTGGTGGTAGAGGGCGAAGGTTGTTTGTTGTTTTGGCGTAGGAACTTGGTCATTTTTTCAGTAGTAGCACCTTCAGTAGTACTGACTTAGCTGTTTGCCAACTTTTCGTTTGAGACTTTTAGCGGTTAATCTCAACGCTCTTTAAGAAGGATCAATGAAGATTTCTTGGTATTTTCAAATAGCGATACTGTCGCGTACTTCTAGATTTCTGTTGAGGACTGACATATTACTAATAGAGGCCCTTTACAAGAATCTTTCCTTTACTCTAGTAGTCGTAGCCATAGAGTATAACAACCGGAAAAGAGTTTCTTCTTCTACTTAGCTTATTAGTTCTTAACCTAGCAGGTAAGCACTGGTTAGTATTGGTAGGCCTTAGACGTTGCAACGTTGTCAATTCGATTGGTTTCAAAGTAACAGTAGTATCGTATAGTCAGATGGTGGATGTATTGTTCTAGGTTTGGCAGACCGCTAGCCGGTCTACACTGTAATTTATATGGCCAATTGCTTGGCCCGTGCCCTAGGGTGAAGTGCAGCTTACTGCACTCGACTTACACCCAATGCGGTAAGTCTCCACAAAGCAATACACTCAACTTGCAGTACAGTATAGTCAACTTTACTGCAAGTAAAGTTGATCTACTGCACTGCATGTCATACTATTCCAACAGTTATCCTATTTGCCTGGCTTCCGCTATATAATGATATTATTTCGCAACGGTAAAATAAGTATTTCGATTATTGTAGAGCCATTTTTGATATTAAGGGTATTATTGTCTTAACATCGTGCTGATTTTTTTGAAATTCCTTTAATGCTTTTCCGTAGTCTATAGCTCTTTTGTCAGTACTTATTAATAGTGGAGATTTACTTGTTAGGTGTAGGTATACTTCTAAGACTAGTAGCGTTGGTATTAGTCTAGCAAGGTCCATAGTATCATTCAGGCACTTTTCCGCCATTTAAAAACTTGCCGTTTAATCCGTAAAGATTTTAATCTCTAGTATACAGATATAGTACGTTTTGTTGAGTAGTATGTGTACCTTTTCAACTTTTTTAATCCTTTAGTAGGACTCAATATGCATATATTTACACTGAATTCCTATCATTTTAGCATCCGTCCAAAACTTTGTTGTTACAAAGTTAATATTAATATCGTGGACAACAACTTTAAATAAACCTAAATACGTATTAATTCATAATATTTTCAATTTTTCTTGTGTATCTTTTTCCAATAAAGACTTTAATAAATTGGCTTTGTGAAAGAAGGTTGCGAAATTAACAACGGAAAAAACAGATTTATTATTCATGCTGAATAAATTAACAAAGATTTTCAAATTAATGTTCTTCCCGTTTTTCAATATAAACTTTAATTTTGAGGGGGGTTAGATATACGTTTGACAATAGGAATAAAGCTTTTTAATAATCATTAAAGCAAAGTATTCCATATTTTCGTGCCTTTCAGACTTAAGGACTTTATATAACCTATCGATAGTTAGATGGTTAAAGCGTCGGTATAACAAACATATTTTTAATTTCTTACATTTGACGCTATTGTTTTCAAGCTTTAAAAATAAAACTATCAATACCCTTATTTAAGGCGAAAGGAAACCTTTAGCCATTTTTAACCAGCTAATTAGCATTAACTTCAACATCAATATCAAGGGTTTTGAAGGAAAAGAATAGAGGACTTAACAATATGAAATGTGATTGACCTAATAATAGTTTCAATAATTGTTATCCTTAGAAACGATGATTATTCGCTCGGACCGAGGTTAATTCTATCTTTGTCAATATTTTCATGATCAATCTCCATAACAATAGTATTTTTCTTTTGCAGTACTACATACAATAAAAAGCCTCTTCATAAGTATCTTATTGCGCCTATGACTGGCATTATACCTTAAAATATATATTCTATGTAACGATAGCAAAAGTTAATAGTATGCAATGAGTTAAAACCTTGGTTAGGGTAAAAGTAAAGTTTTACGCCACTTAAATGATATAAGAAGACCTAGTCGGCTATTTATTTAGCCGTGTTAAGAATAACTTCTTTATACCACGTGACTTATTTAGGCTTTTAGTCGTTGTTGATAACTCTTTACCCTCGGAATTTACGATATAGTTCACGTAGTTTTACTCGGAAGCAATGTGTTATTAAACGTGATATATTACCCGTTATTTGTTACGTTTAAACAAAGTGTGAAAAATTGACCAATAACCAGATTTACCCAAGATTTACGGTTTTTACTATTTTTATGATAATGGGTTTTATGGTTATTTAGTCCGTTTCAATTTTACGTACTTTGGTATTAATGTTGTTATAGATTTCAATCCAAAAACCTTTGACTAGATTTTGAACATTGGAGCCGTTTGTACCAATAATTCATTTAGTATACCATTATGCGGTTCTCTTATTTAAATCTCGAAAGTTTTTAATTTGAGAATAAATATCAACCGAATTTTGCTTATGTGTTCTTACAGTCGTAAATAAAATCCGTAATTGGTTAAAAAAGCCCTTATAAGTAATATCCGAGCGTTATACAGCGTATTCGAACTCGTTGAGGCCTGTAACTGCTACCCATAACTGTTCTCAGAACGTGGTTTCGATAAAGTGGGCTTTCTTCATTACTTGTTAGTGGAATATCAACTTGTCAAACATTTAGTTAAGAATATATATCGTTATTTCCTCCCTTTTTTTCTTAGTTATTATTTTCGTTCACCTCGTCGTAATCCAATCACTATAGTATTATATAAGATAGACGTCGTATTTGAAATATCTTTTCATATTGTGGTAGATCTCGCGACAGGTTTTTACTTTCTTCAGAATGGTTAAGTAGTAATTTTTGGCGTACTTTTTAAGTATTTTGGTAAATAGTAAGCAACAACCCTAAGGGAGAACCTCTATTCACTTATAAATATTTTAAAAGGGTATCATTTTTATCTTAAATAGGTTGTAGTGCTTTCTGTTATATCTTTTTACATTATTCAAAATTTTTGCGTAATTTGTAAAAAGATTATAATTCACATTAACCATTTTGACAGATTTGTAGGGAATGTCGCAATAATCGTTCCAGTGTTCAGTAGTATTTCCTACTATTAACTTAAGCTTCCAACTTCTAAGTCGCGATAATGATAGTAATTACTAGTCGCCTAACCTAACTAGTAAAGTTCCATAGTAGAACCTATGGTAAGCTCGCACGTATAGGCGTACTTAGGGTGGGAAATCTCGCTTTAAAGAATTTGGAGATATTAAGAGAATAATTAAGTAGTAATGGGAGCTTTGTTGTAAGGAATGTTTTAAGGGACTTAACTGTCTTATTTAATTAACCGGTGTATAACACAAACATTAATACCTCTTTCTGTGTTGGCGGCCGCTATTTTATACGCCTTACAGCCGTTAAGGGTGTACTCTGCACTGTTACGTAAAAGTCATAGGCTACCGAATAAATTAACCAGTTACTCATCGTCTACATATAAAAGATGAGTACCAGGGAGGAGGCTAAAGATTAAACTCAACTAGAAATTAAAGGGAGGTTCTTTTAAACATATATAAGGACGTTAAAGATCCCCAAAAACTTTCTTTTCTTTCAGAGGTTTTAAGGATTATAATTTTAAAGGGCTTATTCCCGTTAAACCAATTTAAAAAGATTTTTACCAATCCCAAAAGGGTTTTTTATAAAATGTAGATGTCACGAAAAGTAACATATTTCTTCAATTTGACCTTGAAGCCCCTTTAAAGTATCTTTCATATGTGAATCTTCCAGTGGTTAGAAAACTCAGGAGAATCTTTAAAAACATAGACGTCGCTACCAAACTCTTCGCCGACGTCATATTCGAAAATATACCAGCCAATATAGTTAGTCAAATGTTTTTTAGATAAAGTTTCATCGGTATTTCTTCCCCAAAGTGTCTCGTCAAAGTGGACATAAAAAAGGGATCCGAGGTCCTTAATTTCCTAAATTCAGTTTTAATCCAACGCCTTTAAATTCTTAGCTTGGGCGAGGAAACTTGACAATGTGAAAGCGAAGAGACTTTATATTTTGGCGTAAAGTCTTGTCGAGACTTGACAACTTAATATTAAGTAATGCGACGTGACTTTCTTAACGCAACTTATAATTTTCGCTTGGTGTAGCGATTTTGATAAAAAAAAGTGGCGTCAATGAAGTATAAATAGTGAAGTAAAGGGAAAACTTAGTGTTAATAACAAAAGCTAGTAAAATATATAAAGTCGGAGGTTATTTATTGTAATTGCAAATTATTGCCGTATGACTTAGTTGTTTTTACAGTAGTAACGCCCGCAATAGTACAAATTAGACTTTTTCCAACTTAACGAACCTTGAAACTTTTAACGGTTAATCTCAAAGTTTTTTTAAAGAAGGATCCGTGAATATTTCTTGGTGTTTTCAAATAACAATACCGTTGCCACCTCTCAATTATCCCCCCCCAAAAACGACGTAATCTGAAAGTCTTCTCTACTTACTGCCTTGAAATACCAATGTAATAGTAAAGGCTCTTCGCAAGAATCTTTCCTCTACCTTGGTATTTCACAAAGCGTAGCCGGAAAGTAGCTTCTTTTTCTACTTAGCTTATATGTGCTTAAACTAATAAGCACTGATCAGTGTTGATAGGGCTTTAGACGTTGCAATATTGTCCATTCGATTAGTCGAAGTAAAAGTAGTATTACGTTGTCAAGTTATGGATGCATTGTTCTAGGTTTGGTAGACCGCTAGCCGGTCTACTCACTGATTTGTATGGTCAATATCTTGGCTTATGCCCTGGTCTGAAGTGGGCGCATACTGTACGTGACTTGCAGTCAATAAAGTAGACCCACAAAATAATACACTCAACTTGAAGTCAGTATAGTTGTCGGTAGGATCTAAGTATTTATTCACGTGAAACAAAGAAAGTAGAATAGCAATCAAAAGATGATTAGTATTGTAGCAAAAGTAAGTCAAGATGATCTATCCAGAAGAAGTATACAGAGGTGATGTTATAGGTAAGTGCTTATAAGCCCTCGCCCAGAGCGTATTACTCTGGAATAATTTTTTTAGACCGCTCCACGCATTACCATCGGCCTAGAATAGTATTCTAGACCGATCTATGTATAATGCACTTTGCGTCTTGTAAGAGTATAGCCTGTAGCGTGACACGTTATCGTATACCCTGCAGTAGTGCACCCTATAATATAGTATACTACCTTTTAGCCTATTTATACTATCTGTAAGGGTATATAGTAATATTTATACAGGCAATCTTATCTTTTTTCTTTAAATACTCCGTACTTATAGTTTAATAGTGATAGTGTTATTGTAGTATTCATTGTGAAAGGTCCAGATTAGCAATAGTTACAGTTTTTTTATCGTATTAATTGCAAAAGGTCCAAATTAGCAGTAGTAACAGTATTGTTGTCGTATTAATTGTAAAAGGTCTAAATTAGTAGGTACGGCTAAAATCAGCAAAGTTTAGCCGCAGTAGTAATTGTAAGTCGGCCCTGGTTGGTTTAACTAAATTATTAATTTCGGCTAGGGTTAGCAAAGTTTAGCCACGGTAGTTATTGTAAGTCGGCCTTGGTTAGTGTAGCTAAATGGAGGCGATATGGTTGGTAATGACGTTTTTTGTTGTTTCTGACAGGGGTAGTTGCGCAGTGGTGATTACGTAAGGGTAATTGCGTATGTTGATTACGTAAACACATGGTAGGTTAATATAAAAAGATTTATCGCTATTGTTCTAGGAAAAACTTCCTTTTTATTCTCTAAAGGCGCGCAGTCCTAGCTAATATAAGTTTCCATTTAATCCAAATTTTGGTTTATCCATTCAAACCAAGCCGTTTTGGTATGTAGGTTACTTAGCCTGCACATATATTAACCTATTTCCCCGAATAGATATTATACAAAAACCGTACTGTAAGGCGCCGTTTGGCTAGTAAGCGGTAGCGCGCCGCCGCCACCATCGCTACCGCTACCATTATTGCTAACTCCACTACCACTACCAATAATAGCAGCAGCCCACCCTCGTCGGGCGAAATCTCCTCCATCGCCGCCACGCCGCTAGCCCCCGATACCTCGCTCGTCTCCACGCCGCCAATTCCCTTTGCCACCGCCTTTCCTGCCATCGCCACGCTCCCCTCTCCCCCCCTCTCCCTCCCCCTTCCCTAGCTTTCAAAGGGAGGATTAGAGTGTTCCTAAAGTTATAAACCTTACCATTTCCCTACGGGTAAAGACCTTATTACCCGTAGGGGCTCTTTTACGCCGTAAGTATAGCTTCGCGCAATTACGTTAAGGTACGTATATCCTAGTCTTTTTTTTATAAATCTTTAACCATCCCCTCTCTAAAAAAAAAAATACGAGGCGGATCTCCCTCGCCGCCTCGAGCTCCGTATCGCTAAGGTGCGCTGTAAAGCCATTGTAAGGTACTAAGCGTTAAAATAACGTACCTGGGTCTATAGCTTTAGGCTGTTAACAAATACACTTTGTGTGTCGTATATCGCGTTCGCGGCCACGAGTAAATTTATTAACGATTACTACGAATTCGAGGGTCGTTCGGCGCGTTACCACTGCTATAAGTGGATTAATACCTTGTACGACCCCGTTTCGGGAGTTTTAATGCCGTGGATCGAAGCCGTATTACGCGCCCGACGGCTTTTTGGTAAATTCTATCCGAATTTTCAAAATATCCTTTAATAAAAACACTCTATTTAGGACGATTCGCAAAATAAATCGCTGTAAATAACCAAAACAAGCCAATATTAATTAGTAGTAGACGTTAACCGGCAGACAAAGGAGATGGCAGCCGCCGTTGCCACCTAGAAACGGAGCCTACGTATATACTACGTAGGATAATTCGACGACGTTATCGTACGTCGCCGTAAAAATGGTATTTTTTCTCTTTTACCTTTACCTAAAGGTATAATTAATAAGGTGTAAAGCTATATATTCGTTAACGCTAATAATATCGTTAACGGTAATGACGGTAACGCCTATATAAAAGGGAAAAGCGACGGAAAGGATAGTAAAGACGCGACGATGTTACCCTCTCCTTTTAATAATGGATAAATACCCCTTCGGCCGGACCGGAGTACCCGGCTATAGTTTAATACGTTATACAGTAATTTTATAGCTCTTAATAGATCAAATGTTTAAAGTGACAAACGTAATATAAAATGTAAAATAAAGGGGGTAATAAACCATAATCGATACAAGTAATATCAAATGTTAAATAAAATAGGAAATATATTAGGATTGGTATATAGGCTGCAAAATAAAACAGGCAATATGCCAAAATCGGTACGAATAGTCGTATTAGGTAAAGGAAATATCTAGATCGGCGCGAATAACATAGATAGGCCAATACAAGTTGTAAATCGGTATAAAGACCTATTGAGGTCGTAAGACTTTTCCAAAAACCACAACAAATAATGTACTTATCAATATAAATATTTTCAAGATGCTAGCGGGTACTAACTTAGTTATTACGTCTATTAGGTTTAACTTATTATTGATTAATCTAATTTATTCAATTTACCAACGTTCGTATAACTAGCGTAAAGTAACAATATCGATGATTAACCGTTTCTCATTCGTAATACCTAATTTAATTAGGTATTAATTAAGCGAAAAAGAATTAGTATAAATGATGAGAAAAATAAGGTGTAAACCAATGTTAAAAATAATCATTCGGATTATTATAGTTTTATTAATACCTATATCGCAACCTCTAACTATATTATAAATTTCGGAAACGAAGATGTTCCTCATAACCGTTTTATACTTAGTAAAGTTTCACTAAATAATATTTCCACGAAACGTAAAGCCGTTTCGAGCCGGTAATTTGTTGTCAGGGACGAAGACGAAGCCGATCTATAAACTACAGTCGTTATTATTAGTAAAAAAACCGTTAGTAAAAATAAATAGCTTTACAATACGTATATTTAAGGGTATAAATTGTAAACCTCGTTTTCAAATGTGTATTTGTTATAAAAGGCGTTAACTAAACGCCTTATATATATCGTCTGTTAGATTGGTTTAGAATTACGCAGCGACTGCAAGGTAAAATACCGCCTTTAATTATATTACAAACGTAACCCAACCTCCGCGTACGCGTTAATATTTATATTCTCCAGCCTGTTTTACGTTATTTAGGACGACAAAAGCCACCTTATCTAACTATCCTTTTTACCTAAGTCCCAAAATACCGTTTCTAAGTGTAATCTTAATACAATTGAAATCGATTATATTATCCTTTAATAGTTATACTTTGAACTTCGCCTTTAAGACGACCTTTTAAAGTTTCCTTTCCCTAAACAAGGAAAACAAAACGTTCAATAAAGTAAAAATATCGTTTATTTGTATTCATATAAGTAAAAAGCCCCCCGAACGGGTAATCGATACCAATAGGTACGGGTTAAAAGTAAAGTTAATGATCCCGAGTTGTTTTTTATAATACTTTTAATATATGTTATACCATTATACACAGGCCTTAACCAAGCTATAAAGTGGTTTTAAAATACGTAGGATTATTTTCAACGGTTAACATTACTTAAGGTATTTTAGTATATCTATGTAGATCTACCGTTTTAGCTGTTCCTTAAATTGTGTATTAGTTGACGTTATATTTCGAAGCTCAATATACAGGTTATACCGTTTACCAAGGGAGGTTACGAATACAATAATCAGGCAATAGCTAGCTTGTTGTAACGTGGGTAATTAGGTTTCAGTATCATTTTTACTTTTGTCGTTATAATCTTAATAATAAGGCGAGTCTTTTTATAAAGTTTCCCGATTTTATCCTTCATTTCGTAAAGAAGGCGGGTTGGAAAAATCCTATAGGTACCGTAAATAATAAGTTCTAATTATTTAAAACAAAGAACACCTTGGTCAATCATAGCTAAAATTTCTTTTTAGGTAAATCATTAGACTAAGGTACTTAAGGTGGTGATAATACCCTCGTAACGAAGTTTTAAGCTAAGTTCATAGTCTATTAAATCCTTTTACGTAATAAAAAAGTCTATGACAAAGTTTCCAAGGCGTTTTTTCGTTTTCGAGCCGAAAAGTCGTCTTTGAAGACGAGGTATTAGTAAAGTGAACATAAATATACCGTTTTTATCTGATATAATCGAATTAAAATCGTGTTTTAAAGACGAAGTTAAATTCGGAGTCGGGCTAAATTCGTCGTTCCGGGGGGTAACGTGTAAACGATTCTGGTCTTTTCCGTTGTTTTAGGAGGCGATATATAGGCGATTCTATTTGTTTTAAGGTTTTTAGCCGATTTCTCCAACTTTCCCCCTATACTTACGTACCATTATCTATTGGAACGGAATTATGTCGTTCGGCAGATTAACCAGTATATTATTGTCCTTAAACCCGTTAATACTCCAAAGTCTATTATATCTATCCTTCGTTTTCTAAACCAAAACTTTAAATTATAGTGGTAAATCTAAAACGCCGGCGCTACGTGGGTCATTCCTCATAACCAACGTTTTAGATACGTCGTTCTTAGCCCATAATAATCGTAAAGCTACCATAACTTTTACCACGGCATTGGACTTTTACACCATGAATAATAATAGTGTAAAGTCTATGTAAATCCTCGGATAAACACCAAAAACAAAAAGCGTAAAGATAAGCCCACTTAGGCTAAAAATGTTATCAACAGTGTTAACCGCCATTTAAAGGATAGATTTCTTAAAGCTACTACTATTTAGGTCTGTCGATAACACTCTATATGCTTTATTAAACGGTTTGTAATATCGTTCGTATTTTTAATACCCTATAGGGCTTTGACTAGGATTTGCCTATACTCGCTACCAGCTATCCGAGCTTTAATACGCTACTCAATAAATTCAAAAACCGTACCAACGTCATATGTAATCTAGTTTAAAGGCCAGAGGTAAATGTTGAACCAATAGTTAACCAAAGAGTTTTAATAGTTTGCAGCAAAAGCAATTCGTATAAACTTAACGGCTTAAAACGATATTACTATGTCGACAGCGTAGAAGACTAGTTAACTATCTAAATATATAATATTAATAATCGCTTTATAATCAAAGTCTATATCATTTTAAAGGCGGAACTTAAACCGTTATAATGCCCATAAGTGTAATTAACACTTATAATAAAACTTTTCGATAACCTTGAATACACCCTTTCCTATATTCGTATAGCCTATGGAATAAAGTAAACGTAAAAGGCGTTTTATAGCCGGGTAGCCTAATCGTCGGCATAACACCCGTAGTTCCGGCTAAATTAAGTAAACAGCCTCAATTATACGTAGTTTTGGAAAAAACCACAAGTATCTGAACTTAAGTTGGAGCGGTACGGATACACTATTTGAGGCGCGGATAAGTTAATTAGTTATATTCCGGACTGCGATTCCGAACTTATTTATATTACCTAATAAAAGCACAAATAGTGTTTTAAAATCCATTACGTAAAACTCAACCAACCCGAAACTCATATCTATAACGACTATTTTGAGCGAAAACGCCTCACTTTTACTAAATTAAACTTTTCGGTATTTTTCTATTCGGTCTAAATAAAACTTCGAAAACTTCACTATAAATACGTTGAATAAGCATTTTCCGACCGTTCAAATTTAGGCTACTTTAATATTAGGTATAATACCTTAAAACCTATTTTTGTACCTATTAAATAACGTAAATTATGATGTAATATAGGCGTCGAACACTTTATTTACGTAATCCAATCCGGCGATATACCTAAAAAAAGCATCCTATAATCCAGTAAAAATACGGTAGGCGGTTTCGTCGTTTTAGGCCAATAAATAAGCATTATCGTCCTCGAAGTCGTCTTCTCCAGATATATTGTCGTAAGGGTAGGCATTCAATCCGTTATCCGTACCTTTATATTCGGTTACGTATATTGTAAAGTTGGCCTTTATCCGATCCTCGAACACATAGTCGGCCTAAAATTATCGTTTAATCCGAATCTACTCGTAGGCGAGGTGGTTTATAAACTAACAGCCGATTTTAACGTATACGATACACCGCTTTTACAAACTTGTAAGGCGCCATGTATCTTTCCGTAAGTAATACTATGGTTTCAGTATATTTCTTCTATTTTCAAAAGATCGTCCCTATCTCTTATGTCAAAGCTTTCTCCTTAGTACCTACACTTTAAGACATGGTTTTACCTCAGTCAAATCTTAAATTTCCGGTTTAAAATGTAGTAAATTGTCTCGCTAATATCTACTTTGGTTATTTAAGCTTCGTTTTCAATGTCATCAGCTACAAATACCAATCCGAAGTTTGCTTATCGGCGTATAAAGGTCTGGAGCCATATTTTATGGCTTATACAAAAGGCTTCCAAATCCTTTTCGGGTTTAAAAACTATAAGGTCGAAATCCGGGTTTCCACAATAGGATTTTATCACTACTAAAATAAACAATATTTCGCCTTTGTATTTCGGTTCGAGGGCTACTTAACACTTCCTTAAATTCGTCAATAAAGCGGTAAGGATTCCCTAAAGGTTTTTATCGACATTCTTCTACTGGTTTTTTATAGATTCCCACTTCGTACTAGTTTAGTCTTTGTAGTATAATTCGTAATTATTCTCGGAAACAAAGTAGTATCTAAAGCGGTTATAACACTTTACGAATATATCTACTTATATAAAGTGGTATATATACTACTCTCTAACTTACCCAAGAAGTATACCGGGTAGGATAACATAAAATTATAATAGTTTAATATCTAGTTTCTTATATATATATATTATAGAGCGTATCTTATTATCCAATACATCGTATAACTCGTCGCTATTATTGACATTCCTATCCCAAAATTTTACAAAGTTGGTCAACTTCGTAGGGTAGCTCCTCTCCATAGGGAAACGATATAATGAGAGGTCGCGATAAGGGTCGTGGTTAAAATGCATTGGTCCGTATGGCACGTATTTTCGTTTTACGCTAATTGTTATTTCCTTGGTTAGATTATTTTTTGTGTTCCAGCTAATTGTCGATTTCAAGAGCGGGCTGTTTTTTCCGTTTCAACCGACTTTTCCATAGCCGGTCGGGTAGTTCTCTACGTTTGGAAAGTGATTTGGAGTTAGGTTCTACGCTATGGTATAAGCTGGTATAAGGGTGTATTGTACTTGTATGGTGGATAAGGATCGTGGGCGTTTTTCTTCCTTATGGTTCCTGTTTCCAGCCTGGGGTATAGGACTATACCGTCTGATGCATGGTCCCCTTCATTCCAACAATAGTCTCTTCGGTTTCTTAAGGTAATACCCTTTTACTAAATCCGTAAAATACAAATCTTTATCCTCCCGATCTGGTACGTCGGTAAGTTAACTATTTCAAATAAGGTCTTTATAAGGCGCACATTTCTACCTCCTCATGTATTAATTCCTTTAGTTTTTAGTTGAATTCTCAAGGATTTGGTAATAATAGGGTTTATCCTTTACTATATATTCAACGTTAAGACCGAGAAATTGTTATGGAATTCGTCTAGTAAGTTAGGTTCTTAGATTTACTCCTCCTAGTAACGGTACATAACGGCCAAAATGTATTTATTTTCGATACAAGGTTTTAACTGGTAAATTTATAGTATTTTCTTAAAGGCCCAAGTTAATCTCCTACATCATAACCTTTCTAATTCCCATATATTTAACGAGGATGTTAAAGGAAACGATAGCCTCTTCTAATGTTATTGGGTTCGGGATTATAGTTACGATTATCTTAGGGCGTTTAGGATATATACTTCATTTTAGTGATCTCGTAATGTGTCTGGGTATATCCAAATCATAGGGTGGTTTGATGAATATAAATCTAATAAAGCAATTAAAACGGTTGAAATAGTATTTATTAACGTTATAATCTAATTAAATGTTCCAAATTAGTTTTTGTTAACGTTAGTAGCGTTTTATTTATTAAACGGCTAGAAAAATCTCAAACTTTATAGGTACAGAACTTAAAATATACAAGGCGAATGTGAGTAAACTTGGAATAAATAGGGCGAATATGAGAAATTAGGCAAGGTAAGGGAAATATCGAGTTATTATATGCTTCGGGGTACGGTGGTTTATCCATATTAGCGTATTATAGTAAAACTTGGTAAAGGGAGTCAGTTGGTTACTTGGTATATAATTGATTTGGTAGGGCTATCGGGTTATTTGTTTGTATACAACCGATTGTAGCTTTGCTAAAGCGAGTGGTTTGTAAAAAAAATTTAGATAGGTCTCAGCGAAGGGTTCCAAAACTTAATGGTTTTAGCTCACATGGTTTAGTACGTAATATGACGCTCTTTAAAAAATTCCCGGGTACATTGAAGCGCCGAACAAGGGTTGATAGTAGCGTAATAAGGTTTTTAGTAAAAAAAGCGCTAAACAAAAGTTAATAATATCGTGTTAAAACTTTCCTTTTTAAGTTACTTAGTCTTGACAATCTTTATACATGTCGGCGTGTAATTTTTGTAAAAACGATGTGTTAGAGCACAAACAGTTAGAAACTCTACAGTATCGCATTATAGGTATTTAATGTATGCTAGTCTCTTCTTTCCTAGGCTGTTTATATTCTACCGAATTGGTTATTAATGAGTATCGGTAAGGTATAAGTATTTTTTTACTTAAAACAAAGCAAGTAAAAGAGTCATCAAAAGATAATTAGTATTATAGTAAAAGTAAGTAAAAACAATTTATCCAGGAAAATTATCCAAAGGTATACGTTACAGGTAAGGGCGTATAAACTCTCGCCCAGAGAGTATTACTCTGGAATACTTCTTCTAGACCGCTCCACACATTGTCATCGGCCTGGAATAGTATCTAGACTGATCTATACATAATGCACTTTACGTCTTGTAAGAGTGCAGTCTGCAGCGTAACACGTTATCATGTACCCTGCAGAAGTGCACCCTGCAATACAGTACACTGCCTTTTGGCCTATGTATACTATTTTTGAGGGTATATAGTAATATCAAAAATAGTCAACTTTACTGTAGATAAAGTTGACTTACTGCACTGCAATTACTACTATTTCAAAATTATCAATGTTTTTTTAGAATATTCATAGTCAATAAACTAGACGTTATAATAAGAAACATAGTATTTGATTCTATTTATACTGTTGGTAGATATTTAGTTGCTGTAAGAATAGTGGATTCGAATCACCATCGTTAAAGTAACTAGTAATATTGCCCTAATAAAAGTAGTGTATAAATTCTAGGTTTGTCAGGTTTCTAGCGGCCCAAAATCTAATTTTCATGTTGTAAGAATTAGAATGTACCCTATTCTGAATGACTCTATTTTCATGAACATGGAAAAATTATAGTGACTAATTGTAATAACACTACAGATCTTTTTTTCTGTTTCATGTTAATATATATTGTGAGAAAGATTTACTTTAATGATAGTTATTCTATTTATCTTTGAATGATGCTTTTTTTATCTATCACTGCTTGTTTTACATCCATACCAGCTTTAAGTTACAGGAATCTGGCAAGTATTTCTACGCATCTATTATATTAAATCCTGAAAACACGTTTTTCGTCAACAATGTACAATATCTGTATATACTCAATTCTTCAATATTTACCAATAAATTTAGCGTTTTTCTTTTTTCCCAACATGACCTTGGTAGGAATTTCATTAATTAGAACATATTTTTGTGTTTCAGTAAAGTACGAGCTTTTCCTCATGATCATCGATTCGTATAGTTAGTCCCTTATTTTTCAGAAATTCTTCCAGTATTTTGTTTGTGATAGCTTTTTTTACTAAGTGAAACCAGTTCTTTTTTGCCGTCTATCTATTATAATTCATTCATGTGTCAAGATTTATATACCCTTTGAAAATTTAATATGTTCACATTTAGACGCTTTTTACTCATTGTTTTGAGATTGGAACGTTATTTGTATATTTTATGATAATTTGTTTAGACAACTATTGGAAATCGAAGTCATTTGGTTATTTGGTGACAAATTTGAAATATTAGTTAGTAATGATGACTATGTTGAAGCTTGCTATTATTCCGTTGACTAAAAACATCGTCATGTTTTATGTATCCCTTTTTATTCAATGATTCATTAGAAAAAAAAGTTAATAAGAAATGGAAATTTATTTTTTAGTTTGTTATTCATTACATAAATTACCAGAAAATTCCATTTGAAGGGTTATATTGATATTATTAGAAACAAATCCATTTATAAGAATTATTTACTTCGCGGTTTTTACGTTTACCGGTAATATATTAATTAAGTGGTCAAAATTGTCGGCTTACCATGAAATATGTATGTTTAACGTGTTAATGATCTCATTTTTTGGTTTGTGAATTTAAGTCGTAATCCATGGATTATATGATGCTTTCGTTTGATATAGTGTCTCTTAGTAGCTTTTGCTAACGCGTTATTCAAGGTATTGTTAAGTTCTGACGTTTTTTGTTTTATTAGTTTTTACTAAACTTGCTTTTTTTTACTTCCCACGAATTTTTAGGTACGTATTACGGCTGGTATCAATATATTAAACACGCATAGACGATTTGTTGAAGTGAGGTTACATATTTGTAATTAACGTTTCAATAGACTTTTTCATTCAGATGTCTTTTGCCTTTATAATACCTTGTTTTTCTATTGAAGAACTAGTTATCCTTACGAATATCTTTTCATTTATTTGTATATCAAATATGTTAAAATATTCACTATTTCAATTAATTATTAATAACGGGATCAAATTTGATGGCTTGCTGTTAAGTTTTCAATTAAAGTGTGTTTGGTACGTAGAGAATTATTTCATTGGTTTCAGCTAGTTTTGATAAGGGTTTAATTTATTTTATTACTGATTTTAAGGAAATTTGTTATAAGGTTTTCTAGGTAACTTCAATGATCTAATCCGTTGTGAATTGATGTAGCGTTAAGTGTACGGTAACGAAATATGGAGACTATGAAATCTGGATATACTATTTGCGTTAATTGTTTAATTGGCAGAAATTATAGAAATTAATTGTTAGCTATTTTTTTGGCTTGTCGGTGAGAGTATGTTATCCTTGTTTTATTATAGTATTTTCCAGCCACTAATCTCAAATTTCGTACGGTTTGTCTGTTTTGGTTTCTTTGATTTTGTGAATGAATTTGTACTTGAGAATTGTTTCTCTTTTTTTTCGTAAAAATTTGTTAATGTTGTAAATTGAATTATGGATCAGGTTATGAGTTCTTTGATCTTAATTAGATTACTTTCTGGTAACGATTTACATCCAGTATTGATAATACCTTTAGTACGAAGTTAATTAGTTAGGTAACTGTTTAACTTTTTTTTTATCTATCATAATTTGTATTATGCGTTTCTTAGGTTTGTAATTCTTATTATTATCGTGTTTTTTTTTAGTTGGCTGTCCGCAACATCGCTGTTTCATCGGCTTAATAACAATGAATATAAGTAAGCTATATTAATTTCATCAATTGATATATGAATATTTATTATTGGGAGCCTTTTAGTGCGGCTTCATTTTTATTGTGTAAAATGTTATAAAACTGTTATCAGTTTCAATTGTAACGTTTAAGTTCGTAATATTTAAGATTTTAAAGTGTTTATAATATCTACCTAGATTCTTTCAGTCGAGGATTTTACTTTGTAGTGGTATAAATGGTACTTTCGTTGTCGAAAAATTATTTTTGGTATCCAAAAAGAATTATTTTGGGTATCCAAAGCATTGTTGAGTTGACACCTTACAGATTTTGTCATCAAATAGTTCATGTTTTATTTAATACTGTAGCTTTTTTTAAGTGTTTTATAATGATATAGATTTATCCATTGTTAGTGCGTAAGTGTTAAAGATGAGTTGTGTTGGCATTATGCCGTAAGGGTCAATAGTATTGTTGAAACCATTTATTGTTATTGAAAGTTTAGCCTTTAGGGGCGTAAATTTACTGACTTTCAAGGAAAGGATTTCGTAAAACTTGCGCAATATCTCGTGTGCTCTTGTAACCTTTTTGGTACCTTAGTAAATGTTAACAAATAATTATTTATACCTGTTACCTATTGATTCAATATTAGTTAGTGATGTTTCTGTAGTAAAATCAGTGTTAGCTTCGTAAACTATTACGTTTAGGGGTCACAGATACTTGTTAATACATAGGGTATCAAACGCATCCAAAAATATCTCTAGCCTTAATGGTTTTAAGTAACTTCGTTTCTTGAAATAACGTAGTTAAATCTATAATATCATCAATAGTTTTGTGATTTAAGTAAACGATGCAAGAAAAAACATCTAAAATTATAGTTTTCATCGTTGTCAAAGTGAATTGAAACCCATATAACGTTTGATAATTCGTTGTGCAGTATTGACGAAGCCGTTCGATTGTTTTCAAAGAAAAGAAATCTATATATTCACATCTAATTGCATTAACAACTTCAATAAATTTATTAAGAACTAGTTAGTTGAACTTTAGATATAACTAACGTAGTTCCGACTCTAACATGTATATATCTATTATTTCAAATTCTCAAAAGTGAAACCATAAGTGTGCCTATTTTAACGCAAGAAAGAAACTTTGATTATTATCCATAAACAAGTTATCAGTTTTGATGTTAAAGTTAATGCTTAGTATTTTTATGTCTTCTAAATAAGAAAAGAGGGGGTTTGAGGAGTTTAGGATATAAAAAATCATAGTTTCTACAATTATTTATACAATTATTATACTAGGTAGGGATAACAACAGAGTTGCGTACGCCAGGCTCATTCTTAATCGAGACAGGATCGCTGCTTTTGTCTCTTCCTCCGTTACTTCTGGCTCCCCGTCGCCGGTGTTGGAGGAGGACCGAAATTCTGGCATGGTACGTCGGCCGCCTAGCAACGCTGCGGCTGAGGCCATGATAGAGCCGCCCTTTGTTGCTTCGACAGCGGTGCACAGAGGCCGCCGGAGGGACGTTAGGTGCTTAGCCAACGATTTGAGGGCGACTACAACGCGATAGGCTTCAAATTACCTGATATCGATTGCAGAAACGGAAATATACCCCGCTTTACGTTTCGTAACTATCGTTTATCAGTTATATGGTTTTACATACAAAACTAGTAAAGATTTTCACAATCGTAACGAAAGTATTTCACATCGGAACACACTTCACTTACATAAACCACGTCTTTTAATCCTGTTAAAATATATTAGTCATAATCCATTTAAATCTGGGTTTGAAAGAGTAGGGTAGGGTGGGTGAAAACGGGTGTAAGGTTAGTATGGACGGGGGCAAGGGCCGACAAACTAGAGATAGAGGATCCGCAGTTCGTTAAGGGAGTTTGTAATGCGCGTTTGGGGTTAAAAGACCTTAGGTGGTTTGTTACAAGCGTGTAGCGATAGTAACGTATGGGTCGTATAACGGCAGCTTATATACGAACCGTTTTCGTTTTCCTCGATAATGCTACTACTTATATCAATACAAAATCATTTTCAAACGGATAATTATAAAATATAATGGTCGTTCAATATTATAAGATTGGTATTTAATACGATGTATAAGGGAAGGTCATTAATAAAGTTTTATTTGAACGAAGGTTTTGCATATTATTTTGTTTCAAGTACACGACGTACTGGTTATCAAACAAATAAATGTTTCCCAATAATACTTTATGGGGCTTAATAGTATATGCGACCATAACACGTTTCACCTCCGCTTTTTTATTATAGGCTTTTCCTTTGTATTTCCGCTTTGTATAGTTCCTATTTTAAGGAACTTTATAGTCATTTCCCTGATATTAATAAGTGTTAGGCGGGGACTGAATCGGCCGCGTTTCTTGACCTGAATAGGGCTTAAGTTCACACGCCTACAAGCTTCTAACCTGTAGGTCATTATAAAGGCTTGCTTGGAAAGATGGCTTTGGCGTCCTAAGGCATATATAAGACCCATGAAATCTTAGGTTACGATTCTTGCCGCTGGTATCTATAGGTTTATTTCGTACCCACTAGTGCGCCACGTCATAGGAGGCGCTTTCAGGAGATGATGAAATACGAAAATAAAGAGAAAAATATTTAACCCAATAATAATGGTTTGATTCTTAAGCTCAATACAATATTGACTTTATCGGCATCTATAAGATTCATTTCTGTAGTTATATTATTATTGTATAATAATACAATATATTACGATTAACCCAGTTTTAAGTATTTTATTACAACTGTGTTTCATATAATTACTTGAAAAACATGCTTTGCGTAAAAATCGCGAAGAATCAATAGGTACGCAGATCCAAAATTGTTCTAACGATAATAAGAATCATTCATGTTCGACTTGGAATTAACTTTCTTGGAATGGTTGCACATACCACCTTGTTAAGAAAGGTTAGGGGCCTATATTATAAACCCTAACAGCGTCTACTTTCAAGAAAAAAAATTAAAGTCTAGCCGCTTTTAACGCCATCACTTTACATGCACCCCATTCCACCACAATATCACTAATCGGCTCTATTACCACTTGAATTTTGTCCGGAGACCCCGTTTTAGCTATAAAAATCGTCTTCAGCACGGCGCACTGCCCACGCAATGGTGCATCTAAAAACCAGCCCTCACAAGAAACGATTCTATCCCTCGTCACTTGTGCCAACATAGGCCTCAAACTTTCATTTATTATAAACGCTGGCATATAACAACTCTATTTATTTATTTACTTTTAAACTGTCACCACCTTCACCGCTGCCCCGGTCTCTCAACGGAGCCTTCGACTACACTTTGGATATTTAGCTGTCGACAAATAACTTTTCTCAACACATCACCCGCTTAATATTATACCTTATTTTACAATATTTAACACTTTTTAGGTTTGCGACCCGTGACGAAAAGTGGCTAGGTTGTAATATATATGTTCTATATCACCGCAGGGTTTCTACTAAGATATATGTGTTTTATAAACCCTTTACTTTATTAGAGCTATCAAAGTTTGTATTCGAGTTGGTGTCGAATGGGGACTACAATGGCCGCACAATATGGCCCGGCTAAGGCTATAATTTTCACATCTATATTACGGGACTCTCAACTGTAAGGTACCTTGAAGCCTTAATTAAAAGGTTAATTTGAGGTCGGGTTTCCCGTCAAAAGCTTTGCTTGATAATTTATTTTATAGGTTAAGATTTTATTTCGTTATAATCAAGGTATAATAAACTGAAAACTAATATTAGATACACTTAGTTGTTGGTTCTTTCTCTGTATATAACCACATAAAAAAATCCTGCGCGAATACAATCAATATTCCTCGTATGAAAAGGTTATTCTAAAAAGCGGGAACGTATATAGTTATTATAGAGCCCCTTCTACTGGCATTCAACAACAACATATAACGTGGGTTTCAAAAATTGACTATAAGTATAGAGGGAGCATTTACAATTTATGTATTTATATTATAAGGAATAAGATAGTTCATATAACAAGTTGAATATTATAAACCAAGAACGGGGAAATAAATAGGGTGATGGTTTCATATGGTAAAAACAATTAGGTTTCAAGACTTTCTGCCTGTATACTAATGAAGGGATATTCCAGAAAATAAAAATATTTCGGTCAATTTTCGAAAATTACTATAAAGAAAATTTATGTTTTAGCAATTTTTTCGATGAAGATTCTACTTAATATCAATGTATTAATTATATTAGCTAATAAATCTTGAATTTAAATATAGGCGAATACTTTGGCTATGGAATTGCTTCTTATCAAGTTGTTTGCAGGCTTTTTGGCGATTTATTCATTAACATGTGGAGGAAAATACCAAAAGAAATTAACACTAGGTTGAGGACGGAGGTAAATAAAACAGTATTTTACATTTCCTACAGAACAACAGGTGAGTTAGAAAGCAACTTTTTTGTTTGATAATCAGTGGAGGAACACCTTTCATACCTCCAAGTTTAATATCCTTTATCTCTTTAAGGTAAATATATAGTCGTTCTTGTTAATAACAACCGTCTTTAAACGTGTTTCAAAGATGTACCTCTGAATATTGGATAAATTAAACTTCCAAACCCCTAGGTTTATTTTCCTTACACTTTGGCGGTGAGAAGGAACCAATTAATGAATTTGGTAGTGTATTCCCAGAATTGAATAGTAGTCAATATTCATTTGAGGGAGAATGAGCGTATAAAACGGTTGTTGATAATACGGCAAAATGAATTCACATCGATGTGAACAAGTATTCAGTAAAAGAAAATTACCACGGTTAAATTTATAAACATAATAGAGACATATGGAGCGTAAATAATTAAAACACTTCAAAATTTTCAAATTGTTAATACTTGGAAATATATGAACAAGGGTACGCTTATACGCGCAGGCCTATTCTAGGTTCTATTACAAAACTTTACCTATTAGACTAAGTTACTAGAAATTACCTTGACTACCACGATTCAAAATGGCTTTGTTATTTGTTGAAAAAACCAACGACGACTGGAATGATTATGGCGACTTGCTTCCTAGATAAGTTAATATAGTGAATATTAACTAGAAGCTTTTTACAGATTTCACCGAGAATCAAAGTGATAGAAAGTAGTGTAATAGAATACCCTAAATTTTACTTCATACGAAAATGATAATGTTCTTCAACATTTTGAACAGATATCTCTTTAACCATTGGACTATCATTTATTATTCTTAGAAATATATACTTGATAGATAAAATACTATCATCTGACATTCCTGACTAAAGAAAGTATCTTTCGCGAAATTAATAACGTAATGAAAATTAATTTTGAATATAATATTCACTTTTCGTAATACCATAAAAACTAGACTAGAATCAGTTGAATGACAATGGTAGTTAACAAAAAAAATGAGGAACCACCAATAGATGTTTGTAGTTAGATGTTTTACAAGTTAATGTTTTGCTAGCAAGTGATGAGAAACGCGTACGTTAGAGAAACCATATTGCGCAAATAGTTCCGAGCAGTTGTTATAAGCGTTAACAAGTTTTAATACACCTTACCACACTCAAATAACACTTATAAAGGTTTTTTTAACTAGTTACTGTCTTAGATTACAACCTTAATAATACATAAATCAAATTCAATTTGTATATTCCCCTAAGCTGAAAGTTTTAGCGCTTCAAATGATAGAAAATTTGTAATTTCGTATTACATTGACCGTAAATACGTATCAAGAGACTAGGTCAAAGCTATTACTCGAGGTGGTAAGATAGTTTCTATAATCCCAGATGAAAAAGGGAAATAAGCCCTTATCAAGGAGCTGCTATATAATTAGCGATAAGGTACGTCCAGGTTATATGATTGATTAGGTAGCGTATATATGCTTATAAGTAGCGAAGGAAAATCGTAAATGTATATTAATTTTTATGGTTCGATTCTCGGCGATTATTAGCTTTAGGTACCAGTTTGCAATATGAGCCTTAGCTTATCGGCGTATTTTCCTGTAAATTTGAAATGTATTGATGTGTTGGGGTTAGGTGGAGGGGGAGGGGGATTTTGTAGCGGTGGGTAACCTGTTAAGAAGCGGCATAAAAATCTTTGATACGTTGTAAAAGACGTCGATTCTGCCGTCGAACATTGAACGCTCTGACGTATTATGAGAGGTGCCGGTATTAGTACCGTTTCCTCCCATTCATAAATAGTATCCTTTTTAATTATCAACGATTGTAAACCTTTTTATTTAATGACAATTATAAATTATGCACTTTTTTGTACGTATTTACCGTTTTCACTAATCATGTTAATAATAATCCTACTAGTTTTGATTATTAATGTATCATCTTCTTATAATTCAAATCGATTTACGTATCGTTATAGCTATGTATAAGTTTATATTTGACGTAAATTTATTGTTAAAGTTGTTTGACATTGGTTCGCAAGTAATTTGTTCATATATTTAAATAATTAATCGAAGTTCATTCCGACGAAATTTGGGTATAAACCTATTTCAAACATACTTATCATATGATTTATTACCCGGATAACCTTTATGTAGATATTACAAATAAACGCGTCAAGTGTTTTGTAATACTTTCTAATCTATTAACAAACAATGTAAATATTTGTGTTAGTCATTATTTTTGGATTATCAGTGAAACTGGTCACAGTTTGGGTTATATGTATAACTCTATAGACCTTAGTCCCAATATAAATGCTGCTATTCAGGAACTACTTAAGCCGTGTTTTGCGTTCGAAGTTTAAAACCAGAGTAAACGACTCTGCTTCTAAGTTTTCTTTGGTGAACAAGTAATCAAATAACGTGTAAATTAATGTTATTAATGTGAAGAAAGCGATACAAAATTCTCGTTCTTTTTGAAATAAAGTCGATACGCGTGGTAGAGGTTTTAAAATTTAATCGTTTTATTTGTTTGTAGGGTTTCTATATTAGTAAACCTTTGAACTAGATGTGTGAAAGTTTGACAAGTAATGAATTCCTATGTAAAACGTGAATGTAACATCTAATAAGATATTGAAAATTCAATTTGAAAATTATAAAGTAATTTGTTAAAGTCATCCGGGATATCGATGGAAAGTTGGATAAGCTGGGGAAAACAAACAAGAAATTACTTATTAATAAAAAGATAGACTTGTATTTTGACAACGGTATTAACGAATATAATGATATGATTCAGTAAATTTAGGGTATTATTTTCGTACAGAAAATGGAAGAACGCAGTTTTTATATTCCATATTGATGAAGTAATAGTTTAAAATCGATTTAATAATTCAAATGATTACTAACTGAACCTATGTGTATGGCGGCTAAGATAGTTGTTTTTTAACATAGTCGTAAAAAAGCTTCAATATATCCAAGGTTACGATATCAAAAAGATTTAAAAGCGGTTTTAGGTTTGGATTAACGTAATTCATTCATTTAATCGATAACTTTCGTTCCGTGAGACTTTGAATTTGAGAGTGATTTGTTTGGGGTTTAATTGAAATTTTGAAAATACTTTCGATATAGTATTCGGTTTCGGTTTTACCGTTGTCACCGATAACATCAATCTTGTTTGGTTGGTAATTAAAAATTTGTTATCTCGAGAGCAGATCGGGAGTTATTTTAATAAGTTGTTTAATATGAAAACAAAAGTTATCTTCACCAAAAAGATTAAGTTTAATAATATAAGAATTCCTACCAGGTGTTATTTGGTATTGATTAGAAAATAAATTGAAACTTTTTCAACGCTGGTTTGATTTATGCTTCGTGAAAATATATTAGACGTTGTCTTTCAATTCACATCATTAGAAGAAAAAAATATTTTATTAACGGTTTTTTCACACGTCGTTATGTAATCCTAATCAAGGTTTATAGGAATTTTGTCGGTAAGGTCTCTGACTATTTACGTGAACGTAAACAGTAGAAGAGTAATCATATAGATCGATAGTGTATATTGAAGTAGATAGTAAGAGAGAAGAGATAAGAGGTATCCGGAGAGTGTATATCTCAAGTGAGAGCTTATAAGCTCTTACTTGGTCAGAGGCACTGAACCATACACTTTTCAATATCTTTTCTGGATAGTGGCCCTTTACCATGCACTTTGCCAACGCTTCGTTTAGGTACTAGCACGCTATCATACACTTTGTAAAAGTGTACTTTATAGAGTGGTACGTTACCGTGCAATCTGTAAGAGTGTAACTAATAACGTAGCCACTTATTAGTTATAAAAATATATAATCATATTTATACAAGTGATCTTTTCTTTTTGAAGTGTGGACCGTATCCGTAATTTAAGAATAATAATTTCATTTTTAATACCGCTTATATTTATGCTTCAATAATAATAGTTTGTATCCATAATTCAGTAGTAATCATTTATATCCGTAATTGAGTAATGAAAATTCAGTTTGTAATACTATTCGTTTTTGTAATTTAATAATTGCCATTTTATATACAATGAAAATTGGCCAAGGTTTTAATCAGTCGTATTAACCGCGGTGATAGTTATAGTAAAGCCTTAGTTAGTTAAAATAATTAGTGGTGGTATAGTCATTAATAATGGTATAGTTATTAACCCCTATTAAGGTGTTTTTATTCAAATTTTAAGGTTATTAGCGGTATTGTATGTTTTGTAGTTAATATTAAAAGATGTATTACTATCTGTCTGTGTGAAAACTTTGTTCTTTTTTTTTAATAACACGCCTCATTTTACACTATAAGTCCCCAATTGATTAATTGACACCTATATACCTGAATGATTATACTAATTAATCATTTTCACCGCTCTTAGAAATGGGTTAATAAACGAACGCCATATTTTAAGCACTTCTAAAAACAAATAATACGTAAAAATCGCTTCCTTAGGCGCCATTTGGCGCGCTAACGCAAACGGACAAAGGCTGCCGCCGCTACCGCCCGCCGCACCGCCGCCAACGCCATCCCTAGCTCTTCTTCCTCGAGTAGCATATCGTCGATTCCCGCCTTCCTTTTCGGCTTCCCCTTCGCCACCACCATCGCCAACCAAAACTTACCTTTTCTCCCCTTTTTTCCCTACCCCTCCTCGTTCCACCTTTTAGGGGGAGGAGCGAAAGGCTCCCAAGGTTATTAACCGTACCCTGTCACAGGTAAAAACCCCCTTATACTTAACGGCCACCCCTCGCCGCTAAAAATGTAACCGGGCCGAATTTTAATGTAATTAGTATTACTAATTTTTCCTTTTATTTATATTATTTTCATGTCTTTATATAAGAGGCTGAGGCGACCCCTTTATCCGGCCGCCTTGAGCTGCGGCTTGATAAGATACATCGCGAGATCTTTTCAACGCGTAAAATATTAAAGCGGTGCACCCGAGTTTACGTCCTTGGGCCGCCAATAAATATTCCCTACGTACCGTATATCGCGTTTACGGCCGCGGGTAAGTTTATTAGCGATTACCGTTGAAAAGGGGGTTGGTCGACATATTGCTACGGTGACGAACGGACTAATAACAAATACGCCCCTATTTCGGTAGATTTAAGGCTGTAGGCTGAGTCCTTACTACGCGCCTGCCATCTTTACGGTAAATCCACTCCAAACTCACAATCCTAACCGTGATTAACAATCACGCACTATTCCAATTGACAGTTCGTGGCGGTTTTAATAAATGACTACTTCTTCAATAACTAAAACAAACTGATACTAACTAATAATAAACGTTAACTAGCGACCTAAGAAGATGACAACAATGACTATGCGGCGCCACCCTTCCCCTTCCCTTTAGGCAGCAATTAGCTACCTTTTTTCGTGTTTTTATCGGTTAATTTAGCCCTAGTATAGTTCGCTATATGGTAATAAAATTGCTTTTCAAAAAAATAATTGTAACGCAAATAACAAATTTTAAAGGTAAAGAGCAAAAAATATTTTTAGTAATCGTCGTGAATAGTAAAAAAAAAAGTGATGATATATCAGAAACGACGCGAATAGAAAATCTAAACAGCGATGAAATGTTAGAAAACGGTGCAAATGGTAGATTTAAATAGCGAAAAAAATGTTTAAAGCGGTGTAAATAGCTCAATAAGGGTAAAGTTTTAATACTTTCTTGTAAATATTAACGAACAGAGTCCTTGTTAATATAAGCGCTTTCAATACCCTATTTGGAGCTCTCTTGGTTATTGAATTTGTTGGGTTTAAATTCCTGTTAATCCACCTTATCTCCTGAATTTCGCGGCATTCGTATAATTCAATTAAGTATATGATATCGATTATAATGCGCTTTTCGTTGATAGTGTCAAGCTTAACAAAGCATTCGTAAAGGGAAAGAAAGTTAGTGTCAATCACAAAAGGAAGGAGTTATAAGCCAAGGTTTAAAATGATTATCCGGACCGTTATTACCATAATGATCCCGGAGTCGAATCCTCTAACTATACCGTAGATTTCCGAAGCCAAAAATTTTCAAGTAAACCGTTTATTCTCAGTTCAGCTCTAATAAATAATATTTCGATAAAGGGTAAATTCGTTTCGAATATATATTTCTTTAATGAAAACAAAATCGGATTCTATTTACAAGCTGTAATCAGTGTTATTCGTAAAGGATCCGTCAATAAAAACAAAACGTTTTATTATATGTATATAGAGCGGTATAAATCGCAAGTCGCGTTTTGGATTGATTATCCATTACGCGAGGCGATTATAAAACACTTTATATACGTTATCCGAAAAGTCGGTTTGGCATTATACATAGAAAAAAAGGTTCAACGTAACCTCCAGCTATACTATTAATATAATCCAAGCTCTACATACACTTTAACATTTGTATTCGTTAACTCGTTATACATTAATCATGTTAATAAGAGTAGCTTCATCTAATTCTCCCTTTTATATGAGATCTATAATATTGTTTCGAAATTTCATTATTACGCCATTAAAATCAATTATACGGTTTTCCATGAAATACATTTCTGGTTTCGTTTTGAGGCCGGACTTGAAGAGATTCCTGTTTTCTACGGCGAAAAGCCACGTGTTATAGAAGGTTAATATATTATCCGTTTATATATTAATATATAAAAATTCTTGAAAACGCGGTGTGGAAACCAGTAAATACGTATCAAAGATCTAATGAGCTGTTCCTAGTCACTCATTGTAATACCTCTAGTAGGTATTATACTAATATATACCAGCCTTAATAAATCTATATAACAGCTTAATGATAATTAAAATAGTTTCGGGTAAAAGTATTTCTAGGGCTTTACAGGTATATAAGCGTAAATACATCATTTAAACCGTTCCTCCAATTATATATAAGTTTATATGATATTACAAAACTCGATAGAAAAATTATGGGGTATACGTAGAAAGGTAGCAAACCCCAAATTTAAACGATGGCTTAATTGTTACAAAATGGGCGATTAAGTTATAATATCCTTTTTGTCAGTGTTATTATACTCTTTAACTATAAAGTGACGTTTTTTATATGGCTTACCGGTCTTCTTTTTTTCCTCGTAAATCAACTCTGTTCAAGTTAAAAACGCCTTATTCGATTAAAGCTGTAATTTCCTTTCATATTGATCATTTACAAGGGGTACCTAGGGCGTTGATAATAACCTTTCGACGAAGATTCACACTTAAATCACGGTGCACCGTTTTTTTTAAAGTAATGAAAGATTTTGTAATAAAGGCTTTAAAGCGTTTCTTGTTTTTCGAACCAAATGGATGCCCTCGGCGACATAGTATTTGTTTTTTTTATATTAGTGGGCCGGTCTCGTAAAGCAATAGTAATTGTAAAAGTTTATCCGTGGGGTATATATGTTTTAGAGGCGGCCTAAATTCGTCTTTATAAAAGTTGTTAAAACAATACCATTTTTCGGATTACGTTTCTAGTCCGTTATCATTGACCACTTTTTTCCTATAACTTTGTACTATAGTTTCAAGAAATAAAGTTAATCTATTTAATAGGTTTACAAACACGTCGTAGCCTCTAAACCTATTGCTTTTTCAAGTGCTGATGTATCCGTTCTTCGTTTTCTAAACCAGAAATATAGACTGTAATGACAAGTTAAATACGCCAGTTTCAAAAATTGTACATATGTTCAAATTTCTTGGTTATGTCGTTCGGTGATATCATTTGTTTTGCGGTGGATTACGGAGTTTCGGATTTTTTTAACCCCGTTAAATCGTAAAAGCGTTTTTAAAAGTCACACATTCAATTTCAACTACAGTCGTAAACAATGAGACAAGAAAACTTAGATAATCGTTAATAATAATTCAAAAATCCTTTTACGTAAGCTTTGATATTTATGGTTTTTATAGCCTCTAAGGTAACAACTTTACTCAAGTGGTCCGTAATAATTATAAAATAACGAAGGTTGTTAATTTGTTTCTCAAGGAAATAGATCATAAAGTTGATAAATAATTCACTTTGACACCGTTCGGAAATCGGTAAAGGTTCAAAAAATCCTTTTCATTGGTTTCTTTTATAAGTCGTGCTTTTATGAATATTATGATTACGATAAAAACGTCGAATAATGAAGTTTAATTTAGGTCAAAACTATGATTTTGATAATGTAACGATCGTGGCATTATAGCCCACGTAACCAGTAACAAGTAAATCGTACGTTATTGTAATTAACGCGGTAGTGAAAGAACTATAAGCAAAAATCTAAATTCGGTTTCCAAAACATAAAACATTATTATTGTTTACCGTATATTCTAAAATGAATACTCTAAATTCTTGGTTTTCGTTGACGTGAATGTTTATGGGGAAACTATAATTACTTATATACATCGCTCGAATTAGGAGAGTATATATAGCATTTCGAGTGATAACGTCGTCCTAATAATTTTCAAAATCGTTGTTCATGATGAACTTTCGGTTTTGGGGGATGAATTCACCGGCGATAATAACTTGGTAGTTACGAGAATTTGGAAACAGTGACGTAACTAGTTTTTTTGGATCTAAGAAGCTGTAGTTTACGGTTGAAAAAGAGATGATCAAAAACATCATTAAGGGAGTCCCAATTTGGTCCTAATAATATATTAGGTTGTATATAAGTTACGCTTTTTTCCTTAATAAATTTACAATAGAATGAGAAAACTGGTCAAATTAGTGGACGTATTCTTTAGAAAGTTGTTCTATAATTCTAAAATATTCTAGGTTTTCATAGATCATTGAAATGGTAAACGGGTTAGTCATGTTATGGAGCTTTACGTTCCATACTTTCAAACAAATTTTAGTCCTTAGAAATCGCTTGTCGTTAATCTCGTGATAATATTCGACGGGTGATAGACGACGGGAGTAATACCTTATAAGGTGGAAGATTCCCTGTTTTTCGCGATCAATCAGGTAACCTGTCAAGGCCTACGTTAAGTAGTCGGCTTTTAAAAGAGTATTTCGTTTAGGGACCTATTGGTCAAACATAACTTTTGCGAGAAACAAAAACTTATACCCTTCGAACGTGGCTTTTTTCTCGAGTCCTCAATGCAAAATGATTTTTTTTATGTTTCAACTTATTCAAGAATAGGAAATTATAAAGTAATTCGGAAAAAAAAAAACATTTATAAAGGGTAGAAAGCTTTGAGAGTTCACATATCCTTAATATCGATACGAAAGTTGTTTAGTTTCGGATAAACTGTAGTTTTTCCGGATTTATATGTATCTCAAGCCCGGTTTTAATAATGAAACCTAAATACTTATTTTTTTCGAACTCATAATTCCTATTTGTATGTGTTGAGATTGAGTTTAAACACGTTTTAGGCGTTAATTAACTAATTGATATTTATATTGTGGTCGTTGGGGGTATCGTTTGAATAAATCAATACGTTTTATGGGGATCCGAATAAAAAATATTAATAAATGGGCATAACAAGTTATTAATATACCGTTAAGGGGAATTGGTACGTTAGAAAAGTCGAAATAATTGATTAACTATTTGAAAAATCTTGAACTGGTATGAAATTAGGTATTTTATTCGTCGCCTTCTTTAATACGAAGCTTGTAAAAAACAGCCTTGACGTCGAATTGAGTAAACCATCCAACCCGTAAAATATTAACAAACGTTTTCTTAAGGAAAAAAAGATATCGATCGATTTTTGTAATAATTCTAGATCATTGTTACTTTACGTAAAGGGATTAATAGTCTTTGGGTGTCTGAATAAAAAGTACAGGTAAATTGTTTAAAACATTATATTCGTAAATATAACCTTAATTCAATGAATAAGTTCATTTCTTTCGAACTAATAGGAACGTATCTTGTAACATTTCGTATAACAAGTCATAAGGAACCACCAAATGTTAGATTTGATAATCGTTTTAAAACATAATTTTATAATTGGTTTTGAAGCGGTAAGGTGGCAATTTATTACAGAGGGTTTTTTTCGAATGGAAGTTTAAATTATATCAAAACATCCGGGAGTTTATCCTCGATATCCATAATTTGTTTCGGACCTAATATTTTATTGATTTTCCTTTTCAAAAACCGGAAATAAATTACGTCATAACAGCTCGATTCTTACGTATTCATCGGAATATTACGTGAATAAACGTAGAATTTACCCCCTTAGATGGATTTTGTCAACAAGCACACCCCTATTTCCACACACAGTAGCTATCCAATCGTTCTAAAAACAATATATACTTTGAAATAGTGCAAATCACCTGTTTATACTCCGTTAAATGTATACTGAAAATAATGGCATATTTTTAACCGTGGACAATACAAACCTTAACACGATACAGACATTTATCAGGTTTAATATTTAAATAAATCATGAAAGTCATGAGGTATAGGTTGGTAATAGCGGTGTATCGGGTAACTTCGTTAAGTCGTATGCGTACAATGAAAATACATAGTAATTTTAATCAACGAGTCAGTTATTTCCTAATATCTTTATACTATTTATAACTTTCGTTTATTAGGAAATGAGTGATTTCAATATAACTATAAAGTAAAATTATTATCAATGGGATATTATTTTAAGTTGTAGGTAAATTATTGGGTTGAATTGAAGGTTTCTTAACTCTCATATACGATTATATACAGGTTTTTTTTTCCTTTTCAAAATCGATAGGGTTGTTGACGATAGTTAAATGAATACCAGTATTTGCTTTAGTGTTAAAGTCATTCGGGCGCTGGGCTCGATTTGAAGGATAGGTTCGAATTCGATAATCTCGTAGCTGACGTTACCGCCGTTTTCAAAACTACTGATATGACTTACGCTAATATTATTATATCTGTTAGAACAGTAGTTAATTAAAGTACACTTAGGTCAATTATATTAACAGTTATTTGATTGTGCCGACTGAAAGTTGACTTTGTTCTTTGTGTGTTGATGGTTAATTAAGTACAGTAGGTACACACTTTTTACTAAGGCACGAACCAAGCAATTGAACATGCAAGTTGATGTACAGACATGCTAGCGGTCTGCCAAACCTTGAATAATATATTCACCACTTGACCACGCAATATTATTGTTACTTCGTCTACAATTATAATCGACAACATTGTGGCGTTTTAAAACCGATCAATGGTAAGGTCCAACAACACTAATCAGTGCTTATTGATTGAAGCATAGATTGGCTAAATAAAAAAAATATATATATCTTCCATTGATTATTTGCAAAATACCAAGATAAAGGAAAGAATTTTACGAAAGGCTTTTACTATGGATTCAGTATATAATGACAGTAAGTAAATAAAATAATTGTATCAAATTGTTTTATAATGGCAGTGTAAAGTTAACAATAGTATCGCAACTTGAAAAAGTTGAGAAATCTTTATTTGACTATCTTCAAGAGCGTTGAGATTAACTGCCTGAAAGTTTCAAAAATCTTTAAGTTAATAAATTGAGTAAACGACTAAGTAAATACTATGATGGTTATTATTACCGAAAATTTTAAATCGTGAAAACGACCAAGTTCTACAACATTTAATTATAAGTAATAACAATAAACAACAATCCATCCTACTTCCTACACTATTCTCACCACGTCTCCTTTCATTAAGAAATCATTGATTGGATACATTAATAAAGACGTTGAAGTTGCTACTTCAAGCTAAAACACCAAAATTCGCTGTCTCACCAAGAAAACTATATCATACAACCCCACGCCTAAGTCAAATTTCTTCGTATTCAAATCTTCGAATCTTTACGCACCCAAATATCCAAATTCCCTTGTTCAAAACACTAAGTTAAGATGGTACCCAATTAGAAACAGATAAGGGAAATTAAAGCCCTTGAACCTATTTTTGCTAAGTATTATAATAAGAATATGTGGGGGGAAATGTTAATAAAAACTTAACTAAGAAGTACCTAAACAGCTTTATTAGCCATAATATCATCGATTAAGACGGCGGCAAAAACTTTGACCATAACGTTCGTATTTTCTAAAACTTTTGTGAGGTTTTGAACAATTTGTCAATTAAAATGTAGAAAACAATCCAAAGAGAAGTCAAGTAAAATTTAAAGATAAAGGTTCGTCTCCAAGTAATCTATATCCCAGATAAGACCTTAGTTCCTCTAACAGAGATCTTTTTTGAATTGGCTCAACTTAATGACTGCTTTCAAAACCTTCGACCTAGAAATGCTTAATTTAACAACCTATAAGATAAAAGCAAGGGCTTTAATAACTATTAGCGCCTTTACCATCATTCTAGGGGGCCACCGTCTCTTAATCCCTAATTTAATGAAACCTTGAACCCAGCTAACACTAATTTTTCATCCGCCGATAATGAGGAACCTATTAATCTACTCCGAAATCCAGCATCTACCCGCGATAATTCGAAATAGGCGTTCGACAGAGGAAAAGCCCGTGGAGTAACATTTGCAAATGCGGCAAACGAAATTAATGTCAATACTATTTAGCGGTTAATTAAATAATATTGTTAAGTCCCTTAAACCTTTCAAAATTTCCGGTGAAAGCGTCCAATTCCTTAAGGAAAAGGTTTTTATATCAGGTATTTCTATATGCGTAAGCTTACCATAGGTTTTACTATAGGGTTTCACCCTTTTGGCCACGTAACTAGCAATGACTCCCATTATTGCAACTCTAAAAAGTTAAAAAAATACTATCAAAAACTGTAACATTTATCGTAACCTTTCTCCCAAACCTGTTAATATGGTTAATACCAATTATGAGCTTTCTACAAACTTCGTCAAAATTTTGAATAAAGTGAAGAAATATGTCGGGAAACCTTATAACTTGCTTAACACGAAGATAATACTATTCTTCAACATTTTTAAGTAGATGTAGGTCGCACCTTTAGGCTTCCACTTACTATTGCCAGAAATCTTTACAGGTTACGCCAGGAATTATTACCTACCCTTTCTAATAAACGTGAAATTTTCTGCAAAATTTACCATGATATAAAGAGTTATTTTGAATACGATGTCTACCTTACATAATATTATAGAGATTATGCTACAACAGTTGAGATAATGATAATAACTAAAAGAAAAGAAGAGGAAGCACCAATAAATATTTTTACCAAATGTTTAAAAAGTGGATATTATATTAGTAAGCAATCGTGAAAATACACTTTAACAAAGATATACCCATTGACTAGATGCGAACAGTTGTAATAGGCTTTAGCGAGTTTGAATATTTCCTACAACGTCCAAATGCTATTTGTAAAGGCTTTTTAATTAGTTAGGATTTTTTTTGCGATTGTAATAATACATATGCTAAACATAGTTGTTATATACCCCTAAGCTAATAATTTCTGGAACACGAGTAGCGAAAGACTTTTCATTGCGTATTATATCGATCGTAAATACGGAATGTTCAAACGTTTAAAATATGTTCCAAATCCTCTATATTAGAACCTATATTGACGACACTAACGTAGGTAACATTGGAATAGACCTTTTGACTGTAAGAATTACTGTTACAATCGTAGTAAAAAGTATTGGATTAATAATAAGTCCGGTTATTGGTTGATTCGCTAACTTTCGATTGAGCGTTAAAAAAAATAGGTGATATATTATATTTAGTACTTCACTACTTTCGTTATAGATTATTTAGATTTTGTCGCAGACAGTGAGGGTAAAGAGACTGTTAAAAATAACGATACTCCAATTTAATCCACGTGATATAAAGATGTTACTTTCAATATGTCTTAGTAACTAGTCGACTACGTTTTTATATACTGCTTAATTAACGAATATTTCGAAATTTGCCAAGAAATTCAAGTGTCTAATCCCTTATAACCCTTTAATCTTTATAATAGTTACTTTGATCACACGTTTCCAGTTATTATACTAGATATTAGGGCAACAAGGTACTTAATAGGAAACTATTTATAATATTTAGCACTACGATGGGAAAACACTACCGCCACTAAGATGAATCACTAAAATGCCAGCAAGCTCAAATTTAACTTTAGTCTAGGCGAACAGCTATCAATACTGGGATTGACAATTATATAGATAGTCTTAAAGCCTATTAAATTCTATATTTTCAAGTTTCTTGCCACATTCCTCCTTTACTTAGAAAACATAAATATTCACAATGTTAACGTCGACATCAACGCTAACAATCTGGTTAAAAACAGCCAGAAGTTTCTTTTCACCTCCAAATAAGAGAACCTTCGATTCTATTTTAAAGGTTAAAGTGAACGGTATCAAACTTTACAAAGTTGGAGATACGTCAATTATACCGGCGTTTCAATTACCCAACCGTCAACTGGCTGTACAAAGTCCTTAAACACGCAATGTATAAGAAGGTGGAATACTCTACCCTGGAGACTATTAAAAAGCTTTCTCATCATTTTCAAATACATGCACAAGCCCTCCAAATATTCAAATTTATGTTAAAAAAACGATAAGAACTTTATTTATAATAGCATTGTAAATGTATTCTACTTATATAATAAGTCTGATCTTTATGTTATAAATTGGACAACCTCTTTTCACGACGTTAAGTTCCTAAAATCGCTGTTATCTAAAAAGAGTTAGAAAATATTGAGAACATTGTAGATTAACAAGTCTTTAGGTTAACCAAACTTTATTATTTACGATACTAGCACTGGATTTACTGCGTCGAAATTTTAAGCGGATATCAAAATAATAGGCATTTGATACAAATAATTACGTGTTAAGGCCCACCAGAGAATTAAAAAGATATAGAAGGCACACGTACTACTTTACAAAGCGTATAATATGCTTATACCAAAAATTAAAAGTCTTACGAATTAGGAGTCACGCAATCAGGTAATGGTAAAGAGATTGGATGATTTTGTGTGCCCTGATGACTTCGTACCAATGTTACTGGTCTTTTTAAAATATGCTCATTTAACAAGTGAATCTATACCATTAGTAAATACCTTGAAAGGGTCTGTGACGTATAGAAAAACTTCGAAGAGACTGCGGAAAAAATACGCGAAATTTTAAGTTAATAATGAACTTAACATCAGGAACAGCCTTACCACAATCGATGTATTAATTTTTCCGTTCAAATGTAAATTATTTATATCTCGAGAGTTCGGCAATTGAAATAACGAATTGAATATCTTAATTATCGCCAACTTCAAAGTAATTATCAAAGCTATTTACTATCTTACAACGTTTCAAATAATTGGGCTAAATATAATTTTAGGATAATTAATAATTGCGATAATGATTAAAATTTTTAAACCAAATCAACCAGTCTATATAATTTTTCTCCTCCCGTAATCTATAAACTGATAAAACGATAATAATGCGGCCTGCGGTGAAAAAAAAGGAACAATAAAAAATAAAGAATACATATCAGTTTGCATCCCCAATACAGTTTAGGTTGATGATAAAAAATTATAATCAAGACTTAGTTGTGAAGCTCTGCGCATAAAGAATTATTGAAAAATTTATGTAGGCTTAATAAATGGAGAGATAGGATGAAAATCGATGTACTTCTCACTCAAAAAGTTGTAAAAATTTATAACCAAACGCGACTTCAACCTCTAAAACCCATGTTACACTATTTTCAGATCAAAAATTGTTTTCGAAGTTAAAGGAAAACCACGGAAATGCCGTAAAAAAAAGTCCCGCCTAATTACTCCAGGATAAAATAATAAATGCAAAAATTCATATAATCGTCAACGGTTAATAAAATCAGTGAATGTTTCGTAATGGTATTAACAGTGAATTTATTATCAAATGCTAATGAAATATTTACCTTGGATGTTAATAATATTACCAAAACGTATACGCAATAAACAACCAATTTATAAACTATTTTATTTCTAAAACTACCGCAAAAACTCAGTGATAAATACTTATTAGGAACATTTATATAATATATTAAACCATTATACGAATTAGCTTAATCAGGGATATATTAGTTTCCAATCTTTTGCTTATATTTGAAATCAAGACTTGGTATTAATGTTTGATTTTACAACCCATGATTGATGATTACGTACAATAAAGATTTTCGCTTAGTAGATATATAAACTGACGATTACCGTTTTGTTGGAACTACTAGTCTTATAGCATCGGACCAAGATGCAATGAAAAACTTACAATCCTGGGATTACCAACCGGTCGCAACTTTACATAAAAGAAAATATCGAAACTTTAACGAATCGTTAATCCTCAAATATAGTATTGAAGATATCAACATTTACCTTAACTTCCGTTAAAAAAATCAAAGAATTGACCTAGTTGATATTAACGAGACTAACGTAGTGAAAACTTAAAAATACTTAGAGAAACGCGTCTGTAACAGCTATATTACAATCATATACTAGTTGGGGATAGCTTACAATCTTTCAACTATGATATAAACCTAAAACCCAACTAATAAAAATTACAATCGACTGAATAAAAGTGTAATGATCACACTGAATACCCGTGAGTATATAGAAGGTGTCACAGGGTTTATGTTATCAAGAAGGTATCAGAGGTGCTGAGTGAACAATATCGCAACCGTGCAAGTAATGATCAAAAGCCGTGAGGCTATTCAGAATATACTGAGACTGAATACTTAGATTGACAACTGAAGAGCTATGAAGGAAATACTATCTATGTGGTGCTGACCATGTCCTTATATCCTTAATCCTTCATACGCCTTCAGTGATGGATCATGTTGGATCGAAACATGATCTCAATGATCCTTATTGCGTAACCCTAACCCTAAGGTTGCTGACATAAGAGATATCCCCACCTGATGTGTTGGATATCAGGTTCTTAGTGGCTTAGCCCCATACTGGCCTGTTTTTTGACCCTCTGATGTTCTTGAGTCATAACAAAAAGGCTGGAATGGCATATAGGAAATTTGAACCGTGTGACTAAAATAATCCTGATTGATATGTTAGGGGTTAAGTTAATGATTTTTGAAGACAGCTTCTTTATCTATAATAGTAACACGTTGCCATAAGTTGGATTTTTTTTTTCAACAATCTACAATAGGGAAAAATTATAAGAGGACTAGTTCGTAACTACAGAGTACTTAATCCACTGGATCTCTATCCAGTATGAAAAGATTACGCAAAAAATGCTAGCTTTGAAAGTCTAATATATAATAACTGACTTTAACATAGGTATCAAGACATGGAAAACTCTTAATATCGTTACCAGACAGCTGAAAATTCTACATATTTGGATTGTAATTTGTACCGATTCGAGAAGCCTATTCGAATGCTATTCGAAATTGGGGACAACTAGCTAAAAACACCGAATGAATGACGTGATAACACTTCATAAAGCTTACGAAAACAGGTAAATCAAAAAATTCAGGTGGATTGATGGCAAAGACAACCCAATAAATATTTTAACGAAATTGAAATCGAATAAATTCCTGAAAAGGTCTTTGGACAGAAATAAGTTGATTATACATATTGAGGGCTACGTTAAAAGGCTATTGGGTAAGGTTTGATCACATAATAACGAAAAGGAAAAAAAGTAAGTGTACTCTGACAAACAGGAAGACTATTAGGGAATTTAAGTCAATTATTTGATGGATTGACATGTATAAGATTAAGGTGTGCATAAGTTAGTGGCGAAAGACTTATATACAGAAGTTGGTGGAATCGAAACTTAGAGCTGGGGGGTAATTAGAGTTAATTTAGATGCGGAATCAACAGGGGTTTGGCCAGTGGATAATGAGGTATTTTCAAGGTTATAGAAAATGATTTTTCAACTACATTAGCATGAGCGTACAAATAAAAAGCCGCCAATGCTAGAACAGTAGTAATTGAAATACAGTAAGTTGATTTTATTGTTAAGTAAATTGATTACCCTAATTATAAATTAGGTATATTGTTTTATAGGCTGACCCCATTGATTGTAAAATTAGGTACAATATATACCCATATTGAATTAAGGTTCATGCCAAGCAATTAGCCATACAAACTAGTGTATACACCGGTTAGCGGTCTGTTCAATATAGAACAATATATCCTCCACTTGACCACGCAATACTACTATTACTTCAATCACGATTCGAATCAACAATATTACAAAGTCTAAAGGCTTATTATTAGCAAAGCCTATGAATATTTCCACTTGTCACCAAAATACTTTCACAATGATTTTAATCGAAAGGCTGTAAAGATATAACGAAAATTGTATAATTAATCGTAAAAATAACGGGGATTCTAAGAATAGTTTTTTTTTTAACATAAGACCCGAAAAAGACAACTTTCAGGTAGATAACAGAATTCCCGCTTTTTTTATCCGGTAGGTTCCTATTTTGACTTTCTATTTAAATTTAAAAACTCATGCTGCATCTTTTTGACATCTTAAACGAAATACTTTCAGATATATTCTCAATAAATCTTCAATTAATCTTCTTACCTAACTTTTCAATAGAATTATGTTAAATCGTATTAAATTTCGGTATGCACATCAGTGGATCGTAAACGATGGCTGTCTTACGAAAGAATAAACTGCGGATGAATACCTTGATAAACTACTTTTTATTCCCTATAAACCTTATAACAAAGAAAATTTTAAGCTACAATCAGTAACATATGATGTGAGAATTGGAAATAGAGGTATATTAAAAAGTTTTTTCCAATCAAACGAAACTTTTCGAAATGTTTTCTTAGAGGAAATATAATGTATAATCTCAATTATATTAATTATATATTATTCAAACCTCCTCCCTTTCACTAATATAACTCAATAACGTTTCAATTCTCAAGAGACCTAATTTGAACGACTTCAAACAATAGTAACGTAGTTGTAACATATATAAAAATATATTAAACGTCAGATAAAGCACTAAGTTAATATGTAATCGCTATATTCTTGATCATATAGACTTCGAATATGTTTTTAAGAATTTGTTTGATGATATATTGATACGATTTGTTTTAACTTTGAATGCAAGCCGAGATCCGCGAACAGTTGTAAAGGTATTTTTTAAATAAGTCGATAAAACGATTACCAGCATCGTTAATGTGAACAAATTAATCAATAACAACAATTAATTGGAGGGTAAAAACGGACCTTGAGGGTAGAGGTATCAAGTTTTTAATAAAAATCGATACAGTTAAAATAATCAATAATTGATCGAAATGGATGGCCATTTTTTATTAATATGAGTACCAAATTTACCATTACAAGATTCCTTCGTATATAACTTAGTATCGTCTCATTCGTGATGATGAGAAACTTTACATTCATTTTCATTGTTGAAACTATTTTTTGAAACAATATTTAGCAATATTATATATAATATTTGTTGGAAAAGTAGTAATTACAATGCAGTAAAATAACTTTACTTATAGTAAAATGGACCATACTGACTGCAAATTGAGTGTAGTTTTGTGGGTCTACTATATTGACAGCAAGTTAAGTATAGCATGCACCCACTTCATACTAGGGCACGGGCCAAGCAATTAGCCATACAAATTACTGCGCAGATCAGCTAGCGGTCTGCCAAACCAAGAACAATACATCCACAACTTGACCATTGTAATACTACTGTTACTTCGACCAATCAAATCGACAACTTTGAAATTTCTAAAGCCCAACTAATACTAATTAATACTTATTAGGTTAAGCACAAATAATCTAAGTAAAAAAGGAAGCTACTTTTTGGTTACGCTCTACGTCAAACGGCGGCAGGGTAGAGGAAATATTCTTATGAAGGGTTTTCACTATTACTACGTTGGTCCATAATAGAAGGAAGAAAAGGATACTTTTGGGTTATATTTATTCAAAACGGCAACTGGAAGTAAGTGATCGTATCGCCACCTGTAAATACCAAGAAATCCTCATAGATCTTGCTAAAAAATCGTTGAGATTAACTGCTAAAAGTCTTAAATCGACAAGTTGGCAAACTACTAAGTCAGTACTACGATGGTTGCTACTACTGCAGAAACGACTAAGTCACAAGCTATTTAACCACTAAAAATAAAGGACTTCCGACTTTACTCTTCATACCAAACTTTACCCTTTATACTAAACTTTACCCTTAAAATTAAGTTTTTCCCTTTATACTACTCTTTTCATTTCCTTACGCCTTAGGATCTTTACTTTAAGCTAAAACATTACGAATCGCTAAGTCACGCTAAAAAAGCTACGTCGTGCGACTTTATATTGAATTGCTAAGTCTCTACACCCCCTATATTCCAAACCAAGTTTTACGTTCCATGTCGGCTAAAACGCCGAAATAGCTGCCGTGAGCGCTTACTTTAAAGCTATCACCAACCATGCTGAAAAGGAGGCGATTAAAGCCCTCGGTACGTCTTCGTTAAGAATTATAACGATGACCTTTGGCGGTACGTTTGTATTCTTCGCAAGTATCGTGAGGTTTTTGAAGATTGGACTATTAACATATAAAAGGCGATTTAGAAAACATTTAAGTTAAAGTTGAAATAATAACTTGAATAAAAATGAGTTTACATACCAAAAAAAAAACTTTATTAGGAGGGTATGATCTTTTTTCGACCTGGTTTAACTTAAGTAATGCCTTTAAAACTTACGCCTTAAGGAAAAGGAAGTCAAGAAATTTTAACGCCATTATATATATTTTAAGGAACCTTTTTTCAATCCCTAGTTAATATAAACTTTTTCAACTATCAACCATGAAAAACCTGTTACTTTACTCGGCAGCCCAGTACCTTTTTGTAATAGTGCAAAATACTCCCTTGGCAGCGATAAAGCGCGTAAATCAGTAGCTGCTAACGCAGTAAGAGGAATTGACATCGACGATATCCACCGATTAATTATATAGAATCGTCAAATTCTTTAAAATCTTTTCTACAGTCAAATTTTCCTGACCCCTTAATTCTTCCGTTAAAATCGCCAAGTTATTTAAAACGAAGCTTTCTATAGCAGGTACGCTTATACTTACGAGCCCATTATAGGTTCTATTAAGTGACTTTACCTCTCAGGCTAAGGGACCGGTATTTACCTTTAACATCGTAATTCGGAGGTTTTAAAGCTTAAATTAATGGTAAATATTATCTACGATTGAAACGATTATTGAGACCTTCTTCTCAAACCTATTAAGATAGTTAAAATCAACTATAAACTCTTTACATACTTCGTAAAGATTTAAAATAACGTAAAAAAGTATAACGAAAAGTACTACATCTTTCTCGACACTAAAATAATGCTCTTCTTAAATATTTTCAAGCGAATAAAGGTCTCTTTTTCTTGTTTTCACTTACTATTTCCTAAGATTATTATAGGTTACGTTAGAGATTATTACCTGATTTTCCTAACGCGAGGAAAAACCTTTTGCTAGATTTATAATCGTATAAAAAGCAACTTCGAATACGACGTCTACCTTACATAATACTATATGGACTGGGATACGATTAGGTGAACTACGATAATGGCTAAAATAAGAGAAAGAAATATCAATAGATATGTTTAATTAAATCTTCAAGAAGTTAATGCTATGTTAATAAGTCATGATAAAGGTATATACTGGTGAGGTGATACTTCGCGAGTAGTTATAGGTAGTAATTACAGGCGTAAACGAGTTTTAATACGCCTTATAACGTCTAGATACCACCTGTAAAGTCTGTTTTAACTGATTTCGATCTTCGCTTGCGACCGTAATAGCACATACGCCAAACTAGTTTAATATATACTCCCAAGTAAAATAACTTTCGCGATGTTGATAAAAAAGACCGTGTAATAGTATATTACGTCGATCACAAATACGGGTGACCCTAACGTTCAAAGTTTGGTTTTAGACTTTTAAACTAAAAGTTACAATAACACTAATATTGATGAGGGTAGGATTTAAGTGGACCTGGTAACTACAAGGTTTATCGTCGTAATAATAGTAAAATATATTGGTTTTGTGATAAATCCGGTTGTTTAATAACTTGTTACCTCTTGGTTAAACGTTACAAATAATAGGCTATATATTAGTCCTAGTACCCTACTAATTTCGAGCATGATTACTTTCATTTTATCGAAAATTTCGATGGCAAAAAAGATAATAACGTTAACGATGCGCTTAAGCAAGTCACGTGGTATAAAAGAGCTACTCCTAACGCAACTCAATAACTAACCGATTACGTTTTTCTATACCGTTTAAATAGTGAAAACTTTTTCCTTTACCCTAACCAAGCCACTAACTTATTATATACCTTTAATATTCGCGATCGTTATGTGGACCACACGTTTTAAGGTTTTATACCATATATAAAATTAGCAAGGTACTTAACAGGAGGCTATTCGCAGTATGTAATATTACAAAGGGAAAGCACTACTATTACGTGGATTAATTATGAAGATGTCGGTAAAGCAAAAGTTAGCTTCGGCTTATGCAAATAACTATCGTTACTGGAGATAACGGTTATTTAGATTATTATTGGATCGATTATATTTCATATATTTCCATCCATCACCCCTTTTCTGCTTTACTTAGAAAATACTAAGGCCCTCGACGTTAACGTCAACATTAACATTAATAAGCTGATTAAAAATTGCTAAAGTTTCTCTCTTGCTTCCAATTTTGGGCATATTTAATTCCATATTCAAGGCTTAAAGTTAACGATGATAAATCTAAAGGATTTAAAAATACGGTAACTATATCATTGTTTTAATTGCCTTATAATCGACAGTTGATATAAAGGTTTTAAGTCTATAAGGCTCGAAGTTATGGAATACTTTGCTTTGAAAATTATTTAAAAGCTTTCAAACTATTAAAAAATATATACCTAAGCTTCCTAAAGATTTAAGTTTATATTAAAAACCGATAAGGACTTCAATTATAAAAAAAATGTTAATTTGATCCACTCAAATAACAAACATTTTTTTTACCTTATTAACTTTGTAACTCTTTTTACTAAACTCAAATTCTTAAGTCCTTGTTAATGAAGGATATTTGGGAAGCGTTAAGTATATTGTGAATTAATTCGTATTCATATTCATTTAAGTTGTTGTTTACAATATCGGCATTAAGTTTACGGCGGCGAATTTTTAAGCGGATGTCAAAATAATGGGAATTTAGTATAAATAGGTACCTATTAAGGTCTATTGAAGTATTATAAAGGTCTAAAGGGCATACGCGTTACTCTACAAAGCGTACAATATTCTTACGCTAGAAATTGAAAGTTTTGCGGATTAAGAGGTACGTCTTTAAATAGCGGTAAAAGGTTGGAATAATATTATAGTCTCTAAAGATCTAGTATTAACCCTATTGGTTTTCAAAGTGTATCTATATTTAACAAGTAAATCATTATTATTAGCAAATACCCAAAAGAGGTTGTAGCTTATGGTAAAGTATTGAAGAAACTGCAGAAAGAATCGGTATGTCGTCAAATCAATAATATTATTAACGTTAGAAACAACCCTACGACAATCGATGTGCTTATCCTACCGTTTCTAAGTAAAGTCCTTGTATAAAAGAATCTAAGCAAATTTGATGGTTTATAGAATATTTTGAGTATCGTAAACTTTAAAATAATTGTTGAAATTACTAAATGTCTCGCGAAGTTTCGTATAAGCCAGGTTAAACCTTATATTAGGACTACCGACGATAACAACAAAAATCTCCAAGTAAAGCTAATAAGTTAATATACCCTCTTTTTTCTATTATCAACAAGTCAATAAAATGCCGCTACTGCGGACGACCACTAAAGAGGAGGAACATTAGGGACGAGGAATAAATACGGAGCCAAATCTACAATATTTCATAAATTAGTAGGAAAGGGAAAGATAATTAAGACTTGGCTTCAAAGCTTCAGATATAATATATTATTAAAACCTTTGGTAAATTTTTTGAAGAAAGTGATAAGGTTGAAATTAATGGACTTCTGACTCTAGGAGTTGTATAATTCGTGCCTAAAACCAACTTTAACCTTTAAAACCCGAATGTTACGATTTTTTCATCCAGTATTATGTACGATGTTGAAGACGAGACTACGGGACACCTGTATGAAAATTTACGTTTAATTTTTTAAGTATAGGATGATAAAGACAAAGACTGGATTTTTATGTAGTCGCTAACTATTGAGAGAGTTAGCCAACATCAAATGGTCGTTTTGACAACAAGTTTCTTTTATCCAAAGTTAAAGAGAAATTTACCTTTAATAGCCGCGATGTAACGTAAGCGTATACGTAGTTAACGATCAATGTGTAGCAAATCGTCTTGTTGGAATTACTAAAGGAAAAACGTGTTATGTACCTTCTAAGGTTCGTAATACAATATATTAAGCTATTATAAAGACTGGTTAATACGTATATTTCTTAGTTTATGACCTATCAATTATATTTTCAGTCACGGCTAAATATAAAGTTCGTAACTTACAACTCGTGTTTAGTAGTAACGTAAACACATTTTTTAGCTTATTAGACATTTAAATTGATAATACACATTTCGTTGGAATTGCTTGCCTCGTGGTATAAAATTAACAAGTGATTAAGAACTCAAAGTTTTGAAATTATAAATCGGTTGTGATACCATAAGAGGGTAATTAACTCAATTATAGCGGATCGTTAATTTGTATGTTTAATTTTGACATTTACCTTAGTATTTGCTAGAATGGTTAGGGCGTTTACTTGGCTATAATTAACGAAATTGACGTGGATATGGCTTAACTGTATTTCAAATAACGCGCTTATGTTGATTACATCATTACCCTATATCAAAGAAGGTCTTTTACAATTTATCGATTGTGGTACAAGTATAAGATCTAACATATGGAGACTTTAACTAGTTAGGTAGAAAAATTGAAATAGTAAATGCCAAATCAAGACCTAGAATTTAATATAATCCAGATTAACCTGTCGAAAGCTGGGTTAATATTCTTTATAGATGACTCCTTTACAAATAACATAAACCTTTTGTTACAAATCGGTTTCTTAATGGTTTTCGTGAATTAAGATAAATAAGAGGACCGGTTCATTATCATCAAAATTTTGATTTATTGGATTTTTTCTAAATGTAAAAAGATTACACGAAGTGTGCTGGCTTAGAAGATTTATAGTATAATACCCGGCTTCAATATAGGTATGGTATTATATAAAACACTTGACGTTATTACTAGGTAGCTAGGGATTTTCTTTATCCTGGTGGTAATTTGTACCGACTCGAAGATCTTATTTAAATGCCTTTTAAAGCTAGTAATTACTAGTGAAAAACGATTGACAATCGATATTGGAGCACTTCGTGAAGCTTGGAAAGGCAAGGAGATCAAAGAGTTTAGATAGATCATGGCAAAGACAATCCCTCTAATTTCATAATGAAAATGTTGTTAAATAAGATCTTTGTGACGTTTGTAGATAGTAATATACCGACTATATGTATCGAAAACTATATTAACAGACTACCTAGTAAAGTTAGGTTACGTATCAGCGAATAGGGATATTCTGGCAAACTGGAAAACTATTAGGAAAATGAAGCCGGCGAGGCGATGTTTTTGATTGGCACGGTTGAGTTGGAGGCTTGTATAAGTTTGTAGCGAAAGATTTTTTTGCAGAAATCTATAAAGTTCGAATTTAGACCCATGGGGTAAATAAAGGTAATTGGGGTGAATTTAGCTGTGTAATTAGTAGGGGTTTCACTAGTTGATGAAGGCGTAATTTTGTGGTAACCGAAAAATATTGGTCGACTATACTGGCGTGCGCGTATAAAATAAAAAGCCGCCAATATTGGAATAGTAGTAATTGTAGTACAAAAGATTAACTTTACTTATAATAAAGTTGACTAAGTTGACTGTAAGTTGAGTGCATTGTTTTATGGGTCTGCTGTATCAATCACAAGTTAATTATAGTATACACCCACTTTATACTAGGTTACAGGCCAAGCAATTGTCCATATAAATTATGGTGTAGACCGGCTAGCGGTCTGTCGAATATAGAATAATACATCCACTACTAAACCATTACAATACTACTGTTACTTCGACCAATCGATTCGACAACATTGTAACGTCTAAAGCACTACCAATAATATTAAAATATAATTTATTAATATTATAGGTGAAAAATCATTTCTTATTCGGTAGTGGTTATGTTTATAGTATAAGTAATAATTCGTTTAGTGATAGTAGTAATAATAACAGAAATAAGAGCTTTCAATCCGTATACTTAACTTTAATATTTTCTACTCCCGAACGTAAATTTCCAAATACGGTACAAAAATATAAATTTAATACCTACGTTATTTTTACCGGAAAAAAATAACAACTTCAAAACAGTGCTGTAATATGAAGATAGTAAATAAATGTTAAAAAATGACGACATTGATAATAATTTATAGTGTGAATGAAAAAAAATGTTAATAGAATTATTGACGTTAATGAAGACAGCGGCGCGATATTTGATGAGAAATTGAGTGGCAGCATGCGGTGCATAATGTAGTTTATATACGATAGAGAGTGTTAAGTATGGGGCGCGGATGACCATACTTCTTGATGAGTAAGGCTAGTAGTGCACGAACTACTGGCAGAATCCTATACCGCCTTCTATTTGTACATAAAATGCGGCAGAACCCAACAACGCTTGTCGCCTGCAGGAGAACGCCCCTCAAACTCGCCGGAAGATGTTAGAAAGACCGATTTACCCTCTGTACTACAGGGGTATAAATGATTGTACGGGTTGTTTAACTAGTCAACCGGTATAAATCAATGGGTAAATTTTTGATAAGATTGCTGTGCGGGTAATCGTACTATATAATATAGCTAAACTCCTTAAACCTAGTTAACTATAACCTAAATCAATGCTGAGATACATTCATAAAAGTAACAATAAAATTTAAAGTCAAAGATTTTTATTGAGGCAGTTGCGACATAATTTAATCCAACTTCGATATAATTTTCGTTTTGAGCTATTTATTACGTTGTTTTATATGTATTATCTAGTGTTATATTTATTGATCAACTTGAACATGATAAAGTATTATGCATTTCTTTAATTTACGATCCAAAAAAAACACGTAGATCTATATATAAGATATTACATATATTCTATTTCAAGTTGTATATGGATCAAAATTAGAGCAAACGAAAGGATAGACGTTAATTTACGCGATTATCAATATATGCTGACAAATATTTTTTGAAACACGTAATTTATTATAGTGTTCATATTATCCAACAATGATAGTTACAGTTATAACAAGCTTAAAAAATTAAATATTATTTATACGACATGACCAATAGGCCTTTAAATAATACAAAGTTGTTGATTTGAATTGTGGTCGAAGTAATAGTAGTATTGTGTAGTCAAGTGGTGGATATATTGTTTTAAATTTGGCAGACTACAAGCTACTCTACACATTAATTTATATAGTTCATTGCTTGGTCTGTACCCTAATCTGAGTTAGGCACATACTATACTGAACTTTATAGTTCATTCAGTTAACCTAAAAAATAATACACTTAACTTTCTTAATAGTATAGTTAACTGACTGCATTTCAATTGCTACTATTCCAATACTGTTGGCCTTTTTTTTTTGTGTGTGTACGCCAATATAGTCGAACATCTATTTCCGGTCACCTTTGAAGTGGCTTCTCGTCAAACGGCTGGATTCCTATTAATTCTAATGTGTTCCGCACCCAAATTGACTCCAATTTTCTCCTTTCGCTTTACGGCTCTGAGTTTCGGCTTTATCAACTCCCGTACATAATTTTTTTGCTATAGATTTATGCAAACCTCCAATTTAGCGGTACCAGTCAATTAAGTCGCTGGTTTTAATTCCCTAGCAGTTTTCCAAGTTGTTAAAGTACTCCTGATTCCATCTCTACTTATTGGCATATGATTTAACTTTACTATATGGCTTTTTAACGTAGCTCTCGATACGTGTGGTTAGTTTATTGCTGTTCAAAAACATTTTCAAGGCCTAATTCGATGCGTAACTCATTATGGAATCCGCCGTGTTGGTTTTACGGTTGATTTATTTAAGCTTTTCCATTTCTATGCTTACGTAGGCTTCACAAAGTATTATTATGTCAATCTTAAAACTTTTTTCCCTAGTAGTTCCTAGTTTGAAACGGCATTCGCACAGGATTTTCGAGTTGGTAAAAAATACAACCGGGATGAGTAAAATCTTTAGTTGCTTAGTGACGATATTGTGAGTTTTTCTCATTGTTATACCTAAATAGGAACCAGTTATTATATCATAAACCTTCGAAATCATTATATTTCGGGTAATTTTTTTGTATTTCAATTTTTTTCATGTATTAGGTTTCCGGTAACGTTAAATTGGTTTTCTTAGAATTTATTCTCACTAATGATCGTTCTAAGGAATCCACTTTATAATGATAAGTTGGTGTTATTTCTAAAGGGATGGTTGGTAAAAATTATTAACTTAGCTTTCGATAGGTCTATCGGAACCATTTTAATCCCCCGGTCATTTTTTCCTTTATTCACTATTCTAATCTTTTATTCAGTCGATTATAGTTTTCGTCTATTGGTTTTTGAGTTTATGTCATAATTGAACATTTTTCAAAATCTTCTGATTGATATAAAGCTGCGATGTAACTGTTACAAACGCTTTATTTCAGATATCTTTAATCTTTGATCATGTAAGTCTTTCTAATTATAGCCAAATTATCGTTCAAATCTTTTTAAGGAGGTTGAGGTCAATATGAATATTGTTAAGATTATATTTGCGAATTAAGGAATCCTTGGAATTTATATATTTACCTTCCGTTAAAGTCGCGACTGGTTTATAGTTTTGGAAATTGAATTTCTTAATTGTTTGTTGCTCAGATGCTATAAAACCAGTAGTTTTGATGAGAATTATATCGTTAATTTACATTTCCACTAAGCCAAAGTCTTCATTTTACGTGATTATTAAACGCGGATGCTAGATTAAGGGTTAAAGTTACGTTTATGTATAAATTGTATAACTTCTCGAATATGGAGTTGATTAATCTAAATTTTATTTCTTTTTTTTTAAAAAAAAAGCCTACATAAAGTTTTGCTAATTCCTTATACGCGGAGTTTGATAGTTAATTATTAATTATTATTTCCTTTTTTGTTAACCCTAATAATATTACAAATCTAACCCAGTTTGTATTCCTCATATTCGTTATTACTCCTTTTTGGTAGTTGGTCACGTCATCACCGTTTTATTAATTTTCCTTTTCCGTGAGGATGGGGATTTTATTAATCAATTCGTTTAGTTTGAGGATATTTATCATTGTTGTTATTATCACTGTTCATTGACTTATTATAAGGGTTTACTTTAATCATACAAAACTTTATAAAACCGTTAGCAATTTCAATAACTATTTCAGGATTAGCGATATTTAAGATTTTAACTATGCTATCCTATTTTCCTGGCTTTCGTTAGACGAGAATTTCGCTTTAAACCGATAAAGATAGCACGTCGATCGTCGTAGGTTCATTCCTGGTATCAAAGGAATTATTGACTTAACGCCGTACCGATTCCATCTGTAATTTCTTTAGAGTCTTGTCATACGTCTTAGCTATTTTCTAGGTATTTATTAATAGCGGATATTTACTATGGGATAGGTCAGGATATATTGCGAAGACCAGTAACATCGGCACCAAGCTGTAAAAGTTTATTATATTGTTTAAACTCCTAACCTCTATTGAAAGGCCTGCCTTCTAGTTCGTAAATCTTCAAATTTTTCGTATAAGGGAGTCATACTCTTAACATAGTAGTTTGTATGCTTTTTTTACATTTTCAATACTTCAATAATCTTCAACAGGTACTGATTTACTTTAAATCCCTATTGTTTCAACATCTGATTAAAAATATGCTTCCGAAAAGTTGATATTAGCAATATAAATAACGACGTTTTATAAACCCAAATACGTGTTAATTTATAACATTTTTAATGTTACCCGCGTATCTTTTGCCAACAGGGATTTAAAGAAATTAACTCCGTGTAAAAAGGTTATAGAATACACAACGTAAAAAATAGGCTTTCTTGCTAATTGAAATATGTGAACGAAAATTTCGTAATTAAAATTATTGTTTTTTTTTAATGTAAATTTAAATGTTGGTGGGCTTAGGTAAGTTCTTCAATAGTAATAACGTTTTTTAATAGACTCTACGGTAAAGTATTCTATATTGTCATGCTCACGGATTTAGGGACTTTACATATCCTATCGAAAGTTAGGTAATTAAAACACCAGTATAATTAACGTAACTTTTACTCTACTAAATTCAGTACTATTACCTTTAGGCTTTGAAAATTGAATCAAAGGCACCTCTGCTTAAAAGTAAAAATGAACCTTCGGTAATTTATATCCAGTTCGTCAATGTTAACGTTAACATTAACGCTAAATATCTTTATATCTTTCAAATATAGGAGAAAAAAGGTGGGAAACTTAAGGATATAAAATTTAATCGGCATAATAATTATTTATTCAATTGTTAACTTCAGTAACTATTGTTATTCGCTTGTTTCAAAGCTTACTTTGGACTTTTAAACATTTTAATAATTGATATTCGTGGTAATAGTGCTTTTTCATCGCAGTGCCAAATACTGAGAATTGTTTCCTATTTCATTCATTGATGCCCTTCTATCTAGTATTATTCTTTGAAACGTGTGGTTTGCGAAACGATCGCGAAAGTTAAAGGTATGTAAAGGGTTAGGTATTTAATCTTCAAGTCAAATGTTGGAATTTTCACCACTTAAGCGATAAAAGGGTGTAGTCGGCTAATCACTAGGCTGCTTTAGGAACAGTATCTTCATGTTATGTGACCTAATTTGACACATATTTATCGTTAACAAACTTTTTACCCTTGCAATCTACGATATGATTTAATTAATCTTACCATAAAACAGTAGGGTACTGTATATGATACATTGTCTATTATTTATAGAGTTTAGCAAGAAGGTGGAGAGTTGATTAATAACCGGACTTTCTATAAACCCAATACCGTTTGCCGTTATTACGATGATAGTTCTTATGGTTAACAGATCCATTTAAATATTTCTCCCGTTTCTATCGCCAATATAGTTGTAACTTTTAATACAAAGATTTTGAACCAGATTTTAAACGTTAGAGTCGGCTGTATTTGCGATTAATAATATGCTTTTATACGTTTTTCGGCATCCTAGTCGCGAAGACTTTCAGCTCAAAATTATATATTGATTAAGTTTATCATATGGGTTGCTATAGTTGTAAACTAAAATCGAAACTGGCTAAAAAAGCCTTTACAGGCAGTATTTGAGCGTTATAGGACGTATTGAAAATTCATTAACACCCGTTATAGCTGCCCTTACCTGCTTGTAAAATATGGTTTTGCTGGCATAAACTTTCTCTATCATTTGCTAGAACAATATCAATTTGTTAAACTTCTAGTTAAAGATAGTTATTAGTATTTCCTCCTTTTTTCCCGCATATTATTATTATTCACCTCGTCGTAATCTAATTCGTATGGTGTTATACAGAGTAAATGCTATATTCGAAGTAATTTTTTACATTATCGTAGATTTACTAGAAAATGTTTACCTTTTTTAGGAAAGTTGGGTAGTCGTTTTTGGTGTAATTTGTGAAAATTTGGGAAATAATGGGTAAAAACTTAAAGGTGGGGCTTCTATCCACTTGGAAATGTTAAGGAAAGGCATCCTCTTCGTATCACGCAAATTATAAGGCTTGCAGTTATACTTCTCTACGTTATTCCAAATTTTGGCGAAGTTTGTTAAAAGCTTAAAATTAATATCAACCGTTTTTACAGGTTTAGAGGGAAGGTTACGATGGTTGTCTCAGTTATTGATAGTATTTCCTGTTGTTAACTTAAGTTTTAGAGATTTAGAGTTGATATATTAGGGGTAGTTACTAGTTTTTTGACCCGAGCGGTAAATTTTTATCGTAGGATCTGTGGTAGGCTTACGTGTGTAGGCGTACCTATCGTTGGAAATTTCGTTTTGAGTAACTTAACGAATTTAGGGAAAACCTCAAAGAATTTGGATATTTTGACGATTTTGAGGAAAACCTTAAAGAAAATTGGAAACTTAACGATTACATTTAATGAACTGATTGATAACGTTAACGTTAACCACCATTACCGCGTTTTCAACCGTTAATTTACGCGTTCTGTTATGGTTCAACCTCCAATAGTAAACAAAGTAGATACCAAATGGTATTAACAATTGAGGTACTATAGAAGACTAGAGAAATTTGCAGAGATTCTCAACGCAGGAACTATATATACAGTCCGTTACGTGCCCTTCCACGTGACTTCTGCGAACCGCGCCAGGACCACGTTCTGGTTGAGTACTATCCTTCTTACATAACGCTTGCGAATTGCGTCTGGGTTACACCCGAGCTAAATGTTATACGTATACCCTTTGTTACGTATATAGCTACGTAACTTAAAAATTTAATGTATAATAACCTGAGTTTATAAATTCCTCTCCCTTGTAATGACAAGACATATTGTATAATAATGAAGTACGAATCATATTTGGTTTAGTCGCGTATCGTATACAAAACATATAAAGTTATAACTTATTTATACGCGTATATTTACCCCACCGTTTAAAATTGAATATTAATTTTATTTGGATTGACCGTGGACCGGATACGAGACATATAACGTTATAAATTAACTATATATGTATAGTTAATCCATCGTTTTAAAATAAATATAAATCATGTCTAGGTCGGTTATAAATTGGTTTGAAAAATATAATGTCATAAATTATTAATACGCGTATCCTCATTTTTCTACTTATATACCAAAACAATTTTAACGCTACTCGTAATTTTTCCGATTTTCCGATTTTTCTTTTCTTAATACGTAATCCTTTAATTCAATTCCCCTTCTGATTTTTTGAATACCCTAATTTTTGATCAACTTTTACACTATCATTTATATACCTACTACGGATTTTAATATATCCAATATCTTGAATGAAGTCGGTGTAAACCATGTTGTCGCCAAGGCACCTGGTAACGACAATTAACTTTCCCGCAAAATGGACTACTTATCTTCTTTACAACCCCCTTTCCATTAATAAATACATACAACCCACCTGCGTTATAAGGAACCTTTTGATTTTAGGTGATAACGACAATAAAAAATAATCCCTCCCACGTAGGTATGAAATGATTATATTTTGTATATTAACCTCTTGCTAAACTTCAACGTACATTTGATGTATATACGGATACACCGCGCGTGAGGTTATAAAACATATCGTAAAACCTATAGTAATGTAAGTCGGTTTTCCTTTGATTTCCTTCAATCCCGCAGATCGTAACGTCATATAAATTTATACTAACGTTTTCCTAGTACGTTTAAAAAACGTACTTATTAGCGGTTTTTCCAGGCTTATACTCTCTTATGCGCCGGTTTTTCGTCATCTCCACAGACGACGCCTAAATTTTATTCTTCTCCCGTAAAAATAATAAAAAAACTTTAGAGCGTCGACCTATTTTAAACGGCGTTTCTTCCGACGTAATGAATAAATTCACCTGTTTACAAAATATTGCCCAGGTTTAAAAAGTATTTATTATGATAGTTATTCAAGTGGCAACGTCGTAAACCATATGCCCCCGTTCCGGTCTCCTTTATATACCTTTTTCGCCTATTACTCCGTCGTCTTTATCCCCCGAAAGCCGCTTTTGTATCCCGTTATATAACCGAACTTTGACTCGGAATGTATTTTTCTTTACCGCCGCTGGTACTCACTGCGAACCCCATTATAATCCCGTATAAAACAATTAGGATGATATCGCTGTATAAGCCTTCTTAATTATAATTAACATTATTTATAATTTATAAAACGTATCGAATAACGTGTAAAACCTTATCGTAAAAGCTTATAATATTTGCTTGGGTTTTACTTGTTGACTTAAAAATAACGGGCTGAACAGACCGACTGAGAGCGTGCGGATAATCGTATTGACGCTGAATTCGTAGCGTAGTCGTAAACCGATATGTTACGGTCCCTAATATCTCGCCTGGAAAACTGCCTCTTAAAACTATTTTTGCGTTGCCCCCCCATTCGACGTCACCCAACGTCTAGTATAAAGGCTAATAAGGCTTCTAACGCCGCCAGCACTCCCTTTTTACAAAATGAAATAAAGATAATAACGGTTTATAAGTAAAATATGATAGGAGTTGCTTTTTATTCAGACTATTATTCGAAAAATCCGAGTATAATATGTCCAGCTCCATTTGCCGTAAAATGAAATAATATTAATGAAATTCTCTTTTTTTTTTTTTTTTTGAGTTAATTTCGGTGGAATGAAGATACGACCGATATAAAATTTTTAAACTATACCCAACGTCTCTGTAGAATCTTTCAACCGTTATAAAACCGTGTGTTTCTTTATTTCTACTAAAATCTATTGGATATCATAACATACTTATAATTGTTCAATAATTCTCACTTAAACCCATTTTAACTTCTTTACTCTATCAATATATAACGGACGTTATCTTTCTGCGTTTTTGTTTTTAACATATTTTGAATTATAAACTCCGTATATAACATATTTTCAACGTTGTTGTAAGTAGAAATAAAGTTCTAATGGGTTCGGGGTAATGGTAATAAGGTAAAAAGGTTTCAACCGCGTGTTGAACTAAAATTACATAGAATATAAGGTATTTATCAGTAATATTCAAAACTATATTCGATGGATTTAAAATTTTCATTATACAATAATTGTTATAAAGTTAGTCGAGTTCATCATTTAGTCAATTTGTTATAATATTACACAAATTCAGTTCAGTTTAATTACTTTTTCGATATCTTTTTACCGGGTATTCTCGATAGTTTACGCGTTTCTTTTATTTCTTATTAAATGTATATTATAATAGTATATACATGTCTTGTATATTCATATAAGTATGCAAAATACGTAGCAATTCGTTGAACCAAATAAGTCATAAAATTTGTATTTTTAATTACATTAAAAATAAGAAATGTTTTGTACACATTGACCTATTTATTCGTATTAAATACAATTACCGTCGATTTAAAGTTATTTAATACGAATTAGAATATCAGAAGATGTAATATTTAGTTAAATTGGGAAAAAAAGACAATAGTTCGCAGGTATTTTCAAACCCTTTAATTTACCCATCTAATACCTTCGTCTATTTGAAGATGGTATAACTTTGACAATAGTCATTGAATTTTTATCAAGAATCATAAGGTTATCAAAAAGATATCTACATAATTAAAGTTGTAATTACTGATAATAAATATAGTAAATGAATGAAATAGTTATTATATATCCTGGAAACACGTTGTACACGGTTTAGCAATTATAAACCATATTTCTTTCAATTGAACGAATTTTAAGAGTCGTTTTGTAAAAATTAATAAATATTGCGGGTTTTTATTAGTAACAGAAAACTTTACTATAAAGTCAACTGAAATATAAGATTGGTTACCATCCAGGATAGTCAATGGTTAATAAGTTTGTTATTGTTAGATACACTAAGGCTTTGTCTCATTATATTACCTATATATTTAATATAGTCGCCCAATATTAACAACTATTATTTTCTAATGGTAATCCCGTTTAAGGACTGGAAACAAAACTAGTTGACCCGTATTCCTCATGATAAATTAATATTAAATCTATAATAGTATTTTCGTCGTTAATAACTCCTAATTCGGCAACTTTAAACGTTTGTGATGACGTAATACGCCCTTCGAATCGATACCATAATTCTCGATTTTTATCGAACGTTTAGCCTTAGCCAGAAATCTCAAAACGCTTTCGGTAACCGCTAATAGCTAGATATAATATAACGAGTCGTTTATTATACCCTAATTCTACAATTTCTGCAAAATAACCGGCCCAAAAATCAGGAAACCGCATGGTGCTAACAAGATCAACGGGGTGGACACAGGTCAAACTCATTATATTCCCTAACCCTTAACTTATTATTATCCTTAGACTTACCCTTTAGCTCAAATCTATTATAGTTTCATAACTAAAAGTTGGTTTTTGTAACCTTATTCGTATACTTTTCCGTAATATACGTTTTCATGATATATGTTCAATAGCTCAAGGGATAGAAACTAATAAAGTAGTTAGAGTAACGATGGAGCAATTGGAAAACAATTGTATTGGTTGTATTGATTGAAAGTAAAAAGTATTGTATTGTTGTTGTTGATGCTGCGTAATACGCGATTTTAAGAGAAGAGGTCTAAGTTTCGACTGCAGAGACAAATAAACAAGAAAGACTAATTATATACAATTGAGTACAGACTACCACTTGCAGATATCCATGGTCAATTGAATGGACCCCCCAGATTAATACAACAATATATAAGTTTATTTCCATTCTGTTTCATATAACTAAAAGAATTATTAAAATTCCCGCGCATAACGCTTTTAAACTGCAGGTTTGTTTTATAGCTTACGGTTTAATATATAGGAGAGAACTTTTTATGGTACTGGTCGGTAATATAAATAATAATAAAATGGAAAAATAGTTGCAGCCTAACATATTTCACGTTTCGAAATCAAAGGGAATAAAAAATTATTTTAACCCTTTCTATTCAATTAAAATAATAAAAGGGGTATAGACATTATATAATTCCAATAACAACGTTTTTACACCAAATACTACCGCGAAAAGCTCCTTATTGTTAATAGTGTAATTAGGTTCCACGTTCAACAATCGTATAAAATGGTAAAGAACCGGCTTCAAATATCGGTTTTATTACTTTACCAAAAAGAATATCCTAACTTTATTTCCAAACAATCGGTTTCCATTACCGTTGACCGGCCGTGGTCCTAATATACCAAAATCTAAGTCGTAATAAAAACTTATTTCGGTATTTAAAAGGCCTGTTTTCCACGATTGGTTCAAACTTACCGGGATTTTTACTTTCTAAGTTGAACAATGTTATTGGTTAATTCAGCAAAATTATTAATAAAATCTCGATCAAAGTTTGCAAACCATAAAAAAACTTGTAACCTTTCGAATAATACGGGAAAACATTTATTGGCGGATAGCCCGAACTTTTTTATGGTCGACGCAAATATAAATGGCTATCATAATGATAAAACTGAGGTATTTAACCTTCTTTATTACAAAGTAACATTTCATAAAATTAAAATTTAGCTTGGCTTTACGAAAATATTATGAAACTTAGTGAATTTTCGTGGTAAAATTTTATTTAAATCTCGAAAAAAGACCCGAAACATCGTTAATGTAAATTACAATGAATGTATTTAAAATATACACTATTATATTAATAGCTTTAAGTCAGAATGTCGTTGAAGCCCCTCTCATTATAAAACAAGCAATTCACTATTGAAATAAATTAAAATGAATACAAAAAGCCATTAATTTTTCTTTTTTGTATACAATACGGATACGGTAACACACTACCCGAATATCTAATCTTTCAATTTCGTTGATTTGGATAAAGCTTATAAGGTTTCCTTGATTAAATGTTAGGGAAACCCGATTTTACTTATCAATTTTATTCAAAGAATGGTAATTGATATAAAATATTTACTTCTCTCCGAGTTTCAAAATTGATAATATTGTCGTTACGGTTAATAAAACACTTACATGTACCTGACCGTTATTGATTTATTTATCAATTTAACGATGGAGTTTCAAAAGTTGAATATGTAATATTGAATATGACGCCCCAATAATCCCTCTAATAAAACATTATTTTCGTTCGGTTTAATATAGATATAATAATCAAATTTCTATTAATGCGCGGGTAAAACCAACGTCTTTCATTTATTGAATAAATCGCGGAATTTTACTAATTCGTGCGGAACGAGTCACCAATTTTTCTCCTCTTTTGTAACCTTTGGCGCTATCGATTGTGAAATCTGCGTTATATTAAAAAATCTAATGGAAAAAGAAAATGACGACTAATCTGTAGTATGTCAAATTACCCGCGAAATCCGAGTATATAATTTAATAAAAACTGCTTTTATAACACCCCGATTATCTTTCGACTTCGGACGTATTACTATTAAATTAACGACCTATTTTCGTTAACTTTTAACTACTAAACGATTCCCGTCGATATTTAAAATCAGTTACTAATATTGTAGTTGTAACATATCTAAAATCATATAGCGCCTTATTCTGGAAATAACATATATTAATATTCATACATAATTTTATCACTTAGGTTACATATATACTACGTCATAACTTTGATATTATACCCAAACTTCGAAAATATAATAGACGACCTTTTTTTAAGATCAATTTTTATATTAAAATTTCATTTATGATATAATAACAATTATAGTCAAAATCAACCTGGGTATCCACAAAATGAGTATTATTAAAAAGCATAAGAATAAAAAACTGGATTCTTAATTGTATATATTTTAATCAAATTCAATTTTTTTCGTTCGATTTGATAACTACTTCAGTAACTTTAAATAATTCATGTATAAAATTACGTTTAAAATTTAGGTTTCTCTTGTTTCTGTTAATATAGAGTTTATATTCACTTTTTTGACTTTAATCGCATAAACCTACATTAGGCGATCATCTGAACAAAGTTTACAACCCTGTTAAAAGTAATTTAACGAATTATAACGCAAGCAACAACCTAGAACCTATTTGATTTAACGTTTTTTCGTCGATATTTATTTCATTGTAATATTTTAAACCTAACCTTAGGCGTAACGGGCCGATGATCGACTTTAAGTTTCACTTGAATAAATTGATTAAGGTAGCCGATTGCGATCGGTACGAATTTCATTTGCAATATCAAAATCACGTAAACTGCCGTTATAACTATATTCTTATCCAGTCACTATATCAGCGCGAGTCCCGATAATTCGCGTTTATAACGTCATTTTAAGTTAAAAAACTCCATCTTATTAGCGAATTCGTGGTATTTTACCAAAGTAATAATATCATTAACGCTGTTAACATTTATTATAATAAACTTATGTTGGATACATAATGAGATACAAAAAAAAAAGTAATTATATTGAACGGCCAAAACTTAACTAAAACCGTCTATTTAAATCAGTAAAATTTTTAATTTAATAAGAAACGAAGCTTACAAATTCTTATCACCTATAAATAATCCATTAAACTCGATTAAAGACTTATTAATACAATAAAAATCGTTGAAAATAGCCTAACGTAATGAAAATATTAAAAGATATAATATATTTGATACATTCCAGCTCTATGATAAACGGCCATGATTTACTTAATGACTAGAATATAGTATTTCGATATATAGAAAAACGTATACTTTCCTTCTCTGATCTCAATTTAATCCGTTTTATTTAAAATATATTCGTTTAATACATCATGATAAAAAAAGAGTTAATTTATCAAATTTGTGTTGATTATATTTTCAATTGATTTTAGGTACGGGGAAATTGGTACAGGTAAACGTTAAATTGGTTTCAATTTATTGTATTTGAATAACAATTTAGGCGAAATCAAATGTAAAAAGGTATGAAGTAGCCGGGTCGAAGGTGAAGGTCGATCTAAATATAGATGGATAAAATTGTTACACCTATTTTAACGTGGATACCGTATGGTTTAAAGTTTTCTAAAGGCGAGATATGTTGATTGAAGTCGGTTTTGGGGGGGTAGGAGGTGTCTTCGTGAAGGTAGAGGATTGGGTACTCGCTAACGACCTATTCTCCTGAGTAACGTTGAAATATATCGCGAAATTATTAATATATTCTAGTGATTTATCAATCATGAAAATATGCATCTAAAAATAAAAATCAAATTAATTGTATGTTATAGTTTTGTCCACGATGGTAAACTAGGTAGATATCAAATGGTGTAAATAATTAAAGTATTATGGAAACCTAGGAAAGTGTATAGCAGTTCTCAACTTATTACTTATGTGTATGGTCCATCACATATCCTCACACGTGATGTTTGCGAACTGCGCTCAAACCGTACCCGGGCTGGATTATATACATATACAATCTGTTACGTGCATAGTCACATAACCTTTAAACTCAATTGAAAATAGCCTTAATCCATAATACACTTTACCTTCATCAAGCGTATATTCTGTGCCATCGTGGATAAAAACTGGTAATAATCTATCTAACAGATAAATTGCTTTCTTGAATTGAAATATAAAGCCTCAATTTAATTGGATATCAGGTACTGGTCTTCTAAAACATTTGTAGTAACGATCGTCAATAGAGGTTTTTTATTTACCCTCTGATTTTGAATCTTGAGGTTTTTCAAAGAATTTATTCATTTTATTTAAGTGGAAAAGGGTATGTGATAGGTTTTCTTTCCCATTTAGAATGGGGATTTTATGATCTCAAAGGTTCGTTTTTCACTTGTTTTTAACTATTTTTAGGGTTTTATTCCAAACCTTAATAATTTAACCGTTAAAGTATTCACAAAAGTCTTAAAAAGCTCAGGTACCTCTATTGCATTTATTCAAGTTTAAATCGAGTATGAATTGACTAACGTAATTATTTAGATGTTTTTTTGTTAAGTTAGTATTAATATCTTTAAACTGAAGGTTTTCATTATAGCACTTGGCGAAAAGGAATCCAAATGCCTCAATAGCCTTTATATTTAAGTTTTCCGAAGCCATCGTAACGTTTTGGTTAGCAAGTTAACGTTAATTTCAATAGTATAATAACTCGAAGTAATTTAAATAAGAGAATTTAGCGATTTTAGGAATATAAGAACTTGGTGTTTTTGGGCAAAGAGACTTGGTAATTTGATATGAGGTCGCACAACGTTACTGTTTTAGTGCGACTTAACGATTTTCAATATTTTCATTCGGAACAGCGGTTCTGACGATTAATGATCTTGCGATATAAGGGGAAGAGAAAAGATTGGTGTAGTAAATGAGGTTCAGTATAAGAAGTAGGGTTGAAAGTTGTTTATTGTTGTTTATAGTTAAATGCTGTAGAATTTAGTCGTTTTTTGCGATTTGAAATTTGTAGTAACAGTACCTGCAATTGTACTAACTTGGTTGTTTGCCAACTTAACAATCTTTAAGATTTTTAGGCGGTTAATCTCAACGCTTCCAAAACTGATTTAATAAAGATTTCTAGGTATGTTCAGTCAATTGACAATATCGTCGCCACTTCTAGGTGCCTGTAAACAGTAGACTCACTTAGAAGTCTTCTTTTTTGCTATCTGTAAACAGCAAACGCAGTAACTGGACCCTATACAACAATCATTCCTCTATCCTAACGTTAATGTAGGGTGTAACCGAAAAGTAACTTCTTTTTTTATCTAGCAAATTTATGTTTAACCTAATAAGCACTGATCAGTATTAATAGGCCTTGCCAATAATAGACCTTTAAACGTTGCAACGTTGTCGATTCGAATCGTGGACGAAGTAACAGTAGTATTGCGTGTTCAAGTGATGGATGTATTATTCTAGGTTTGGTAGACCGCTAGCCGGTCTGCACACTAATTTGTATGGCCAATTGCTTGGCCCGTGCCCGAGTGTGAAGTGGGCACATACTGTACTTGACTTTATAGTAAACCCACAAAACATTACATTCAACTTGCAGTCAGTACAGTCAACTTACTTGATAGTACAGTTGACTGACTGCACTGTAATTACTACTGTTCCAACAAGTAGACCATATATCTACAGTTCGAATTCTTTGCCGGTTTTTTGTCTAATAGTCAATTTTATCCAAAATTTTCTTATGGACTATAGATTGGTTTGTTTTCACCAAGCTATTCAGTTTATTGTTCTTAGTCTTGCTTGAGGAATTCATGTTGAAATATTGATTTACATGTGTATCAAAAGAATGATAGAGAGGTTGAAAGGGTTTGAGAGCTAGAATATATGGCACTAATTTTGACATTGATATGAATGATTTGCCACCGGTAATTCGAATTTTCAACCAGCTGAATGATGAAAAAGCTTATACATTCTATGATTGTGTTATAGTTTCATTGTAGTTTCATCACGATCGGCGTTGCGCGGATTTTAATTTATTTTGTTCAGCTGGCCGAATATACGGGAGTGCGCAGGTGGGTGCGATATGGTACCTCGCCAGGCTCTCCAGGTTCTGTACTTACATACTACAACTCACATCGGCCTCACAGTCTGATTATCATATCCCCCTCATGACGGTAGCCTGGCTGCCACCTGGTCGGCCATGACTGCTCGGACTACCGACAAAGGCGAGGAAAGTTACGGCAATGCACAGGGCGCCAGCTACCTGCACCTCGGGAGAGGCGTTGCTTTTGTGCGCCCTTCCACGACAGCAGACCTCGTGATTCGTTCGTCCAGGCCCCGCCCCATGCTTCGTCCGGGCCCAGCTCGATGGCACAAAGATAACCGTCTGGCACAGCAAGTCATTCTTGGAGAGGAAGGGAGTAAGGGAAGGGAGGGAGAGGGGGTTGGGATGTACAGCAGGTCAACCTGCCCGGGCTTGGGCAGGTACTGTCCGCGAAAATCAGGAATGATGACGGGCGTCCAGGGTGGCTCTGTCAGCTCCTGTCATCTCACCTGCGCTATGGGACGTCCAGCCTGCCACGAGACCCGGTCGGGGCAGCCGACCTGGACTGGATCCGAATCAGGACTCTTGCCGCTGTTTTCTCGACCAAGAGGTCCCGGGGATCGGGATCCTCCCTTGGCCAACAATAGTGGGCGTGCTGCGGCTTGACACCAATAGACGCCGCCATGCCGCGTTGTTCACTGCGGTGACCAGTTCACTAAGACATGCGGACATGCCTGCATGCAGAGCCTACGTCGGCACGCTCGCTGGGCCGACCACCGCCTGGCCATCTGGGAGCATGGAGCATCTTGACGGCAGCCACCAAGCAAGGCTCACCGACTGGGGTGACGGCGAAATGGTGGGTGCCGTCATTCAAGGCTTGTTATGCTCATGAGAGAAGGGCCGGAGGCGGGGTTGGGAGGAAGGAGGGCCTTCTCTGTACTCGGCACTTAAAGAGAAGCTGTCGTCCCCACACATACAGCGTACACAGAGATCGTCTCGGATCACGGAAACCCGCCAGCAAGTTCATGCACCTTCCCACCTCGTCCTGCATGTCCTGAGTCCGCTTCCAAGATCGCCAACCAAGTTCTCGTCTCGTTTCAGGCCGGCGAGTCTTTCATCATGGTCCCAGGCTGTCATCTCGCAGTAGCGGGTATCTTGGCCATCCTGGTTGCACACAGTCTCGGTTCTCCGGTTCGTTCGGTCGAGATGCTCGGCAAGAGCGGCGAGCAGCTTGCCTTGGACAGGGACTTTCCAGACCCGTGTATAGAGCAGGTCAGTTGCCAGGCGGTGAGGATATCCCGTTGGAAGCCAGCCGCTGACACGAAACAGGATTGGGATGGCACTTGGTGGGCCTTCTCAACAAGTAACAAACCCAACGGCAACTACAACATCCAAGTCGCCCACGCAAACTCGCCTGATGGACCCTGGACTTGGCAAGACCACGATGCTCTCCCCAACAGCGGTAGTTGGACGACGGGCGTGGACAACGTGAGCGTCCCTTCTTTCCATCTTCGGGACGCGGGCACGCTGAGAGTAGCAAGTATGCTGACTCTTCTTGCAGTGGGCCCCGGACGTGAAGCGGATGCCCCCCTCTTCTTCGGGTCTCTACATCATGACCTATTCTGGGGAGCTTGCGTCGAATCCCGCCCACCACTGCGTTGGTATTGCTACCGCCAGCAAAATCAGGGGACCGTACACGCCCCGATCGAGCCCCGTCATCTGCCCGGATGTCGCCACCACAGGGGGCGCCATAGACTCCTATCTCTATTATGACGAGACTCATAACAAGAGGTACTTGATCTACAAAATGTATGCATCTCCAAGCTCCAGGGGAGCCCATATAGCCAGCCACTGACATCCCCCACAGCGATGGCACTGGTCTGGATTCGGGAAGCTGCCCCAACCTCAACACCCCCTACCACGCCACGCCCATCATGCTGCAAGAGATGAACGTCAACGACTGGACCACCCCCGTCGGCAGCCCGGTCCAGATCCTCGACCGCAACGACTCCGACGGCCCCCTCGTGGAGGCGCCCGCCCTCATCCGGACGTCGGACGGCCACTACGTCCTCTTCTACAGCAGCCACTGCTACAACGACGCGAACTACGACGTCAAGTACGCCGTCGCCACCAGCATTACGGGCCCGTACACGCGCAAGGGCGCCCTGCTGTCGTCCGGCGACTACGGCCTCCGGGGCCCCGGCGGCGCGCAGCCGACGCCCGCCGGCGACGTGCTGCTGTTCCACGCCACCTGCGACCTGGGCTTCTCGACCATCACCAGGTGCCTGCATACCATCGACCTCAAATACTCCGGGGGCACCATCTCGTTTGCTTGATCTCTCTCTCTCTCTCTTTTTTTTTTTTGTCTTTTTTTTCTTTTTTATCCCCCCGACCGTCCGCCCTCCCCGGGGAGGGGGCTGAATCGGACTCCGGCACCCTGGAGTACGGGACGCACGGAATGCGGATGTTTGGTTGGTGCCACGTACGTACCTACCTACTGGCTCGGCCGCGATTCAGATACCCCCCAAAAACGCTCGCTTCCACTGAATGTAGGCACCGCTCGGTGTCCGACGCCTCGTTTTGGGCGTAGCATAGTAATCTAGATTCCATATGTCGTTTTAAAACC
>JASMMZ010000003.1:29231352-29525705 GCA_038502455.1 Anisogramma anomala | reverse complement strand
CCAGCCTTACCGGCAGCGCTTGCCCTCCGGCAGCGATTGGGCGAGGTGGCGCCCATGCATGATGGCATGGTCTTTTTCGCGTGTGGGGCCTGTGCGCCTTGGGGGCCAAAGTGCTTCGTCGGCATGTTGTGCGACTGTGGTTTGCGTCCAGTGTAGACGCGTTCTTTTTGTTGCAAGTTCTGGCAGCTGGCGTAACGTATGGAATGGTTTGGGAGGGCGCAAAGTATCGAGAGTGGCTGATGGCTACTACAGGGTGGAGTGGAGGCTAAGAGAGGGGGGTCGGTTTGTGCATACAGTTACTGTGTAAGTCTATTGTAAGGCTATTAAAATCTCAACAGTTACCACAACAGGTTTCCAAAAAATAAACGTGATAATTTGAAGGCAATATAAAACGTTACATATAGATTGTATAGAGACAAATGAAATGACATAGCTGGTTACAAGTAAATTCTTTACGTTCAATACTCTGTTAAAAAGTGAAATGAAATAATATATGAACTAAATACTAAGAAGAAACAAAGTGTTTATTAAAAAGACATGAAATTGAATATTGTTTGAAATTTGTTGCAAGGTATTCATTATTTTTTGCGTGTAAAATAATTATATATAGCAATATTATTAAGTAATTACAATGTTTTCATAGCTATTAATAGTTTATATTTAATACATTAGTTGTTGGAACAACATTGACTGCTATTTTTAGCATGTCAATTGCAGTACAGTTAGTCAACTTTACTTACAGTAAAGTTGACTGTACTGACTGCAAGTCAGTTGATTGTGGAGTACCCGATTCAGTCTAGGGCACGGGTCAAGCAGTTGGCCATACAAATTACTGTGCAGACCGGCTAGCGGTCTGCAAAACCTAGAACAATACATCCACCATCTGACTACTGCAATACTACTGTTACTTCGACCAATCGAATCGATAACGTTACAACGTCTAAAGACCTGCGAACATTAGTAGAACTTTAGTTGTAGTTATGGTGTTGCTTCGATTTATTTTTAGTTGAATTTATAAAAGTGTAGTATTGAGTGAAAAATGTTGGTTGAATTGTAAGTTTTATATAACAAGAACGATTAGTTAGTTTCTACCTATTTTTATATATAATAACGTTAGTTTTTTCGCGTTGTAAAAATATATGCTTTATTTGTAATTTGATTCATATTACAATAGTTCGTATTAGATTAGCCAATATAGTTAATTATATGGTTGATTATATTGTATGATATTATATATGTGAAATAATTATAAAATCAACGGCTTTTTATTTTTGTAAACATGTTAGCGTTGTTTGAAAAGAAAGAAGTATGTAATCGAAAATTGAGTTAAACATTTAACATAATATCGGCAACTTTTTATTCTGTAGGTTTACTAATGTTGTTTAAAAAGAAAAAACTAGAAAGGGACCAAAAACGGATTAAACCATTGAGTTCTTTCTACATATGTAGGTTTAATTTTAACATTAAAGCTAATTTAGGTACTTCTTTAATTTGATAGGTAAATAACTAGGTTTAATTGCAATCAAAGATTAGTGCCATATAGTTCTATATTGATGTTGTAAGCTAGTGCCTAGCTAGTGTTTTCTAGGGATCCAGCGCTGATAGTTATTATGCTTATATAGCACTCTAAAGCTGCTAGGAAGCTGTATGATAACATACCTTTACACATTACATAACCGAGTCATACTATTTTTTACAGTTCTGTAATAGCTTTTTAATAGGAGTTTTTCCTCTTTTCTTCATCAAGGTTTATAAATAAAGTCCGACTACCTTAAGCGATCGTTCTGGATTTAATCCCTTTATATATAAACTTCGATTTCTTTGAATGGTATTTTAGTTGTTTATTAGCAGTTATATTATAAAGTTATATTAATCTTTTCCGATCTTTTAAATTTAATCCCCCAAACTTTAAAGTAGTTTTTCTATATAATCGTTAAAAAGTAACTTTCAAACTTTTTAACGGTTTGTTACGATTGTATTATAACTTAATACGAACGTTTTACCGACGCTTTACATATAAAGCTTTTTAAACGAAACCTAATTTCATACGAGTACGTTTTGTACCTCTAATAATGGAATATCAACGTATGAATGCGTTAATTAATATAATTCGATAATTTGAAGTTCTTGATACACTTACGTATTCGAAACGACATCCACTTTAAGGGTTTTTATTACGTTACCTACGAATAACGTAATTACTACGTCGCTTTTTACTGAAGACTGCGTTGACTTTTCCGACGATGTAATGATCACACTAAATACCCGTGAGTATGTAGAAGGTGTCAGAGGGTTTATGTTAACAGTAAGGTAGCAGAGGTAACAAAAGGTGCAATATCAAGACTGTGTTCGTGCGAGTGATGATCAGAAGCAGTGAGGCTATTCAGGGTAGACTGAATACTTAGATTGACAACTGAAGAGCTATGAAGGAAATACTATCTATCTTGGTAATGAAAGTGTCCTTATATATCCGCGCCTTCATACGTCTTCAGTGTAGGCTCGACTGGCTCGATACCGAGTCCATCGAGTCTCACACCATGCTGACCCTAACCCTTGTGTACGGTGTGTCTGTTGTGGATCCCTGGTGCCTGCCGAGAGGCTGTGTCCAACCGATTTCCTTTGTTATCTGCTGCGGGGCCGCCGCTGGTGCGCCCTGCAGATGTTGGGTCATAACAGACGATAACGACTTAAATTCCTTGAATTTAGACTACAACGTTAACGCCTTATTCAATGGGTATTAACAAGCCAAACGTAAACCCTTTCAATAACTGATTAATTTTTTGAGTATTAAGTTACTTTTCCCCATATAAAAAGTACTAATATTATGTAAATTATATGAGGATCGAAAATTTATTGGTATTAAGAAGAATTACTTTTATGTTATTTTCCAATAATTGAAAGGCTTCACAAAAACTGTTATAAAGAATTATTATGTTTACAATAACGATGGCGGTATTATCGATTCTGATACTTTTGTAGTTATATTTTGTACGTATAATCATAATTTTAACGCAGTTAAATCCATTATCATGTAGCTTATGAATATAAAGTAAAGAGCTCATCAGCGGTTTTACATTTTTAAGCGTTGAAAAAGCTTTATTTATGGAGGTTAACGTTATAACTTAGCAATTCGATATTTCGTTTGCTATCTTAAAAAAAGTTATTAACAATAAGTTAACTAATACATTAATTACCCTTGATATACTGGCGAAATACAATAAGTAAGTCGTTCGCATCCAGATTATTAATAGGCGACTTCATCATTTTTGTATTTGGTACAGTAATGTTAGTATTATTATTAGAAGTATTTTACAAAGAGGAAATAATAATAACAACAACGTACTTACTAGTAATAGCTGAGAAAAAGTTCTTATAATTATCGTAAGCTCCTTTCGAGACGTTTTTAAACGGTACGTTACCTAGGTTAATTATTTGGAGTTCTTTCGTTGTTAAAACTTTGAGTTATATTTAAGGTATAATGTAAACAATTATGGTATTCGTAATGATCTATTAACCATAATTTAACTCCCGAACGGCTTTAGTATTAAGGTTACCATAAAAACTTACCTTTTTTTAACTAAAGATTTTATAAACCTTTAAAAGAGAAAAGCATAACTATTGGTATGGCTTTAGATGTTAAAACGTTGTCTATTCAATTGGTTGAAATAATAGTAGTATTACAGTAGTTAAGTGATAGATTTTTTTATTTTTTTAGGTTTGGCCGACCGCTAGCCAGTCTACACAGTAAATTGTATGGCTAATTACTAGGCTTGTGCCCTAGTATAAAGTGGGGTCATATTGCACTTAACTTGTAGTCAGTAAAGTCAAATTCACTTATAGTAAAGTTGATCTATTACACTATAAATACTATTATTCCAACACTAGCGGATTTTTAGTTTGTACATATACGCTAGTGTGATTAACTAATCTTTTCTGGAAAGCGCTGAATTGCGACCTGGTTAACTGGTCAGACCCCTGTTAATTTCAATTGATCTTTACATCAAATTATACCTAATTGTATATAAATTCACTCCGATTACCGTTAATTATCTTACAGCTTCAGAGTTCGACATTATCGATTTTTATAAGAAGTTTTTTCACCTTAAGTCTTTGTAAACTTTTACTTCAGCTATGCTCATTAAATAAATCATTATTATTAATCCTCTGGCAGTCTTTTAATTTTCCAGCATATCCTTTATCGCCGCCACGTAATTTAGATTTTTCGGGCAGCCTATTAATATAGCCTTAAATGTGTATAGTTAGCTTATTTCTATTCATAAACCTTCTAACGGCTTTATTTAGCTATTCCTTCTTTATAATGTTGGTAGGGTTGTTTTTTCCATTAATTCATTGGATTTCCTCAATCTTCCTTCTTTAGTAGGTTCTGCGGAGTGCTATTATGTCGATTATCAGGCGTTTTTCGCTATTAATTCTGAGCTTCAAAAGGTATTCGAATAAGTTTTTTGAGTCGGTATAGATTACCACACAAATAGGAGGAATTTTCAATTGCTTGGTAATAACGTTAAAGATTTTCTATAATATTATGCCTATATTAAAGCCTATTATTGTACTATAGACCTCTGAAGTTAGTACGTTTTATTTAATCCTTATATACTTAATAAAAGTTTGGTAATTTAGGCTACCGATAGTGCTAAACTGGTATTTTTGTTGATCTTCGTTAATAAGGGGTAATTAGGAAGCCAATTTTTAAAGATAAGTCGGTGTTATTTGTAAAAAAAACCTGTCCGTAAAGATTATTCACTTTGCCCTCAACTGTTCGATTGGAATTATATTAAATTTTCGGTTCAGATTCCATATTTTCCACTTAATACTTTTATCAAGCCGGTTAAAGTCGTTACTCATTAGATTTTGTGTTCGTGCTGCGATAAAAAGGTCTTAAAAGTCCTTTGACTTATATAAGGTGGTAATATAGCTGTTACGGATACGTTGTTTTAGGTACCGTTGGCTCATAGTTACGTTAGTATTGTCGATTATAGGCAAGTAAATCCCCTGATCCTTTTATCTAAAACTAAGGCCAACGTTAGTATTGAATATACAAATTGACAATCCATTAAAGTCAAATTAATTAACTACTGTTAACGTTGTAACCGGCTTATAATTTCAACACTTACAGTCTTTCATCGCATGTTTCTTCTATATCCTAAAGCTAGCCGTTTTGAAGAAAAGGGTATCTTTAGTTTATATACCTATTTGCTCAAAATCCTTCTTTTACATTACTAAAAATTACGGGTTGTATATTAAAGACCTTATACTCAGTTGTAAATTAAAGTGCGACTAGTAGGTTCGAAACTAATAAACACATGTTTTAACCAATTCTTATAGTAGCTTAATATATCATATTATCGTCCCTAAAGAGTGAGTAGTATATAGTTTTTATAGCAACTATAATAATATAATCCTTTATAAATATCTTATTAACTACATATAAGCTTGCGTTATATTTCAGTTGTGAAGCGTAAACTTGCCTTTAATTTTAACTAGAAAACTTATTATTAGGGCGACTGCCGAATGTTGATTAATTTTCTGAATTATTGGCGACTACGTAAGGATTTAGTTTTTACGTTCATCGCCATACCCTTCAGCGATTAGGCGTGTTTTTCTCGTACGATTGCCCCATAATTTTATCTTTAACCTTGTAAATAATACTTGACTTAAAAATAGTAATATTTGGGGTTTCGAGGTTAAAATTAGCCTTCGGTATAAATTATATAAGTCCTCAAATCAATAGGCCGTTATCCTTTTCTTTTCTGGTTAACTAAGTATTATTATAAATGCGATTTGATATGTGTTTCTCCTCTTTAACATTCATTTTCTTCAGGGGTTGTCCGCTCCGATAGCGTTTTATTAGCTTTCGATAACGGGAAGAGGAGATTCGTGTTGGTTAGATCGTTTAGCTTAAAGGTCTTTATCGTTGATATCCTTAATATAGGACTTAACTTGGGTAGTATGGAAAGATATAAAACCGTTAGCAGTTTTAATAATTACTTTAAAATTAACGATATTAAAAATCTTATAAAAACCCTTTCATTTTCTTGGCTCCCGCTATACAACGACTTTACTTTGTAACGGCAAAGTAAGTACGTCTATTATTATGGCAGTCGTCAAAGTTTCAGTAGCGGTTATAAGAAAGTTAGTGAATAGATGAAAGGTCGTTTTTGATATTAAGGGTATTATTAACATAGTGGCATACTGATTCCTTTCGTATTTTCTGTAAAGCTTTATTTTAGGCTATAGTTCGCTTTTAGGTACTTGTTAATAGTGTAGATTTACTCGTCAGGCGTAGGTACGCTTTAAAAACCATCAACGTTGGCATTAGGCTGTTAGGGTCTACAATATTATTTAGGTCTTTTACTGCTATTTAAAGGCGTGCTTCCAGGTTCATAAAACTTTTAATTTTCAACGTAAGGATGTTGTACGATTGTCGGAGTAGTACGTGTGCTTTTTAACCTTTCTAATGCTTCAGTAAGCCTTTACAGGCACCTGTTTACACTGGATACGTATTATCTTACCATTTTCCTATAATTCTGCCGTCATAAAATTAGTGCCGGTATCATAAACGAAGACGTTAGGTGGGCCTAGATATGTATCAATTTACAATATCCTTAGCGTTTCCCACGTATCTTTTGCCTAAAGGGATTTTCAAAACTTAGCTCTATAAAAAAGGTTACAGAGTTAACAACGTAAAAAACAGGCTTGTTATCTAGATAAATCATATCAATAAAGACCTCGTTATTAAAGTCCTCATCGTCTTTTAATATAAACTAAAATTTTGGGGGTGTTTAGACATATATTGAATAGTAGTGGCAAAGTATTTCAATAGGTTTTACGGTAAACTATTCTACATCTTTATATGCTACGGATTTTTGGACTTTGTACAGCCTGTTAATTACTAGGTATTTAAAGCGTCAGTGTAATTAAAGTATTTCCAAATCCGTTAAATTTAACATTAATACTTCCAAGCTTTAAAAATAAAATCATAAGTATCTCTACTTAAAAGTGAAAGGAAACCTCTAACCGTTTTTAACTAGCTCGTCGGCGTTAATATCAACTTTAACGCTAAAGATTCTTATATCTTTTAAGTAAAGTAAAAAAGGGTAACGAACTTGAGGGTATGAAACATAATCGACACAATACTAATTTAAATTACCGTTATCTCTAATCACGATAGTTATTCGTCTGGTTCATAGATAACTTTGGCTTTATTAGTATCGTAACAATCAATCTTAATAGATATAGTGCTTTCTCTCCACAGTGCCACATATTACGAATAGCCTCCTATTAAGTACCTTAATACCCTTATATCTAGCATAATACCTTAAAACGTATGGTCCACATAACAACTGCGAAGGTTAAAAGTGTATAAGGAGTTAAAGGATTAATTTAGGCATATATAGGGGTTTTAACCATCTAAAAGGTATAAAAAGAAGTGATCACCTAATTACTAGGCTATGCCGGGAGTTATATCTTTATATTATTTGATTTTCTTAGAGATATTGTCTCCTTTAATTACCTTTTCGCCCTCAAAGTTTATAGTTTAATTTAAATAATCCTATTTAAATAACAATATGGTATTGGATATAATATGTTACCTTTTTATTATTTCGCTTGGCGGAGGGGTAACGAGTTAACTAATAGCTAAATTTATCATGAATCTAATATCTTTTGCCACTATTACGACGATAGTACTTACAATAAGCAGAGTCGTTTGAGTTTTAACCTTGTTCACGATACCGTGTTTATTACCTGTAGTTTGTAGTCAATATACTAGACTCTAGTTATTAAGCGTGTCCGTAACCGTATTTACGGTCGGTGTAATTAACCAACGTAATATTTTCTTTATTTACTTTAAGAAAGTTACCAGCCTAGATATATATATTAAGCGAGTTTGGTTTACGCGTTATTATAGTTGTAAGAGAGGAACGCAACTAGCTAAAAAACCTTTCGCATGAGATATTTATACGTTATAGAACGTATTTAAACTCTTTAACTCTTGTAACTATTACGTGTACCTGTTTATAAAGTATGGTTTCGTTAGCGTAGGCTTTTTCCATTACTTTTTGGAATTATATTAAGTTGTTAATTAATTGGTTAAACGTATTCATCATAGTTTTCTCCTTTTTTCATTATTATTGTCACATACTTTGTGGTAGCCTAATCTGTATAGTATTACGTAAGTTGGATGTCGTATTCGAAATAGCCATTTATATCGTTGTAAATCTCGCGAAAAGTGGTTGCTCAGATTAAAAAGGTTAAGTAATAATTCCTAACGTACTCTGTAAAGATTTCGGGGAATAGTGATTAAAAATAAGAAGAAGAAACCTCTATTAACTTACAAATATTTAACAATGGTATTATCTTCGTGTCAAAGAGATTATAGGTCTTTTATTTATATTTCTTTACGTCGTTTTAAATTTTGGCGAAGTCTGTAAGGAGTTTATAGTTAATATTTGTTGGAATAGTACTATATGCAGTGCAGTAGGTCAACTTTACTTGCAAGTAAAGTTGACTGTACTGCAAGTTGAGTTTATTATTTGTGGACTTACCGCATTGAGTGTAAGTCGAGTGCAGTATTCTGCACTTCATTCTAGGGCACGGGCCAAGCAGTTTGCCATACAAATTACAGTATAGACCGGCTAGTGGTCTACCTAACCTAGAATAATACATTCACTACTTGACCAATGCAATACCACTGTTACTTTGACTACGAATCGAATCGACAACGTTTCAACGATCTAAGGCCCTATTTAACACTGATCAGTACTTATTGGGTTAAGCAAAGATTACCTAAGTAGAAGAAAAGGCTACTTTCTAGTTATCATGCTTTACGTTAACATTGGGGTAGGAGAAAGATTTTTGCGAAAAACCTTTACTACTATGTCAGTTTCTACAGAAGTACTAAAAAAGGATTTTCTGGCTGCGCTAATCTCTATGGAAAATTAGAGGTAGCGATGAAATCGCTATTAAAAATACCAAGAAATCATTACCAGATCTTTTTTAAAGACTTTAAGATTGACTGTCAGAATTTTTAAAGTTTTGCAAGTTGGTAAACGGCTAAGTTAGTATTACTACAAGTAATACTATTACAAGAAAACCGACTGAATACCACAGGCAAAAATAATAAATAACCTTCGTTATTTATTAATGAAAAACGACCTTCGATCTTACCCTTTACACTAAACCTTTACTATTACTTTACTTTTTTCATTTCATCTACATCAATACAATCGTCAAGTTTGTTGTTTTGAGCGAAAACACTAAAAATCGCCAAGTTGCATTAAAAAGGCTACGTCACACGACTTTACGCTAAATCGCCAAATTTTCACGCGACTTCACGCCAAAATACCAAGTCTCTACGCTTGAAAATCACCAAATCCCTCGCCTTACGCGTTCTAAACGACTTACATAAGCTAGAACGTTAAGATGGCTATCGTAAACAATCGCCTTGAAACTATTACCAACCCTGACAATAAAAAAGAATTAAAGCCCCCAGATACTTCTTTAATAAATACTATAACTACAACATTTGGAGAAAAGACTTTGATAAAGACTTAACCGAAAAATACATTACCAACTTCGTTAGCTATTATATTGTTTAGTACTATAATGCCAACGACCTTAATTACCTTTATTAATTTTCGTAACTTTTTAACGACTGGACCATAAATATATTAACCTTTGTTTCAAAAGTGTTTAAGATAAAGGCTAAATTAGAACTTAAGAAGCAAGGGGGGTTATTCACTAGCTTAGGGCAATACAAAACTGATATAAAAACTCTTCTCTTTAGCCTAACTTTAAGAATGCCTTTGGAACCCACACCCTAAAGAAAAGTGTGTTAAGGAATATTACTACCTTTATACACAATCTAGGGGAGCTCCCTTTTACCCTTAACCAAGTTAAGCCTTTTTATGTGCTAGTGATAAGGATCTGGTTAACCTATTAGGTAACCTATCACCCTTACATAATAATACAGAGTATACTTTTAATGGTGGCAAAGTGCGTAAAGCAAGGGCTGCCAATGTAACCAAAAGTATTAACATTGGCGCTTTATACCAGTTGATTAAGTAAGATCGTTAGGTTTTTCAAAACCTATAAGTACTTATCGCTCTTTAGTAATTCAACCGACAAGCCTTTTAAAAACCTTTTTATAGCAGGTTTGCCTATATACAAAAGCCTACTATAGGGCTTATTATAAGATTTTACCCCTTGGAGCAAACGACTAGCAATTAATTTTAATACCGTGTTTCGGAATATTTAAGGCTTAAACTGCCAGGAAATACTAATTAAAACTGAAATAATTATCGCAACCTACCTACAATATTTGTTAAGATAGTTAATATTAATTATAAACTTTTTACAGACTTCGGTAAGATTTGCAATAACGTAGAAAAGTATGACGGAAAGCCTTACAACCTGCTCGATACCAATATAATACCCTTTTTAAATATTTATAAGTGGATGAAGGTTTTTTCTTTCGGTTTTCACTTACTATTCCCTAAAATCCTTATAAGTCATGCCAAGGATTATTACCTAACCTTTCTTATTCGAACTACTATGTTTTATAAGATTTACGACGATATAAAAGGACACTTCGAATACAATATCTACTTTACTTAATACTACACAAATTAGGCTATTAGAAGGTGGGTAACAATAATAGCTAAGAAGAAAAGGAGGAAATACCGATAAATATGCTTAACTAAATGATTGATAAGTTAATACTATGCTAAAAAATAATGGGGAAAGCCTACGTTAGCAAAGCTTTACTTCGAAAATAGGTACGAGCAGTAATTACGGGTGTTAAAGAGTTCTAATACGCTTTATAACGCCCAAATACTACCTATAAAGTATTTTTAACCAGTTACGATTCTCGCTTACTATTGTAATGACTCGTATACCAAACTCATTTAGCATATACTCCTAAGCCAGAAACTTCCTTAACGTAGATAAAAAAGACTTTACGATAATTAATTACGTCGACCGAAAATACGGTTACGGGCGCCCCTAACGCCTAAAGTCTAACCTACCGGCTACAAACTGAAAGTAGCAGCAATAGCTACGTTGGTGCTAATAGGAACAAGATTCAAACGGATCTGTTAACCGCAAATACTATTGCCGTGATAATGGTAAAAGATGTTGAATCTGTAGTAATTTTGGCTACTAGTTAACTTGGTACCCTCCTGCCGAGCTAATTAATAGAGATAATAGCTCTAAGGTAATTAAGTGGCACGAAAATACTACTTCTAACGCGACTTAATAATTATCCGATCACATTTTCCTGTACCTTTTCAATGGTGAAAACCTTTACCTTTGCCCCAATCAAGCCCCTAACCCCTTATATACCTTTAACCTTGATAATCATTACGCAGACAATACGTTTTAAGGTATTATACTAGATACAGTGGTAGTAACGTACTTAATAGAAGGCTATTCATAATATGTAGTATTACGCAGGGAAAACACTATAGCCACTAAAATTAATCGTTGCGATATTAATAGGGCTAAAATTAGATACAAACCAGGTGAATTATTCGTATTACTAAGAATGATAGTAATTTAAACTATTATAAGAGCGATTAAATTTATATCCTTATATCCCCTACCATCTTTTTTCTTGGTTTGGAGGATATAAAGACTTTCGGCGTTGACGTCGATGTTAATGAAGACGAACTGGCTAAAAACGGCTGAAGGCTTCCCCTCGCCTTTAAGTTCAGGTAGTTATAGTTTCATTTTCAAACCCCAGAAGTAGTAGTGTTAAACTTAAAAGAGCCAGATATATGTTAACTATACTGACAATTTAACCACCTAGATGTTGATAGGTTGTATGAAGTTTTAAAGTCCGTAGGGTATAAATATATGGAATATTTTGTCCTAAAAGCTATTAAAAGACTTTGTTACTACTGCCAAAAGTATGCTCAACCCCCACGAGATTTAAATTAACATTGAAAGACAATGAGTATTTTAACTACGTGATTTTCGTTAATGTATTTAACTTGGATAATAAGCTTATCTTTTACGTCGTTAATTCCGTAACTTTTTTTACGGGGCTAAATTTTTAAAGTTTATTTCTGCAAAAAATACGTGCGAAACGATAGAATTACTATAGATTAATGAATACCTAGACCTACTTAACGTTATCGTTTACAATATCATTATTAATTTTATAGCAATTAAGTTTTAAAAAGATATTGAAATAATAGGTATTTAGAATGAATAGGTACTTATAAAATCTTACTAAAGTATTAAAAAAGTTAAAAGGGCATACGTATTACTTCGTCGAATGTATAATATCGTTATACTAAAAATTAAAAGCTTTACAGATCTAGAGATACGTTTATAAATAGCAGTAAATAGCCTAAACGATATTGTAGGCCCTGACAGCCTAGCGCTAACACTACTAGTCTTTGAAGCGTACCCATGCCTGATGAGTAAATCTCTGCTATTAGTAATTATTTAAAAACGTATTACGGCCTACAGTAAAGCATTAAAATAAATACGAAAGGAATCGGTACGCCGCTAAGTTAATAATACCATTAATACCAGAAACAGCCTAATAATAATCAATGTACTTACTTTGTCGTTATAAAGTAAAGTCTTCATATGGCGGAAGCCAGGTAAATGGAAAGACCTATATAAGATATTAAGTATTACGAATTCCGAAGTAGTTATTAAAACTGCTAATGGTCCTATATCTTTTCTAATTACTTAAGTTAAGCTTTATATTAGTATTGTTAATTATAAAGACCTTTAGGCTAGGTAACTGAGTTAACACGAACCTTGTCCACTCATTATCGATAAGCTGATGAAACGTCGCTAGCACAAACGACCACCGAAAAATAAAAACGTTAAAAAGGAAGAATACACAACGGGACGTATCTATAATACTACTTAGATAAGTAGAAAAGAAAAGGAAAAAGAAGACTTGGTATTAAAGTTTAAAATATAAAATATTATTAAGACTTTCAAAAAACCATTTGAGAAAAGCAAAAAAGTCGAAATCAACGGCTTACTAACTTAAGGGGTAATATACTTCGTATCGAAAACCGATTTGAACTTTCAAAACCTGAACGTCACAATCTTTAAGTCAAGGATTATCTACGAGGTCAAAGGTAAAACCATGGGATAAGTATACAAAAAGTTACGCCCAATCGCTTAAAGATATGAAGATAAAGGTAAAAACTAAATCATTATATAATATTGAACAATTAAGAAGATTAGCGAACGTTTGGTAGTTGTTTTGGTAACAAGTTTGCTAGTAAAAACTAAAGGAAAGTTTACATTTTATGGCCGTAATATAACGTAAACCTATATGTAATTAGTAACGAATTTACGAAGGATCGTATTATTAAAACTGTTACAAAAACTATGTATTATTAACCTTTTAGAAACGGTAATGAGGTGTATTAAACTACTATACGGATTGGTTAAATCAGGCATTTATTAGTTTTTAACTTACCAGTCGTGTTTAAAATCACAACCAACGATAAAGTTTTTAATATACGACCCGTATTTATTAGTAACATAAAAGAGGGAATTCAATGTGGTAAGTATGTAAATTAACGATATCCTATTAGTTAAAACAATTGGCTTCATAGCATTAAAAAAACAAACTATTAAGGACTTTACATTCTATAATTACAAGCCGAAAACGACTTTAACAGAAGGTAGTTGACTTAACTTCAATAGATCGTTAATCCGTATACTTGGTATTCATGCCAGCTTTAATTTTCGCTAAAAGGGCTGGGGTAATTTTTTCGTCACAATTAATAAAACTAATACGGTTAAAGCTGAACGATACCTTAAACAACGTACCTGTAGCAGCTGTATCGTTACCTTATATTAACTGGAAGAATTATACGACTTATCTATCGCCATATAATTACAAAAGCCAATGAATAAAGACTTTGACCAGCGAAATAATAGGCTCGAGTAGTAAGTGAGAAAACTAGACCGCGGGATTAATATGGTTCCAGTCGACTTGTTAAAGGCTAATTTAATAATTTTTACAGACGTATTTTTTACAAATAACACCAACTTTTCATTATCAATCGGCTTTTTAATAATCTTTGTTAACGAAGACAGGCGAGAAAACCAATTTAATATTATCGGTAACCTGATTTACTAAACCTTCGTTAAATGTAAAGGGGATTACATGAAACATACTAACTTCGAAGGTTTACAGCATAATAACAGGTTTTAACGTAGGCATAACACTATAGGAAACCCTTAACCTTATTATCAAGCAGTTAAAGATTCCTCATATTCCGGTGATAATCTGTATCGACTCGAAAAACCTTTTCGATTTCTTTTTAAAACTCGGAACCACTAGCGAAAAACGTTTAATAATCGACGTAATAGTACTCTGTAAAGCTTACGAAGGGGGGAGGATTAAGGAATTCCTATGGATTAATAGCAAAGATAATCCCTCAAATATTATAACGAAAGAAGTGTCAAATAAAGCCTTAGGAAGGTTTGTGGATAGTAATAGACTAATTATACGTATCGAAAGCTACGTTAAAAGGCTATCTGATAAGTCCAAGTTACATGCCGGCAAAAAAGGCTGTAATCGCAAATTGGAAGACTGCCAGGAAATTGATGGCGATTTATTTAATTAGCACGGCTGAAGTGGAGACATGTAAAGGACTATAGCAGAAAAACTTTTTGTAGGAGTTAATGAACTCGGACCTTGGAGCGATGGAATAATTAAATTCAAAAGGGGTAAATCTATATGTAACTAGGTGCAATTTAGTATAGAAGTTAATTGGAATTCATAGGGGTTTGGTAAGTTGATGAGGTCGCTATTTAGCGCTAACCGGAAAAGATTGGTTAACCATACTAACATGTACGTACAAATTAAAAAGCTACCAGTGTTGAAATAGTACTACATGCAGTGTAGTAGGTCAACTTTATTTGTAAGTAAAGTTAATTGTATTGCAAGTTGAGTATATTGTTTGTGGACTTACCGCATTAATTGTTGGTTGAGTACAGTACTTTGCACTTCACTCTAGGGCACGGACCAAGCAATTAGCCATACAAATTACAGTGCAAACGGGCTAGCAGTCTACCAAACCTAGAACAATACATCTACCACTTGACCAATGCAATACTACTGTTACTTCGACCACGAATCGAATCGATGACGTTGAAACAATCTAAGACCCTACCAATAATATTGATTATTTTAATAGGTCTTAAGGATAGGTCGCAACAGTTATCTCATTTTTTATTAGTAGTCTTTTCTGGTAGTTTAAGTTTTAAAATTTTCGAAACACAGTGTTAGAGTCAATTACTAGTCGCCTAACTTATAGGGTAAAGTCTTATAGTAAAACTTATAGTGGGCTTTTGCGTATAGGAAAACTTATCGTAACAATATTTTTAAGGAGTTTAACGATTTTAATTAAAGTGTTAAGGGGTAAGAGAGACCTAAAAGTTTGAAAACGTTTCACGATTTTGCTTAATTAACTTGTATAAAGTATTAAAGTTAATCCCTTTGGCCTCATAAGTAGCTGTTGCTTTACGTGCTCTATCGTCATTGAAAACGTACTCCGCGTTTTCGCGTGAAGGTGTTGGGTTGCTGAGTAGATCAAAAGGTTTCTTATCGTTAGTAAGTGAAGAGGCTTAAATTATTCAAGGGTAAAGGGGAGGTTCCTTAAAAAGTATATATAGTTGTTAAGGTTTTTTAGCAACTTTTATTTTAGAGCGTAGGTAGTGAAAATATTTCTTAAGTTATGTTAATTTAAAGAGAGTTTTTGCTAGTTTAGTAAAGCCGTTTTCTGATACGTAAATCCCTCGTCATTTAAATTTTACTTTAACTTTAACTTAATACTTTTTCAAACCTTTTTTCATATGTTAATAGTCCAGTCGTTAAAGACGTAGCAAAAATCTCGGAAGGTGTGGTCGCCGTAGTTAATTTTTTTACTGACGTCTTAATTAACGATTAACAGCCGATAAAGTTAACTAGGTGCTTTTCTATTGAGTCTTCGTCGACATTTCAGCCCCAAAGGTGTTTATCGTATTGTTTGGAAAAGATATATCCAAAAAAATCGACCGCTTTTAGTAGGTCTTGGACAGGTACTATCTTAAGATTCCGGGTGGTAGGACTTAGTACGCGAGAGACGTAGTGTTTTGATGTGAAGTCGTATAGAAACTAAGCGACTTGGCGTTAGATCGCGCGGCGTGGCTTTTTTGGCGCAACTTGGTGATTTTCTTATGTTTTTTCGCTTAAAGTAGCGAACTTGACGATTAAATTGTTGTATGGAAAGTAAAAAAAAAAAAGTAGGGGTAAATATTCAGTGTAAAGAGTAAGGTCGAATGTCGGTTGTTATTATAGGTTATTGAATGTAAGGACTTAGTCATTTTTCTTAATAATAACACCCGTAGTAGTACCAACTTAGCCGTTTTCTAACTTACCAAACTTTAAAACTTTCCACAGTTAATTTTAATGTATTTAACAAAGATCCGTAAAGATTTCTTAGTGTTTTTAATAGCGATACCGTTTTTACCTCTAAGTTATCGTAAAAACCTACGTAGCCTAAAAGTCTTTTCTGCTTACTTCCATAAAACCGACGCAATTCGTAAAGACCTTTCGTAAAAACTTTTCCTTTACCCTAACCGTCGTTTGATGTAAAGCGTAACCGAAAAATAGCTTCTTTTTTTACTTAACTTATATGTGCCCGAGCTAATAAACACTAATGAGTGTTGGTAAAGCTTTAGATATTACAATGTTGTCGATTCGATTGGTCGAATTAACAGTAGTATTACAATAGTCAAGTGGTGGATGTATTGTTTTAGGTTCGGCAGAATGCTAGCCGGTCTGTATAATAATTTGTATAGCCAATTTCTAGGCCTGTGCCCTAGTGTGAAGTGTGGTTATACTGCACTTAACTTGTAGTCAATTATAGTAGGCGTGCACAAAATAATACACTTAACTTGCAGTCAGTATAGTCAACTTTAATTAAAGTAAAGTTGACCTACAGAACTGCAAATACTACTATTTCAACAGTAACTTTTATATATAGTCACGTATAAGAGTTAATAGGATTTTTATTCAACCTAATAGATACATCCTGATTTTCAAACAGCTTTCCGTTTATAGTAAGTTTGCTTCATGATTTCATTCATTTTATCCATATTCTGGCAAATATAAATTATCAATATTATAACCTCGCGAACAAATAACTTATGAATCACTTAAAGTTACTACGTATATTTATTTTACTACGACAAATAAGTGAAACTACGTATTACATATCTGGCTTCGTTTTACAACTTATGTATATTATAATCTTTTTCAATATAGACTTTTGTTGGTAGGCTTTAGACTTTGCAACGTTGTCGATTCGATTAGTCAAAGTAATAGTTGTATTGCATAGTCAGATGGTGGATGTATTGTTTTAGGTTTGGTAGACTGCTAACCGGTCTGCATTGTAATTTTTATGGCCAATTGCTTAGCCCGTGCCCTAGAGTGAAGTGTAGCGTACTGCACTCGACTTATACCCAATGCAGTAAGTCTGTCCAAAGCAATACAATTAACTTGCAGTACAGTCAACTTTACTATAAGTAAAATTAACCTACTACACTGTTTGTAATACTATTCCAACTTTAATAAATATAAATATCAAATGTAAATTTGTATTATTCCTTACTTTTAATATAACGGTTTTTAAGTAAACCCTAAATTAAATACTAATAAGTAACTTACGCTGCTTCGAAATATTTCTTACTTTTGAAACGAACGGGTAATTATTACTTTTTAAAACGTATATTTTCGCCGATATAAAAAACGCCTAAAAAGGTTAACGCCTCTATATTCAACGTTATTTTACTGAAAGCCCGTAAAGACCGAGTTATTATGATACGACTTGTTATTATTTCTCTCTAAGATATTAATAAAGTATTCGCCTCGTAACTACTCGTCTCCGTTAACGATAAATTCCCTAACTTGTTCACAAAGTTTGCTTCCTTATTTGATAAGGTACTCGAAAGTAAATTACCCCTTTACTATTGCAAAACAAATTAAAAAATCGTCCTTTAAAACAATAACAAAGTCTAATCTTGAAAGGTTCTATAGAGCTCGTCATATAGTATATCACGAAAAGAACAAATAATTATATTATGGAGAACGCTAATTAAATTATTGGATTAAAGTTACATTCGAGTAAATCGCTTTTTAACAGGTACCCTCGTATTCTTCGTTAAAAAATTCGAAGACAATTTATGTTTTTTATATTGACAACCATCGATTAAATGTTATTACAAAGTAAAATCGTTACATTTTATTACTTATTAATATGATGTTTACGAATCTTTTTTAAGTTAAGTGATTTATTAAATTAGAAATTTAAACCGTTTTGTATATGTTTTTTATTGATGAAGTAAACGAATAAAAATTTACGTTTCGTATACGCTTGAGATTTTTTTAAATATCTTATTACTTTTTTTGAGCTCTTCAATATATTAACTACCTCTTGATGGTATATTAATAATTTGTTACGCCTTTTTTCTTTCACATATTTCATTTATTTTACCTCCACAATATTTTAATATATTCTAACGGTACTTTTCATGCCTATAACGCCAAGGTTCAACAGGTACCAAACGTTTTAAGCGTTGAGAACTTTAACCTCGATATAACTAAGAATAAATTCGGCGCTTAAAAACCAAATTCTTGGAATTTGTTATGAAAATTAACTTTGACATCCGTATAAACATAAAAAAACTACGCGTAATTGTAAAATAAACAGCTTTTACATTAATTTCAAAGGTAAAGAGTTTCCTCGGGTTCGTTAACTTTTACCGGCATTTTATTTCCGACTATTTCATGATTATTAGGTTTTTAATTCGACCAACCTGAAAAGGCACCCGTTTCCGTTAAAGGCTCGAAAAAAGTAGTTTTCAAATAATTTAAATTTAGTTTTCTTTTCGAATCCTTATTTACCTAATAGAATTTCGACCACTACATCTTTTTAAAAACCGACGACTTTAGGTAATCTTTAGGTGACTATTTACTTTGATATAACAACTGCGGTCATTTACGCCTGATATTATATTTATTTTGTTGATCCCTTACCGAATATAATATGAAATCCACGATAAGGAGTTACTTGGAATTATAAACCAATTAAACATGGACCGCGAAGCTCCGGGTTAAGATACGCTTGTTTACAATTTTTGCGAATTATAAAAACTTAAAATACTTGATAACTATATGATAGCTTTCGAAACGATAGATTCGTTGGTTTGAACGCCTTTTTCAATTTTGTTTTAAATTTATTTATAATAAGGAGGCTTATTATATACGATCTAATATATTAATACAGAAAAAACAGAATATTTTTAAAGGTTTTTTTGATCTACACCTTTTAAGCCAGTAACTCCAGCTTTTAAGCCCTGGAAAGTCCGCTTTCAAATAAGTTTCGCATACGTATATCTTTCGACTAACCGTCGTTAACGAATTTATTTTAAAAGGTTGCAAACTTTTTACTAATATCGACCTTTCAAGTATTTGGAACACCATTATTACCTGTAATAATATTTACCCCGCTTAATTCGTATAATACATATATGCGATCGGAATTTTCTTATTGATATACGTATTAATAACGATTAGGTATTTAAGGTTTCAATTTCGAAATATTTAGTAAATAACGATAAGGATTTATCATTTTATAAACGTATTTAAGTACCTATCTACGAGCTGTTTACTACCACGTTAATATAAGTCATTTTCAATTTACTCTTTACTAATTACCCGAGTCGCGACGTTATTATCGTTATTCTTTTCAAAACGTACTTTTAACCCGGTTTACATCATGTGATCCGGTATTCTTACTAGAATTACATCATATGATCCGGCGTTTTTACTAGAATTACAATGTTTATAAACGTATAATATACTAGAAACACCGTCGAAAGGAACTTTTTAAACTCCTTCTGGTTTTTGAACGACTTTAAAACGAGCTTTTTATCGATTTTGTGACCGATTTACCTGGAAAACGTACCAATAATTTACTTCATTTCATAGTAATTACAGATTGCTTAAATACAGCTATTATCATTAAATTTATTACTATTATAAACGTTGAAACTTAAACGAAGCTATTTTTTTTAAACTATTACTAAAAGGTTTACTAATCTTTATACAATTATTCATAACAGAAGGTTAAATTAAACTAGAAGGTTTCAAAAATGTTTTTATAACTTAACGAGGGTAAAATAGCGCCTAAATACCAGCTTTTACCTCGAAATCGATAATGTAACCAAACGCGTTAATTAAAAGGTTTTAATATAACTATATTTTTTCATCGTTTTTACTTAATTTAACTAAAACCGTTAATTATTGGGTTATGAATTAGCGTTAAATAATAAGAATTCAATTATTATTAGTGTTAATTAGTTTTTTTACAACATACAGCTATTATATCAATTTTATATAACCGGTGTAAAGTTTGCCCATTTCAGTTACGAAAACTGCAATGTAATGCAGTAGGTGCCCATTTCAGTTTGGGGCATGAGCCAAAGCAATAAGCTATACAAATTAGCGTGCAGACCGGCTAGCGGTCTACCAAACTTGGAGGTAACACCTCACCACCTTCAATGCAATACACCAGTTACTTCGACTACGACTCGAGTCGACTACGTTGCATCAATAAAGGCCTACCAACAATAATAGTATGTAAATTAATAACAAATTGTTTAAATTTGGATCATTGGGTAAATAATTATCGGTTTGTATAATAGGTATACATTAACGTTATCTTATAAACGAATAGGTAGACACTGGTTAATAATCTCTACAGTTAAAAGTGTTGCTAGGACTTCAATGGCTATGGTTGTTAATATGAATCGTTTGTTAAAGTAACAGAGTATAGCATAGAGAAGTAGTCGATAGGTTGAAAAGTCAAAGTTGTAGCAACTGCTAGCCAGTTTCCCACCTATTTATAGTTGTTACAAAGCTGGAGTTCACCCATTGTGTGATTGGACACCCTATTTGTGACTGTTATACGTCACGGACAGTTAGCAATGAATTGGCCAACATTATTGGACAGTTGGTATTGAATTAGCCAATTGAATTACCAGTTCAGTCAATTGCAATGCATGCAATTGACAAACGCAAACAATATAGTCAACTGCACTGCATTGCGTTGACGATGCAGTCGGTTCAGTCAATAGTCCAACAAAAAGAATATTATCATCGCCTCAATTTATATTACCATTTTGTTACTTCGACTATACGATTTGAATCGACGATAGTAGCGCTACTTGAAACACATATCAACAACAACCATAATTCAGGTATTAATAGCCTTTATATTTAGCCAATACGCACGAATATACTAATGCAAGTTTTAGATAGTTACTGCAAGCTAACCCTTCAGTCACAGGAATCCGCCGTTCCTAACGGCTTCGCACGACCTCGCACGTTTCCACATCCCCTTTGAAAAAAGACATTTTCACATTGAAGGCACCGGCTTGTAAGGCAGCTCTTTGTTATTAGGAACATCTATCATAATCCAGATTGCCTGTGCCAAGGCAGCCAGCAAACTCCGAGATCAGTCTCCATGCATGGAGGAGAGTTGGCTTTTGAATGGAACCTGACACCAATGGAGATGTCAAGTACACTCCCCATATAGCATACTACCCCCTAGTGTCCAGACCATGATTCGAAGCCGTTCGAAGCTGTTGTATCCCGAAAGTGCGAGTCCATTGACCCTACTGGTTCTGACGGTTATGCGGATGCTCGCACCAAACCAATCGCGCATGCCCAAGGTCCTTACCCCATGACTGCCTTCCAAAGGATCCCAAACCTCGGGTCCGGCAGACGAATTGTGAAATTGAGAATATCACACTCAGTCGTACAGACCCTCATCCTCAGCGGCGTTGCCGAAGCCGCCAGCCGCGTCGTTGGCCGCAGACTCAGCATCGGGGAACTTGAAGAACGCACCTGGACCGGCGTTCTTCATCTGCTGGGCAAATGCCTCGTAACGGCGGATCTCAACGTCGGTTACAGAGCGACGGGCCATCTGCATGGCCTCCTCGAAGTGGCGCTTGGTCAACTCAGGCACTGGGTCCTCGACATCATCCTCCATCTCGACATCCTCACCAGCAGCTTCACGAGCCTTGGACCTCTCAATGTCGAGGGAAATAGACTCCTTGATGGCGATCTTGACAGCACGCTGAGTAATGAAACCCAAGTCGGCACCAGAGAAGCCGTGAGTCTTGGAGGCGATGAAGGACAGGTCGATATCGCCAGCCACAGGCGTCTTGCGGAGCTGGGCAGATAAGATGCCGAGACGGCCAGCCTCATCAGGCAGAGGCACGTAGATGAGAGAGTCCAGACGACCAGGACGGCATAGAGCGGGGTCGAGCTGCTCAGGTCGGTTCGTGGCACCAATAACGAAGACATTCTTCTTGGACGTCATGCCATCCATCTCAGTCAGGAGCTGGTTGACGACACGATCCGATGCACCACCAGCGTCACCCCCAGCGCCGGAACCACCACGAGCCTTGGCGATAGAGTCCAGCTCGTCCAGGAAGACGATGCAGGGCGCAGCAGCCCGGGCCTTGTCGAAAATGTCGCGGATGTTGCTCTCGGACTCACCGAACCACATGCTCAGCAGTTCAGGACCCTTGACGGAAATGAAGTTGGCAGAGCACTCGTTGGCAACGGCCTTTGCCAACATAGTCTTACCCGTACCGGGAGGACCATAGAACAGAACACCTCGAGAAGGAGACATGCCGAACTTGAGGAACTTCTCAGGATGGTCGACAGGGTACTGCACCTGCTCCTTGAGTTCCTGCTTGACACCGTCGAGACCACCGATATCTTCCCAGCGAACATTGGGCACCTCGACAACGGCAACCTCGCGGAGGGCGGACGGGTTGGAAACACCCAGGGCGAAGCGGAAGTTGTCCATGGTCACACCCAGTGAGTCGAGTACCTCGGCGTCGATGGTGTCCTCATCGAGATCGATCAGGTCCATCTTCTCGCGAATTTGCTGCATGGCGGCCTCAGAGCAGAGGGCGGCAACATCAGAACCGACGTAGCCGTGAGTCTCGGCAGCAATCTGCTCAAGATCCACGTCGTCACCGAGCTTCATGTTCTTGGTGTGGATCTGCAGGATCTCAAGACGGCCGGTTGGATCAGGGATGCCGATGTCGACCTCGCGGTCGAAACGACCGAACCGACGCAGGGCGGGGTCGATGGAGTTGGGACGGTTGGTCGCGGCCATAACTACAACGTTGGCACGAGCCTTCATGCCGTCCATGAGCGTCAGGAGCTGAGATACAACACGGCGCTCGACTTCGCCGTTGGTCTTGTCACGCTTGGGGGCGATGGAGTCGATCTCGTCGATGAAGATGATAGCTGGAGAGTTCTTCTCGGCCTCCTCGAAAGCTTTTCGCAGGTTGGACTCGGACTCGCCGGCCATCTTGGACATGATCTCGGGACCGTTGATCAGGAAGAAGAAGGCACCGGTCTCGTTGGCGACGGCGCGAGCCATGAGTGTCTTGCCGGTACCGGGAGGACCATACAGAAGCACACCACGCGGGGGCTTGATACCAATGGACTTGAAGAGCTGGGGGTGGCGCAGAGGAAGCTCAACCATCTCACGGATCTGGGCCATCTGCTTCCTGCATCCACCGATGTCGTCGTACCCAACCTCGTTCAGGTTGTTCTCTTCCTCATCACGCTGGATGGGCTCGCCCTCGCAGTGGATGACTGTGTCTTGTGCAACAATGCCGTACTCCGGGGGGTCGACCTCGACGACCTTAAACTCAACCTGCCTCATACCTCCGCGGGCGATGAACAAATCACCTTGGCGGACGGGGCGGTACGCCTCTCGGAAGTAGGGGGCGAGGAAGACATCAAACAGCGAGCCAGTGAGGCCTTCGACGGTGTCGGCGATGGGCAAGACCGCGATACGCTTGGCCTTCGAGGTTGTTAGCAAAGGGAGGAGATGGGAGGGTGGCAAAAGGAACTCACGTATTTGATGTCGGGGCAAGGGTGAATGGTGACGATATCGCCATGCTTGACGCGCAGGTTGTGGCGCACAACACGATTTAGGCGGCAGCTGCCGTCATCGAGTTCATCGTCACCAAGCACGACCAGGACGGTGTCCTTTCTCTTCTTGCCGCGGACGAGGACGGTGTCACCACGGAACAGCTGGAGAGCGTCCATGGTGTTGTTGGACAGGGCGATAATGGAATTGTCATCGTTGACAGCGTCGGTGACCCTGTGAAGAGCACTGTCAGCTCGAGGCTTGATGTGAGGATATGAGTGGGAGCGGCAACACGTACATGAGTTGGTTGGGCTTCTTCTTCTTCTTGAGGATGGCAGTTGCGGTGCCATCCTCCTCTTTGTGCTCCTTGCCAGAAGAGTCCCTGCGGGGAGTTAGCAATTGCACAGGTTGCCTCGCTAGCATCATGTTTGGTTTCAGGGTAGAAGAGCTGATGGCAGGGTCATGACAACAACATACATCAGGTGTGTCTTCTTCTGGTCGGTATTGTCTGAAGTCGGTTCAGGAGCCATCTTGACGGTGTTGGTAATGGAGAGATGGAAATTGATGGGCAGGTGTTGGATGAACTGTCCGATCCCTTGCGGACAGAAAGATGTTGCAGTCGAAAACCGAGTTGAGGTGCAGCCGGTGGCACGAATTGGGATGCTCCGAGGTGGTTGTTGGATGCGAAGAGGGGCTTTGTGTTGTTTTGCGAAGAGCTGTCCGTCTCAGCTGGCTAGGTACCAGCGTTATGACGACTTCACAGGCGGCGAATCGGTGTTGGCGTAGCTGATTATATAATTTTGCAAGGATCCCCTACTAAGTACTAGTATAGTACTCCTTCCACATGGTTCGATCTCACACCACAGCGAAGTTGCAAATTTGCATGTGAATGCTGTTCCTGCCAGACCTACGCTTGACATTCTTTGTACTATGTGTGTGCTCACAATTATCTCCCGCGATCTTTAGACGGTCGTGACAACAGTACAGAAGAATGCCCAATGCATCCTATGGTATGGGTTTGCTTCCCATGGAAGAAGGGCCCAGCAAGTTCAGGTACAGTAAGCACACGCAGAGTGGCACACGGCACACGGCACGAGATCATGAGGTGTTACATTCGTTTCCACTTTCACCGCGGGTTGCCAGTTGTAGGTTATCATGCAGGCAATTATCCAGCACAAGGTCATACTACCGGATACTCTTCATAATCGTGAATGTGTATGTATGTTACCACAGTCTGAGTATGTGTCGTTTCTTGTTCTGGTGCTCAAAAGGACACCTCATCTCCCGACTGAGCGACCTACTTCAAATCTACCTGCATGATGTCTTTGCACCTTGTTCTTGCCGCTGTCGTATCCTCCAGAATACCCACACGGCAAAGACGTGGGCTAGGCAGCCTCTAATGTCTCCCCTTTGGTGGCGCGATACCCAACATATCTGCCCTTTCGTTGCGCACCGAGATGAACTCGGAGAGGCTAATGTAATCTAGGAGGCTCCGGCCGATGAGCCCATTGCCAAGCCCGGGACCAGCCATCATAATGAGCTAGTCCCAGGTGTCCCCCGCCAGCCAGCTCATGGGTTAGTCATGGAATTACGGGGTAAAATTAGTTATTACATCGGTGACCACTGTCAGCAAGTCAGGGGATGAATCTCAAGAAGCGGGCCGTCAAACTTGGGCCGTCCTGGGGATTGACCCCACGAAAGAGGACGCAAAATGAAGGCTCAACCTCAGTTGATGGGAAGGAACGTGAGATAATAGTGGGTAAAGGCAGGATAAAAAGGAAACCCATCGCCAGGTAATCCAAGCAAATGATCGTAGCAGGGCTCGAACCTGCGACCCTGTGCGTGCGCGATCTGAGCTTGAACGGTGCGGATCTGTGAGGCACATGTGATGACCACTACACCATACGACCTTTTGAGCTTGGGTGTCGGAATATAAAACTGTGGTAGTATATTTAGTATTTCCATGGACGCCAAATTTGAACTTGAGATTTCACCGTCTATCACAAAGCCGAGACCAATATCAAGCCAGGGTTGAAGAACGTGCAAATGCAGTTGAACGCTGAGGTGGCCTGGTTATCTGAAACAAAGGTCTCTCTTCATTCATATTGCCTGGTCGATAGTTCCTAACTAATCTAGTCAGTTGTTCGCGCTCATCAATGGCTTCGGACATTGGGAGATGCAGGAGTGGCTGTGTGCGTTCCCGAGTACTACGGAAACAGTTCAGATGGCGCCAGCAACGACTCTCGTAGTCCACTGGAGCGCGCATTATGCCCATGCATGCACAGACACAAGCCAAATTCATTCGCACACCCACCCACGATCGATCGCCTCCCGCCCCACTCATACGGTCGCTAGGCTCACATCACAGTTTCGCACGCTGTCCCGCAGGCAGCAACTCGACATCGCGGTACGGCACGCCCAAGAACTGGAACACATAGTGGAACCTGCGACTCCTGTCAGCCAATCCGAACGCCCGCCCCCAGCACGAACACGCCCAGCCACCTGTCGCTCCTGAAGAACGGCTCCGCCCTCCCCGTGCCGTCCGTGACCCACAGCCACGGCGCGCCGAACGCGCCCCTGTCCAGCGCCGCCGCGGTCGCCGCCGCGAGCCAGTCCCTGGCCTGCGGGGCGCGCGCGGCCGCCGCCACGAGCGCCGCGCACGCCGCGGGCGCGACGTGCCCGGACGCGCCGAGGACCGCGGCCAGGACGCCGGCCTGGGCCAGGTCGCGGTGCGGCGGCACCCAGAAGGCGTGCAGGCAGTGCTCGGCGACGGCGTGGAACGCCGCGCGCGCGCGGCTGCGCTTGACGCAGTGCAGCGCGCGCAGCGGCAGACGGTGTGGGCCCGGGCCAGCAGGTCCGCGGGCGGGCGGATGTCGGGGCGGCCGAAGTGGGCCGTTGCGCGGGGCACTTCGTAGGTGCTGCCGTAGGCGGCCTTGGCGGGGACGGACCTTGGTGGTTTGTTGCCTTGGGAAGGCTCGTTTTAGAGGATGTGCTGCGGGTATGTATGTACCGTAAAGGCTGGCGGGTGCTGGGCTACTGCTCACCGGTTTTGGCATTGACTGCTCCGAGCAGGATGGGGTGGAACCTGGCTGTCACTGTGAGCAATTGTGCTGCGGAGGTGAAGAGGGACCGTACTGACTCCACTTCAACGCCATGAGATTCCAGAGTCTCCAGATTCTTGATCAGGTAGGCAAAGGCGAGGTAGCTGTATAGCGACGCTGCGCGTGAGGTGCCACGCCATCAGCCATGGCGAACCGCACCGGGGTGGGTGTTGGGCGGCGACTCTGCTCACCAATGTCAAAGTAACAATCGATTCGGCCACCCATACTTGCACTTGGGACAAAGCCTCAACGGAGAGAGAGTTGTAAGTGCTTACAGGACCAAATACTATTATGTATCGGTCGCGGTGAGAGTTCAAGAGCATGAGCGGCCGAGCGTGCCTCGGCCCACGGCTTGCCGTCACTCAAATCGAGCACAGTAGCATCTTCTTGTGGATCAGTAATCCAGGAGACAACGGGAGGGAACCTTCATGTACCGAGCCCCTATTCCTAGGCAAAATTGGAGTAGGCCAGACACATCGAAGAGCCTACATGTGAACCTTTCATTCACCAAGGCTTATTGCCATGCCCCATCCATTCTCTTCAACCCTGACAACCACAATCATCATGGCCCAACCCAAGCCCGTAGCTCTCGTGATAGGTGCCTCGAGAGGCATAGGCCGACAAGTTGCCATTGACCTGGCCAAGAACGGTTATGCCGGTTAGATCTCAAAGATTTCATAGCAAGGTGCTGGCCTGCACAGGGGGCTCTCGCGAGACCAGAAGACGACAGTGCGAAGGCGGCGAAGCTGTGAGGTGTCGTTGGGTGACACGGGGTGGGGGTTGGACTGTAGTGTTTCCTTGCTTTCTTGGCCCTGATAGTGTGTGAGGATCTAAAATGTGTTTGTACAGGCTTTACCAGTGAGGGTATTGAAGTATTCATAAGCGAAGCCAATTGCGAATTCCATGCGAGAAAGTGAGAGAGACAGAAACAGAATCGCGCGCTCATTGAACTACATGACTCCATCCCAATGCTTTGCCGGCCGTTTCAAATGTCCAACGTTCTCTTTGAATGTGCAGGTCTTCCACAAACGCCCCCAATACCTTGACTCTTGTCCGAAGCGGGCTTGTCGACGGTTCACAGTGTCTCCGTGCTATGAATAGCCAGTCTTCTCTGACCGTTGCCAACATCATGGTCATCATCGTCGGCTTCATCTGTCTGGTTGTGGCGCCTCTTGCCTACCCCGAACAGGTCAGTCGCGGTGTGCGTGAGGCTCTTGGCTCTTATCCGGAAGCCCTTCCGCTCCGGCCCTTCGACCGGCGACTCCTCGTACGTCCGGCTCCGCTCAATCGCACTCAACATGCCGCTGCTCCCCTCCTCGTCGTCCTCCTCGAGCTCGTCCTGCGGCACGTACAGGCTTGACCGCAGACTAGGCCTACAAAGCCTCCGCCGGGACGGCGATCGCGAGGACTCATGGAGGAACCCTGAGGGCACGAGGCCCCTGAGAGTCGAGTCGAAGGGCGAGGGCGAGAAGAGGTGGCTGCTGAATCTCCGCGAGGAGCGTGGTCTGGCGCCGGAGGATCGCGATGGGGTGCTGTTGCCCTCCGGAATGATGATGGAGGGCAGGTCTTGTGAGGGTGTCCCCGGGTGTGTTGCGTGTTCCGAGTAGATCGGCGTCGATAGTGTTACGGGTGATTCTGTGGATGCTGCGTGCGAGATGCCCGGATGTGTTGGCCCCTCTCGTGATGGTCTTGGCAGCACTGGCGCTGACTCTGAAGCATCTGCCGCGCTGAACAAGGAGGTCCTCGATGGTGCGATGGGCTGTGACCTGGGCGTCGGCACACCAGTCTCTGCAAACACCGCGAGCGGATTGTTGACAGCGTCCATGAAGCTCACGTTGGACAAGCGTCGGCTGCTCCCTGCCCTGTCGCGGTACCTGGGATGTGTTGGTGACGCGGGGGCATCCGGGTCCTGCTCTGCAAGACGGAGGGTGTCCTCGAAGCTCTCGCCGTCTGATAATGCTTCTTCGTCGCCGTTCTCCGACGGCGGCCTGCCGCTGGTGATCAGGAACACACCGAAGAAGGTCAGGAAACAGCCGCCTACAAATTTGACGGCTCGGTCTACCGTGGTGCGCTCAAAGTCGCGATACAGAACCGCGCTTCCAATGATGACACACAGGGTGAAAACAACAAACTGTATCGGTATGACCTGCGTCGAGTCGAATCTCTGGAGGGCCTTGTTGACGTAGCGGACCTGCATGATGCCCGTGCCCAGCAGAATGACTATGAGGACGTAGGTTACCGGCGTCGTAAACGCTTTAAGGAACGTGGACGACAACATTGATGAGATGCCTTTGGTTGCGAGGGCTGTATAACCGCCTAGTTCACGTTAGTCGACCATCCTCAGAGTAGATGCCCCCAGTGAAGTTGACATACCGAATAGACCCACGAGCCCGAGATCGACGAGGATAGTGCGATGCCCGTATTTCGGGCTCAACCACATGAGCAACATCATCAGGCCGCATGTCACGACCATGTAGATCTCAAAGCCCGTGCTCGTGATGTGCTCCCACACCGCGTGCGGATCCAGCTTGGTCTCCTGCGTGTCGGCGCTGAACACCACCGTCACGGCGCCGGCCACGGCGATGACAACGCCCCAAAAGTCCCGTTTCCTAAACTTCTCCTGAAAGAAGATGGGCGCAATGACGCAATTCGAGATCAGTGCGACCACGCCGAGCGGCGACACGATCGAGGCTGGCGCAAAGCCGTAAGCAAGGAAATTGCCGCACTCCCCGACCGTGATAAGGATCTGGCCGGCCCACCAGTACGGCGACTGGAGGTACGTCGAGGGCGCCTTGGGCATCTCGTCGCCGTCGTCGTTTTCGGACCAGCGCGAGCCGTCGGAGCGGAAGGACAGCGTCAGGGGGTCGGCCTCGTCCGCGTCGTGCGTGGCCGCCTCAGCGCTGCGCCCGTGGCTCGGCTGGTCGAGCGACCCATAGCCGCCTTGGTTCGCGCCGCCGTTCCTCGCGTTCTTCAGCGCCTGCTTTGCGCGCTCTCTTGCGTATTTGCGCTGGCGGTGGAGGCGAATGTGGGCGTAGCGCTGAACGTTGAGCGCGAGGGCGATCAGGACGTTGCCCACTATGGCTGTCACTATGCCGATGATGGACGAGTATTGGCCCAGACCGCCGCCGCCGCCGTGGCCACCATTACCACCATTACCACTGTCGTCGGCTTCGGAAAGGTAGCTCGAGGAGAGGACCTGGAGGGCAGAAGATCGGACGGTGGAAACCGATAGATGCATGGTTCTCTCAAGGGTCGCCGGGCGCAATGGACGTGGGACGTGGATACCGACGCTTGGTGGGCTGCCCGTTCATGGATGGGACGAGGGTGTTCGTGTGGGAAAGGAGGCAGCAGTATCACGGAGGATGATTGGAAATCTCAGTCCGTCAGAATGAAGATGAGATGGTGTAAGTCGTGATATGCAAGACACGTCGGACAACGCTGCAAGAAGCAAAGCCCTTTAGGTTTGCCCGAGGAGCTCACAAGGTAAGTTGCACTGGGCGCATAGCGCCGACTTCAAGACTTCAAGATTTCATTGCCGCCCAGTGGTTTGCCCAGGTGTTTCGGTCCCTGTAGCACACTTCAGTACGTATGCCATCATCAGCCAGGGCCCGAGAGGCCCCTACAGTCCGGCCCGGCGCGGCATCTCAGGGCATTGGGCATTGGGGCATTGATCCCTGAAGCCCCGCGGCTCGAGGCTCCAGAAGCTTCCCTGCCTCCCGCTTCATCCTCTCATGCACACCTAAAGCACTGCCCAGTAGCCAAAGCGGTTTGACTTCTCTCACCTTGGTATCACTCCACCGGTCAATCCTATCGACAGAGTAACGAAACCACATCGGTTGTGGTATCGCACTATTGTGATTGTTCTGATACTGTGTTGGCCATCCTTGCGTCGACACAAAGCGCGGCTCATGTGAGCGCCGAGCTCCCTGTCAAGCCACCCTCAGCCACTATGTCAGAAGACAACAACCCGTTCATCAGATTCAAACATCACGTTGACTCGCGCATCGGGACCGGACTGTCCGTCTTCGTTGGAGGAGCAAAAAAGACAGAGGCTGCGACCACAAGTGCATCCAACCCCGAGCCCCCGCGTCCCGCCGGTCCGTACAGCCTGGGAGAGACCGGAGCATCCTGCGCCAGCATGGAAACTGGAGCCCCAAAACCTCCCTCGCGACACTCATGGCTCGAGTCATTGTTGCTTGGGGAATGGCAGCCTCACGACGTCCGCGACGCCAGTATTTCTCGACGCTATTGGAACGACTGGGCTCAGTTATCCCCTTATTCGCCCTACAATCTGAGGCATCTAGAGCCGCCAGTCCCCGCCGGCGTCTCCCCCCAGGATGCTCACCTTTTTGATTTTGAGGACGCCTTCGAGGACTTGATGGCAGTCACGCAAGGTTGGGAACTGATGGACCTTGGCAAGCAGGCTCAATACAAGCGGCGCATCCAGGAGACCTTCCATTTCGGCGAGCCGCCGATGCTTTGGGTGAACCGCCTCTCGTCTAGAAGGCTGCTACCGAACCCGCTGCCTCCGCGCCGCTTGGAGGAGATGGATCCGGATATCATGGTGTCCGAAGTGCAGTTGGGTCTCACGGGCCAAGAGTCGGAAATTCTAAAGGGTATCCAAGCCCGGCAGCAGCGACACGAAGATTTGCAGAGCCAGGAACGGAATATTCAGGGTGCTATACCAAGCCCCGAGGACTGGATGAAGCCCTTTAAGGAGCTCAAGGAGAAGCTGTATAAGGAGCTGGACCAGGACATCAACTTCAACCCAGTTACGATTTTCCGGCAAATTGAGCAAGTAGCAAAGAACCTGGACAAGGAAGTGGGCAACATCGACCTATCGAACATGCATCGCCATGCCGAGGAGATACGCCAAAGAACTGAAAAGGTGGTGAAAGGACTCGATGATTTCGACTTCGAGAAGTTCCTTACTGCCACTTATGGGGTTAAGCCCTCGACGCAGACGCCCAAGGCGCAAGAACAGCAGAAGCCGCAACCTGACTCGGAAGAAGACTTCTTCTCTGCGATTTTTGGCGCCCTGATGGAGGCCGACACATCATGCAAACACCCGTCCACCGGGTCCGCCACGGTGAGCGCCCACAGTCACAAGCACAGCGAGCACACGGAGAGGCCCGTGGAGACTGTCGAGTACGACGGGCACGGCGGCAAGACAATCCGGTCGACCTCGGCATGGACAGGGCCGTTCGGCACCGTTTACAAGCGGACTGTGGTCCGGAAGTTCGACGCGCAAGGCATCGAGACCAGCTGCGAGACCATGAGCGTTGGCTCTTCTGCCGCGGGCTCGGAGACCGCGCCTGCGGCTGGTCGGGATGTGAAAGCGAGGCCTTCCGTCATTGAGCTTTTGGCCGAACAGCAGGGTAAGAGCAAGCTCACGGAGGCAGGCCGAGAGGAACATGCGACTAGCTGCGTCACCGTCAGAGAGTCGGCGTCTCGCGGGGCGCGTGATGGCAAGTCTGGGGGTTGGTTCTGGAAATGAACATGAACAAGTATAGATCAGGGTGGCTGTATACCTGGGCATGCTCTCCTCACATCCAATTTTGGCGTTGCTGTAACGGACACCACTCATGACACTTTACGTGAAGATGAGGCATTCGCTTTTACAATATACGTGTCAATCCAACGTTCTCACTGTGCCTGTAGTGACTTTGCCATAAATTAGCTACATCTGAAAGTTGGCAAGCCAGCTAGGTGTATGATCCGGCACGTCGTTAGCCACGGCCTGGGAGCATATTCGGAACGGGGAAAACGCAAAGCTTTCAACCGCGATGCTTCGATCGTAAGCATTGTCCACTCACACAATGGGTATCAATTCCAAATACAAACCCAAACGCCGCTCGTCCGAACGTACGCTCCTTCAAGCATGCCGCAAGTCCGCACATCGCATAGGAGCCACCGCACAAAGCAGTCAAGCCTTGCGCGCTAGCCGGACTCGGCGCGCATCGTCCTCGCGCCGCGCCTCCGTCCGCGCCAGGAAGTCCTGCTGGCTGGCGAAGTTGCCCTTGGCGCGCCCGGCCAGCACCAGCTCGTCCTTGATGCCCTCCTTGTCGACGAAGCCGGCCCAGTCCATGCGGCTCTTCTCGACCGTGTTGAGCTTGCGCGCCGTGGCGTCTCGCGCCTGCAGGCGCGCCGCGATGCCCAGGTTCAGGTCCGCGCGCTGCGGGCCGGCGCCGTCGCCGCTGCCGGGGGTCAGCAGCGCCGGCTCGAACGCGGAGCGGAAGGCCTTGCGCGGCATGCGCTTCTCCGGCTGCTGCTGCTGCTCGTCGTCTTCGTCATCGTCGTCATCGTCTTCGCCGTCGTCGTCGTTGCCAGTGTCTGAGTCGGCGTTGTCCGGGCCGGCGCCGTTCTTCTTTTTCTTCTTCTTCTGCTTCTTCTGTGAGGCGAGGTAGACGCGCGCCTCGGCTGAGTCGCGCGGCACGAGCTTCTCTTCTGTGTGCACCTTGCCGGCGAAGTTGTACGTGCGCTTGATCCTGATCGTCTCGATGTTGTTGCCGCTCGTAGATGCAGCGGCGAAGTTGTGCGGGGCGGCGGAGTCTTGCTCCTGCTGGCTTCCGGGGGCCGCGTCGGGCGGCGGCACCGGCTCGTCCGGCGCGGCGATCATGGAGGCCCAGAGGGCGTCGACGTCGACGGTGACGGGGCCCGCGACGGGCTGGGCTTTGCGCTCTGCTTTCCTGCGCGTGGGACAGGGCCTTGTCAGTCGGAAAAGCTCCTGGCGCCACCATCGCACACGGGACGACTTGTAGCAGCAGACAGCACACAGAGTTACGACTCACTCCACGGCGCGCATGCTCCGCGTCTTGATCAGCCCGCCCTCGCCGCCCTGGAAACCCTCGTCGTCGTCTTCGTCGTCGTCGTCGTCGTTTTGCCCCGCCCGGCCGCCCTTCGTCTTCGTCTTCTTCTTCTGCCGCTTCTTGCCCTTCTCGATGATCGCCTCGTCGCCCGAGTTCGCAAAGCCGGCGTCCTCGGCTGCGGCGTCGCCGGCCTGCTTGCGCTTCTTCGATGGCGCGGCTGCTGCTGATTGGCTGGCGGTGGCGGCGGCGGCGGCGGCGTCGTCGTTGTCGTCGCCGGCATCCTCGTCCGAGGACTCGGCGGCGGCGTCATTGTCGGGCGCATCTTCGGGCGCGAAGTCCGAATCCTCGGACGAGGCGTACTCTTCGTCGTCGATAACAGGCTCGGTAGACATCGTGGGTTGTGGGCGGTTGGATTGACTGGGCTAAAAAGATGGACGGACAATGGAGCGCCAGCCGACGAGCGAAGTGCCTAGGTACATCCTTACATAATCACTGACACATTCAGGCAACGACATCATGGGTTCTGGAAACCACCTCGCACTTCTCCTGGGTCGAGGAAGCAGGAAATCAACTAAAGTATATGAGTGCCTTCGCTGAGCTCGCCCGAATGTATTTCGTCCACGAACAAACGATCCGTCCTTCATCCTGGTCAGCGCTATACCGGTATCTGGTGAACTGGTCGCGACTTACCGTAGGCCATCCACACCCTCTCACAGGCTGCTACAAGCCAACGAGCAAGCTGCACTGAATCCTCAACAGACGAATCATGTACTTCACATACTAAAAGCTTCGTCTGCCGCCGCCGCTGCCGGCCGACTAAGATTCACCGAATTTCGAGGCCTTCTCCATGGCAAGTGGCCAGCAAAGGCCAGGTCTCAGTGCTTGGAGTCTTGAGCAGCTTCCGTGAGGTGCACCTTTGTCTGGAAGACAGTGTTGACCCGCGCTTGCCCAATTCGAGCCGGTGGGTGCAGGCGGTGTTTCGCATGTCGATTAAATAAGAGTTCGCCAAATTTACGCATATACAGTCGTCAAATTTTGGTGTGAACGGAACGAGGAATGTTCTCAAGAACCCATTGCTTCCCAGTATCAAAGACATGGGGCTCATGATGCAAGGGAAGCATCAAGGCCTAATAGAGACGGGCAAACAAGTTCTGAACTGAATTCCCACTGATTAAAGATTCAAATTTGGTTGGCGAATGAAAAAAAAACATTATTATATAACTTAAAAAGAATGAGACTTTTATTTAAAAACGATTGGAGTGAAAGAACAAATTACCAAGTTTAGTTTTTCAGTAATAATCAAATATCTTATTGTTTTCAATAGTTATATTATCAAATGTAATAGATTTCTATGAGTATTATCTTCATATAATTTATTAAATAAATACGTTGCAAAAATCAAACAATAAGTTTGTTTTATAAAATTACAAGTGAAGTTTCTTAACATTTGAAAATTGATTCATAATTATAGTTTAATAGGCGTATAATAATACATATATATTAAATGAAAAAGATATTATGTTATATTAACCGAAATTTTACTATTTATAACCGTATATAATTATATACAAACTTTTATTTGAAACGGTTTTTGTTGGTAAGATTTTAGTTGTAACTATATAATTCATTCAAGTCATATAATTGAAGCAATATAGTATAATATTGATAGGTTTTGCCTAATATGCTTTTAGACGTTGCAATATTATCAATTCAAATCGTAGTCAAAGTAATAACAGTATTACATGGTTAAGTAATGAATGTATTGTTCTAGGTTTAGTGAACTGCTGGCTGGTTTATACACTGATTTATATAGCTAATTACTCAATACGTACCTTAACTGAAATTGAACACATACTATACTTAACTTTGAAATCAATATAATTAACACATAAAACAATAAATTTAACTCGTAGTTAGTACAATAGACTTGCTTGATAATACAGTGGATTAACTCTATTATAATTACTATTGTTTCAATATTGGCGGCTTTTTGTTTTGTATGTATATGCTAGTGAAATCGACTACTTATTTGCAGTAATCTTTAAAATACCTCCTTATCAACCAGCTGGACCCCTATTAATTCCGTACACAAATTAACTCCAATTACCTCTTTTTGCTCTATAATTTCGAATTCCGACTTTATTAACTCCTATTTATAAGTCTTTCGCTACAAACTTATACGTACCTTAAATTTAACCGTATTAGTTAATCAAGTTACCAGTTTCAATTCTCTGGTAGTCTTCTGGTTTACCAAAGTACCCTTACTTCTTTCCTGCTTCTCATCACGTAATCTAACCTTGTCAAACGGTCTCTCGGCACTGACTTCGTTATAACATCCGCCGGGTTATCTTTGCTATCGATTCACCTAAACTTCTCAATTTCTTTACTTTCTTATGCTTCTCAAAGTACTATAACGACAATTATTAGGTGTTTTATACGATTTATCCCTAATTTCGAAAGATATTCAAATAAGTTTTTCGAATCGGTACAAATTATAACCATGATAAATGAAGTTTTCAGTTGCACAGTAAGTGTTAGTAGAGCTCTAGATTGTTGCAACGTTGTCGATTTAAATTGTAGTCGAAGCAACACTAGTATTGCATTGTTCAAGTAGTAGATGTATTGTTCTAGGTTTGGCAGACCGCTAGCTAGTCTGCACTGTAATTTGTATGGCCAATTGCTTGGTTCGTACCCTAGAGTAAAGTATAGTGTAGTGTACTTGACTTACACCTAATACAGTAAGTCCACACAAAAAATACGCTTAACTTGTAGTTTAGTATAGTAAACTTTACTGTAAGTAAAGTTAATCTACTATATTACACGTAGTACTAATCTAATACTGGCGGCTTTTTAGTTTGTGCATGTATGTCAGTATGGTTAACCAATCTTTTTTAGTTAGCGCTAAATAGCGACCTCGTTAACTTGCTAACCCCCTGTTAATTCCAATTAACCTCCATATTGAATTGCACTCAATTGCATGCAAATTGATCTCATTTAACCTTAATTTCTCCGTTACTTCAAGGTTCGAGTTTATTAATTCCTACAAAAAGTTTTTTCGTTATAAGCCTTCAGAAACCTTGATTTTAGCCGTACCAGTTAAATAGGTTGCTATTATAACCTTCGCCTCCGCTTCTCTGGCAATCTTTCAGTTTTCCAACATAACTCTAGTCTCTGGTACGTAAAGACGGCCTATTAACGTAGCCCTCGATACATATAGTTAGCTTGTTACTATTCACAAATCTTTTCAAGGCCTTGTTTGGTACTGTCTTCGTTATATCATTTGTGGGATTATCTTTGCTGTTAATTTATTGGAATTCCTTAATCTAACTCTTTTTATACGTTTTACGGAGTGTTATTATGTGGATTATCAAGTGTTTTTCACTAGTGGTTCCGAGCTTTAAAAGGTATTAGAAAAGGTTCTTTAAGTAGATACAAATTATTATTGGGATAGGAGGAATTTTTAACTATTTGGTAATAAGATTAACGGTTTCTTATAATATTATACTTATGTTAAAACCTGTCATTATATCTTAAGCCCCCGAAACTAATAAATTTTGTGTAACTTTCTTACACTTGACCAAATTTTAGTAAACTATGCTACCAATAATATTAAACTGGGTTTCCTGCCCATTTTCATTAATAAGAGTTATTATGAAGTTGATTTGTAGAAATAGATTGGTGTTATTAATAAAAGACCCATTTGTAAAGATTATTAACTTATCCTTCGACAAGTCAATTAAAACAATATTAATCCCGCGATCTAAGTTTCGTATCTGCTACTCAAGCCTTTTATTTAACCGGTTTAAGTTTTTATTTGCTGGATTTTATATTTATATCGCGATAAAAAGTTCGTAAAAGGATTTTAGTTAGTATAAGGTAGTAATGTAGCTATTACAAATACGTTATTTTAAGTAAAGTTAAGCCTTAGCTATATTTATTTTATTGATTATAGCTAAAATAATGCCCTAGCCCTTTTGACGAAAGTTAAAAACGGTATTAACACTAAGTATTTGAATTGAAGATTTATTAAAGTTAAGTTCATTGTTCTTTGTTAAAGTCGTTATTAGTTTATAATTTCAAAATTTTAAATTTTAAATTTCTTATTATTCCGATACTATAAAGCTGGCCGTTTTAACAAAAAAGGTATTGTTAATTCCTATACCCATTACGATGAAGTCTTTTCCCTATGTTACTAATAAATACGAATCTTATATCAAATATTTTATTGTTAGTCGTAATTCAAAATGTTACTAGTAAGTTAAAAACCAAGAAATGCTTGTCTAGCTAATCTGTATAATAGCTTAATATACTGTATTACCGTTCCAAAAAGATAAACAGCACGTAGTTCTTAGAACAGCTTTAATAATACGATCCGTTATAGGTCTATTGTTGATTACATATCAACTAACGTAATAATACGGCTATTGAACGTAAATTTACCTTTAATTTTTACTAATAAACTTATCACCAAAATAACTATTAAACGTTAGCTAATATTTTAAATTGTTGGCGACTACATAAGGATTTAATCTTTTTGTCCTCATCGTTGTATTCTTAATCGATTAAGCGTAACTTTTCGTATGATCGCCTTGTAGTATTACTCATAATTTTATAAATAATCTTCGAATTAAAAATTTTAACGTCTGGATCTTAAAGATCAAAATTGGGTTTCGATACGAATTATATAACTCCTTAAGTCAATAGGACATTAATCTAGACCTTTTCGCTTTCTTTAAAAGGTTTACTAGAGTTTTTAATAATCTTTTATACTCGGAATTTCAATGTCAAGTCTTTGTTATATTTCTTTTTTCTATTTACCTAAATAGTATTATAAATACAGTTCGGTATGTATTCCTCCTTAACTTTTATTTTCTTCGGGGGTTGTCCGCGCCAGCAACGTTTTATCGGCTTATTTATAATGAATGAAGGAGGTTTGTATTAGCTAAGTCATTGGGTTTAAGGGTCTTTATCGTTAGTAGCCTTAATAAAAGCCTTAACCTAAGTGTTTCGAAAAGATATAGGACTATTAGTAATTTTCATAATTGTTTTAGAATTCGCGATACTTAATATCTTGTATAGGTCTTTCCATTTACCCGACTCGCGTTATACGAAAAATTTATTTTATAAAGGCAGAGAAAGTACGTCGATTGTTATAAGGCCGTTTCTAATGTTAAGGGTATTATTAACTTAACTGTATACCGATTCCTTTTATAATTTCTTTAAAGATTTGCTGTAAATTACGATAAGATTCTAGGTATTTATTAATGGTGGAGATTCATTCGTTAGGCGTGAGTACTCCCCAAAGATCAGTAACATTGTTACTAAACCTTTAAGGTCTACAGTATCGTTTAGGACTTTTACTAACATTTATAAGCGTGTCTCCAGGTCCGTAACACTTCTAATTTCAAACGTAAGGATATTGTACGCTCGGCTAAATAGTACGTATGCCTTTTTAATCTTCCTAATACTTTAATAGACTTTTATAGGTACTTTCTTACATTAAATACCCATTATTTTGGCATCTTTTTAGTACTTTTCCGTCATAAAGTTAGTACTAGCATCGTAAAAAACGACGTTAAGCAGGTTCAGGTACGTATTAATTCATAAAATCTTTAGCATTTCCTACGTATCCTTTGCTGAAAGGGATTTAAAAAACTTAACCCTATAAAAAAAGGTTGCAGAATCAGGGAAATGAAAAATAGGATTATAATTCAAATAAAATATATTAATAAAGATTTTGTAATTAAAATCCTTATCATTTTTCAATAATAATATAAATCTGCGGGGAGCTTGGCTATACGTTTAGCAGTGATGATAAAGTTCTTTAATATATTTCAAGGTAAAGTATTCTACATCTTTATAATCTGCGGACTTTCGGACTTTATATAACTTATTAACGGCTAGATAATTAAAGCGCCTGTATAATTGACATATATTCGGCTTTGTTAAGTTAAACAATAATATTTCCAGCCCTTAAAGATAAAACTATAGGTGCTACTACTTAAAGGTGCAGGAAAACCTTTAGCTGTTTTTAATAAATTCGTTTACGTTAATATTAACGTTAACTCTAAGTGTTTTTATATCCTTTAGATAAAGAATTAAATGGGTAAGGGATTTGATAATATTAAACGTAATTGTTTTTATAACAGTTTAAATTATTGCTATCTTTTTTAACCATAGTTGTTTACCTAGTCTAAAGCTAATTTTGGCTTTGATAATATCGTGACGATTAATTTCAATAGCTGTAATATTTTCCCTTTATAACGTCATATACTGCGAATAACCTGTTGTTAAGTACCTTACTGCCTTTATATTTGGTATAAAACCTTAAAACCTATAGTTCGCGTAACAATCATAGAAATTAAAGGTACGTAAAGAGTTAAAAGCTTAGTTAGGGTAAAAGTAAAGGTTTTTACCACCTAAACATTATAGGAAGGGGTGTTCAGTTAATTAATAGGCCTAATTAAGGGTAGAATCTTTATATTACTTAATCTATTTAGGGCTATTATCGCTGTCAATTAGCTTGTTGCCTTTGAAGTTCACGATTTAATTCAAGTAATCTTATGTAAAAGTGGTAGGATAGTAAATGTAATACATTACTTTTCTATTGTTTCGCTCGGCGGAGGGGTATCAAGTTAACTAATAGCCAGACTTACTATAGATTCAACATCTTTTATCACTATTAAGACGATAATATTTACAGTTACCAGATCCGCCTAAATCTTAGTTTTATTAGCGTTAATGTAATTTCTGTTTCCAGTTTATAGTCGGTAAGCTAAACCTTAAACTTTAAAGGCGCTTATAGCCGTACTTATAGTCGACGGAATTAACTACCATAAGGTTTTTCTTTTTACGTCAGGAAAGTTGCTGGCTTAGGGGTATATAAAAAACGAATTTGGTATACGTGTTATTACAGTGACGAGTAAGGAACGTAATTAGCTAAAAAAAAGCCTTTATAGGTGGTATCTAGGCGTTATAAGGCGTATTCGAACTCTTTAACGCCTGTAACTACTACCCGAACCTATTCGCCAAGTGTATCTTTGCCAAGGTACGCTTTCCCTATTGATTTCTGGCATGTTATCAACTAATTAATTATTTAATTAAATATATCTATCGGTATTTCCTCCAGTTTATTTTTAGTTATTATCGTTGACTACCTCGTAATAACCTTATCTATATGGTATTGTATAAGGTGGACGTCGAATTCGAAGAAGCTCTTTATACTGTTATACATTTCGCGAAACGTGGTAATTTGTGTAAGCAAGGTTAGGTAATAGTCCCTTACGTACATTATACAGATTTAGGAAAACAATAAGTGAAAACCGAAAGAGGAAACCTATATCTACTTATAAATGTTTAGGAAGGGTATTATCTTAATGCTGAAGAGGTTATAGGACTTTCCGTTATACTTCTTTACGTTGTTTCATATTTTAGCGAAGTCTGTAAGTAGTTTGTAGTTAATGTTAACTATTTTAATAGGTTTTAGTGGTAGGTTACGATAGTTATTCCAGTTTTAATTAGTATTTCCTCACAATTTAGGATTTGGAGCTTTCGAGGCATGGTATTAAAAGTAATTACCAGTCGTTTAACTCAATGGGTAAAGTCCTATTATAGGACTTATGGTAGGCTTTTACATATAAGTAAACCTGCAGTAGAAAAGTTTTTAAGGGGCTTGAAGAGTTTGAATAAAGTGTTAAGGGGGAAGAGGGACCTAACGATCTTGTTTAATTGACTGGTGTAAAGTGCTGACGTCAATACCTTTTGCCATATTGGCAGCTACCGTTTCGCGCGCTTTTCCTTCGCCGAAGGCGTATTCCGCGTTGTTACGTAAAGGCGTCGAACTTACAAGCAAGCTAACAGGTTTTTTATCGCCTGCGCATTAAAAGGCTTATCTTACTTAAAGGTAAATAGGAGGTTACCTAAATCATGTATAAAGGCAGTAAGGTTCCTTAATACTCTTTTCTTTAAGATATGGTTTTTAAAGGTTTTCCTGAAGTTAAACTAAGTTGAAAAGATTTTGTGCTAGCTTTATAGTATCCTATAGTAGTATATAAACTTTTTAATGTTTGAATTCTGCTTTAATTCTTAACTTAACCCATTTTTGAATTAAAATTAATATGTCTACATTCTGGTCACAAAAAGAGTTACAGAAATTAATAAAGATATAGTTAAGGTCGTTAGTGTTGCTGTATTTAACAATATAGTAACCGACGAAATTAATTATGTACTTTTTGGTTAAGTTTTCGTCAACGTTTCCCCCTTAAAGATTACAGTTATAGTATTTGATAAAAGTAACTCCAAGCACTTTAATTGTTTTTTTCGTTACGGGATCGGTAATAGCTTCAAAGTAAACGCTAATGGTCAACATCTTGAGGTTTTAGACAATGTAGAACTTATTATTTTGGCGTAAAGTCGCGTGTAAACTTGGAGATTGGGCGTGGAATCGCGTGACGTGGCCCTTTCAGAGCGACTTGGCGATTCTTGATTTTTAGTTTGAAGCAGCGAACTTTAACGATTAAATTTGCATAGGGAAAGTGAAAGGAGTAAAGTAGGGGCAAAGGTTTAGTATAAAGGGTAAGGTTGAAGGCCGTTATTAGTGGTAAAGGGCGAAGGTAATTTGTTATTTAGCCGTAGGACTTAGTTATTTTTGCAATAGTAGCATCTGTAGTACTATTAAATTAGCTGTTTGTTAACTTGCCGAACTTTAAGACTTCTGACAGTCAATCTCAACGTTTTTCTTTAAGAATCTATGAAGATTTCTTAGTATTTTCAATAGAAATACTGTCGCTAACTTCCAAATTACTGTTGTGAGACTGATACAACCCAAAAGTGTTCTCTATTTTCCTGCTGTTGTGAGAATAACATAGTACTAATAGAGGCCTTTCACAAAAATCTTTTCTTTACCCTAGCTGCTATAGCCATAGAGTGTAACTAGAAAGTAGCTTCTTCTTCTACTTAGCTAATCTGTGCTTAACCTAATAAGTACTAATCAGTATTGGTAGGGTCTTAGATCGTTGCAAAGTTGTCGATTCGAATCGTGGTCGAAGTAACAGTAGTATTACATTGGTCAAGTGGTGGGTGTATTATTCTAGGTTTGGTAGACTGCTAGCCAGTCTGCACTATAATTTGTATGGCTAATTGCTTGGCCCGTGCCAAAGAGTGAAGTGCAGTGTATTACACTCGACTTAGATCTAATGCAGTAAGTTCACACAAATAATACGCTCAACTTTCAGTTCAGTATAGTCAACTTTACTGTAAGTAAAGTTGACCTACTGCATTACACGTAGTACTATTCCAACAGTAAGTATATTAAGGTTTTTCTATACTGTTATATCTATATTAAAACCGACTATTATACTGTAAACCTCTAAAGTTAACATGTTTTGCATATTTTTCTTATATTTGATAAAGGTTCAATAAATTCAGTTCTTTATAATGATGAATTATTTCTCTTATAATTTATCCTTATTGACAATCATTATAATAAATCCGATGTGTAACAATAAGTTAGTATTATTAGTAAAAAAGCTATTCGTGAAAGTTATTAACTTAGTCATCAAAAAGTTAATCGGAATTATAGTAATCTTACGATCCAAGTTATTTTATCTATCAATATAACCTTTTCTTCACTTAATATCAATTCTTATTAATTAGGCTTTAGGTCTGTACCGCAACTAAAAGATCGTACGATGCTTCCGGTTAGCAAATAGTCGCGATATAATTGTCATAGATGTGATGTTTTTAGTACTCTTGAGCCTTTATTACGTTAAATTTGTTAATTGTGGCTAGGTTAATGTTTCGACATTTGAAATGGAAGTTAAGGTAAATGTTAATATCGTTAATATCATGCTTGCGGTTTGAATATCCTTTGAAATCTAGGTATTTGCATTTCGCCGAAGTTGTAACCGGTTTATCATTTCAGAACTTCAAGTTTTAATCGCACGTTATTTCGAAGTGATAAAAATAGTAGTTCTAACGAAAAGGGTATCATTAATTTGCAGGCTTATTAGACCAAAATTTAATTCTGAGTATGTAATAAATATCACTTGTAAATTGAATATTTTATACATAACTTCGATTTCAAACGGAATTACTAGATTAAAAACCAATAAATTCCTGTTTAGCTAATCCGTATAGTAATTGAACAAGCTTAATAATTATTTCCAAGAAATGCTTTCTACGAAGTTTTTACAATAATTTTCATAAAATAACTCTTTGTCAATACATTGGTTATTATATATACATTGAGGTAATATTGCATTTAGTGAGGGGGAAATTTATATTAGTCTTAATTAGTAGCATTAATATTAATACGATGGTTCAACATTGACTCATCTTTTCAATTGTTGAAAATTACGTGAAAATTTAGTTTTTACTTTTATTACCATTTTCTCAAATGATTAGACTTAGATTTTCATACGGCCTCCCCATTATTTTACCCTTAACTTCATAAACAATCCTCGATTTAGGGATTGTGATATTTGGGTTTTAAAGGTTAAAGTCGATTTTAAGCACAAATTATACGACTTTTCGAGTAAATAATCTATTAATTTTAACCCTATCGCCTTTTTAAAGGGCTTGTCCAAAGTCCTGATAACTTCTTGTATGCGAAGCTTGATAGCCAAATATTCATTATCCTACTTTTTTCTATTAACCCAAATAATATTATATATCTGGCTCGATTTTTTGCTTATCTTTAATATTTTTTTTCTTTCTAGTAGTCAGTTATATCGTTAACGTTCCATCATATTATTTATGAAGAAAGGGTAAGGATTATGTAATCTAATTCGTTTCGTTTATAGATTTCTATCGTTATCGTTACCATTGGTCTCCCTAATATAGGGTTTGACCTAAATTATGCGATAAATCGTAGAATTTTTAACAATTTTAATAACCAATTTGGGGTTGGTAATATCTAAGATTTTAAATAGATCATTATATCTGTTTGGATTCGTTATACGAAGACTTCGATTTGTAACGAGAAAGTTAAAGTATCGATTGTTCTAGGTATATTTTTTGGTATGAAGTTTATTGTTAACTTAATGCCTAGCAAACTCCTTTTGTAATTACTTTAAATTATTTCCACGTATTACAACCCCCTTCTGTATACTTACTAATAATGGAATTTCACTTGTTAAATAAGGATAAGCTTCATATACTAATAGTGTTAACATCAAATAGATAAGGTTTACTGTATCGTTCAGGCACTTTGCCGCTATTAAAAACGTACCTCCTAATTCGTAAAACTTTCAATATATAATGTAAAGATATTATATATCTTGCGAAGTAATACGTATACCCTTTCGATTTTTCTAATACTTGAATAATATTTAATAGGTACTTATCTACTTGAAACCTCTATTATTTTAATAGTCGCTTAAAACTCCACCACTATAAAATTAAGACTATTATTATAGATGATGACGTTTAGTAAGCCTGGGTACGGTTTAATTCACAACATCCTTGACTTTTACTACATATCTTTCGCCAACAGTAACTTAGGTAATTTGACAATATAAAAAGAGATTACTAAGTTTATAATGTAAAAAACAGGTTTATCATCCAAATATAATACAACAATAAAAATTATACAATTAAAGTCCTTTTAGTCTTTCAGCGTAAACTTAGATCTTTGGGGGGGTTAGGTATGTATTTGGTAATAATAATAGACGTTCTAAATAGTGTTTAAAGTGAAATATTCCACATTTTTAAACCTTATAGATTTAAGGGATTTGTATAGCTTGTTGAAAATTGTGTAATTGAAACATCGATATAATTAACGTATCATTAACTCCGTTAGATTTAATATCGTCACCTCTGAGCCTTCAATGGAACCATAAGTGCCCCCACTTAAAGGCGAAAAGGAATCTTCAGCTATTTTTTACTAATTAGTTAGTATTAACATTAACGTTACCGATGAATATCTTTCTATTTTCAAACAAATAAGGAATAGAGTAGGGGACTTAAGTATATGGAATGTAATCGGCTTAAAAATTGTTCGTATAGTCGTTGATTTTAATAACGATAGTTGTTTGCTTAGGTTAAATCCAATTTTGGCCTTACCAATAATTTGACAATAGATTTCTATAACATTAGTGCTTTACCGTTGCAATGCTAAATACCATTAATAGCCCCTTATTAAATACCTCATTGTTCCTTCGTTTAATTTAATACCCTTAAACATGTTTTGTATGTAACGATTGCAAAGATTTAAGGTGTCCAATAGGTTAATTACGATGTTTCACTAAAAATACCATGATTCTTGCAAGTCGAAAGGTATAAAAAACGTGGTCATCTAGTTAATAGGCTGTTCCAAAAGCAAAATTTTTATGCTACGTAACTTACTTGAACATATCATTATCTTTGATAACCTATTCTCCCTTATAATCTTTGATACAGTCCAAGTAAATTTATATGAAAGCTGTAAGGTATTAGGTATAATATATCACCTGTCATTTGTATATTTAGTCAGAAGGTAACAAGGTGATAAATAAATGGACCTACCAAAAATCTATGTAAAGGAACTGAGGCCGGAGCTGTCGCTCAAGTTGGTCGGATTTTATCTATAAACCTCGATGAAGAGAGAAAGGAGAAGTCCCTGTTAGGGAGCTGCTATGGAGCTAAGATGGTGTAACTCCCGGTTATGTGACGTGTGGAAGCGTGTCCCTATGCGGCTTCCTTTCTTCTCTAAAGCATAGTAAGAGAATGTAGAACTACTAGAGCTGGATTCCTAGTAATACCAACCAGGCACTAGCCTGTAACATTACCCTTAAAGACAGTCTCCTCCTCCTTTTTTTTTGTTATACGTGGTATAACAAGTATGAAGGAAGGTAAGCGCTCTTTTCAGAGAGTCGTGGTGTTATGTAGAAGGTTTTAGGCTGTGATAAGCCGGAACATCACGAGGAAGATGCCTCAGCGCCTCCCCTATAAATAGTCCCTAAGTTTCAGTTCCAAAACCAAAGTTTTTTTTCTTTCAACCTTTCATTGTTAACCTTTCATAAAGTACTAAGTCCTATAACCCTTATAACTATTAGTATTAATCCTTTCAACCTTTAATACAATACTAATATTACAGATTTTTTTGTTATTATTAATACAGTATTAGCCTAATATAACAAGTTTCTTTTGACGTTTACCTAATAATTTATATAATAAACCGACAACTTATCACTAAGATCTATAAAGCTATTATAGATGTAGGTTACTTATTTTAAAGCTGTTTAGTCCCTGTTAACAAGAATGAAGTTCCTTACCTTACGGGTTATTAATATATATCTCGAAGAAACCCAGGAGCAAACGTGTTTCGAGTACGTTTATAGGATAACGTATAACCCAAGGAAATTTTGCCAGGAAACCGAAGGTAAGTAATTCAGATAGCCGCGAGAGAATTGCTAATAAGCGGTTAAATACTAGTATTCGGTGTCGTTTTTACTTCGTCGGGGTTATAAGCCGTAGCTTTAGTTATTTCTGTACACCTTTAAATCTGAATCCTAACATAAACGAGGTGGTAAAGGAGCTGTCTGAAGTGTATGTAGCGTTAGATTTTCAAGACTAGGGTAAATTTAGGTTTTTACGAGCCGTTTTATAAGTGTTAACAAGCGGCTAAAAAACGTACAAACCTAGGTGGTCGTTACGAAAAAGGATATAAAGTTACGTCTTATTATGTAACAGAAAGTGAATACTCATGGCGGAACGGATTCTGTCTCCACCACCCCTATGTGCCCCGGTGACCTACAGGCGATGTAGTTGATAAATAAGGAACGTAGTATTTAAATAAGTTTTTCGTAATAAGGTGAAAACGTGGAAAAAGCGGTTAACGAGTGGTTAGGAAGCCTTATTAGAAACTATACAAAAGCTAATTAAGATTTCGAAACGTATCAATACCAAATTAAGTCGTATAAATACTAAATTAAATAAGATAGTCGAGATAAGTGAAAATATGTTAAGTAAAGAGTTAAACTAAGAATTTAATAATATATTCGAGTATTTTTTATCGTTATTATTTGGTTTTCCGTTTTTATTAATACCGATATATTTGTTTATTACCCGTTTATTAACAACTTATACATCGTTTTATTTCGTAAAGTAAAATGTAAATATCAGACTTGCCTATGTGTTAGATGTAGAAGCCCGTCGCTATATTTAATTAATTTGTAACGCGATTCGAAGTTATTAATTGTTACGGTGTTGGAATAATTCAAAAACAACTTTTATGATAGGTGTATATAACCTATTAACCTAACTAAAACCTGCCGTTTCGATGGGTTATAAAGTCAAATACGTCTGACTTAGGGTTTGTTACGGGTTTGTAATATACTTTCGACGTAGTATTTCGGTTTTGTTTCGCCGTCGTCGCCGATAATATTTACGATATATGATTAAAAGTCTCGAGTTTATTAGTTGAAAAGCGGATTTAAATTGGCTCTTTCAAATTAATTCAAAATCCAGGATTTTTTCCTTCCGGTACGTCGAGTTTAACAATATGAGAATTGATCACATACGTTACTCCATACTTATCATAAAACCAATTCAACTTTTTAAAAAATTCGTTTAACTTATAATTTTTTAGAGAAAATTTAAACGTTGTCGCTGACCCGAAAATGTTTTAAAGGGAAGCATCGCTTATTAACGGCTTATACGAATTTCGAAGTTTCGTGAATTCGTTAAATGAAGTCTTTAGCCCTTATGTGTAATATCATAACCGGGATAAAAAAGTGTTATACCGGTTATATAGGATCGATATAGTAACTATATGTTATAAAAAACGGGTTAATATTAATATTAGTCATATCTCTATTATTTAACTCTAGTTAATACTTAGGTAATAAACGGCTTTAATCGAGTTAAGTGTAAATAACGAAGGAACGTAAATATAATAAAACTTTTCAATTCATATATTTGGTTATATCGTCGGTTTCTGGGTAAAAGTTAATGTTTAAACGTTATTTTACTCTAGTTAGGCCTTAAAGTCGGTTTCAAAACCTATCAGTCTAATTTAAACTACGGTCGTAAATAAACGTATTGGGAAATTTATAAAATCGCTAATAATAACTTAAACCCCGTTTCGTATAAGCTTCAGTATTTATAATAGTTATGGGCTAAATGGTAACGAATTTAATTAGGCGGTTAGTAATAATTACAAGGTAAAGTGGGTCGCTAGTTTGTTCCTAGGGTAGGTTAACTATAAAGTTGATAAAAAGCTCGTTTTAAAGCCATTCAGAAATCGGAGGGGTTTGAAAAGAAAAATTCCGACGGTGTTTTTAATAAATTACAAGTTTATAGACGTCATAGTTATAGTGAAAACAGCGGACCGTACGACGTAAACTGGGTTAAAAGTATTTTATGGAAAAAATAGTAATAATAGCGTCGCGACCTGAGTAGTTATTAAAAAGTAAAGTATGTGTAATTTATATTAACCCGGTAGTAAACGGCTTATAAGCAGGTATGCAAATATGGTTGCGAAACCGTAAAAACCTATCATTATTTATTAGGTATTTCGTAATCGAAACCTTTAATAAACGATTGTCGTTGGTACGAATATCTGCTAGGAAATATCGGTCGCTTATACGTACCGCGTATACTAATCGGGGGTAAATTAATATCGCATGTAATAACGATGTTTTAATAACTTTAAAGGTAGATATTGGTAAAAAGTTTACCATTTTCCGGAATAAACTCGTTAACGACGGTTAACCGAAAGATATGTATATGCGGAAGCAGCTCAGAAACGGATTATTCAGGACGTAATAAATAGAGTTTTCGACTTAAAAGATGTAAGTCGGAAAGGCTTTTAGGAATATTTTGGTTTCGTCATAATGATGTATCGGGCCGTGTATAATTTGCTACTTTATTGTAAACTAACCGAAGACAAAATTGTAAAAGGTGTTTAAATTCAAAGAATTATCCTTTAAAATGGCGTTGTGTAATTATAAAGTACTTTAAGGTTTTTTCGTTTATTAAAATCATGAACAGGCATACCGCACCCCAGAGTTCCGCGTTTTATGTTTTTAAACAACTTATAATCCCAAGTAGCTTCTTGTCGTAGATTTTGAATTATATTTAGCGGAAAATAAACGACGAGAGTAATACGTTATTAGGTGTAGGTTACCGTGGTCGTTACTTTAAAGAAGAAAGGTTTTTAGGACCTAATCATAATAGTAGGCTTTTATAAAGGTGTCGTGGTTAGGATCTTATTAAACTAATACAAATTCGTAGAAAAAACTAAGTTTTAGTCGTTCGAAAATGACTTTTCATTCAGGCTTTTAATGAAAAAAGTTATTTATACAGGTTAACCAAAATAATTATTTAATAATCGTCGAGTAATTACAGATAAAATACCGGTATCAGTTCGTAAATTTCAAAAACCCTCATATTTCTAAAACTAATGTAAAAGCCGTCTATTTCCAGATAACGCGTAACTTTTTTGGGTCTATATATACTTCAACATAACCCTCAATAACTAATCCTAGGTATTTAGTCTTTTAAACGCCGAATTCATATTTTGAAATATTTAATTTAAGTCCCGCAGCGTTAAAAGCATTAAAGATTAATTTAACCTTGGTTATATAATTATTAAATTTATCGTTAAAATAAACGAAAATATAAATAAGGTAAGTAAACTAAAAAAAAATGGAACAAAAGTCGTAACGAATCATTAATATACCGTTAAGAGGTAACTAAGGCGTTAAATAGACCGAAAGAAGCAATAAATTATTCGAATAGTCCGAAACGTATACAAAATATAATTTTTTTTTGTTTTACTCCTTATTACGAAGCTTTTAAAAATTGGCTTTGATATTTAATTTTGTAAACCACTTAACTTATAAAATATTTACAAACATTTTCTTAATAAAAGGAAATGGGTAATAATCTACCTTTGTAATAACATTAAGTTGGTGGTAATCGATTATAAAAACATAATCTATTTTCGGGTTTCTTAACAAAAAGTATAAAGGTACCCGTTAAAAAACTGTTTGTTCGAATATAGATTTATTTAATTTACTCGGTTAATATTTTACGCAATATTAAGATCTCTTTATATAATATATCGTATAAAGAGCTTTACAGGACTTTTAAGAGTTAGCTTTAATTATTGGTACGAAATTTGTTTTTGTAATTTACTTCGGAACTATAAAGTGATAGTTTATCGTTAAGGGATTTATTGAATAAGGAGGTGAATTACTCAAGGTTAGCGGAAAGTTTGTCGTAAACGGAAACGAGCGGTTTCGGAGTGAATGCTTTAGTAATATTTTCGAGGGAGATGGCGGCTAACCACGTAATAGCGACTCGGTTATTTACGGGCCTTTCATAAAATAGCGTAAAACATAGCGATGCCGACCCCTTTCGGCGTTTTTTAAACGGATGCGAATCCCTATTTTTAAACGCGATACTTATCGGCTCGCTTTAAAAATAATATATGTTTGGGGGCGTCTAAAATAACCTATTGGTATTTTATTTAAGGTTTATCCAAAATGACTTTATATTAGAAGAAGTGGACGATATAAGTTTATATCTTGTAATGGTATTTATCGAAGTCTATATTTAAAAAGGTTATAAATGAAGTAATTTATAGAATAGAACTGTGTATATAATACTTGGCTTTACTGAGTCGTTGTAATGAAATAAAAAAGCGCGGTAACCTTGAGCTGTCGATAAACTGTTTATTTGTAACGTTATAGTATATAAATCCTATATTTATTAAAATGTTTGTGAATCGAATAAAATTATGAAGTAAATTTATTATAAACGGGGAGTTATTTCAAAGTTGAAACGGAGTTATCGAGTCGAATCAAAGTCATGTAAAATTTTAAACGCGACTATAAATAAAAGTTACTTTTTTTCCTTTTTAAGGTCGATAAAATCTATGATTAAGATGGAATAAAATTTTATAACGGTTTTAACGTTAAAGTTATTTAAACGTTACGCCGAATTTTATGGGTAGGTACGAATACGGTAACTATTCGCGTTGTAACGTAAGTATAACCCGAGGTTTTTACGGCGGGAAAGTTTCGAAGTGTTAACCTAGGTGGCGCGCTGTTTAGAAGCGGCTCGGAAGGTGTTTATGTTAGTTATAATAATATCGCCTTAGTTAACTCGAATAGGTGCATCGCTACTATTGTTTCCATTACGTAAGGCGCCCCTAATAACAATAGTATTAATACCATCGTAATGAGTACAGAAATTGTAAAGACATCCGTCAATAAGTTGGGCATGGATGACTCATTTGTTATAGTTCGTGGGAATATCGAGGGGGAGTAACGTGTTAACGAGTATATTATTAATACCTCCTTTTGAAATAGCGAGCTTAGTGATAGATTTCCAGGTTATGTCGCTAAATTTCGCGAATAAGGCATTTTAAATGTTAAAAAAACACAAAATAGTTCGCGAGCTCTTTATTTTATACTTGTAAACCGAACGATAACTATTTTAGCGGCGTTAAGGTCGTAGTATTAAGCGTGAAGTATAGCTATAAAAGTATTGAGGTCCTTAATACCGTCATCACTTTTACAGGTATAGTAACTTTTTATAATGATATTTACAGTGCCCTGTAATTATTAAAGAAAAACGTAAAAGTGATCTTTTTTAATACTGATAAGCTTCTGATCCCAACGTAATTTACGTATTATCATAACTTTTTATGTCGAAAATCGTAATTTAATACTAAAAAACTTAAACGGCCAATTAAAAGTTTTATATTTAAGTTGTTAACGCCCATTAAAAGGGGAATCAGTATTATAATCAACGTTAAAAGAATCCGAGTCTTCGTCGTTTAGGGAGTTAACGCGGTTTCCAGTAAGGAGTGGTAAAATAATAACGTTGTTTGTAACATATATAGGGAAAACCTCCTAAAGGGAAAGTTTTTTCGAGAACGTAAACGTATCGACAACTTCGAGTTATCGGATTATATTCGTTAACGCGTTTAGTACATCGGTGTTTCATTATTTTAAATGTAAAACGTATTTGTAAACGATTTAATCCCGTTCGATAAGTTTTACATACAAGGCGTCAGTAAAATGTTTGTGTTATGCCATAAGATAATTATATTAGGCTGTCAAAAATTTTTAAAACTACTCCTTGATACGCGCATCAAAGAATTACTTCAAGACCTAGAGGTCCAAGTTTAGGGGGTCGAAAGATAATGAAATAGTCTTAGGTTATAATTACTAATAAGTAGTTAAAATACTATCAGGAAAAAATCAAGGTTTATATGTAAAAGGATTAAGGCTGGATCTGTCGCTTAAGGTAGTCGGATTTTATCTATAAACCTGAATAATAACAGAAAGGGGAAGTCCCTACTAAGGAGATGATATAGAGCTAAGATGGTATAACCTCCTATTATATAACGTGTGGAAGCGTGTCCCCATATGGCTTCCTCCCTACTCCAAAACATCGCAAGGGCGTGTAGAACTACCAGGGTTGGATCCCTGGTAATACTAGTCAGGCACTAGCCTGTAAAAATCTAATGCCTTTTAATACTATTGCGACGATATTTTTTATGGTTAACAGGTTTTTTTGAGTTTTACCCAAGTTACTGTCGCCCATAAAACTTCTCATCCAGAAGTTTTAAATGAAATATTAAACGCTAGGACTTTTTGTACTTACAATCAATGTAATACGTTATCGAAAAAAATTTGTTATCATAATTGCGAAAGTTGTTAGTTTAGGAGAATATAGCAACTAAATTTGACGTACGGTTTATGAAAATTGCGAAAGAGAAACATAACTCTTGAAAAACCTTTTACAAGTAACATTTAGGCGTTGTGAAATGAATTTAAACTAGTTAACGCCCGTAACAACTACCCGTACCTATTTTCAAAGTTTGGCTTTGCCAACGTTTAATTTCCCTATTATTTGTTGATATGATATTAATTTGGTTAATATTTGATTAAAAACATTTGTTAGTATTTAATATTTTTTTCTTCATTATTATCTTCGTTCCACTTATCGTAGCCCAATCCGTATAACATTACGTAAAGTAGACATTAGATTCGAAATGATTTTTTATATTGTTATAGAATTTACGGAAAGCTTTTACCTTGATTAAAAAACGGTGGATAATAGTTCTTAGCGTAATTTGTAAAGATGTCTGGGAATAATAAGTGAAAAGTTAAAAGGTAAAATTTCATTCATTCATAAATATTCAAAAATGGCGTTATTTTCATATTAAGTAAATTTTATAATTTGTCGTTATATTTTTTACGTTATTCCAAATTTTGGTGAAGTTTATGAGAAGTTTGTAATTGATATTAATCATTTTGATGAGTTTGGAAGGAAGGTTACGATAGTTGTCCTAGTCGACGATATTGATTTTAAGTGTTTTAAAATATCGTTGATAAGGGTAGTTTTCATTTATTTAGACCAAGTGGTAAAGTTTTGTGGTAGAATTTGTGATGAGTTCATGCATGTTAGTGTATCTATTGTGCGAATTTTTGTCTTAAAGGACATGATAATGTTGAGGGAAACGTTTAAAGATTTTAGGATTATAACGGTTATAGGAGAAATTTTAAGAGATTTGAAGATCTTGTTCAATTTATCGTTTCATATCGATAACATCATTTCCTCTTATTATGTTAACAGCCGTTGCTACATGCTCTGCTTCTGTTAATTGCGTACTCCGAGCTATCGTGTATTAGAACTGGAATGCCGAGTAGATTAATAGGGTTTTTATTGACGGCTGATAAGGAGTCGGTATTAATAAGGTTAAAAGTTTAATTTAATTAGGAATTACGAAGTAGTTACTTCTAATGTAAATAAAATCGTTAAAATCGTTAACATTGTTCCCTAGTTTTAGGAGTTTTAAGTATTAGGATTCGAAGGGTAGCTTTTAAATTATGTCAATTAGAAATCAATTTTTTTTTTTGGTTTTCATGGGGTTTTTATGAAATTTAAATTTTATGTCGATTGAACTCTTTTTTAAAACTTGCTTTAATACTATTTTAAAGTAATTTTCATTTATTGATTGTCCAGTAGTTACAGAATCGTTGATAGTTTTTAAAGGCTTGTGCGTCGCAACTAATGTTTTCGTTAGCAAAGAACTCGAAAATGTACAATCTAATGTAATTGGTTAGGTTCTCTTTAGTAAATATTTCTTCGGCATCTTTTTCCCATAAGTTTTGGTTAAAATGAGTAAAACAAACGGAGCGAGTTTCTTGATTTCCTCTATTCGCTTTTAATCGAATATCATTTTGACTTAGTATCTTAAGCAACGAAACTTGGGAATTTTGGTGCGTGGGAATTTGGCTTTTTGGGTAAGGAAACTTGACTTGAGCTTGAAATCTCGTGATATGTTTTCTTTATGGCGCGATACCGCGATTCTCAGTGTTTTCGCTCGGAGTAACAACCTATTTGATAACGTATCTAATTTACGATTTCGTAATGTATATGAAAGGGAAAATATTGATATAAAAGACGAGGTTTAGTGTAGAAATTGTGGTTAAAGGATGTTTATTATTACTATTCGTAATTAAAGGCAAGAAGACTTATTGGTTTTCATGATTTTAAATTCACAGTAGTAATACCCGTAATAGTATTGACTTTTCTGTTTACCTTCTTTAACTACTTAACGATCCTTAAAACCTTTGACGGTTCATCTCAAAGTTTGTCTTTTGAAACATTTAATGAATATTTCTTGGTGTTTTCAATAATGGAGATACCGTTACTACCTCTAGATCACTGTAAAAAACCGATGCATTAGTAAAGGCCCTTCGCAAGAATCTTTCTTCTACTTTGTTATTACATAAAGCGTAAGCAGAAAATAGTTCTTCTTTTACCTAGCCAATCTCTGATTAATATAATAAACACTGATTAGTGTTAATAGGAATTACCTGATAAGCCTTTAGACGTTACAATATTATCGATTCGAATCGTAGTTAACTGGTAGATTTATTGTTCTAGGTTTGGCAAACCCCTAGCTGGTCTACACACTAATTTGTATGGCCAATTGATTGGCTCGTGCCCTAGTCTAAATTTTTCATATATTGTACTTAACTCTATAGTTAATACAGTCAAGCCACAAACCAATACACTTAACTTATAGTCAATACGATAAACTTTTCAATTGTACAATTGACTAACTATACTGAAATTACTACTGCTCTAACATAAAGTATTAATAAAACTGTTTAAAGTTAAATTCTTATTTAGGTGGATCACTAGTCGATCACTACCTGAATTATTATAAACGAACTTGTAGTTCACATAAAATATCAAATATATTTTCCGCATTCTTTATATAATTGCAATGATATTATATTAATTTAATTGAAAGTAATTATATAAAGACGAGTTTTTATTTTATATTCATGCGTATCCATGAAAAATGACAAAATAGTACTAATTGTTCAATTGATTTAATGGACTTTATTTGCTTTAGTTGAACAATATATCCACTAATAAATCTAAACGATCAACGTATAAATCTAAATATTTATTATACCTTTTCCTACATACAAATCCATGTTTATATTCTTATATCAATCCATACAACCTATTAATGATCAATTGAACTGTTTAATTTACTATGTATGAAGATATTGTATAGGCTTGTACATTCATTAATACCTAGAATCTAAGTGGATAACTTTTTGATATATAGTGAAAAGAATCTTCATATATCTCAATCATAACAATGAAGAGTCTATACTGGTAAGTACTAGTAAATATAGCTAAAACTAGCTATCTTCTCCATCTCGATCTCCGATACTTTTGAGTATACTGTTTCCGACCGGTAGATTTAAACCGTATTACTCAAACTAGTGTTTTGACGAGTGTTCTAAAGAAATTATTATCTCTAGAGGACTTCTTATCATTAATATTAAATTGTTCTTAGTCCAAACTGTATTTGTAGTATCAAAATACACACCTCAGCAAGTGTTTTCTTTAAAATTTTTACAAGAAAAGAAAAGAGAAAACAAGAATAAAACAAATGAAACAAAAGATAGATTACAAAGTACAGGATACGTATTATAGAGTCGAAGGTTGGTAAATGAAAAAAAAAAAAAAAAAAAAAAAAAAAAAAAAAGTTGTATAGTCCAATTTCAACCCATAATCAATAATAATAATACTTTTTTATTAATTTGAAAGTTTGCAATGATAACCACCTGATTATATAACACTTGTAGTACTATAAATGACTCCAAATATTATATTATGCAAATTATTACTTGATAATTTAATCCATTTTAATCAAGTTAAATATTTATATTATACAATCATACTTTACCATTAGTAGAGATTTCGTCAAACCGTTACCTAGTTGTTTTTATATAAGAACCAATTCGATTTAAACTATATCACGTTTTACTTTATCTTACATAAACGTTACTTCAAAAGTATCATACTATATATGTTAGTGATATTTATAGGTTTTAAATAACTTTATGAAACTTTAATTATGAAATTAAATTTTAACAATGATATTTATACGTAGTTTCATAAATATTTTGCTTATCCGAAGTGTGTTTTAATTAATTATTACAATAGTTATATATTCAGTATCGTATAAGAGAGGAATATCCTCGATTATTGTTTGAAAACCTAGTTAAACATGTTTTAAAATATTTGAATAGTGTATCTGTAATTCTATTTTCTTGTTTCTTTATATCCCTTTTAGTCGGAATCGTATCAACCGTTAATTTGAAGTTTTTTTCCAATTTCAATGATTATTTTGAGTGAAATTGGTGACTTTTCAATGCGGTTTAACTATAGTCTTCCCCTCCTCCATTTTTGATACAGAGGCATTATATTGTTTCTAATATTTGAAGGCTAAATTAATAAAGATGAAATTTTAATGATAAGAATAGTATCTGGAACATGAGTGTATTAATATAAGGAATGTAATACGCATTCTAATTCGGAAGATTTTAAAACTGAAAAATTTAAAATCTAAATAATTCTTTTTCGTTTAGAAAATAAAGACTTCTTTTTCTTAAATACATAACATAAATAAATAATATGGTTGAAATAGGTGTATAAGCCTGGTTTTTACATAATATTTCAACCTTAAAGTTCAATACTTTTTGAGATATAGTCGTTTTATACTAAGACTATCGTGTACTCGTCACTATTCTTTAAAAGACGCGCCTCTAATAAGTATACTTCCTTTCCTAGGTCTTATTACTTAAAATACTTTCCTATATTTATTCTATAGCTTCAATAATATCTAGATCATAAATTATTATGAGAAAGCCGTCAACATAAGTACAGATAATGGGATGGTAACTATAGTTAGCGTATATATTATCATATATGTTTAAAACTTAAATATTTGAAATATTGACAAGATTTTCAACCTTTTCAATAATTTTCGTAAAGTTTTTATAAATATTTGTAGGGAATCATAAATCTAGATGATTTTGTTAATTTTATAATCAAAGACCACATTATTTTCCCTGTGAATCTTCAAGAAAATGTTTTTAATAGTTTTTATAAATTCCAATGATACTGGTCCCCTAAATTCTCCTTGAAAATTCTGAATTAATATCGATTTGGTAAATATTATACTCATGAAATATAACTAGGGTAAAGAGGATTCTCAACGTGAAAGACTGTGTAATAACGGTAATATTTTTAATATAATCCACACCATAACGCTATTTCAATAGTTGTATAAAGAATTTAACTTTATACCTTTCGATTTAAACATTAACATCGGGCTTGATTTTGGTTTTTTCAGTAGTAAAATCATAGCACTTACTGTTTTTTAAACTACATTGAAGAAGTTGAGGAACAGTAAGCTTTTTATTTTACTGTCGAGTGTATTTTTTCAATATTAGTCATATGTAACCTCCGGAGTTTAGTTCATGATTAGTTATTTCTTTTATTTACTTATAGAGAATAAAAATTAGACTATATACTTATTAAATACATCATTTTTTTTGTAAGCTATTCGTTGTTTTGATTTATGTTTGACGGAAACTTGTTTTCGATTCAAAGTATAGTGTAGCCATTAAAATATCATAAGAAACACCTATCACGATAAATTACAGTATGGTTTCTTCCCTTTTCAACTATAAGCTTTCGGCGTTCCATAGTATCATTTTTCAAAACTCTTAACCTCAATGTATCAACGATGTTTCTGATCGATTTTCCTGGTAAGTTTAATATGTTAATTATTAATACAGGCCAATATTTTGCTATATTATAGAAATATTATAATAGAAGGATTCTCCTATTTCCTATAATGATATTTTTAATCTTTTACCTATTTTATTGACTGTATATGTACGATAAATGTGAAACAGGGAATGAAGGTAAACTTAACGTTGAATTTATAGTTATTAAATATTTTTAATTTAAATTAAGGGACTTATAGGGAATAATATGCTGGATTCTGTTCCTATTGTTAATTGTCACGTTGGTTATAATAACAGATTTTTTGGAATAAGTAAGGCTACAAATGATATAATATTTTCCCGGCCACGGTACAGTTGTGTATCCTTTCCCAGATCACTTAATTTAATGGTTTCAAGATCTTATTCTACCTAGGGATATATGGTAAAGAAATCTTAAGAGTAAAGGCGTATTTTGCAATAATATTTCCAACTGAAAAGTAAATAAATTCATATATTTCGTTAAGGATTGATAAACTAATATTATACCTAATTCGTTTACTTATTTCGTTCAGTTTATGATAAACGGATTTTAGTCTTTTTCCTAAGGAGATAATTTCTGTGCAGAAAACTCTAAATCCATATTTTTCTTTTGTAGTTATCAAGCTGCAACGTTCACCTCTTCGACCAAAAACTGTTTTCAGGAAACTATTCAAGATCCAGATAAACCCTATATGTCAGGTATCTATATTAAATACTGAATTAATATCTAATGATTTTAGCAAGCTTTCAATAAATAGAAATAATGTTGACATATTATTCCTCTTGATTGTTATTAATACTATCAAATAATTAAATAGATTCATTTATTAATTTCAGGCGAGTGAAGCCGTATATGATATATTAAAGGGAAGTATGAACAGAATTTGAAGAATTATGAAAAAAAAGTAGCAATATTCTCGTGTTTAAATAATATTAAAGTTGTTTATCATCGTATGAACTATTTCTTTACTCAACGAGTCATCAAAAACTAGGTCACTACCTTCGATACCTGAATTATAAAGCTTAAGAAGACTTCTTAGATTCATAATAAATGTAAAACAATAATACTAATTGTGAAAAGTTAAGTTAGAATAGATTTCATTATATTTAACCAATAATCATACTATTTCTTATCCGGTGGGTTGAATTTTATCACCCTTTATTCGAAGCCCAGAATATTTATTACCTTGTATTCAGAGCTGGAAGAACCATTTTTTGTTATGAAATAAATTGGAAAAATAAGTTCGAATCATATTTTACAACGTGTCGAAATGAAGTTCATGGATAATAATAGAAAATGTTGATGTTAAAAGGATAAGCGAATTCATAAAACTTGTAGTCAAGTTTTATAAAACCAATATTTAAAGTTGGTTTTAAAAGGCTGCACCATCCACTTTTAATAAAGCCTCTAATTAGTCGTTTTATAGAATTAACGTTAGAAGTAGATACTGTGAAATTGAAAGTGAATACCATAAAATTCAAAGTAAATACCTTTAAACGAGAATATATATGTAAGATACGGCTTTTACTTGACTAATTAATTTCTCTGATACATTGTACAAATTGGTCAACCTAAATGAAATATCTAATTAGTTTGAAAATACTAGACAATCATTATGGGATTTATAGCGGGAGTCAACTTTATTATTCAAAACTATAATAAAATCGACTTTTTCTTACTTTTAATAAAAAAATCAATTTCCATTATATCTGAATTTTATACAAAATGGCCGTATATACTAATAAGAAGCCTATCGAGTATTTTCTGTATAGTGTTTGTATAAGCTAGTAATACAGTTCTTGAATTAATTGATTTTCTGATACCTATTAATGGATTATGTTTATGTTCACTTTAAAAGATGGAATTTGCTAATTTGTCTCCCTATTCCTTATAGTTTGTTTTCATTTTGAAAGTTTGATTAAAGTTCTCAAAGGGTAAAAGAAACAGCTTTCCTGAATTTCTTTCGTATGCGAACTATCTAGATAGGAAATTCCTATTTAAAATAAGTTAGAAAACGAAAAGAATACTTGGTTTACTGAACTTAACGATCATGATAAATAAGACGTTGTCTTGTATATTCCAAGGCTATTACAAAAATATGAAAATGAAGTAATATACAATGTGTAGAAAACGAAGATTTCTTGAATTTTCTCAACAAAAAATCAGTACAATGCCTTAACATATACTAATTAATCTCAATAAATCGTTATATATATCTTTGATACTGACGATAATAGTTGAAACATTTTATATAATAAAAAATTCATAATCAGGTATACCCTAATTTAGGTACATATAATTTTAATTCATTTTTAAATTCTTGTCGACATCAATAAGTAAATACATGAAAGCTCTTTCCATAAATACTATATTCTTCGCGATTCTAGGGATTCATTTTAAAGTATTAAAATAATCATTGTCAACAACCCATTCTTTAATTTATATTGACACTATATTTATATTCGTCAAAATTGACGACCCTCAATCTTTTCACGGTTGTACTTTATGTTTTCATTGAAATGTTTAGTTTTTGACGTTATAAAAAGTATTTTTTGGGATTTTTCTTTTTATAGTATATTTTTATCGATTTCGTTTTTAGTTTTGACTTCGGTTTTGGCTCCGTCGTAAAGGTCTACAGAAAGTACTTGAGGTGTTTCTTAAGCTTAGCTTACAATCTATCGTATAAATCAATAACTAATCTAAGATCATTTTTCAGTATGATCTCAAACGTTAGTATCTTTAGACTCTACTTCCTTGTCAACTAATACCATACCATGAACGGTTTCTAGTTACTACTTCATTTTGACATATGCGTATCATGAGTATTTTTTCGTTTAGTCCTTAACAAAACTTCGGGGTCTCAAGTCTAGTTGCATGAAGCAACCGGAGATATATGACCTGCTTTGGAGGGAAGAAAACGAAAGGATGGTAATTTGATTGAAATTACAAAGAAATATGAAGTGCTAAAGGGATCTAAAGGGCCGAAAATAACAATGGTCCTTTGGGATAAACTAATATTATCATTGGTTTTATAATAGGATGGGTCTGATAGTACAATAAGCGATCCACGTGATTCTACGGATGCTAAAATTCCAAAAGTATCTTGAATAGTCTCAAAATTATTAGAAGATCCAGAAGATATAGAAATATAAATATGAGCTGAAAGAAATATAAAACTTAAACATTCAATTTAATAGAAAAAAAGACCATGATAGGACTAATAATATGTTAAATTAACTATACAACAAGATATTATATAAGCTTGTAGCCCCTGAAATACGAAGAATCTAGTTAGATAACTCTTTGATATATAGTTAAGATAATAATCATAAATCTCCATCGTCACGATCAAAACTCTGTACAAATACATATAGCTGAAACTATCTATAATCTGAATCTAATTCCGCCTATACTTTTGAATATGCTATTAACTAATGGTGCATTGAAACCCTTATGCTCCGACTAGTATTTTGACAAGTGTTCTGGTAGAAATCCTCATCCCTAGAGTATTCTTTGTCTGTGGTGTTAAGTTATCCTAATCACAGACTTTATCTATTGTATTTCAACGAAAACTAAATCGATATGATCTTGAAATTTACTGGAATCACGATCTGAATCGACTACTTTGTTATAATAAAGGTTTACTAATACTAATAAATGTTTATTATGTTAAGTACAGATAAGCTAGGAAAACAAAAAGTTACTTTACGGTTACTATTTTTAATTTAATACGGTAGAGGAAAAATCCTTACGAAGTGCCCCAGTTATCATGCTGTTATTTATAGTAAGTAAAAGAGAGAACTATTCAGTGCATTGCTTTTTATAAGCATTTAAAAACGACGATGTAATCGTTAGATTATGAAGGGTTTTTTTAGTAAACCAGTCTTGGAACCAGACGTTGAGATTAACCACTGAATGTCTTAAAATTAATCGTCAAAAAACGATAATCAACTTGTTGAAACATTTAAATTTAACAAACAGCTAAGTTATTACTACTTTTATTACTACAAATTGGAAATCGTAAACCGTTGAATCTTAGGACTCTTGTATTAATAAACATCAAATTGAATGGCAAAAAAATAACCTATATAACCCCCCTCTACATCAATTGTTCCTTTAACATAAAATCATTAATTGAGTACGTTACCATTAAGATAGATACTGAGAACACCAAGATCGATATTGTTAACAACCCGGTTAGAAAGGAATCAATTAAGACCCTCGGAACTATATTCGCCAAGTATTTGAACAACGACCTGTAATGATCACACTAAATACCCGTGAGTATATAGAAGGTATCAGAGGGTTTATGTTATCAAGAAGGTAGCAGAGGTACTGAGTGAACAATATCGCAACTGTGCAAGTAATCATCAAAAACCGTGAGGCTATTCAGAATATACTGAGACTGAATACTTAGATTGACAACTGAAGAACTATGAAGGAAATACTATCTGTGTGGTGATGGCCGTGTCCTTATATATCCGTACCTTCATACCATCTTCGGTACTGGATAGCTTGGATAGCAACATATCCAACATATCCTATGCGTCCGTGCGTTAACCCTAACCCTGGGTTGCTGACATAAGAGATGTTCCCCGCTTGATGTGTTGGACATCAGGCTTTTAATGGCGCAGCCGACCGCTGGCCTGTTTCATTGCCTGCAGTTGATCCTTGGGTCATAACACAACCCATGATTTACAATAGTTAACGAAACATTTACTCCGGAATATCCAACTAACTACATCAGCCAGTTTGTTTTCGATATAAACTATAACGTATAAAATTACAGCATAGAAGTCTTTTACGACTTCTCGGACTTTTTTAAGGATTAGACCTTGAATATGTAGAAAAATATACAAAAATAGATTGACGTAAAATTGAAAGTTGAATTATATAAACGGGAGATTTTACTGCCGGAAAAACTAGGGAACAAAACAATTTTGAAAACGTACTTTATAAATACGCAAGGGATGAAGATCATGAATGGATACGCGAAGATAAGATCAAAGATATCGTTAACGATAACTTTCAAAGCTTATATATACATTCGTAAGAGTGTTACTCAAAATTAAGCCGAAACAAATTCTTGAAACATGCGCGTCTCAACACCATAAAACTTTGTTTTTATCAATAAAAACGAAAATTTGTTGAATCTGGATATGAAAAACCACGAAGTTTACCAATCAATTGAATAGAAAATATAATAATAAGCTTTTTAACATAAAAAAAACTATTATTAAGTTTACGGAAATTCTCAACAAGTTCTTCAACACCTTGAATACCTTTAATATCCTTAGTATCTCCCTTAGAACATATATTTTCAACAGTTTCATCAGTTATACTAAACTTAAAAATAGGGAAGGAGACGTTTTACACGCGAACCTACAGTAGGTACAACCATTAGCTTCTACCTCCAAATTCAACCAGAGATAATTACACTTCTATTAATAGGTCTTTATTGTTTCAAAGTAGTCTATTCGAATCGTGGTTGAAGTTACTGGTGTGTTGTATTGTACGTGGTGATGTGTTACTTCTAAGTTTGGCAGACCGTTAGCAGGTCTACACACTAATTTTTATAGCTAATTGCTTAGCTCGTGCCTTAGTTTAAAGTGGGTACCTATTACACCTAACTTACAGTCAATCTACAAACAATACAGTAAATTTACAGTTAGTACAATCAATTTGCTATCTATATAATTGACTGATTTGTATTGAAATTAACTGTTATTCCAATACTAGAGACTTTTTTTTCAATTCTCTCATACTAATAAAGCCACCCATCAATTTGTGGTGATGCTTAAAATCTCTCCTTGCTCCGTTAGCTAAAATATCGTCAATTCTAATTTGTTTTGCACCCAAATCAACTCTAATTAGAACTATTCATTCTATTATTCCGAGTCTCAACTTCTTCCACTCCCGTATAATTTTTTTTTGTTATAAACTTACGCGTATTACAAACTTGTATGACACTACTCACTTAACCTTGAAAAGTAGGTCCGAGTATGTTTTTCTCATAATTACTAATGTAACCACTACCCTAGCAATCCTCTAGTTTCGTAAGGTACCCCTATTCTTCCACATTACATGCCGGATGGTCTACGTAACCCTTAATCCGTACGGTAAACTTATTACTATCCAAAAACCTATTCAAGGCTTCATTAGGCGTATACTTAGTTACAAAGTTAATGAGGTCATCTTTACCGTTAATTTACTAACATTAGTCAATACTCTGGTTTTAATATACCTCCTTTAATTTCATTACACTTATTATTAAAGTTTATTCATTAGTTGTATTTAATATTAAAAGTCACTTGTGAAAGCTCAGGAAACTAGTATTTATAACTATAAGTATTGTTGGCAATCTCTGTTATTTGGCAATAATCTTGAATATTATCGGTAAGGTCTCTACCTATTCCACGCGAAGTAAAAAGAGTAGAAGAGTAATCATTAGATTGGTGTTGTAGTAAAAGATAGATGCGTCAAGAAGAAGCATTCCAGAGAGTGCATGCCACGAATGGGAGGTTATAAACCTCTCATCCAGGCAGTGGCCCATTTGCCGTGCGCTCTGGAATACTCATTCCAGACCGCTCCACGCATGATGCATTTTTCGTCTTGCAAGAGTGCAGCCTTCAGCGTGACACGTTATGGTGCATTCTGCAAGAGTGAACCTTATAATACAGTACACCGCCACTTGGCTTATATATACTAGATATGAGGGTATATAGTAATATCCATAAATATACTATTGGTTATCATGCCAATATTAAATCCTATTATTATAACATATACACCCGATGTTAATACCTTTCCTATTATATATTTATACTAACCGAATATACAATATACAGGGTTACCGATAATAATAAATTACTTATGAAAACTATTTTTCTTGACGAATTTTATAAGGAATTCAATTTACGATATAAGGTTACTATTATTCTCAAGAAGGCTATCCGTACAAATTATTACCTTCGATTTTATTAACGTTACCAATATTATATGAATAACTCTATCCGAATGGTATATTTATTACTTTATAAACTTGTTGAATTTATCAAAATCTCCATCTTATAGATGTTGAACTTGTACCGTAATCGATAAATCTTAAGATACTTCCGGTTAGCATAACTTGACGATATGAGACGTTCGAGCCCTTTATTAGAGGTACATTTGGAATTTTACCTCGTTGGTTTTGTTGATTTTCGTCAAACCCTTCACTTACCATATTGATTGTGGGTTAAAATATATCCCATGGGTATTATTAATACTATAGATATAAATCAACGATTTACACTAGTAAAATTGTATATCTTTATCTAACGTTTCAATCGGCTTGTATTTTTAAAAGTCCAACTTATCAATAGTACGTTATTCAGCCGTCATTAATCTAGAGTCACAGAAGTAACATATATAGTTAATTTGCATATTGATGATATCGAAGTCTTCACCTTACGTAAATGAAAAATACGGATTAAATGTTAGCATCTTCCTACCCAACCTATTATTGAAATGCGTTTCATGGGTTAAAATAAATAAAAACATATTTATATCAATCCATTAAAATTTCCAACATATGGTATTATTGTTCCGATAGAAAAAAACGCATCCCTTAATTTCTTTAAAGACTTTAATAATGTAATCCGTTAAAAGTTCGTAACAAACTATCTATACATTTATGTAATATCATGCCTATTAAAAGTAAACTCACTGTTTACAAAAACGGTTTTACTAACTAGAATAACGATAATAGAACTTTAATTATTGTTTTTTTATTGAAAATAATTTTAAAACATCGCATTTTTACCCTTCATTCCGTATTTTCAAGTGATTAACTTTTAATTTTCGTACGGCCGATTCGTAATATTGCCCTTGACTTCGTTCGTTATGTTCGACATATAAACCATCACATTTTTCCTGTTAAATTACACCAATGGTAAAAATTAAACAAATCTGCATATAAAGAAGCCTTTGGTTTCAACGCGGTCACTTTTTTCAAATAATCTGCCTGGTGTTGGAATAGTCCTATATACAGTGTAGTAGATCAACTTTATATACAGTAAAGTTGAATGTACTGAAAGTTGAGTGTATTTTTTGTGTGGACTTAACGCATTAGATATAAGTCGAGTGTAGTACGCCGAACTTTAAACTAAGGCACGGGCCAAACAATTGGTCATACAAATTACTGTGCAGACCGGCTAACAGTTTACAAAACCTATAACAATATATCCACCACTTGACCAATACAATACTACTGTTACTTCGAACACGATTTGAATCGACAACGTTGCAACAATCTAAGGCCCTACCAACACTGATTAGTAATTTTTGGGTTAAGAACAAATGAGCCAAGGAAAAGAAGAAGCTACCTTTCGATTACGCTTTACGGATACAACGGCGGTTATGGTAGAGGAAAGATTCTTGCAAAAGGCCTCTATTAGTACTGCGTCAGTCTACAACTGTGGGAAAATAGAAAAGACTTTTTGGGTTGCGTCAATTCATAACGGCAATTTGAAAGTAAGCAACAGTATCACTACTAAAAACGCTAAGAAATCTTCACGGATTCTTTTTAAAGAAAAATGTTGAGATTAACTATCAGAAGTCTTAAAGTTCGGCAAGTTATCAAACGGCTAAGTCAGTACTACTGCGGGTGATACTACTACAAAAAGACTAAGTCCTACGGCCAAACAACTACAACAAACAACCTATAACCTTACCCTCTATACTAAACCTTTGCCCCTCCTTCACTTTTTTCACTTTCCCATCCTAATTTAATCACCAAGGTCGCTGTCCTAAGTGAGAACACCAAAAATCATCAAGTCGCGCCGAAAAAGCCACGTTGCGCGACCTCACACCAAGCCACCAAGATGCTAAATCGCCAAGTTTCTACGCGACTTTAAGCCAAAACACCAAGTCCCTATACCCCAAGATTATTAAGTCCTATACAGGCTAAAAGTTTAAGATGTCTACCACCAGAGATTACTTTGAATCTATCACTAACCCCATAAGTAAAAAGGTAGTTAAAGCCCTGAAAACTGCTTTTATTAAGTACTACGTCGAAGATTTTTGGGTATTGAATGTCGATGATAACTTAACGGAAAAATACCTTACCAACTTCGTTAGATACTTTATCGTGAAACATACCAATAGCCAAAACCCTAACCGTACATTCAACAAATATTGCGACCTTTTCGACGACTGGACTATTAATATGTAAAAGGCAATTTAAAAAGGGGTTAAGTCGAGGCTTAAGTCCAAATTAAAAGAACGAGTGATTTACGTTTAAGTATAAGTAAGGCGTTATAAGGCTAGTATGAGTTCTTTTCGACCTAGCCTAGTTTAAAGAATGCCCTTAATGTTATGTTTCGACCTACGATAGTAAGCTAAGTAGGTGTCAAATAGAGTTTACTATTGAGGTGCAGCGAAAGACTAAAGTAGGATACCGTGTCTCACCATGCAAAACCTATAGGTATGGCAAGTGCCCAGCCCGTTACGTGCCTTTACACGTACCATACATGGACCGCGCCCATTCCGTGCTAGGACCGGGCCCGGATTAGGTACTGCCTATCTTGTTACATGTATAGTTACGTAACTAATAAACTCAATAGCCAACGGCCTAAATCTATAATATACCTCCCCTTTCCCCGGATATTATAAGGGCTACGACGTCCCGATACTTAAACGCGGGGTGCAGGCTTTACCTGTCTAATACGCAGGCTGGGCGCAAGCCGATAACGCGGCGTTTGATGCGCTATATAACGTATCGGTCGATCTGACTTTAGGTTACCGACGTCTTATGACGCGCCCTTAACTTATTATTTAATGTATTAGAAATTTTAACCCTGGTGTGACCCTAGGCTACCGACGTCGTATAACGTAGTTTTTTACTTATTGTATAATGCATCATTCTTGTCAGTGGTACCGTATAATATACCCTTTTAACGCGCCGTATAATATATTAACAGATTCGACCTTAGGTCACCGGCGTTGTATAACGCGCCCTCTTAACGTGCCGTATAACGTATTAACCGATTTGACTCCGAGTCGTCGGCATCGAATAACGCGCCCCTTAACTTACCGTATAATATATCCTTTTTACCGCCGGTATCGTATAACTTAACCTTTAACACGTTGTGTAATACTTCCTTCCTATCGCTAATACTGTATAACGAGTTTCGTATAACAAGTAACCCCTATCGAATCCAATCCCATAATACCTATAAATATCAACTTTCCTATAGCTTTTAAAACTTCTTTTTTTCAATTTTATCGTATTTACTTGACTTTCCACCCTTCTTTGTAATAATATTACTACTACCCTTTATATTTTAATCATAATTTCCCGCCAAAATTTCATAGCTTTTCTCCCTCTTTTTCATCTTTATAACTAACGTATATAATAAACTTTACTTAAGCTATATCGCCGTCGACGCCTTTAGTAAAAATAATAAATCGCTTCGTAAAGTACGTTACTATACTATATACTAATACTAGTTACTAATTACCTTTTATAACCTTTCTATATTATAAACAACTTACTAGTTTATAATAATAGCCATAATAAAAGCGAGTTCCCCTTTTTACACGTTAAGAACGTGTATATGTTATATATTAACCGCCTTTTTAATTTCGGCGTTCCTTTCATTCATATCAGAATTTATCGGGTGTAAGGCTATCATACGTACCGAAGGGTTTACAATAAGATAAACTTATAAATTAACCTTATAAAAACCTCAACCCCGATTTAACCGATTTCTGTAAAATATTTAGAAAATGAGTTTTTTTACGGTTTTGCCTGGTCCACACGCCTTTTTAGGTTAGTTCATTATCATTGCCTAAAATAAAGGCTATATTTTGTTGCTTACCTATAAACGGCAAAGAGATATCCCGGGTTATCGGCCTGTCTTTACCCTCGATCTTTTTTAAAATTATTTGATAGTTCGTCCGGTTTCGTGATGTTATTTAGGTATAAGGAGTCATTATCATACCGGTCGTATAAGCCGTCAAACGTTTTATTATACGTCCTCGTTATCTCATTTTCCCGGGTTTATCCTTGTTTAAAACTTCCCAATTACTCTTTACAGTATTGCTTATTTACCGAAATAAAATTTCCTCAGTTAACCGTAAGTTAATACGTAACATCTTTACTCCGGTCCCCTTTAATGCCCATTATATACCCTTTCGTAGTTTTAACCGAAATGACCAAAGTAATATAGTCATGTAAGCTATATATCTTATAACTAATATAGGCTACGGCCTATGAAGTGTAACAAGTGATATTCAGGGCTTAATTATACGAGTTTCGATTTTACCCGTATTTTATTCATTAATTTCCGCCAAAGGCAAGCTAATGGGACTAAATTCAAATGGACGGAGGATCGTGTTCAAGCCGATTGCGTCTCCTAAGCCTAAACTAATATATTATAGTTTTTGATAACTTATTTAAAGTGTTGCTTTTTTCTCCCACCTTTCGCCCTATTTTTCGTTTACTACTATCGCCGGTTTCCTCTAAAGCTTATCCCTTTTAACGTTATTCTTTATCCTGTGTCTTATCCCGCGTCCGCTCTGCTTTTTACCAATCCCCTTAGTAGATGCCTAATAACGCCCGTTATGTCTTTTACCATCTTCTATTACCAACGTCTCTTAATATCCAAAAATAATTACAATAAATATCCTAATGTTAATAACGCCGTTATTTACTAAACCATAATAAAGATAATAACAAAGATTAGATAAATCTTCAATAATGCGTAATAAAGGCCATTTTATAGTTGGATACTTATCCGAAAAAATTGTATAATATTTACTTGGCTTTACCTATTATATTATGATATAATTAGTAATGAATTTTCCTCTTTTTTTACAAATAATGTATTATTCCGAAGGTATAGGCGGTTTACCCCATATAAGTTATTTGGTATAAGTACGACGCCGACATCGAAATATTAGGTTATTATAAACTCGAATATCCCCCTATTTCGCTTTAAATTTATCCAGGGCTATTATATACTAATAGTTTTCCAATTATTCCTACTCCTGCGTATTATGACCTTTTTACTTAATCAATACAAAGTAAACCCCGCCTCACCCCATTTTTACCATAAAAATTTCTTAAACTTTAAATTTCTCGTATATATCTTTCCTTATATCGTTAACGACCAAAACTAATTTTAGGCGAATATCGGATAAGATTTACGAAAACAGGGGTTTAAAGTCTTTAGTTTAACCGAATTTACGTAAAAAATGAAGCATTTACCAAAAATATCCAAACTGATATTAAACGAATTCGAAACGTCAATGACCCAGTACTATTTATAAAGCTAGTTAAGCTTTTTAATTAGGCTGTAAGTACTAATATTACGTAAGCTTAACTAAACCTAATCCCCTACTTTATATCGTTTCGCCGAACGTTGCCAACGATTCGCCATCGTTTTTATTTATTACTAAATATATACTACCGCCGCCTAGGTTAATTTTTCATTTTCGTATTAATATACTAAAACTGCAACAGCTCGCTCCGCCAGCCTGATTAACGACTTCGTATCACTATTAACCTTTGAAATAAATATCACTTTATATTTATTTACTAAACCGTTTGCGTTAAACCCGATAATCGTCGATTTCCAATTATTTAACGTGAACTAATGAACGGGTAAATGTAAAACCTAGTCGTATTATAAAAAAGTGAGAACGATAAGTAAGGACTTTTAAACTTCCTGGGTTATACGCTTAATACCGTTGTTTATGTATAAATAATACGATTTCAATTGAAGTTATTTGATATTAATTAAACATATAAAGTCGTTTAAAATATGCCTACCTAATCTAAATCGTGGTTATTAATGATTAAAGCCAAAAAACATAAAATCTTCCCTATATATCCCGTAAATACTTTGTATACATATCGATAATTATAAATTACATAGTTTTGAATGATATAAATCTAAAAAAGCGATTCGTATTAACAAATACATATAAAAGCCCGCTTTTGGTAACTAATAAATTGATTATAAAGTCTACGGAGATATATATCCAATACTGATTCAAAATAAGGAAGGTTTATAGAAAGCCTTATTGTAGGGTACGACAAGGTTTCGTTCTGTTACATTACATATATATCCGATATCAGCATCAAATATTTACAACTATCCATTTTTAGTAATAATTCTGTTGGAAAACGCAAAATATTTTTTTTCCCTGGATAATCTCTAATAAATAAATCGTAGGTTTATTACAAAATCTTCGTCGTTAAAAGTTTTCTACTCGGTAATTATAAATAGCTACGGTAACGTAATGTATACCGCGAATTAATTCTGTAATTCGTAATTCATACTAATTATCTGACTTTAATCAAAAAGCGCCTAAAGCCTTCGAAAACTGCTAATAAGTAAACCTTATATAATGGGTTATTCGTTAAGGTATCCAGCCTAAAAATAAGGCGATTATTTGGTGTTAACAAGATTAACGGGCTTAACGCGGGCCGGGTTCGTAACGATATTATTTTTTTCGGCGTATTAAAATCCCCCGGTGTTATCCCCGAGAACGACGCGGGTATAGGCTGGGCCCGGGGCGATCCCGCCTTTAAGGACTCTTTAAAAACCTTTGGCCCAACTTAAAAATACATATTGTCGCAATTCAATAACCAAACTTTTATCTTAATAAATTTATCTATATAATCCGCTACAATTTACGTTTACTGAATAAATAAATGTATTATTATCACATTTAATATATCAATAGAAATAGGCTGAAAAACTCACGTACGTCGTTTTTTAACTTCAGATGAATCTTGAAATCTATGGTTTAATGTATCCAGACAGGCTTCCCAAGTTATGAGCCTATACCGTAAGAGGTATTAAAAAGAAAAAAAAATCTTCGGCTTATTTAACCTAATGTTTCGAAATTAAACGTAGTAAAAAAAATTCTATTCCTTCATCATCCATTATAATCGTAAACGAGGTGCGGTTATAATATTATTTGGACGACTACGCTTTCCAAAAAACCATTATCGCGAAAAGATTCTTATCGTAAATAGTGAATTTACGTTTCGTGTTTATTAATCGCACGAAATAGTATGCCACTAACTTGAAGATATCATTTTTATTTCGTTACTATAAGTACCCGTTTAACGCCGTTTTAAAATGATCTGTTTCCATCAACGTTAGCCGATTAAAATTTCAATATATCAAAATTGAATCCATAATAAAGGTATCCTATAAGGTTTGAAATACAAAGTTTTCCCGCTTTATCTTAGGTTAATACATGCGTTACTTTTTTAATCGAACGAAATAATCCGCTAACTCGGAAAAATTACTAATAAAATTACGATAAAGTTGGAAAAATACAAAAAAAAATGAATCTCCCAAAGAGTACGTAATAACTCCTACTTTCGTATTATCCAAACTTCTTTGTGGTTGGCCCAGATACTTAACCTAACCGTTATAATAAAACCCAGGTATATTACCTTCAGAATTACGAAGTTACACTTTTTAAAATTCAAATTTCGTTCCTAATTACGAAGATGTTTTAAAACCACGCGTACTTTCGTTATAGAATCCTATTTAATACTGAAAAAAAAAAAACCCAAAGATCGTCTAGGTACATCATAATGAAATTATTAAAAATATTTGTTATTGCCTAATTAATATAGCATTAAAACTTTGCCGGCGCTTTCTCTATTCTAAAACAGGTAGGGAATTACTTAAATAACCTAAACCGCGTACGGAACGCCATTAATTCTTTTTGTTTAGGTGTAACCCGGATACGGTGAAAAACCGCTCGAATATCTTATTTTGTAAGTTACGTCGATTTTGATAACTTAGGTAACTTTTCCTTAATTAAAGGCAAAGGAAAACGATTTTACTCGGTAATTTCATTTAATACGCAGTAGTCGATATAAAATCGTTATCCNCAGTATAAAAATAAGTAATACCGACGTTTTAGCTAATAAAACATTTATTTGAATTAAGCTCTTATTTATTAACTTCGTAACCTGTCATCGAAGTTTAAAATTTTAATTTCGTAATATCAAAGATTATAATCCCTAAAGTCGTTTTAATAAAGATTTATCTTTATTCGGCTTAATATAAATGTAATAGTCGATTGTTCCCTTATTTAAGGGTAAGGCTATAACCTTATCCTTATCAAATGAATCGCGAAATTTTGCTAATTTTAATAAAAGACGTAACTAATCATTTTCCTTTTTAATAGTAATTGTTATCGTTATTTATAAAATCCGTATTATATCGTAAAATTTTATGGTAAAAGTTAACCGAAACTAATCCCCCGTATATTATGTTTTCTGATACGAACGTTTCATTCTACCGATAAAAACCGATTTCATTACCCTCCATATATCCTCAGACTTAAGGAGTATTATTATAGCATCGATAATCAAGCCTTTTTCATTATAAACTATTAAATGATTATCGCTAACGTTTAAGTTTACCTATTACTATTGAATCTAAAGTATTCCAAAAATTATATCATACGTTATTCAGGGAACAATATATACTAATATCGGGTTCGACTATCTATTAGTATCGATAAAAAACTTCGCTCTTTAGGTAATACGCGTATATTACCGTGACGTTAATATTGTACCGTGATTTCAAAAATACAATAACCGAATTTACTTGATCTTTAACCGTTATATTAAAGCCTCGCTTAGAATATAATAACAATTATTACTAAAACGACTTAAATATTTAAAAAATTAAGTATTATTAAAAAGTACAGAGATAAAAAATGGTTCCTTATTTCTAAGTATTTTAATTAAACTAAATTCCTTTTTATTCCATTTTATGACTACACCGTTAAGGCTATATAACCCTTGAATGAAACTGTATTTCAAAATTAGGCTTCCCCCGTTACCATTAATAAGAAAACTTTATCTACATTTTTAATTTGAACCGTATATACCTACGTAAAAGATAATGCTGTGCGAAATTCGTAACCACGTTAATAATAGCTCGACAAGCTATAACGTACGTAACGCCCTGTAACGAGTTTAGCCTTACGTTCCTTTACTATCGTTTATGTCGCTCTATGTCTTTAGTTCTAAATGCGTACTTAGTGGATTTCTTAAGATAACTAGCCGCGATATCGAAATAACTAGCTTCGATTACTATGACTTTTTAATAAGGATATTTAAAAGGCGTAAAACCCCTTTATGCAAATATTTCTATTTAGCTATTAGGTTTTTATAGGTTCCGGTACTCAATAAACAAAAAGTCGTTTTAAATTTAAGGAATTTAAGGAATTTAATTCATCAACAAGTTCACAATACTTTGTGAAGATTATAATATCATTTACCCGGTCAACGTTTGTCGTTATGAATTTGTCTCGGATACGTAGTAATAAATGAAAGGGTAATTAATCATATTTTACCGCCGAAGGCTAATTTCGTCCGCCCGCTTTAGTCAGAAATATCTCGAACCTAATAGAAAATAATACTTACAAGTTTTTATCATTTATAATTAGTCCTTTTAGTTCGACTCATATTTTATCCGTACGATAAGGGTCGTTAAAAGTAACCCTAACGTAATTGAAAAATTTACCTATATTATATATGCTTTCGTGTCCGCCTACTTCGTAATACGTTATAATTACCTATTTTACCGTCGCTATATCATAACCCTATACGTAAAGAAATGTATACCGCCTTTTTTTTTGATTTAAATCTTATCCCTTTTTAATATAAATTCCATCGTTTGGTGCGTCGCCACCTACGTAAAGGAAAATTCGTTGAATTACGGTTCGTTATATCGTTTTTTCCTACCTTAAGCTGGTAAAGAGCCAATATGAGTTGCGGCTAATTCGTCCTTAAGATACTAAATTTTAGCTACGACCTAAACAAAGTTTAACGTAGGGTTAATAGGTAAAATCAAATAACTCTATTGTTATAATTACTTTACAGCCAACATAATATAACTTATGATATTTTATAAACGAGAAATATCGGCTTCAGTTGGCCCTAAAGGAGTAAAAAGTATATTTACATAAGTAGAGAAATAGGTATTCGCCAACGGCCTATATTTTATTTTAGTGTTAAAATATAAAGTAATATTATTACTATTTATTATCGATTCGTCTATTAGAAATATTTTTCTTTTCGAAAAAATAAAAAGAACCTTTATAATATGTTATAATCCGACCTACTATAGTAAGTTAATTAGGTGCTAAATAGAGTTTTCTATTAAGATATAGCGAAAAACTAGAAGAAGCTACCGTATACTACTGTGTGAAACCTATAAGAATGGCCAGTGTCTAGCTCATCACGTGCCCTCACATGTACCGTGCACGGACCGCGCCCAGTTAGTGCTCGGACCGAGCCCAAACCGGGTACTGCTTATCTCATTACGTGCACAGTCACGTAATCTATAGACTCAATAGCCAACGGCATGAGTACATAACACTTAAAACCTATACCCTAAGGAAAGAGGTATTAAAGAACATTATTGCCTTTATATGCGATTTAGGGGACCTTCCTTTTACCCTTAGCTAAATTAAACCTTTATATGCATTGGCGATAAGAAACCTGTTAACTTGTTCGGTAGCCTAATACCCTTACATATTAACGGGGAGTACGATATTCGCGGTGGAAAAGCGCATGAAGCAAGGGCCGCCAATGCGGCTCAAGGTATTAACATCAGTGTTTTATATCAGTTAATTAAGTAAAATTGTCAGGTTTCCCAAAACCTTTAAGTACTTATTACCCCTTAGCAATTTAATTGACAAGCCCTTTAAAAACCTTCTCACGGCAGGTTTACCTACACGCGAAAGCCTACTATAGGTTCTAGTACAGGAATTTACCCTTCGGGCCAAGCGTCTGCCAATTATCCTTATCACTGTGCCTTAGAGGCTCTAAGGTTTAAACTGTCAGGAAACACCAATTAAGACTGGGATAACCATTGCAACCTTCTCCCAAAACCTATTAAGATAATTAATATTAATTACAAACATCTTACGGACTTCTCCAAAATCTGAAACAATATAATAAAGTATAACGAAAAGCTTTACGACCTTTTAGATACTAAGATAATACTTTTCTTAAATATCTACAAGTAAATAGAGGTTCCCTCTTGAAGTTTTCACTTACTATTCCCCAAAATCCTGATAAGGTACGCCAAAAACTACTACCTAACCCTTTTTACTCGAGTTACCACATTCCGTGAGATTTAAGATGGCATTAAGAACCACTTCGAGTATAATGTTCACCTTGTCTAATACTATATAAACTGAACTACCACGCGGTGAACTATAATAACAGCGAAGAAAAAAGAGGAGGAAATATTAATAAATACCTTTAATTAGATACTTAATAAGTTGATATTATGTTAGTAAGTAATGAGAAAAGTCCACGCTAGCAAAACCACATTTCGCGAGCAGGTACGGGCAATAGTTATAGGGATTAACGAGTTCGAATACTTATTACAACAACTAGATACTACTTGCGAAATCTTTTTAAGCTAATTGCGTTACTAGTTTGCTACTGTAATAACGCGTACACCAAACTCGCTTAATATGTACTCTTAAGCCAGTAATTTCCCTAACGCAAATGAAAAAAACCCTATGGTAGTTAATTACATTGATCGTAAGTACGGCTACAGGTGCTCTTGACGCATAAAGTTTGACCTACCAACTATAGACCAAAAATAACAGTTACACTGGTGTTAACAAAGCCAAGATTCAAGCGGTCCTATTAACCGTAAACACTATCCTCGTAATAGTGATAAAAGATGTTAGATCTATAGTAAGTCTAACTACTAGTCAACTCGGCAACCCCTCGCTAAGCGAAATAATAAAAAAGTAATGTATTATATTTAATATCCTTCCACTTTTAAATAGTATTACTGTTGGAATGTTATTACATGAAGTGCAGTAGGTTAACTTTACTTACAGTGAAGTTGACTATACTCCACTGCAAGTTGAGTGTATTGCTTTGTGGAGACTTACCGCATTGGGTGTAAGTCGAGTTCAGTATACTGCACTTCACTCTAGGGCATGGGCCAAGCAATTGGCCATACAAATTACAGTGCAGACCGGCTAGCGGTCTACCTAACTTAAAACAATACATCCTCCACTTAACCAATACAATACTACTGTTACTTTGAAGAATAATCGAATGGAAAACATTGCAACATCTAAAGCCTACCAACACTAATTAGTAATTATTACGTTAATTACAGATTGGTTAAGTAAAAAAAGAAGCTACTTTTCGGTTGTTACGTTTTATGCTACGGCTAGGGTAAAGAAAACATTTTTGCGAAAGGCCTCTACTACTAAGTCGGTTTTAACAGCAACAAGTAAAAAAACTTCTAGACTACGTCGGTTTTTACGGCAATTTAGAGGTAGCGACGGTATAGTTATCGAAAACACTAAGAAATATTTATTGATCTTTTTTGAAAACGTTAAGATTGACTGTTAGAAGTCTGAAAGTTCGGCAAGTTGGCAAACGGCCAAGTCAATATTACTACGGGCGCTACTACTATAAGAAAAACGACTAAGTTCTTATGCTAATAAACTTACAACCTTTGCCCCCTATTACTAATAACGACCTTCGACCTTACTCTTTACACCAAACCTTTTCTTCTACTTCATTTTTTTCACCCCCAACGCCGCTTCAATCATCAAGTTCGCTATTCTAAGCGAAAATATCAAATTATGCCAAAAAAAGCCACGTTTCGTGTCCTTATGTCAAGTAATCAAGTCGCTAAATCGCCAAGTTCCTACGCGACTTCACGTTAAAACACCAAGTCTCTACGCCCAAAATTACCAAGTCCCTCGCCTTATACGTTTTACACATCCTACATAAGCCAAAACATTAAGATGGTTAATTTTAACACGTACTTCGAAGTTTATCACCGACACTAATAATAAAAAAGTAATTAAAAACCTTGGTTACCTTTTCGCCAAATACTATTACCACGACCTTTGGGGATAAAACGTTTACGAAACCTTAACTGAAGAGCATTTGACCAACTTCATTGGCTACTTTATCTTAAAACATGTCGATAATGAAGATCCTAACGACGTATTTTTTGAAGTCCATAAATTCTTAGGACACTAAATCATTAACATGTGAAAGATTATCTATAAGACCATTGAATCTAAGCTAAAAGCTGAACTTAAACACCGAGGGATCTATGTGTTAAAGGAAAACGTTACTAGGCTGGCGGAAATACTTTTCGAGTTGGCCCAACTTGAAAAATGTTTTCAAAATCTACGGCCTAAGGGAAAAGGTATGAAGGAACTTTAACGCCCCCACAGACGTTTCAGGGGACCTCCCCTTCACTCTTGGCTAAGTTAGGAATTTTCACGTACTAGCGATAAAGAATCTATTAACCTTCTCGACAATCCAACGCTCCTATGTGACAATGTGAAATGCGCCCTTAGCAGCGGTCAAACGTATAAAGCAAGGGCTGCCAATGCGGCTAGAGGTATTGATATCGGCGTTTTACATTAATTAATTAAGCAAAAACTTCGACGGACCCCTTAACACCAAAAAGATTATCGCTAAGTCCCCCGCAACGAAAACCCTCCAGTCTATTTTCCACAAGCTTTCCAACACGTTCAATTCCAATAGCCAAATTTAAAAAGGACCGACTTTACGCGCGAGTTTATGATTGGTACGACCACTGGCTTTTCCCCTCCAAACTTAACTAAAGATAACTATTCATCCCACTTACACCAACAATAGCCTTAGTTTTTTCCCTAATTTGATGATATGAAAGGTTCCTACGACTATTATATAACCTTTTCACCTGAACTCGTTTTTATAGTAAATACGAAATGTATATTAATTACCTCATTCGTTAAAATTTAAGGAATAAAGGAAAAGTATCAAGATAAGTTGTATAACCTTCTCGACTTTAAGTTACGCACATTCTTAAATATTTGTCGCCAGATAAAAGTTAAATTACCAGGTTCTCACTCGCTATTTCCCAATATCCTTCCCAACTTAGCCGAGGATTACTTCCTCCGGTATTTAACGACCTATTCCTTTTTCCGCGAAATCTACGATAGCATAAAAGGCCAATTCAAGTACGATATCAATTTTACCTAATACCCCACCGACTATAATTTTATCAAAGGGTTTTATATACTAAATTATAAGAAAAAAATCGAAAAACCAGATATAATTTTTTAATTCAATACTTAACAGGCTAATACTTTGCTAATAAGTAATGGGAAACGTGGAATTTAGTGAAGTAACCTTATGCCAGCAGGTTGGATAAGCTGTTACGGGCCACAAAAAGTTTAAATACGCCCTCCAATACCTCAATACCATTTACGAAAAGTTCTTTAGCCAACTACGTTCCTCTTTAACGACCGTAACTACTCGAGTTTCCGGCTCGACTAATATATACCCCTAAGCTGACAACTTCTCCAATGTAAATAAGGAAGACTTTATGGTAGTTAATTACATCGACTGCAAATACAGACGTTAACAACGCCTAAAGTTTGGACTATCGACCTCGGCCCTAGACTAGATGTAGTAGTTACATTAGTGTCAACAAAACCAAAATTAAGGCGGACCTGTTAACCGCAAGCAGTATCGTTGTAATAGTAACAAAAGATATTAGATTTGTTGTAAAACTCGCTGCTGGTTAACTCGACATCCTCCCGCCTAGAGAAACAATAGAAATGTAATATACTACATTTAATACCCTACCACTTTAAAATAAGATTACTTAGATAACATCGAAGAATTTAAAGGCGACGAGCTAATTGATAGCAATAACCCTATAAAAACTACATGGTATAAATATACTACTCCTGACGCGGCCTAATAATTAGCCGATTACGCTTTCCTATATCGTTTGGGAGGTAAAAACCCTTACCTTTAACCTAACCAAGCCCCGAATCCCTTACACACCATTAATCTTCGCGATCATTGCGAAAACCACACGTTTTAAGGTATTATACCAGACAAAGGGTTAACAAGGTACTTAAAAGGTGGATATTCACAATACGTAGCATTACAGAGGGAAAGTATTACAGCTACTAAGATTAATCGTTACGATGTTAGTAAAGTTAAAGTTAACTTTGGTCTAGGCGAATAATTATAGTTATTAGGAATAACGGTAATTTAAACTATTATAGGAAGGATTACGTTTTACATCTTGAAACCCGCTACCCCTTTTCTTTTTCACTTAAAGGATATAAAAACTCTGGGCGTCAACGTCGACGTTAATACAAACGAATTAGTTAAAAGGTGCTAAAGGTTTTTACTCGCCCTTAAGTAGGAGTACCTATATTTTTAATTTTAAAGTCTGGAAGGAATAGTATTAAACTTATCAAAGCTGGAGATACGTCAATTATACCGGCGTTTCAACTCATTAGCTGTGGATAGGTTATACAAAGTCCAAAAGTTCGCAAGGTATAACAATATAAAATATTTTGCCTTAAAGACCATGAAATTTATGCGAATTTCGTAATTTCGTGAATATATTAAACGAAACCTTTGGCCTTTACGCATAATTTTGTAACTAAGATAAGTAAACGTTGAATAAGCTATATAATGTCGACGTGTTAATTATATATTATAAAAAACTGGTTAATATTAATAGTAATAACATTTTTATTATTTAACTTTAATTGGTGACCGGTAATGTATGACTTCAATCGAATTAGGTGTAAATGATATAAAACTCAATTATATTGAACCCTTGAAATTTATGCTTTTGGTAATATTATATGTCGCGGGGTATAATACAGTATTCAAATATTCCTTCACTCCAATCAAGCCGTAAAAGACGTTTTGAAATATATTGGTCTAATTTAAGCCTTGATCTCTGCTAAAGAGGCAAAGAAACCCCTAACATTGTTAATGATAGTATACAACCCATTGCGCGTCAGACTCAAATTTTATAATTTCTATTGTTTTTAAAGTAATAGCTATTGAATTTAAAATTGACCAAAAGCTCATTTTAAAGTCTTTCAAAAACTAGTAACTGTTTAAAAGATTTTTTTTCATGGTATCGCTAGTAAATCGTTCGCCTAAAAATATTGTTATTCTGATTAAAATGTTGGGTAGTATAATGTAACATAAACTAAAAATATATTTTGATTAAATAACGATTTTAATAATGCGCTGTAGGTAACCAGTATAACGTCAATCGTATGTAATTCATATTAACGCAATAATGAAAGGCCTTTAGGTAGAAATACAAATAAGGTTACTTAACCGAAGGATATTATCGTCATTTGTTAAATATTTCGAAATAAAAAGTTTAAATTCGTGATTATCTTTAATATATATATTGGTAAGGAAATACTAGCCGTTTATACGTATCGTGCAAATTAAATAGTAGTAAATGGTATTGCGTGTAATAATGGAGTTTTAGTTATTTTAAAAGTTTACATTAGTAAATTTTTTATAACCTTTCGAAATAAATTCATGAACTATAATAAACTAGAAAACGTTTACACGCGGAGGCTGTTTAACAAAACACCATTTAAAACGTAGAAGCTATAATTTTCAACCTAATAAACCAGTGTTGGAAAAGCCTCTCAAAATATTTTAATTTCTTTAGAATAGTGTATCAAAAAGAATATTATCAGTCTTTTTGTTATGAGTTAGTTTAAAAAGGAATTAAGAAATTCGTTTCAAACAATGGATTCGTTGTTCGAAAGTGGTCGAGTAATTGAAAAATATTTAAAGTTTTCATAATTCGTAAAGATAATGAACCAGTGGGACGTACCACAGAGTTCCGCATTTTATAATTTAAAGTAATTTATAACCTTTAATAATTCCTTATCGTAGATTTCGTCATTATCTTCAACAAGTGATAAGCGATGAAATAATACGTCATTAGGTGTAGGGAGTCATAATCGTCTCGTTAAAATAGGTAGCATTTTAAAGCCTACCGGGAATAATTGGTTTGAAAAAAGGTTTTCCGATCAAAGTTTTAGTAGGCGAAAATTGGTTTAAAGAGAAAGAAAACCTTGAGCTATTCGACACAATTTTTGGGGCCCCTATCAAAGCAAAATATTTTTTTAGTAAAAATAATTAAAAGGACAGCGATGCGAAAGCAATTTCGAATAAATTGCGGGTTAAAATTAATGAAACTAAGAAAAAACCATACTTTTCATATAAACGTGAAAGCTGTCTGTTCTTGAATAGCATATATTTTTTCCAGATTTATATTTATTTCGATTTTCGTTTTGACAACAAATAATCAATACCTGGTTTGTAAACGCTGACCTTATACTTAGATATATCGAAGTTTAAATTAGCGACGTTTAAAGACTTCAGTACCATATTCACATTAACATTATAATCGTTTAAAATATTATTCGAATATATTAAGATATAAAAGAAGAAAAAAAAGTGAATAATATTGAAGATTAGGCGTAACTTATTATTAATATATAGTTAACAGGTAATCTATATATCGAAAAGATCGAAAAAATTAATGAATCATTTAAAAAATCCAAAACATATACTAAACGCAGTTTTTTACTCATTGCTTTTTTTTGATACATATTTTTGAAAAACCGGCTTTAAGAGAAGAATTTAATAGATTATTCAAGTCTTTCAACGTTTGTAAGCCTTTATTTCATCAGTCGTTAAAGATAGCAGTCGGACGTTGTAATAATGTTGAGCTTATGGTATCAATACAAAAATAAAATCAGCCTCTAAGTTTTTTTAATGAAGAATATGGGGGCGCACGTTGAAGATTTACTTATACGAATATAACCTCAATTTTATTGCTTCATTAAAGTTTTTTACAATACCAAAAGTTCCTTTTGTAATATATTATATGATAGTTTCCAGAAAACAATGGAAAGTTAATTCTAATTATCATTCGTAATTTATAATTTTGTTATCGGCTCTGGGAAGATAAGGAGTTGTTTTTTATTCAAAATTTATTTAATAGGAGCGCGAATGTTTTAAAGCTATCGGGAAGTTTATTGTTAACGGAAACAGAAAGCTTCAAGGCTAATATTTCATTGATATTTCCGAAGGAGATGACGGCAAGCTACGTAATAGTCGTTTATTACCTTTCATCCTTACGAAGTATAATGAAAAAAATAACTGTTTCGACTCCCTTAAAGTTTTTCAAGCTGATATGAAACCCTGTTTCTATATACAGTAGTTTAACACTTATTTTCAAAAAGAAAAAAAAAGCGTTATAAATCATTCATTTTCACTCCGTTGCAATTTTTCCAAAATAAAGTTGTTTATAAGTAAGGAATAATGTAATAGTAAATTTGATATCGGTAATTATAGTGATTAATATTGAAAAAAAAACCTTATACAGCTTTCAAATATATTGTAGGTGGTTAGGATGAATTGTTGAGGTAGAATAGAGATACGAGGTAATTTTCATCGATGGATGTGTTATGTACTTATCACTTTATAATATTTACAGCCTATGTCTCAAAGATTATTGACAAATGAAATAAAATTATGAAATGAATTTATTATAAAGGTAAACTTATTCGAATATTGGGGGCAAGTTAATGAATCGGATTGAAATTCTTTTAAATTTTATACGCGATTATATAAAAAAATTATACTTTCCCCTCCTAAACGCCGATGAGAATATAGGTTAAAATAAGAGAAATATTAATATTAATTTTGGTATTAAAGTTATTCGCGCATTGCACGGAATTTATCGAGTGGGTACAAATAATACAACTTTTGATACCGTATCGCAGGTATAAATTAAGGTTTTCATGGTGGAAGAATCTCGAATAATCAATTTAGGTAACTCATCATTTCATATTGGTTTTAAAAACGTTAACTTTAGCTATAATAATATATTTTTGGTTATTACAAACTGGTGCGACTCTATTACCCTTTTTGTTATGATTTATATAGCCGATACTAAAATTATTCACTCAATTTACGTTATTGTATTAAATATAAATTTTTAAAGTCTTTTGTTAATAAGATAGATAAGAGCGATCTAAGAATCATAGTTTACGTATATTGAAGAGTAAATAAAATATTAACGAGTCTATCGTTATAAATTTCCTCGGAAATAATAAACTTAATAACGGATTGTTTAGTTATACCGTTAGAATTTTTTAGTACAGTCTTTTAAACGTTGAAAAAACGTAAAACCATTCGTAAATTCTTTATTTTAAAATTCGTAAGTTAGGAGATAATGGCGTTTACCATATTCTGGCCGTAATAATACGAGAGTAGTATCTTTATAAAATCATCGGGGTCATCATTACTGCTATCGTTACGATAAACGTAATATATTTCTATAACGATTTACACAAAACCCTTTAATTTTGAAAAAAATAGTTCATAGATGATATTTATTCATAACAATAAACTTATGGTTTTTACGTCATTTCGTAATATTGTAACCTTTTATATAATAACGCGTAATTTTACAGCAATAAAATATGTCGGCTGATTGAAAGGTTTTGGTTTAATTTTTTTACAGCGCGCGTTATCGGATAAGTCGTTAATATTGTTATCGGAATCGGAAAATTCCCGTTCATTGTAATTTTCAGCGCAGACCCCAACGGGGGGCGTCGTAGTAATAATATTGTTTATAGTTCACATAGAGGCGGGACTCTCTTAAAAGAGGATTCTCTCTGTAAATATAGGAGTATCGGCAACGATTTTGAGTTACTTGATTATATTTGTTAAAGTAATTAATATATAGGTATTTCGTTATTTCTTACATAGAGCGTATTCGCAAACAGCGTAGTTCTGCTCAACAAACTTCGTATATAAAGTTTTGGTAAGTCGTTCGTATTAAGTAGTCAATTAATTGTATTAAGTTACCAAAAAGTTTCGAGTTGGGTTTTAACGTATATGATAAGGAATGGTTCAAGGTTTAACGGTTTATGTTTAAAAAATAGGAAAACATAAACTTGTGTTATAACTATTTGTAATCAGCTAAAATACTATTGAATAAGAAGGAACTAAGATAATAAATAAAGGTATTAAGCTAAAGCTGTCGCTTATAACTGTTGGATACTGTTTAATATCCTTGATATAGAGAGATAGAGAGAGAAACCTTTGCCAAAGAGCTGTTACAAGCTACATAAAGGGGGTAGCTTAGTCATGTGAAAGAACGACTCCAGAGCATCATAGGAGAATGACAACCGCAGGGCTAGATCCCTGCTAACCACTAGTTCAGGCATCAGCCTTTAACACTAAAACCTAAATATTACGATTTTCAAATCGAAAATCATACACAATATTAAGGGAAAAACTATGGGGAAACCGTATTAAAAGTTACTTTTAATCACTCACGAATACGGTAATAGAAGTGAAGATTAAGTTCTTATGTAATCTCCAAGGATTTATAAAATCAGCTAACACTAAGTAGTCGTTTCGGCAACAAGTTTACTAACGAAAATTAAAGGGAAATTCACCTTTAATAGCCTTAATATAACGCAAACATATACTTAATAAACAACCTATGTAAAGAGGATCGTTTAATTGAAACTATTATAGAAACTACGTGGCAAATACACTTCGGAAACGGTAATACGATGTATCGTATTACTATACAAACTAGCTAAAACAGGCGTTCATTAGTTCCTCACTTATCAATAGTACTTTAAATAAAAGCTATGTATAAAGTTTTCAATTTAAGACCTATATTTACTGGTAACATAAAAAAAAGATTTTGGATCAATGCGTAGACTAATTAATGATACCTTTTTGTTTTAATTGCTAGTTTTCTAATATGGGAACAGCAATCGATTGAAGACTTGAAGTTCTGAAATTATAAGCTGGTCGTAACTTTGGTGAAAAGTATTCAATTTAACTTCAACCGATCGTTAATCCGTATAATTAATGTTAATAATTGCTTTATTTTTCGCCAAAAGAGCTAGGGCGCTAATTTGGCTATAATTGATAAGATCAACGTAGCTAAGGCTTAACGGTACTTGAAATAACGCGTCCATGGCAGTTATATCGCTACTGTATTCCAATCGAAGGCTTTTTACAACTTATCGATTACGATATAATTATGAAACCTAACGAATGAAAACTTTACTTGATTAAATAAAATGTTAGAGTAGTAAATGCAAGATCTAGACCAAGAGATCAATATGGTTTCGATTGACCTATCAAAGGCCAAGTTAATAATTTGTACAGGCGGCATCTTTACGAATAATATAAAAATGTCGTTATAAATCGGTCTTTTGATAACCTTTGTTTAATGAAGATAAATAAAAGGACTAGTTTAATATCGTTAAACACTTTATTTATTAAATATCCGTTCAATGTAAAAGTATTAAACGAAGCGTAGTAGGTTTAAAGGTTTATAGCATAATAACCGGCTTTAATATAGGTATAGTATTGTGGAAAATATTTAACGTCGTAACCAGGTGGTTAATGATTGCCTTTATCCCGATGGTAATTCATAACGATTCAAATAAACTGTTTAAATGCTTGTTGAAGCATGGAACCACTAAAAAAAACGCTTTATTATCAATGTAATAGTTTGTTGTAAAGTATACGAAGGCAGGGAATTTTAAAAGATTCTATGAATGAATGGCAAAGATGATCCCTTTAATATTATAATGAAAAAGTCATTAAATGAAGCCTTTAGAAAGTTTTTGAATAATAACAATATAATTATAGGTATCGACAGCTACATTAATTGGCTACATATTAAGGTCAAATTACGTATTAGCGAACGGGGATGTACTGGCAAATTAAAATATTGTTGAGGAATCAAAGTCGGCGACTTATTAAATTCACACGTTTAAATTCAAAGTTTGCATAAGTTTGTAGCGAAAAAAATATTTTTGGAAATTAGTAAAGCCGGAACTCGAAGTCGAAGGGAAAATGGAGTTAATTTGGCTATGGAATCGATAGGAGTTAGGCCAGTTGACGAGTGTGTAATTCAGTGGTAATTGAATTTTTTTAGTTGACCATATTGGCGTACGCGTACAAAAAAAAAGCCGCTATTATTGAAATTGTAGTAATTGTAGTACAATCAATTTACTTAAAGTAAATTAACTATATCAAGTGCAAGTTCAATGTATTTTTTTTGTAGTTTTGCTGTATTAGCTGCAAGTTAAGTACAGTATACACCCATTTTACACGAGGGTACAAGACAAGAAATTAGCTATTCAAATTAGTGTATAGATTGGCTAGCGGTCTGCCAAACCTAGAACAATACATCCACCACTTGATCATTGCAATACCACTGTTACTTCGACTAATCAAATCAGTAAGGTTGCAACGTCTAAAGCTCCACCAACAGTATAAGTGCGTCTTTCCAAAAAGCTTTTCGGCTACGAAAGTCCATCCTTATGTCAACTCTACTGCTATTTGTATGTCAGTTTCACTCTCTTCCACTTACGATCACGCCACCAAGTGCTGCAACTACTTTGATTCTTCAATCCCTTAATAAACAAGACTATACGTCTAACGTAATCATGCTAGTTAATTAAATATATATTAATAACAACCTCAGTCTCTAGCCATTCGTTTAATTTAACAGGATACCTTTGTTTTATTTCCTGTCTCTCGTTATTTAATACCTTGCCAAGTGGCCTTGCTAGGAGGCTTTTTAATTAACCAGCGCCTTTGAAGTATGTATTTCAACTTTAACAGGCAAAATCGTATTAGACTTGTTGGGCTTGCTGGGCCTGCCGGGCTTGTTAGGATTGCTGGTTCTGTCGAGCCTTTCTGAACTTGCTAGACTTATCGGACTTGTGGCGCCTGTTGCGCCTATAACGTTTGTACCCCTGCCTTTTTTTCCATCTTTTTTTGTATCCACCTAGCTAGCATCTTGAAGATTTTTAGGGGTTAGGTTTTGAGGATTTTAAGGGTCTTCAGTTTGAGGACTTTTAAAAGAGTCTTTATCTTAAGGATTCTAGGAGTTTTTAGCTTGAGGAATTTGGGGATTATGGCTTGAGGATCTTCAAGATTTTAGTCTTTGGTTCAAGAGTCTTTATCTTTGTCTTAAGGGTTTTAGTTTTAGTTTTGATGGTTTTTGTCTTTATTTTAAGGTTCAGAATTTTAAGGCCAATCTTTCAATTATACCAACTCGAAAAAGGTTTTTTCCAATTCGTTTATAGTTTTGTATCGGATGAATATCCTTCGTCTGCAAACCTTTTTCTTTTAACTTGATTTTGAATTTGTTTGAATAGTTTGCTATATCTCAATTATTTCGTTGTTAAAAAGGTACCAAATGACTTGAAAATGGCGGGTAGTGTGACCAAACTTTTTGCCGGCGTCTAAGTTGAGGATATACTGGCTGACGTTATGAGTCAAATACTCTTTAGTTAAGTTTTTGTTAACATCTTTGCCAACAAGAGATTCGTTATAGTATTTGAAGAAGAGGGGTCCGAAAGCTTTGATTTCCCTCATTCGTTCCTGATTGTTTATCTTGATGTTTTGGCCAGCGAGTTGATGTTAATTTAGGTGGGAAGGGGGGGAGAACTTGGTGATTTGGGCGAGGGTATTTGGCGATTTGGGCATAGAATCCTATGACGTAGCTTTGTTTGTTGTGACTTGAAGAATATTGGTGTTTTCGCCTAGTGTAGAGATCTTGACATGTTTGCTATCGTGTCTAATTAACGATTTTGTGATGTAAGAGAATGAGTGTTATTGTAGAGGAAAATGTTGAAATAGGAAGTAGGAAGTAAAGTTGAAGATTGTTTGTCGCTGAAGTTGTTGTTTGTTGTAAGGAGTTTTATACTTAGCGATTTACGATGGTATTAGTAGTAGCAACTTAGCCGTTTTCTGACTGTAGAGATCTTGACAACTTGATAATTACTTTCTTAATAATTTGAGACTTATTCGGTTAATCTTAATGTTCTTCAAAAAGAGTTGAATGAAGATTTCTTGGTGTTTTGTTAAATGACGATATTTCGGCTACTTCTGAATTTCCGTAGAGACTGAAGTGGCCCACAAGTCTTCTCTACTTACTTTTGTGACAACTGACGCAGTTAGTAGAAGTCTTTCGCAAAAAAAATTCCTTTACTTTGGTATTTCACAAACCATTACCGGCAAGTAATTTCTTCCTTTACCTAGCTCTTCTGTACTTAACATGTGAAAAACTAATCAGTATTGATAGGATTTAAGAAGTTTCAAATTTGCCGATTTGAATCGTGGTCGAAGTAGCAATAGTATTGCAGTAGTTAAGTGGTAGATATATTGTTCTGAGTTTGGCAGACCGCTAGCCGGTCTACACGCTACTCTGCACAGCCAATTGCTTAGCCTGTGCCCCACATTGAATAGGAAATTCCCTGTGCTTAACTTCAATTCAATATAATTAACTTATAGTTGGTACAGTTGACTTGGCTATATTGAAATTAACCTGTGAAAAATAGCAGTAAATATTATTCCGACTCCCTTGATATTAAATACCGAAAAAAGAGCCGCGGTACATGACGAAGTCTTTAAGGAATTGAAAAAGTAAACCGAAAAATGACATATTAATGATAATTTTGATACCAGGAAGGAACTAATACTAATAAACGGTAATCTTTTCCTTCACAAAATAAAATATTGATTTAGAAAGAACCAGGTCAATTGTATAATTTTTACAATACTTTGAATATTGAAAATAAAATTATAATGGTTGAAATAGTTAAAGGTTCTATTACTTGCTTTATAATATAAGTCAAACTGTGCAAAAAAACTCCAAAGAAGAATATCCTTGAATTCAGGATTCTTAAGACAAGCGAATTATCCGATACAATTTGACTTCATCAATTCTTCATAAATTAATAAAGAGACGGCGGCGTGGACGGCTTCTCACAAAATGATATATAATCAAAAGAAGGATGACGATAAATATTATAGACTTAAACGGATATATACCACGGTTTGCTTATCATAAACGAAGAAGTTTGATAGCGAATTGGCCGTCGAACTACGTGTTATAGGAATCATTAATACGTCGAGTAATCTTTTCAAGGGAAAAAAACAGAATTAAGATCGACGGTTTCTTTATTGGAAGCATAATTTAACTTATGTTACCAACATAGTTTTTAATACCAAATGTAACGATTCTTCAATGGAGGATGATTTATAAGGTTAAAGATCAAACTTCGTATAAACCGTACAAATAGTTTAGTTTAATCGATTAAGTTTAAGGTAATAAGAAAAAGCTTTATTATCACCTATTCGTTTATAATCCATAAGATTATTTAATGTTTGACCGCCACAATTATGGTCAATGTGACTTCTGGTCGAAACGGTGAGTTGAACTTTAATAGCCGATATATTACGTAAATATATACTCTATAAGGTACTCATTTTTAAAGAATTGTATTATTGAATTTATAAAGAAGTAAAGAGACTAGTTTCCCCCTGAAACATTCATACGCTTTATTGACATCTTTTATGGATTGACTTGAGAAATTATATATAGGTTTTTTACGTACCAAACGCTCTTTAAAATTAAAATTAAAATATATTTATGAAATTTTATTCTTGGCTTATTAACTACGAGTGGTAAAGAGTTTGTTATAGTCATTATACAAACTGATGATACACTTTTCTTATATACTACAGGTTTTGCAACAATGTAGTAACGCTTTATCGAGAATTTAGACCTGTAAAGATGTAAGCCGATGAAAATGTTGACAAAATATATAAAACTGGACTATAATAGATAATTGAGCCATATCCATAGTGTTAATGATGATTATACGCACTAAAATTTACGTTAAAAGCGATAGACTATAACCTTGGAAAAGATTACTGAGGCTAACAATGTAGAAGCTCAATGTTACTTTAAAGAAAAGGCATAAGTAGCCTATACCGCAATGCTTTGTCAACCTAAGACATTCTAAAATTTATTAATTTCAATATAAGTTTGAAAGCTATAAGATGAAGATTTCAACGTATTGATTAAGCTCATCTCCTAGCAAAAAGATGAACTAGCCAAACGTATTCATATAATACTATTGGACTTAATGACAAAAAAGTTAATAATTATTAAAAAGGTTCTTTTAAAAAGAATAGGTACCTAACCTTCTACATCTAATATCTTATGTTACTAATCAATCAAGACTAATTTGATAGACTGTTCACTATTACTTGTAACCTTATTTACTGTATATCAGTCAAGTGTAAGCGTATAATGTAATAAGTATTGTCAAAAGAAGTTTAGGGCATCATAACAGGATTGAATATCGATGTATTAGTTAATGGTATTGAAATAGTTGTCATTGCAGTGTAGTAAGTCAACTTTACTCACAGTAAAATTGACTATACTAACTGCAAGTTGAGTGTATTCTTTTGTGAGTCTACTGTATTAACTACAAGTCAAGTATAGTATGCGTCCACTTCATACTAGGGCTCGAGTCATGCAATTAGCCATACAAATTTCTGTGCAGACCGGCTAACGGTCTGCCAAACGTAAAACAATACATCCACCACTTGAACACGCAATATTACTGTTACTTCGATCACGTCTTGAATCTACAACATTGCAAATTCTATAGTCCTATCGATACTGTTTAGTGTACTTATTAGGTTAATCACAGATTTGATAATTAGAAGAGGAAGCCACTTTCTAGTTACGATTTACATTAAACGTCAGGGTAAAGGAAAGATTCTTGCGAAAGGCCTTTACTACAGTGTTAGTTTCTACATCAATAAGTAAAAAAAACTTCACGACTGCGTCAGTTTCTACGCCTGTTCCAAAGTAGCGACAGTATCTCAATTGAAAAAAATACTAAGAAATCTTCACGGATCCTTCCTAAAGAAAAGCGTCGAAATTGACCACTAAAAGTTTCAAATCGTCAAGTTGGCAAACGACTAAATTAATACTATTGCGGGAGCTACTACTATAAAAACGAATAAATACTACGGCGTATAACTTTTAACCCCCGACCTTACCTTTTACACCAAACCTTACCCTCAATACTAAGCTTTTCCCTCTACACTACTCTTTCTTCCCCCTTCGCCACAATTATAAATCGTCACGATCGCTTTACTAAACGAAATCGTCAAATCGCCAAGTCGCACCAAAAAAGTCAAGTCGCGCGACTTTACGTTAAATCGCCAAGTTCCTACACCCTTGAATTATCAAGTCTCGTAACTACCAAGTCCTACGCCAACCAAAACATCAAGATGGCACCCAGATAAAACCGAATAGAGGCAATCAAAGCCTTCAGATCCCTTATTTTGAAACGTTACAATAAAAAAACTTTAGAGGAGGGATATTGATAAAGACTTAACTAAAAGGCAATTAGTTCACTTTATCGGCAACTATATCTTCGAGTAAAACGGCGATGAAAAGCTAAACTATATTATGGTCCGCCCTACGATGGTAAGCCAAATAGATGTCAAATGAAGTTTACTATTGAGGTACAAGCGAGAGACTAGAAGAAGCTACAGTGGTCCTTTATGCAGGATGTATGGATATAGCCAGTACACAGCCCGACACGTGCTTTCGCACGTGCTACATGCGGACCACGCCCGGCTCAGGTACTGTATATCCCGTTACGTGCACATTCACGTAACCAATAGACTCAATTGCTAATAGCTTCAGTCTATAACAAACCGCGGCGTCCGCTCTTTCCGAAAATATCGTAATTTATTTTACCTTCTTGACTATAAATATGTGAAAAATGATTTAAAAGAGTATTAAATTTCAATTCATGATAACGCTTAAACGACGGAAAATATACGTATTAAACAAAAGCTCAACGAAGTAAGCCAATACCATTTTCAATTTGATTTAATTCGAGGAATACTTTTTAAACCTTCATTTTTAAAATTTACAAGGTAAAGAAAAGGGTATTGAAAATCTTCAAAGCTTTTACATACGTTTTGATGAACTATCTCTCAATCCCAAATTAAGTAAAGCTTTTAACCTCTCCGCTAATATCAATTTTTAATTCGCTGATGATGTAAAACCTATTAATTTGTTTTACTGCTTATCACTTTTACGTAATAACGCGAAATATGTTTTTAATGGCGACAAAACACGTCAAATGGCAGTTGTAAACTCGGTAAAGGAAATCAATACCAATGTTATTGACTCGAGAATTTCATAATATCTTTAATTTATTTTGAACCTTTTATAAAACCAAGTTCCACTTACCTCTTAAATCTCCATGTAAGATTGTTAAAGTTTTTTCTTGAAATTTTCAAGTTTTTTAAGGCTAAAACCTTTATAGTAGGTATACCTATATGTATTAATCTACTATAAGTCTTAACGTAAAACTTCACTCTTCGGATTAAGAGACTAGCAATCACCCATACCACTGTAATTCGAAAAAACTAGGAAATACTATCAACTAATAAAACGATTGTCATGATTTTACTCTTAAATATACCAAAATAATGAATTTTAATTACCAATTTGTAATAGATTTCTCAAAAATATTAAGTAACGTGAAAAAGTACAACGAAAGACTTTATAGTCTTTTTAACACGAAAATGATACATTTTCCAATATTTGTAAGTCAATAAAGGTTCCCTCAATCAGTTTTCACTCTCTATTCCATAAAAGTATTACAAGTTCCACAAAAGATTACTACCTAACCTTTCTAACAAAAGAAAAAAACTTTTAAAAAATCGATAATTATGTAAAAAGATACTTTAAATACAACATCCACTTTACTTAATATTACACGAATTAGGATACGAAGAGGCGAATAAAAATAATAGTTCACAAAAAGGAGTAAACTCCAATAAATATCCTGAATGAAATCCGAAATAAGATAATATTATATTCATATGTTATAGTAATGGTCTATATAAGCGAAACTACATTACGTAAACAGGTACGGGTATTACATCTAGGTGTAAACGAGTTTAAATGCGTGGTATAACGCCTAAATACCACTTATAAATGTTTTTTTAAACAAATTACGGTTTTCTTTTACGAGACTAATTTCTTGAACACTAAAATCGCTTAACATATATCCAAAACTAATGATTTTCGCTATCAGGATTAAAGAAAGCATCTAACGACATATTAAATCAATCGCGAGTATAAGAGGCCTGAATAATTAAGATTTAGCTTAAAATCTCCAGCCTGAAAACTATGATCATACTAATGCTAATGAAAGTAAAAGTTAAGGGTATTTATTAACCGTAAAAACTATTATCGTAATAGTAACAAAGAATGTTAAATTTATGAAAAAAAATATTAGTTATTTGTTAATTTACTACCCTCCGGTTCAACGCAATAAATAACAAGTAATATACCACATCTAATACTTCACTACTTCTAGTCAAAACTAATTGAATTGTATTATAGATTACAAAGGTGAAAAATTGGCCATTAACGATGAGGATACGCCGCCAAATATCATGTAGGATAAAGATACCTCTTTCAACACAGCCTAATAACTAGTTTAATACGCTTTCTTAGACTATTTGAATAGTGAAAACCCCTACATTTGCTCTAAAGATTCAATACCTAACCCCTATTATACCTTTTATTTTCTAGATCGTTACGCGGCCCATACGATTGAAGGTATTATACAATATATAAAGGAAACAAGGTACTTAATAAAGAAGTATTCGCAATATATGGTATAGCAAAGGGAAAGTAGTAATGCTACAAAAATTAATCGTCAATATATAAACAATTAAACGTAACTTAAGCCCTAGAGAACAATTATCCATACTGAAAAAAATGGTTATTGAAAAACAAATTGGGAAAATTATATTTCATATCACTCAATCCCCTACCCCATTTTTTCATCATTTAAAAAACATCAAGATCGTCGACAGTAACATCGATGTGAACATCACCAAATTAACCAAAGAAAAAGTTGAAGGTTCCCTTTCGCCTCCAAATAAATATATCTGTAGTTTAATCTTTAAAGCATAGAGGTAATGTTACTAAATCTAACTCAGTTAAAAAATACTTTAATTACATCAACGTTTTAATTACTTAGCGGTTTATAAACTATATGAAGTCCTCCAATCTACCAGGTATAAAACTATAGAGTATTCTACTCTAAAGGGGATGAAAAATCTCTGACATTATTGTTGAACATATACCCAAGGCCTCCGAAGATTTGAATCTATATTAAAAGATGGTAAGGACTTTAAATACAAGATTTTCGTTCATTTGTGTGAAGGAAATAGGTTGGAGCTGTTGCTTAAGGTGGTTGGATACTGTCTATAATCCTCAATAAACAAATAAGGGAAGAACTCCTGCTAAACTGTAATGATCACACTAAATACACGTGAGTATATAGAAGGTGTCAGAGGGTTTATGTTATCAAGAAGGTAGCAGAGGTGCTGAGTGAACAATATCGCAACCATGCAAGTAATGATCAAAAGCCGTGAGGCTATTCAGAATATACTGAGACTGAATACTTAGATTGACAACTGAAGAGCTATGAAGGAAATACTATCTATGTGGTGCTGACTGTGTCCTTATATCCTTAATTCTTCATACGCCTTCAGTGCTGGATCATGTTGGATCGAAACATGATCCCAATGATCCTGGATCTGTTGGATCGAAACATGATCTCAATGATCCTTAGTGCGTAACCCTAGCCCTAAGGTGGCTGACATAAGAGATATCCCCACCTGATGTGTTGAACATTAGGTTCTTAGTGGCTTAGCCCCATACTGGCCTGTTTTCTAACCCTCCAATGTTCTTGGGTCATAACAAAAGCTACTAAGGAATTACAGAAAAAAGGAGTAATCTGGTCACGTGAAAGGTGAGGGCATGCTCCCGTGCGGCTTCCAAGTAACTCTGAAGTACCGTAAGAGCATGGATGACAATTATCAGAGCTAGATCCCTAGCAAACATTAGCCCAAGTACCAGATTATGACATTCACCCCCGGTTTACCCCCCTCCCCCCCCCACGGCATGGTATGAAAGGCGATAAAAGGTGTTCGCGAACCAAAACGTATAGCAGGTGCGTGATAAATGCTTCGTAGCAGCTTAAAGTGCTATAGCATCGTGTAAAAAATTTTAGTTATCGAATGGTTTGGTATCGTATAAAAGGTATTAGCACTAGCCCTCCTTCCGCCATCCCTATAAATAAGTCCGTAGGCCTCCCCTCCCAAAAAAAAAAACTTATGTCTTATAACCACCTTTACATACGATTAGTACCTCCACTTTTTCATACTATCAGTACTTTAGTAACTCACTACCCTATGTCAAAAGAAAGCTTTTTTTTAAAAAAAAAGGTTATTGAAATGAATCCCCAACTTACAGCTGAGATCGAAAATTCTATCAAAGACGTGAATATACCTGTTTTAAAGCCATTTGATTCCTGTTAACAATCCTATAGTTTAATTCTATACACCTAATTGATATATACCCGAATAGGATTTGTAAACAGACGTGTTATCAATACATTTATAGGATGGCTTATAAATTTAGGAAGTTATATTGAGAAATTATGAGTAAGTTTAAACGCGTGTAATAGCTGAGAAACTGTTAACGAACGGTCAGATACCGGTGTTCGGTGTTGTTTATATTTTGTTGGAGCGATTGGTTATATCTTTAGTTATATATATACCCTATTGAACTTCAATCTAGATGTAAACCAAACTTTTAAAAAGTTATCCGAAGTTTGTATGGCTTTTAATATTCAAACATAGAGTAAGTTATTTGTTTGTAAACCACTTTTTAAATTATAACCAGTAGTAAAATAGTGTATAAATTTAGTTTATCATCTTCAAAAAGATTATAAGAGTACGCAGGGTAATATAAAGGAAAGTAAATACCTATAGGGGCATAGCTTTAGTATTTGCCACTTTTATTCGCTTCAGCGATTTTTAGGCCGTAGAACCTCTCAATGAGGAGCGTATTTTTTAGGTCAGTAAAGTATGTTAAAAGTCAATATGAGTATCGCGGCTAATAAATAGGTAGGAATTTTAATTGGAGGCGATTCAGTAATTGGTTAAGGTTTCTGAACTTATTAATAACGGGTTAGGCTATATTATGGGTAAGTTGTGTAAGTTAGTCTAAATAGGAAAGAGCATTCTAGTTGCCAATAGTTTAGGCGACGGTTTTGAAAACGAAGAATATTATAATATAATTAAGTTATTTCAGTAATAATATTGATATAAATTAAGTATATGATCGGTATCTATAAAATAAAAGCTTTTATACCATTTAACATAAAATGTAATATTTTAGGCCTGTTGGCGGAATGAATAAAAGGGCCAGTAATTATATTCGGCCGACTTAAAATGTAATTGAAAATTGTAAAGGATACTGGTGTTTGAAAAGCTTAAAAGTGTATTTTAAGTTAATTGCATGCAAGTTACCTATTTTACTAATACTTATTGTTTGAAGTGGTTGTTAAGCTAGAGGCGGTTTATTTAAGGTTTATTTCGGGTTTGTAAAATACTTTTAACGTAACATTCGGATTTCGTTTCGCTATTCTTATATATAACCTTAATAGCCAGAGGTTTAAGGATGCGGTTTCATTAGTTTGGGAGCGGGTTCGAACCGGTTCGGATAAGTGAATTTATATAAAACCGGGAATATTCCATTTCCGACACGTTAAGTTCGATAACATAGAAATCGATAATATATGGAATACTGTAGACATTACTATATACCCTCATAGCTAGTATATATAGGCGAAGTGGCAGTGCACTGTATTGCAAGGTACACTCCTGCAGAATGCACGATAAACTGTCCCGCTGTAGGCTGCACTCTTGCAAGATGCAAAGTGCATCATACGTGAAGCGGTCTAGAATGGGTATTCCAGAACGCACGGTAAAAAGGCCACTATCCGGATGAGAGTTTTATAACCTCCCATCTTTAACGAATACTTTCTGAAATACTTCTTTCAAATCTATCTATCTCTTACTAAAAAATACCAATCTAATGATTACTCTGCTACTTGTTTGCTTTACGTAAAATAAGTAAAACATTACCAATACTAATAAGTAACAGACTCGGTTGACTACAAAGAGCCTAAAGAAGAAAAGAAAAACATAAGTAAAATACCTATAACAGGATAATATAACGGTCCTAAATATTGGTATTTTAATATGACGTTTTTACAAAAATTATACAAGATATATACAAAGATGGTAAAAGCCAAGTAACTTTAAAAGATATAACTTTAATACAATATTATCAACCCTTATTAAGCGTTTTATTTACTTAAAGATCTATTATGCCACTATGAACCCTTGTTTAGCGCTTTAACATACGTATGAACTTTTTGAAAAATATCTTATTACGCACCAGACCACATAAGTCAAAACCACCAAGTTTCGAAACCTTTCGTTAAAACCCATCCGGTTTAAACTCAACATCCAAACCGCTAACAAAATACAGGAATGGTCACGTAAATAGCATCCAAACCACTTACGAAATCTAAAAGCGGAGACAAACGGAACAACCAAACCGCTCGTTCTAACAAAAGAGGTTACGATACGATAATCCAGATCGCTTATCAAATACGAACTAAAACCCATACATCGGATTACACAATACACTTCTTTATACCCACATTTCTTTTACCTTACTCGTCTTTTTACGTTCGCCCTATATATTTTAAGTATAGGATTCGTAACTTTCAGATTTTTTAACCGTTTAATTAATTTAGAGTTATAAAACGATGATAAAACTAATTTAAGGCGCTTAACTAGTTTGTAGTTACGTTTTATTTACGTATCATTTAAAATTTATTTATATTTGTAAAATCTAGTAGTTTTACTTTAACCGTTTCATTTATTTTATTTACCTTATATTGACCATTTATGAAACAAATTACCCTGAACTCTTTAATATAAACGTATCTAAATCCAACTATGGTACGAAACTACCAATTTATGCTACTTTAATATATTAGGTACATATAGGAATCACCATCCCCAGCCGCCTCAAAACACCTATAACTATAACCCTAACACCAGTAACACTGAAGGAAACCAACGCTTACTTCGACCTTCTAGTTGAGTATATGGAAATCAAAAAGGCTATAATATACGAAATAAACTTAGGTCTTTAGAACAATATTATCGATACACCAGTTAAACAAATCGACTCATATACAGCAAATACAAACATTTTTACCGTGATTTTATGCTACTAAAAGTAAAAAAATTAAAAACTTAAAATATTATATAATTTATATAACATATTTTCAAATGAAAAGTTAGCTATATAGAAAACAATAAACTCTTTCATTACTGAATCTTTACGAATTCAATTATGAAGCAAAGATATTAATAACCCAAAAGGCAGGAATGACCGCTTTATAAAAGCCCTATTAACTTATAAAATATAAGAAATGAAAAGTAAAAGATATACGGACGAAATGACGAAGTACACGAATATAAGGCATGAAACAGCCCAATATTATACCCGTACCCCAAATTAGGAATAGAAACCTCAAACAAAAACCGGCAATATTCCCTATCGACCATATATGTATAATATACCCTTATAACATTATATATTATAAAGTAAATCCGAACACCAAACCACTTTCTAAATACGTCTATTACCCTGTTCGGTTATAATGGAAGCGGCTGAAATACCGAAATCAACCCGTTCCAGGAAACGACAAACGGCGTTAAACGCTAATACGTACCCTATGAACTAATACCCGCTCATTACGACCCTTACCGTAATCTTTTACCGCACCGCTTTCCTATTAATAGGAGCGATCTTATAAAACTTACCAACTTCGCCAAGCTTTTAGATAGTGACTAAAACTATAGAGATAAACTATACGATGTATTCGATAACAAGATACGTGCTATACTTAATATATATAAGAAATTAGATTGAGAACCGTCCCAATTTTATGTTATTTTATCCGATATACTATCTTGCTTAACTAAAAAATGGTATATATACCACTATACGTAGGTAAATACATTTTCGAAGTATTACCACCACTTCAAATCCCACTTGAATAAAAAGATTAACCACGAACTTTACGATAATTTCTAAACTAATATACCCTAAAAATAAATAAAAAGCTAATGAAAAACAGCGAAAAAAACCTATAAAAGGTTTTTACCACCTTAATGACGAAATTACGGAAATACCAGGCAGCCTTTGAAATAAAATATAAAGGGGAAAACTATTTATCCAAGTAGTAACGAAAATATATCGCGAAACGTACTATAGATATAACAATAATTACGAAAAAGCACATAAAGCCCCGCGAGTTTACAAAAGCATTACATTATATACGGTAATATTATTTATTAGTTTACTAACTATTTATTTTACGAACAAATTCGGACTGAACGACAATTTTAGGCCAATTACACATTAAAAACCCGGATAAAAGTCAATTTTGTAACATACGTAACCGAATGCGAAGGGGAAAATAATAAACTTAGCGCTTACCACTACAAATATACCTCTCGATAAAAAGACTTTGAAGGTAATAATACTTACTTAACAGCTTATAACGATGAAAACGCTTAACGTATCTTTACAGGTCTGTAAAATGCTTTCTTTGTACATATTATAGATTTAGACTCTATAGACGAAGTGTTTAATACCTATATAATGTTACAATTTACGTTTTTAAATGAATACAGCAATCTTTTTTAGGGCATTGTTCCTAATACCGGTATAACGAAATTTCGGCGGCTGAAAAAAGATAATTCGATGCGCTTATAACGAAGTTTTCGAAATTTTAGCTAAACCGAATAGGAAAATGCCAAAAGGTTTTATTGAATAAAGGCAAAATCATATAGCTTATAACGATAGTTATAAACACACGATTAGGACCAGTTAAGTCTTACGTAATAGACTTTAAAATACCATTTCTACTCTTATTAGCTAATACAAACAAACTCGGAATTGAGATTCGGAATACGACTAACTAACTTATTCGCGCTTCAGATAACGTATCCGAACCGCTCCAACTTAAATTCGGTTACTTATATTTTTTCCCACGAAATACATACGATTGAGGCTATTCATTTGACGTAACCTAAATTACGGATTTTACACCGACAATTTAAGTACCCGGTTGTAAAACGACTTTTACGATTAATTTACGCTATAAGCCATACAGATATACGAAGAAACGCTCTTCAAGTTATTAAACAGTTTTACCATAAGTGTTAGTTATACTTATAAGCCTCACGACGGTTCAAGTTCCGCTTTTAAGACGATATAAACTTCAATTACAAGGTAATTATTAATATTATATATTTAAACGGCCAACTTGTTCTTCATACTATCGTCGCGGTAATATTATTTCAAGCCGCTTCATTTACACAAAGCGCTTCCATTACAAACTATTTGGACGTTTTGATTAACTGATAGTTAAACGTTTACCTAAGGCCTCTAAACTGTATTATATACGAAACTAAACCGGCGTTAGATTTTATCAAATAACGTATTAAGGCTCAGATAACCGGCGACGAATATAAACAAATTCCAGTAAAATCTTCATAAAGAATTAAAAATATAAACGATATTATAAACAGCTTTAAAAAGCGTATATAATGATATCTAAGGAACTAAAAGGTAATATTTCCAAAAAAAAAAAATCCTTTAAATAACGGTTAACGCCGTTAACAACACTTTTAACCTAATTAGGCATATTCCTACACTTCTTATTTTTAATACCTATCCAAAGATTTATACAAACTTTATACCATTACTATCCACGGTGCAAAAAGCAAATGTTATAACTAAGGCTATAGCAATATTACATTCCTTAAGGGTTAAAAACGACGTATCCAAAACGTAAGCTATAAGGAATAACCCATGTAAAACAGGTGTTTTAAACCTACCACTACAATTTAACATTTTAATGTCAAAAACCAAAAATAGATGGATTAGCCCTTAAATAATTAACGAATTTAAGGGTTATAATATACTTGTTAATTGTACAAACGACATAAGTTTAATTCGCTAGATGATAGTATAAAAATATAAAAAAGAGATGGATAAAAGCGGCCAAAAACCGTAATCTGGATAAATCCGCTAACGAAACACCCCTTAAAACGACGACTCTAAAACTTTCCCAATTTCAACCCACCCCCCGAATCACACTTTCGACCTGTTTTTACTAAAAGAAAACAGCCCGTTTATACCAACTCCACCAACACCTCGTCGCCAAAGCTGCCCCTTCGATTCGAAAATTTATAAACGCTCCGTAACCTTTACCTCAAACTCTTTTATTGTTTAAAAAAAAGTAAACTGCGAACTAAGCTTAAAGCTTCATTACGACGGTATTATTACTAACTCAAGTACTCCGTTCGAATAATTTACCAAAACAGAAATTTTTGCCTTAATCAACTTAGTTGTATTTCGTGTTAAACAGTTCGACCCGGCGATTTACAGTACCTATAGAATCTTTCCTACTCGCCTCGTCCACTAAATTAAGGATGAAACCGGAAAATCTTACGAGAAGACCCGCCTACTTGTAAAAGGTTATAACGATAATAACAAAAAGAATATCATAACCAAGTTGCCCATCTTATAACTAGCTAACTACCACTTAATTCTTACGTTTATAACATTCCTTTACATACCGTATAACCTATATATCGAACTCCATAACATAACATAGGCTTCTACCCAATTTGAAAAGCGGCTTAAACAACGTATTTACGCCGATATACCTTCAAATATTAAAAAACACCACTTACCTAAAACGATCTTACGTATTATGAAACTGCTTTATATCCTAGCTAAAGCTGGTATTTACTGGTGTAATACCTATTAAAGGATCTATAGAAAACAACTCGGAATAATTAGCTTAACCTTTAAACTGTGCCTATTAATGTTAATAACTCATTCGAAAGGCTTTATACTAATAGGTATATAAACGGACGATATACTAACGTTATATATCGCATCGTTTTCTATATTTAAGAAAAGAAAACTTTGAAAGACCGGCTTAAAAGCGAAACCCGAAATGTACCTGGTAAATTATTACATAATTAACTTTAATAACGCTACTATTACTCTCCGGAACGGCGTTTTAGGCCTTACTTAAAAAGGGAAGTTAAACCAAGTTCCTCTTATCGTTTTAAATAACATAAAACGGGCTGACGAGTACAAATACCAACGCGTACGTAAAGTTTAGATTGCTTTAATAATATAACCGAAAAAAGACCTTTAATCTCTTAGTCGTTACGCAATGCCAAACCATCATATCGGATAATATATATGAAGTGCTTAGCAAACGACTTTTATAACAAATACATAATTTAAAACGCGGTTTACAATTTGTACCGCTCAATATTCGTATTACAAAATAATTCGTTTTTACTAACGGTTTCTTTACGAATAAAAACGATTGTAATTTGTAAAAAAAACTTAGTTTTAGTCTTCGACAACGAAACAACGGCTCAAAACGGCTTTACGCTCCTTAAAAGCATTATTAATTAAAGTTCTACTAAATACAATCTGGTTACAAAAAGCGTTTTGGTCACGGAAATCTATAATATGGTTAAAGATTGTTTCGATTAGGGTATCAATATAATAATAACGGTCTGGATAATTATTTCTAACCTTAGTTTACGTTTTATTCCTCTCCTTATATGCACTAACCCCTTCTCTCATTATGAAAACCTCGTCAAGCTAGATACCACAAACTAAAAGCGTTTGATAATCGATATTATAACTTTATATGAGTCATATAAGCACCGGGAAATCAAGGAAACAAGGTAAGTCGATGGAAAATTCAACCCGACGGATGTAATAACCAAGGCTACCCCGATAAAAGTATTAAAAATACTAATATCGACAAGTATACTATTTATTAAGGTTATTAAAAAGGTTTTACGATCCTAATAGTCTATTACACCACTTTTGTCGATTTAAAGCGATCCGAAATCCGTTATCCAAACCACTCTCCAATCCATACCACGGTGTATAAATTATGTTCACATAAGCCTTACGAATTTGCTTCTATTTAACCATACCATTTCTCGTTGCTTCAAATATTCTGTTACTCTTTATTTTATAAATCTCGACCCTATCGAATTTCCCATTCTCTTTCTTTCCCTTCATTTCAATTTATTATTTTGCGCCACCCCTAATATACTGTTATATTTTTTCCTATATTTTTAAGTTTTACTAGGTATTTTACTATTTTCCTCGTTTCATTTTAATTGAAAATATCGTTCCGCTTCTAGTATATTGCCTCTTTTCATTTTCTATACTTTAAATTATATTTATTAGTTAGAAGCGATTTTTTTTTAAAAATAATAATATCAATGTGATCGGGTACGCCGGCCTAACCGTAAGGGGTAGCTAGTCATTCTTAAAAGAATAGGGAAAGAACGACGCAGTCACGTCCCCACCATCCTCCCTGTTATCTTTCCCCTTTATACTGGCTCTACCGCCATTATTTACATCGACGTTATTAGCATTAGCAAGGATGTGGCCCTACGCTTTAAGTCGTATACACTTAGGCAAAGGCATAGGGAGGGTTTTACCCTTCTTACGGTGACGCTCGATAATTTCGTCAAACTCGCTTACAAAGTACATACGCAGGCCCCGTTTCCAGGTAGCAATAGCGGCTACCGACTCCTTAATCTGCCAGTTAGCGTTTATTATTCATTAGTATCAACTTATTTTGATCATTTGCGACCACGGTTATTTTTTTGAAACGCCGCGAATATTGCATTTTTAATAGAGAAAATTATTGGAGATCGGTTTAAACTTACTATAAAGCCAGCGGGCGCGTAGTACAGCCTCAGCCTACGGCCTTAGGACCAACTAAACGGGGGCGCATACGCTACTAGTCTGTTCGTAACGATAGCAGCGATCCAAACAACCCCTGTTTTCGTAGTAATCGCTAACGGACTTGCCCTCGGCCGCGAACGCGATATACGGCACGTAGGGTGTTTCTATTAACGGCCCGGGATTACAGACTCGGGTACGCCATTCCAATGCCTTACGCGTTAAAAGGGCCCCGCGATATACCTTAATAATACGAAGCTCGAGGCGATGAAGAAGGTCCGTCTCGTGCTCCTTATTTAAAAAATATTAAAGGTAAGTAAGCGGGTGGATTTAGGGTATACGAACCCTAACGTAACTATGCCAGGCTACGCTTACAGCATAAAGGGGCCCCCGCGAGTAAGGGGTTTTTTATTTTCGAGGAAATAGTAAAGTTTATAACCTTAGGAGCCCTTTGCTCCTCCACTTAAAAGCTAGGGAAGGGAGAAGGGAAAAGGGGTAAATAGGGGATAGCGATGGCGGTGGGAGATGGGGTAACGGCAGTAGCGGAGAAAGGTAAGACCGGGAAGGAAGTGGTGGCGACAGGGCTTAGCGAAGAGGTCGCGGCGGTGGGGGTAGTAATTATAGATAAAATTGTGCCCAATAAGGGTGGGCTACTGGAGACGGCATTGGTAGCGGCTACGGTGGCGGCGGCGGCGGCGGCGGCGGTGGTGGTGCGACAGCACTTTCGCGTTAAACGGCGCCTGGCAATCTTGTTTTTGCACGGGATTTATTTAAATGAGAGGTCAATATAAAGGTATTAGTTAAGTAACCTACTAATAAAAGCGGTTAGGTTTAATTAATTGAAATAAAGGTTAAGTTGAAATGAGGACTTATATTAGCTTGGACCTCGCGCCTTTAAAAGGGAGAAAAAAAAAACTTTTATCTAAACCGATAACATTACATATTTTTATACTGACCCAATACATAACGACGTGATCACCCTTACGTAATCATCCCTATAACACTTACGTAATCACGCTCCTATCGGAAATAATAAAAGGCGCTATTAATAACCATGTCGTTACCGATTAACTACATTAAGTAGGTCTTTGTTATAATTATTACCGCGGTTAAAAATTACTAATTCGAACCTTTGTAATCGACACAGTAACTATACTATTACTATGAAAACTGCTAATTTAAACCTTTGCAAATTTATAACATAACCACACTGTTATTGCAAAGCTATGTATATGAAATCACTATAACTTTACTATTACTACTAAGCTGTAGGTATATAAGGAAGAAGAAAAAAGATTGTCTGTATAGATATTACTATATACCCTTATAGCTAGTATATATAGGCTAAGTGACATTATACGGTATTACAAAGTACATTCTTGCAGAGTACACAATAACGTGTTATGCTGCAGGATGGACTCTTATAAGACGTAAAGTGTATTATATATGGAGCGGTCTGGAATGGGAATTCCAGAGCTTACAGCAAAAGGGTCACTACCCGGATAAGAGGTTATAACCTCCTATCCGTAGCGTGCACTCTCTGAAATACTTCTTCTGGATCCATCTATCTTCTATTATAAAATACTAATCTAACGATTACTCTTCTACTCTTTTACTTCACGTGAAATAGGTAGAGACCTTACCTACAAATAGAGTACTTATTATAAAGTTAATTGAAATTTTTCAAAAATTTATTTTTTTCGTGATTTTAAAAACAAATCAACTTTATTATTAACCCTAAATTTTTAATAAAAATTTTATTCATTGAAATATTTTTTATTCTTCATTACGTAACCATTATTAAGGTTTGTATGAATTTTGTATTATTGTCAATACGTTAGACGAAATCCTCAGTCCTTATACGCGACTTCTTAACCAGAATAAGTAGACATTGTATAGCTTGTATGAGGTTAATGTAATAGTTATAAGTTGTAAAAAAATATGTTAATTTCGATAGTAGTTATTTTTGCATTAGTTAACGTTAATAAGTAATCAAGGAGTGAATGGTATTAGTTAAATTCAGTATAAAATATGAAGGAATATAGGTACGTTAAGATTTTTTCATTGGCATATTTGGTAGCTTCGTCGGTTTCGGGATGGAATACAGTATTCAAACGTTGTTCTACCTCCCTTTAATCGTAAAGGCGTTTTTAAAACCTACCGTTCTAATTTTAATTTCGATTACTAATAATTATACAAGAAAACTTGTAAAACTGTTACTAATGACTTAAAAACTGTTTTACGTAAGTTTTGGCGTCCATAATATTTATTGTCTCTTGGGTAATAGTTAACTTAAACTATTTGTAATAATTACAAGGTAATGTGATTTATAGGTAGGTTTTTGGGGGAAATCAACTATAAAATCGATAAAAAGTTCGTTTTAATGCCGTTTAAAAACCAGTAAGGGTTTAGGAAACCCCTTTCGACGATATATCCAATAATCCGTATATTGATAAATATCGTATAACAGCACCGTGAATAATATAGTCCGGACGTTACAAGTAGAGGTTTACCTAATAATTTACTAAAGTATCCCAGTAATCCATAACAAAAGCGCTTTGCATAAACTTTGCGCCCTGAAATAATATTACTAGGTCAATATAGTATAGTAATTACTACTTATTAAAGTATATCATATCTATAATTAACCCGTAATTAAATTTCATATCATTTTAAAAGTGGAATTCAAACCCCTTGTAAGGCTTATAAGTATAGTTGGCACTTGTGGTAGAATTTCTCAATAGCTTTTAATGCTCTCTTTACTATATTAGTATATTTTATGATATAAAGTATCCGTAAAAGGTATTTCGTAATTTCTTATCCGAATCGCCGATATAGTATTTTTAGTTTCGGCTACGTTAGGTGAAAGATTTTAATTATACGTATTTCGGAAGAAAACCATAGGTATTTGAATTGAAGGCGAAACGGTACGTATATATTATCCAAAACGCAGATAAATTGGCAAGTTGTATTCCGGACTTTAATTCTGAACTTTTTTACATTAACTAACGATAGCAGGAATAGCGTTTTAAAATCCATTATGTAAAACTTAACCGGTCAGAATCGCGTGTTTATAACAACCATTCTAAATGACAACGTTTTATCTTTGGCGAACAAAATTTTCCGTTGTTTTTTTGATCGGTCGAGTTAACACTTTGGAAATTTCGCTACGAACTCGTTAAATTATCGTTTTACGGTGGTCTTTATTTTAATCACGCCGGTATCTAGTATAATACCCTGAAATCGGTTGCCGTACCTGTTAAAAAGCATGAATTACGACGTTATGTCGGCGTTCAATACGTTATTTTTGCCATCCAAACCTACGTTATACAAAAAAGGGGCGTTTTGTAAGTTTTGAAAAATTGGTTAGACATTATCATTATCCTAGGCTCATAAGTAAGTATTATTTCTTTTAAAGTTTTCCTTTTTAAATTTGTATTCGTAAAGGTAAGTATTAAATTTATTCTTCATGCTTTCGTAGTTTGTTATGTATGTTGTAAAATTAACTTTCGTCTGGTTATCGGGTAGGTAATCAGTTCAAAATAAGAGTTTAGTTTGAATTTTCTCGTATATAAGGTAATTGATCAACTAATAGCCAACCTTATCGTATATAATGTAACGTTTTTGAAAACTTGTAAAGTTTCGTATACTTTTTCGTAGGTATTGTTATATACGAGGTAAGTTTAGTAATTATGTATAAGGTCATTTTCGTTAGTAATTACTTTATACTCGGTTTCCAGAGATTTTTTCTTGGTGTTTTTCGTTTCGATAACTGTATTTAAGGAGTTTATTTTATTTCGAGTATACTTTAAACCATCGGTCTAGGACGTAGTAAATTGTTTCGATGAGGTTTGCTTTAGTCATTTTACCTTGTGCTTTGGTTCTTTCGGTTATAAATATTGATTCGAGGCTTATTTGGCGGCGTATCAAGGTTTTAAGCGAGGTTTTAAAATTTATGTAAAAAACCTTTAAGTTTTTGTTTTGGCTTAAATAGTGTAAAATCGAAGTATAAGTATTCGCGGTACGCTTTTATAATTGCCTAGATGAATAGTTTGTTTCTTTTATATATCGGTTTAAGGATCGCTTAGTATTTCCGGAATATTACTTATAAGGCGGTAAATACTTTTCATAGGGTTTTTGTCGGTAAGGTCTTTACCTATTCACGTGAAAGTAAACGAGTAGAAGAGTAATCATAGGATTGGTATTGTTGTAGTAAAAGATAAATTGGGAAGAAGTATTCCAGAGAGTGCACGCCACGGATGGGAGGTTATAAACCTCCCATTCGAGCAGTAGTCCTTTTGCCGTGCGCTCTGGAATACCTATTCCAAAATGCTCCATGTATTGCCGTATGCTCTGGAATATCCATTCCAGACCGCTCCATACATAATGCACTTTGTGTTTTGCAAGAGTGTAGCCTGTAGCGTGACATGCTATCGTGTACCTTGCAGGAGTGCATCTTGCAATACAGTGTACTGCCACTTGACTTATGTATACTAGCTATAAGGGTATATAGTAATATCCATACAGACAATCTTTTCTTTTTTCCTTATATACCTATAATCCAGTAACGATAGTTGTAGAGATTTCGTATATATAGCCCTGTAATAATAGTGTGGTTATAGTACTAATTACAAAGGTTTAAATCAACAGATTCTGTAGTGACACTGTAGTTGCGGTATCGATTGTAAAGGTTCAAATTAGTAAGTTTTGGCCGCGGTGGTAATTGTAGCTCGGGCCTGGTTGGTATAGCCAATTAGGGGCGATATGGTTATTAATAACACCTTTTGTGATTTCTAACAGGGGTGTAATTACGCAGGTATTACAAGGCTGATTTCGTAGGGGTAATTGCGCTATCACGTATATCTTGGGTCAGTATAAAAAGATATATCGATATCTGTTTAGGTAAAACTTCTTTTCTTTTCCTTTTAAAGGCGCGTAATTTAAGCTAATATAAGTTTTCATTCCACCTTAACTTAACCTCTATTTTCATGAATCAATTCAAACCACTTTAATAAATAGGTTACTTAACTAATACACATATACTGATTTCTTATTTAAATAGATACTGCGCAAAAAAAAGACAGCTAGGCGCCGTTTGGCGCGAAAACGCCTCTATAGCCGTTACCATCACCATTACCAGCAGCCCGTCTTTATCAGGCATAATTTTATTTATAGCTGTTACCCCCGCCGTCGCTGCCAATCCGCTAAGCCCCACCATCGCCGCCTCCATTCCGGCCTCGCCTTTCTTCGCCGCCGCCGCCACCCCTCCCTTCCCCCCCTCTTCTTCCTCTTTCCTTAGCTCCTAGATGAAGGAGCAGGGGGCTCCTAAGGTTATAAACCTTATTCTTTCCCCGTGGGTAAACCCCCTTTTACCCATAGGGGTCCTATTACACTGTAAACGTAGCTTAGCGTAGTGATGCCAAGGTTTGTAAACCCTAATTCCTCCTACTTAATGCCTCTAATACCTTTTTAAATAAGAAGTACAAGGCGGATCTGCTACTCCGCCTCGAGCTCCGCACCAGCAGAGTACTCTTTAAGGCTTCTTTGACGCGTAAGGAGTTGGAACGGCGTACTCGGGTTCGTAATCCCGGGCCGCTAATAAATACTCCTTGTATACCGCGTATCGCGTTTACAGCCGCGAGTAAGTTTTTTGACGATTGCTACGAAAGCGGGGGTCGTTCGACTCATTGCCATCGTTACGAGCGGACTGGTAACGGATACGTCCCCATTCCGTTAGTCCTAGAGCCGTAAGCCGAAGTCGTATTACGCGCCCGCCGGTTTTATGGTAAATTCTAACCGATTTTGAAAATTTGCCTCTGTTATAAATATCACGTTGGAGGCGTTTCGAGAAATAATCGCGGTCGTAAATAATCAAAATAATTCGATACTAATTAGTAGTAGGCATTAACCGGCGGACCAAGGAGTCGCCGGCCGTTATTACCACCTGGAAACGGGGTTTACGTATATACTACGTAGGCGAGTTTAATAACGTTATCATGCGTTGCCATAAGGAAGGTGAAGACCCCCTTGCGCCTTTATTTCAAGGCATCCAACCTAAGGCGTAAGGCTACATTCTCGTTAGCGTTAATGGCGTCTATAGTGGTGAGGGCGGTGGCGTTAGTACAGAAAGGAAGGGTAACGAGGAGGATAGTGGGGACGCAACGGCGTTGTTTTTTCCATTTCCTTTCAGTGGTAACTAGTTACTCCTTATGGTTGAGCCAACGCTCCCGGCCACATTAATATCATTACATTTTTCAAAATAATCGCCTATAAGTAATAAATATGATTTGAAGAGTAATAAAAGTGACTTAAAATGTATAAAATAAAAAACAGTATATTAGAATTGGTGTAATATCGTAAATTTAAATAGAGAAGAGCAAATAGTAAAACACTCAGTAGGGCTGAAGTATGTAAAACAAAGTATAATAATACGTTAGGAGAGGCGCTAAATAGTCGAGTAAAATGAAAGAAAAAAAGAAGAGGAAATTCTGATAGGATCGAAGTATTTAAAATAAAGAGTAACAGAATATTGGGAGCAGCGCGAAATAGTAGGGTTAAATAAATGAAAATTTGTAAGGCCGGTGTAAATATAAGTTGTATACCGTGGTATAAATTGGGGAACGACGTAGATTACGGATTTCGGGCCGCTTTAAATCGGCGAAAGTAGTGTAATGGCCTATTAGGGTCGTAAAACCTTACTAATCATACAAAAAAATAGCGTGTTTATCGTTATAAGAGTTTCCAACGCGTTGTTCGGTGTAGTTTTCGTTATTAAGTTTGCTGGGTTTGATTTTCTATCGATTTATCTTGTGTTTTTTCATTTAACGGCATTTACATGACTCGAGTAATGCCATAATATCTATTATTAACCGCTTTTTATTCGTAATACCTAGCTTGACCATATATTTATAAAAAGAAAAGGAGTTAGTATATATAATGAAAGGGATAGGGCGTAAACTAAGGTTAGAAATTATTATCCCGACCATCATTACCATATTAATACCCGAATCGAAACCTTTAATTATGCTATAGATTTTTGAAACCAGAAATTTTCGCGTAACCCTCTTTCATTTAATTAGACTTTAATAGATCATGTGTTCATGGAGTGTAAAGCCGCTTCGGGCCGGTATTTCATTATCTAGAATTAAAACGAAGCCTATTTGCGAATTATAATAGTTATTATTGGCGAAAAAGCCATTAGTAAAAATAAATAGCTTTGCAGTACATATATTTAGCAGTAAAAATTGTAAACCGCGCTTTAGATTATGTATTTACCATAGAAGGTGCTTATCAAGCGTCTTGTATATATTATCTGTCGGGGTGGTTTGGCACTACGTGTTGACCGAGAGGTTAAACCCCGCTTCTGTTTATGATATAGAAGTATTTTAGGCGCCATATGCGCGTTGGCATCTATATTTGTCGGCCCGTTTTATGTTATTTAAAACGATAAGGGTAACTTTGTCTAAGTACTCTTTTTTCGTAAGGGTTAAAACGCTGTTCTGGAGAGTAATGATAACGTTATTAAAATCGATTATATGGTTTTCCATTGTGTACGTTTTGGGTTTTTTTTTAAACCGGCCTCCAAAAGTTTCCTCTATTTCAATACGGAAAACGAGGCGTTACATAACATCAGTATATCGTCTATTTGTATACCCGTTAATGAAAAGACTTTAAAGCGAGCCATTAATACCAATAAGTACGGGTCAAAAGTCGAATTAGTTATTCCGAGCCTTTTTTTATAATACCTTTAGTAAGTGTTACTGTCAGTAAGGTCTATACCTATTCACGTGAAAAGTAAATGAGTAGAAGAGTAATCGTTATATTGGTATTGTTATAGTAAAAGATAGATGTCCAAAAAGCATTTCAGAGAGTTAACGCCACGGATAGGAGGTTATAAACCTCTCATCCGGGCAGTGACCCTGTTTCCATACGGTCTGTAATACACATTCCAGACCGCTCCATGCATGATGCACTTTGCGTCTTGCAAGAGTATAGCCTGCAGCGTGACACATTACCGTGCACTCTGCAGAAGTGTACTTTGAAATACAATGCACTGTCACTTGACCTAAATATACTATCTATGAGGGTGTATGATAAGATCCACAGTTATATTAGTAGATACCTATTTTAACCAAACCGTAAAATGGTTTTATAATACGTAAAATCGTTTTATATGGGTGGTATTTTTTAATATCCTATGGCATATTGGCGTAAATACGTCGTTTAAGCTGTTTTTAAAATTGATTTTATACCTACTTTATGTTATGGGGTTCGATATATAGATTGTACGGTGTGCTAAGAGAGTCTGAGAGCGCAAGTATTAGGTAGTGGTTGGTCTATTGTAAAGTTGGCGACTGGGTTATGATATCCTTCTTATTATTGTCGTTCTAACCTTTTACAACCAAGCGAGTCTTTTCGTAAAACTTTTCGGTTTTATCTTTAATTTCGTAGACGAGACGAATAGAAAAACTTTTGTAGGCGTCGTGAATTATTAAGTCGAACCGTTTAAAGCGAAATACATCTTAGTCGATTAGGGAAAAAAGTTCTATTTGAGTAGACTATTCGAATGGGGTACCTAGAGCAATTATAATGCTGTAGTAACAGAGTTTCAAGCAAAACTCGCGGTTTTCCATTTCATTTTAAGTGACAAAAGAATTTACGGCAAAGTTTCTGAGGCGTTTCTTAGTTTTCGAGCCGAAGGGACGGTTTCAGCAGCGAGATATTAGTAGGGTTGATGTAAACATGCCGCTCTTATTTGGTGGAAGTGGGCCGGATGCGTGATTCTAAAGGTAGGTTGTAATTAGGAGCAGTTTAGATTCGTCGTTATAGGGGGTATTTCGTCGACAGTTTTATTTGGATTGCGATTTCAGGCCTATTTTTTGCATCTTTTCCCTATACTTTTGGACGATCATTTAACGAAACGAATTTATACCGTTTGGTAAATTAACGAATATATAGTAGCCTCTAAATCCGTTAATTTTTAAGGGTCAGTTTAATCCGTCCCTAGTTCTCAAAACCTGAACCTTAAATTCTAACGGTAAGTTCAAAACGTCAGTTTCGCCTAGGCTATTCCTCATAACTAACGTTTTGGATACGTCATTATTAACCCGTAAAGAACGTAATATAACCATGACCTTCGTTACAATATTCGCTCTTTACATCGTAGTTAATAATGGTATAAAGTTTATATAATTCTTTGGGTAGGTATTAAAAACAAAGAGCGTAAGGATAAGCCTATTTAAGCTAAAAGTATTATTCACGGCGTTAACGGTTATTTAAAGGATAGATTCCTTGGAACTAGTACCTTTCAGTTCCTTAGACATTATTATAAACGATTTTTTGATCGGTCCGTAATACTGTTTACATTTTTCAATCCTTTAAAAGACTTTTACCAAAATTTAATTATACTCGTTACCAGTTATCTGAGCCTTAATACATTATTCGGTAAAGTCAAAGGTCGTATTAAAGTCGTATATAATCCAATTTAAGGTCCTTAGGTAGACGTTTAACCAACAATTGACTAAATCGTCATAGTAATCTGTAACGAAAGCGTTTCGTGTAAACTTAACGGCTTGGAATAATATTATCGCATTGACGGCATAAAGGACCGGTTAGCTGTTTCAATATATAATCTAAACAATTATTTCGTAGTTAAAATTCAAATCGTTTTAAAGGCGGAATTTAAACCAGCATAAAGCTTGCAAATATAACTAGTACTCATAATAAAACTTTTCAATAGCTTTAATTACGTTTTTCCCTATATCTATTTAACTTATGATATAAAGTAGTTGTAAAAAGCGTTGTATAGCTAGGTATTCGAATTAGTGGTATAATGGCTGTAATTTCAGTTACGTTAAGTAAATAACTTTAATTATACGTTTTTCGGGAAAAAAGGAAAAGTAATAGAATTTAAGCCGGAATGGTACGGATACGCTATTCGAAACGCAAAAAAGTTGGTTGGTTATATTTCAGACCTTAATTCCGAACTTATTTATATTAACAAATAAAAGTAGGAATATTGTTTTATCGTTTATTACGTATAATTTAACCGATTCGAATCGCGTGTTTATAAAGACCGTCCCGAACCATAATGTTTTTCCTTTACCAAATAGGATCTTTCGGTATTTTCCAGTTCGTTTTAGCTAAAATTTCGGAAACTTTGTCTCCAGCGCGTCGAATTGTCGTTTTCAGGCCGTAAAGATTTCGGCTATACTAGTGTCAAGTATAATACCCTAAAACCGATTTCCGTATTTATCTAAAAGTGTGAATTACAACGTTATATAGGTATTAAACACTTCGTCTACATAATCCAGACCTATAATATGTATGAAAGAGGTGTCTTATAGGCCTGTGCAAATACACTAAGCGGTTTTATCGTTTCGAATTGTTAAATAAGCATTATTACCTTTAAATATTTTTTTCGAAGGTGTATTTATAAGAGTAGGTGTTAAGCTTATTATTTATACCTTCGTATTCGGTTATATACGTTATAAAATTGGCTTTTATCCGGTTTTCAAGTGCGTAGTTCGTCCAAAATTGACGTTTGATCCGATTTTTTTCGTAAACGAGGTGGTTAGTAAACTAACAACCGATCTTACCATATACTATACAACTCTTTTATAAACTCAGGGGGTTCTGTATACTTTTTTATAGATATTGCTATAGCCGTAATACGTTTCGTCCCTAGCCGTAAAATCGTTTTCAATTATAGCTACCTTACACTTTATTCCTAGGGTTTCACCTTTAATATCTTTCTCTTTGGTATCTATGTTTAGGGCATTTACTTTACTTTAGGTATACTACAAACTTTTGGTTTATAAGGTGGTAAATTGTTTCGAAAAGGTTTTTTTTTGTACTTTGGCCTTCGCCTTTAATTTTAGTAGCTAAAAATTCTAATCCGGGGCTCGCCTATCGGCGTATAAAGGTTTTAAGCGATGTTTTAAGGCTTATATAAAAGGCTTTTAAGTTATTTTCCGATTTAAATAGTATAAGGTCGAGATTTGGGTTTCCACAATATTCTTTTGTTATTCTTTGGATAAACAGTTTATTACCCTTATATTACAGTCTAAAGGCTGCCTAAAACTTTCGAAACTTAGCTAACATGGTGGTAATGACCTCCTATGGGTTTTTATCAGCGTTTTTCTTTTGGGTTTTCATGGATTTCCAGGTTGTATTAGTCTAATCCTTATCGTAAAGTTCGTAATTAATTTTTATATCGAAGTAGGATTTTCAACGATTATAATACTGCGTAGACATATTTACTTTCATTAAGTGGTATATGTTTTTTGGTTTACCCGAATGATATATCGAGTAGTATAACATAAAAGTAAGATAATTTAATATCCAGTTTTCTATATATATTAAGTATAATACGTATTTTGTTATCGAATACATCGTATAATTTACCGTTGTAATTCTCGTCCCTATTCCAAAGCCTAGAGAAATTGGTAAGCTTTATAAGGTCGCTTTTATTAGTGGGAAAGCGGTATGGTAGGAGATTACGGTAAGGGTTGTAATTGTTAGATATCAGTTTATAGGGTACGTATTAGCGTTTTGGAATGCTCTTCAATTCCTGGAGCGGGGCGTATTTGTTATTCGAACCGCTCTTTTCGTAGCTAAACTGGTTATTAACGGCAATCGGAGTACGGTTTTGTTTCGATTTCGGTTCGAAATTGCGTTTTAGGGAAGGTTCGTATTCAACCTTCGTTATGAATAATCGTTACGGTACCTCCTCCTCTTCCGTCGATTTCTACAGCTTTGTTTCTACTTTGCGCCGGGAGTTTAACCTTATTAAACGCCTTATCTCAATTTCCGGTGGCTTTTCGTATCCTCGGCACGTTATCTTAAGTAGGTGTTTCTAGCGTGTTTTTAGCTAATATCCTTTTATAAATTTTACTTTTATTACTTTATTGTTTATATATTTTGATATTTCTATTAGTTGTAATGCAACTAATAAGGATTTTAAAATTCAGTTGTTATTTTAACTGGTTATATTAATACCTTCGTTTCGTAGGAACTTTCGTAATATTTTTGAAATTGTAATATCGACCACACGTTGCGAGTCCGGCGTTCAATCTGTAAAATTCTCTTTAAAATCATCGAATAAGTTGCATCCTTTGATTTCGCCGTTATAATAGTTGAAGATTATGTAAATTATATACATACTTACAGTATAATGGTCCAAATTCTTTATTAGTACCACGATTTCATTATCTTTTAAGTTAAGGTATAAATACCTCAAAATATTACTAAGAAATAACGTAAAAGTAAAAAGGAACTTTATATATTCGTTAGCTTTTATTAGATCCTTTACTGGTAAAGTTATCGAATATATGAATGGGTAATCTTTGTGTAGATATAATGCTTAAAACGGCGTAAATTGGTAATTTCGCGCCGTAGTTAGATTTGGGTACGTTCGTAACTTCAAGAGAGCATATCAAAGCGGAAATACAAAGGAAATAATGTTTTCAACGCTTATTAATAGAAACAAAATTTCAATGAAACGTAAATAAAACGTAACCACAAGTTAGTTAGGCTTTTTAAATTAAATCTATTAATGCTTAGTAACGTTATATCAGCCAAACGGTTACAAAAACTTAGAGGTCATAAGTACTAAACTGAGAACATATAGGGCGAGAAAACTTAAAATATATAGGTCGAACGTTAAAAGGCGGATGAAGAAATCGTAAAAAAGTGGGAAAAGAAATATAGGCGTGGGGAGGTATGTTGGGTGATCCGGTGTATGGATTCTAGTTCGTATTTGGCAAGCGATCCAAATTATTGTTTCGTAACCGCTTTCAAATCAAACAAAAGGTTTGGATATTATATTCGTAACCATTCCTGTGTTTTGCAGGCGGTGTGGATTGTCGAGTTCCAATCAACCTGGTCTTAACAAAGGGTTTCGAAACTTGGTGGTTTTGACTTACATGACCTAATACATAATAGAACGCTTTCCAAAAAGTACCCGGGTACGTTTAAAGCGCAAAAACAAGTTAATGGTTCACGTAACGGAACTTTTTAGTAAATAGGGCATTAATTGGTTAATAATATCGTATTAAAAGTGGGTTTTGAAAAGTTATTCCGGATCTTATAGTCTTATTACGCTTCGGGTTTCTCGGCGTTCCCGCGTAATTTTATACTCCCCTATAATTTTCATGAAATGTAATAGTAAAATACAAATAGGTCGGACCGCTATATCATCCTAATATTAGTATTTAACTTAGGTTTATCTCTTTTTTCCTTAACCATTTATAGTCAACCTAGTCGGCTACTAATTAGTATCGGTAAGGTCTTTACCTATTCACGTGAAAGTAAACGAGTAAAAGAGCAATTATAAGATTGGTATTATTATAGTAAAAGATGAATTAGGAAAAATCATTCCAGGGAGTGTATGCCCCAGATAGGAGGTTATAAACCTCCCATCCGAGAAGTGGCCCTTTTGCCGTATACTCTGGAATACCCATTCCAGACCGCTCCATGCATTTCTGTGCTCTCTGGAATATTCATTCCAAACCGCTCTATATATGATGCACTTTGCGTCTTACAAGAGTGCAGCCTGCAGCGTGACACGTTATTGTGCATCCTACAGGAGTGTATCTTGCAATACAGTGCACTGTCACTTGACTTATGTATACTAGCTATGAGGGTATATAGTAATATTCACAGTTTTATTAAAGTTTTCACGTTGGTTTTGTACGAATTTTTAAGTAATATTCATTTTATTCCTATTATTAAGTTCATAGTTTATTTTTGTATCGAAGTATATTTTTATGCGGATGTAAGACTTTGGTAATATATTTATTCAGGTATGGTGGTATATATATTACTTGTTATCTTACCTAAATAACGTACTGTGTAGGATAATATTAAATTATTATAAATTAATATCCAGTTTTTTATACATACTTAGTATTATACGTATATTATTGTTTAGAACATCGTATAATTCTCCATTATAATTTTCATCTTTTTCCTGTAATTTGAAAAAGTTAGTGAATTTTATTTTATAACTTTTGATGGTAGCAAAATGGTGTAGTGGGAGGTTTCGGTATAAATCGTTATTATTAAGAATTAGTTCGTAAAGTTTGTATTATTGTTATACATCGCTTATCTTATTTTCAGGCGGGCCGTTTTCGTTTTCCGGGTCGCTTTTGTTTCGGTGAAACGGGTTATTAATTGTATCCGGGGAGTGATTTTATCAGTGTCTTTATTCAAAAGGGTATTTGGAAAAGGGTCTTTATTTGACCCGAGTAATGGATAATTTTTGTAGCACTTTCTCCTCTTTGATTAAATTCTTTCGCTCCTTCTACAATTCGCAACGTACTTTTCGTCTTGTTGAGCGTCTTATACCTTATATTTTTGGAGGTCTTTTCTTGCTTTTTATCTGTTATTTTAAGGAAGCGGTTTTAGCGTTTCTTTAACTAGTAGCTTTTTACGAACTACACCTCAATTACATCGTTGTTATTCTATTTTTGCATTTAAATAAGCCGAGCCGTTTCCGACAAAACTTTCATAATACGGCTATTATTAATACTGGTTATATTAATACCTTTACTCCGTATTTGTTTCCATAATATCCTGGAGATTATATCGTCGACTATATGCTATATATTTGGTGTACAATTCGCGAAGTCCTTCCGGAAATGAATGAATAAGTCTCTCCTTTTAATATTTCCGTTGTAATAGTTGAAAATTATGTTAATAACGTACGTATTTACTGTAAAAAAGTTTAAATTCTCCACTAATGTTTTAATTTTATTATCTCATAAGTTAAGGTCCAAGTCTTTTAGGATATCATTACGAAATAACGTATTTTCCAATGGATAATCTACATAATCGCTGGCTTTTTCCAGGTTTGTTACTGGTATAGTTATAGTTATGAGAGTGCGAAATGTATTAGAGTGGTTAAGAGATTGGTTTGCGCGTACACCGGAAACGTTAAGCCTGTATAGATGTTGGTTTTGCGTAATAGATGAGATTCGAGTTCATTATGAACATAGTGTTAAACAAGGTTCGGTTCGAATAATTAAAATAAAAATGTATAATATATGAATAAAAAGCGAATAAAATGTAATGAAAAGGTTAAAGTAAACCGTTTAACTTTTTTGATACAAGTGAAATTGAAAGAAGTTGTAATTGAAACGTAATGACAAGTTGATCAAACGTTTAAAATTAGCTCTTGAACGCTTTATAAACGGTATACTAATTAATAAGCTAATAAATTTAAACGTCGTTGATAATAAATTTAAACAAACGGTATTATGTGGACGAGGGAAGGCTAACGGGGTAATAGGAAAAAGAAAAAAAAGGATATAAGATGGTAAGTCGAAATGTATGAGTAAGGCTTAGTGGAATTGTTTGGCCTACGGTTCGATTATTGCTTTTAGAGCGTAGAGTATTTATAAGTGCGTTTCAACAGTTGTATTCTAATCGAGTTTATAGTCTGTAAGCTGTTTGGACATTACGTTTTAATCTTTTTAAAGTGTTCGAGCGGTTTGGATACTGTGTTTAGATCGGATGAGTTATAATATAACGTTCCAAGACTTACTGGCTTTGGCTTACGTGGTCTGATACGTAATAGGATGTTTTCCAAAAAATACACAGGTACGTCCAAATCGCTAAAACGAATTGACGGATAGCTTAATGGGGCTTTTAGTAGACAGAGTACTAATCGAGTTAATAATATTGTATTAAAGTTTCTTTTTTCAGAATTACTCCAGATCTTACAGTTTTTTTACGCTTCGGATTTTCAAGGCGGTCCCGTGTATTTCCATACTTCCGTATCATTTTTGTAAGTCTTAATGTTAAAATACGAATAGTTAAAACACGAATAGTTCAAATCGTTATAATATCATATTATAAGTATTTAACTTAGGTTTATCTTTTTTTTTAGGCTGTTCATAATCGACAGAATCGGTCATTAATTAGTGTTTATAAGGTCTTTCTATCTTTACATAACCTTAAAGAGTAGAAAACTAACCGTAAATATTTTTTATATTGAAATTGGACAGTAAAATAAATAGAAAGAAGAAGAGGTATCCGTAGAGTGCATATTACAGGTAAGATTTTATAACCTCTCACCCGGGCAGTGACACTTTATCGTGAACTTTTTCAATGCCACTTCTAGGTAGTGGCACTCTATCATGAATTTTGCAGGAATACACCTTGCAGAGTAGAACGTTACCTTGTACTCTACAAAAGGTGCAATCAGCAACGTAGCTACTTACTAACTACATAGATACAAAGTAATATCCACATAATCGTGGGAAGGCCCCAGGAATATATTTTGCGACGATTGTGAGGATTTAGCTTCAAATGCCACCAATATATCGCCGAACCGTGTAAATAAAATTGAAAACATCTCTAATATCTATTTTTTGATAACAGGATCTGGATTCGTAAAAGAGTCAAACTATTGTAAAAAGAAAAAAATATCGGTAAATACGACGTTTTTAACCATAATAATGATCCTTAAATTGGCGGGGTTAGGGTATTTCAAATGAAATATTCTTAATATTTTTCGTTTTAACTGAAGACTTGTGAAAAAAAAGTATTAAAAATGAATTGGGAAGTTTTTTGTATAACACTGGTGTCTTTTTATTCGTTTTATCGTGTTTATCGGTTATGCTCGCAAGCAACTTAGTTTTCCTTACGAATTCATTAATCGTTCCCATAAATACGGCGGATATTATCCTACTCGAAAAAACAATAGGGTGATTTTGATCTATAACAAGGAAAGGGCTTATAAAGATGAGTAATGTCATCATTACGATGGAAAAGAGATTTTTTATAACGAGGAACGCGATTGGCTAAGTTTTCTACAAGGTTTTGAAGACTATTAAAACTTTTATACATTTATTTACTAAAACGTGCTGAATCGTTTCTATTGATTAAGTCAAGAGTATTTGAAGCAATGACAAGGTGATATTTAACGGCGTTCCTAACGTAGGCTTCGGCAGAAATTAACAACACTATTAAATGCGATGTATGAAAGAGGGTATAAAAACGAATCGAGACTGGTAAAGACGATTAAAAAAGAATCTTTCATAATGATTTATGAACAAACGATATAGGAGGGAAAATGAAAACTTGTTAACCTCTCATTCTATGCAACATAGTTATAGATAACAACTAATTGTCTAGTAAAGATTACAATTGGGTACTGGTTATAAAAGGTGATGAGGAAGCAAAATAATTAATTGCTAAAAGAGTAAGGGAGGAAAAGCTATTAATAGAAGAGAAGAGAAGAACTGGTGTAAGGATTGCTGTAGGGTGACCCTTTACAGTTGATAACAATACTAATTATCTGGTAACATTTTGAAAAAAAGTCAGGTATCAACTTAACTAGTACTTATAATTACCATGTATTGGAATGTTATGATAATGGTGTGATTGTAGTGATGTTGAAGGATGAAGAATCTAAGTTTAAGTCTACACCGCAGAGTTTATAGCAGTTAGGTAGGTATGTACAACAAATTGAAAGAAAAGGGCAGGTGAGTCATGCCCCACCCAGATCCAATACAAATCGTTAAGAAAGCGATCACCAAGTTGTTAAAATGTCTACAATTAATTATCGGTTAAGTCTCAACTATTATCACTATTTCAAATTACTAGATCCAAAACCTCTACAATAATAAACACCGATTTTAATGAAAAACAACCTTCAACTTTGCTTCCTATTTCCTACGTCAAATTTTTCCCATACATGAATATTTCTTCCCCTACATCAAAAGATCTTTAGAAAGAGTGTATCGTCAATCAAACACATTAGCAAACACGTTAAGATCGCTACGATAAATGAAACATCAAGAACCATTCAGTTACATCAAACAAGCTGCTTTACGTAATCTTACGACCAGATTTCCAAGTTCTACTTCACCTGAATTGACTTTAACTTGCCTATTAAAATACTAAAATGGAATTCAGTTAGAAACGTATAAAGAAAATGGGGTTTTCGGACCCCTTTTTTTTAAGTACTTCAATAAAAATCTTTATAACAGAGATATTGACGAAAATTAACCGAAAAGTATTTGACCAACTATGTTAGCCAGTAAATCTTTGAGACAGAAAGTAGCAAAGAGTTTGGCTGCGGTGCCCGCGGTTTCCAAGACTTTCATAAAATTTTTAACAACCACATAATGAATATATTGATGAAAATCTTTTTTAAATGAAAATGATTGGAAGATTTCATTTCAAGTCCTTAATTTTAAGACCTATATGGAAAAGGAAAGGATATTAACGAGTTTTCAAGCCTTTATATACGTTTTGGAGAACTACTTCCTAATCGTCAATTAAGTAAAACCTTGAATTCCAGCAACACCTTTTTACACCCCAACAATAAGGAACCTATTAGTTTGTTTGGAAGTCTAGTCTCTACACGATATGATGCGAATTAAGCGCTTGTCAGAGGTAAAAAACATAAAGAAACGGCTTCTAACGCGAAAAAAGGAATTTACGCCGGCGCCATTCAACAATTGATTAAGAAATATTGTCAAAACCGGTAAGGTTTTCCTCAAAATCATCAAGTCCCTCAAGGTAAAGCTTCGTGAGACAGGTACGCCTATATATGTAAGCATACCACAAGTCCTATTAAAAGATTTTACCCCTCGATCTAGGCATCTTGTAACTAGCATTATTACTGTAACTATAAAAGTCTAAAACATAATTTGGCACAAAATACTATCGATTATTAGCATGATTATTGTAACTTACTTTCCAAATTCATCAAAATAGTTAATGTTATTGTAATTGTTTTTCAAACTTCACCAAATTTTGGAATTACATGGAGAAATATAATGGTGAAGTTTTAATTTACTTAATATGAAAACAATGTCATTCCTTAATATTTACAAGAGAATAGAACTCTAACCTTCCGTTTTCCATTTAGTATTTCCAAAAGATCCTTACTGGTTACGTTAAGAACTACTATATGACCTTCACAAGTAAGGAATATACCTTTCATAAAATTTGTAACTGAATGAAAAGTTACTTGAAATAAGATTTCCACCTAATGTAATACTACAGGAATTGAGCCACAATAATATAGAAAACTATACTAATGAAAAAAAGAGGAAACACTAATAAATATACCCAACCAAATATTTAATAACCAAATATTATACAAGTAAATAATAATAAAAATACACGCTGGTGAGATCATATTTCACGAGTAGGTCCAAGCGGTTATCATTGGCTTCAATGAGTTTAAATACGCTTAATAACGCCTAGATAATACCTGTAAAGGTTTTTTTAGCCAGTTACGGTCTTTTTTTACGACTTTAATAACGCGTACACCAAACTTAATTGGTATATACCTCCAAATTAACAACTTTCTTGACTAAAACAACCAAAACCTTTCAATTACACACTATAAGAACTGCAAGTACAAAAGGTCCCTACATTTAAGATATAGTCCAAAATCACTTGATTGAAAACCCTATTGGCAATAGTAACGTAAGTAAAACTTAAACGAACCTGTTAATCGCAAACATTCTCATTGCGATAATGACAAAAGGTATTAAATTTGTAGTAAGTACAGTTATTAGTTATGTCGCAACCCGTTTACTAAACGCTATAAATAGCAGGTAATATATTACGCCTAGTATTTTACTGGTTTCAAAAGAGTTACTTAAACTGTATTGAATACTATAAAGGTTGAAACACTTTAAAATATACTTTGAAATTGGTTGGATAACATAAAATTACTGCTTTTAAAACAATAAAATAACTAACCAATCAAGTCTTTTTATACCGTCTAACTGGCAAAAATCCTTACCTTCGCGATAAAGATTAAACATTTTACCTCTTATATACTTTCAATTTTTTAAATGATTACACTAAGAACATGTTTTAATGAATCACGACAAATATAGGAGAAATGACATATGTAATAAAAATCTATTCACAATACATTACAATTCGATGAATAAAAAACGTATTACGAAAATAAATCGTTAAACTACCGGTAAAACCAAGGTTAACTTTGGTTTAGGTAAGAAACTATCGTTATTAACATTGAAGATTGTATAAACACTTATTAAACCAATCACTTTTAATGTATTTAAATATACTATTCAATTCGTCCTTCACTTAAAAAACATTAAGATTCTCGACGTCAACATCATTATCAACACTAATAAGCTAGTTAAAAAGGGCCGTAGATTCTCTTTCGCCTCCAAATAGAACCATTCATAGTTATATTTTCAAAGATTATTTTCAAAGACTAAAAGTAACGATCATAAACTTGACGTAATAAGAGATACGATAGCTATACCATCATTTAAATCATTCAACTGTTGACAAACTATTCAAAATCCTTAAATGTACAAGGCATGAAAATGTGGAGTACTTTACGCTCGAAACAATCCACAAACTTTACTACCATTGATAAACATAAGCCAAAGTGCTTGAAAGATTCAAATTTACTAAAAAATACTTTGATTGTAAAATGTTAACTAACTTCCTGTACTTTGATAATGAACTTGTTCTCTATGTTATAAATAAGATAACCTGTTTTCCAACGTTAAATTCCTTTAGTCATTATCGGCGAAACATATTTGAGAGGCTTCAAGATGTTATAAATCAACACGTACTTAAGGCAAACTAACCTCATCATTTATAACACTAGCAGAGTATTTGCTACAGCAGAATTCCAAATTATTGCCAAAATGATAGGGGTTTTGTTAGAATAGCAGTCAAATACATTATAGTCAATTCAACTATACTTATAGTTAATTGATTGTACTGACTGCAAATTGACTGCAGTTTGTGGGATTAACTGCAAGTCTAGTATAGTAGGTGCTTCGTTCAAAGTGGGGCACGGGACAAAGCAGTCAACTATACAAATTAGTGTGTATACCAGCTAGCGATATGCCAAATTTAGAATTAATAACTCAACTACTTTGAATGTAGCACTAGTTACTTCGACCACAGTGATTCGAATCGACTACTTTGCAACGATAAACACCAACCAAGAGGTTTAATACAAATAAATACCTATTAAGTCCTACCAAAACATCGAAAAAATTGAAAAATAAAATATTCGTTACGTCGCAAAACGTATAATTGTTGGAATAGCAGTCAAATTCAGTACAGTTAAGTCAACTTTACTTGCAGTAAAGTTGATTGTACGTACTGCAAATTGACTGCAGTTTGTGGGATTTCAGTACACTGCACTACAAGTACAGTATAGTAGGTGCTTACTTCAAAGTGGGGCACAGGCCAAAGCGTTTGGCCATACAAATTAGTGTGCAGACTAGCTAGCGGTCTGTCAAACTTAGAACTTACGCATCAATTAACAATATCAACGCAGCACCAGTTACTTCGACTACAATGATTCGAGTCAACTAAGTTTTAACGATAAAGGCCTACCAACACTGATCAGTGCTTATTAGGTTAAGCATAGATTGGCTAAGTAGAAGAAAAAGCTGTTTTCCGGTTGTTACACTTTATTTAAGGTAAGGTAAAAGAAAGGTTTTTGCGAAGAGCCTCTATACAATGTGAAGTTGTTCGTGGCAACAAGTAGGGAAGACTTATAGGCTTTGTAGTTGTTCGCGGAAATATATAAGTAAGCGACGGTATCGCTAATCGAAAACACTAAGAAACCTTTATTGATCTTTCTTAAAGGCGTTGAGATTAACCGCCTAAAAGTATTAAAGATCACTAAGCCAGCAAGTTGGCGAACGGCCAAGTTAGTATTATTACGGCCGATAATATAGATATTACTACTATAAATCGCAAAAACGACGAAGTCCTACGATCTTTAACATATACTAACTTTAACAAAAAACCTACAACCTATCACTTTGCACCACTCTTTTTCCCTTATACTATTTAATCTTCATTATGATAGCTTTAAAACGGATTTAAATAGATATCGTTACCAATTCCGTCAAGAAGGAGGCAATTATTGCCCTCGATGCTATTTTCGAAAAGCATTACCACAAAAAGCTTTAGTTTACCGATGCTACTAAATACTTTACCCCAAAGCACCTAACCAACTACATTGATCACTTTATTCTCGACTCAAACCCTAACGGATACGACCGAGGACCTAACGCCTTCGACGATTTTACCTATTAGTTTAACGAGTGGATCTTAACAATGTGAAAGAGGGTAAACAAGTAAGTTAAAACGAGGATGAAGATTAAACTAAGAAAATAAGGGATCCACCTACCTGCAAAGAAAGGAAAAGAAAGCAACTTGGCAAACCTACTTTACGAATACGCTACCAATAAAGACCTTTAATTGAACTTTAAAGACAAAAGTAAGGATAAAGATATTGCTAGCAACAGCATTCTTTAACGCCCTTACACGCGTTCACAAGAACTTACCTAAGCTCATATGAACTCCTTAAATCCTATAACAAGGGATTCAAAATATGCCAATATCACCAGACGTAAAGAATTAATTAACTTACGCCCCGTCAGCCCTTATATCCACCAGTTAATTAAACAGAAACCTCGACGGATCCCTTAATACCAAAAGGATTATCACTAAGTTCCCTGCAATAAAAACCCTTAAATCCCTTTTCCCTAAGCCACTTAGCACATCCAGTTTCAATAGCTAAATCAAAGGCGAACTGGATTTATACGAGAGCCCATTATGGGCATAACTACTAGCTTTTTCCCTTTAAAATAGGCTAGAAATAACTATCTTACCCATCAGTATTAATAAACTTAATCCTTTTCCCAATAGTAGTTGAAAAACTTCAAAGGTATTTAAGACCAATATATCACTATCTTTCCTCGACGTGTTCCTATGGTAAATATAGATTATATAGTAATTACTATATTCGTTAAAATCTGGGGGGGAAAGGAAAAGTATAAAGATAAGCCATACAACTTCCTCGACGTTAAATTACGCCTATCATTTAACATCTTCATCCAAATAAAGGTTAAATTGCCAGGTTTTCACTTGTTAATCCCTAGTATCCTTACCGGCTAAGCCGAGGATCACTACCTCTGATACCTAACAAATTGTTTCTCCTTCCGCGAAACTTATAATGAGCTAAAGGTCCATTTCGAGTACGATATCAATCTTACCCAGTACCACACCGACTGTAACATTATTAAGTGGTCTTATATGTTTGGTTACAAAAAATAATCGGAAAAAACATGGACTTCCTTAATTAGATACTTAATAGGTTGATGTTTTACCAACAAGTAATGGGGAATGTGGAAACTGGAAAAAGCAACCTACGCTAGTAGGTCTGGTAAGCCGTTACAAGCTATAAAGAGTTCTAATACACCCTCCAATGCCTTGATACCGCCTGCGAAGAATTCTTTAGCCAATTGCGTTCCTCTTTGGTGACCGTAGCTACTCTAGTTTCCAGCTTATCTAGTATATAACCTTAAGCTACAGAATTCAGTGACGAAAAAAGAAAACCCTTCCCACTCTTTCTATATTAATCGAAGGTACGGAAGGCCCGGATATTACGGTTAAATAAAGGTCCAGATCTCTACCCACTGAAAAGGGTATCTTTCTTCCTCAAGGTCTTTAAGCCGACTAATCAAATCTACCTCAAATGCCAAAGATATTGGATTTTCAATGAACATGGCTACTGGTTAACATGTTATATTGCCGCTGATCGTAAAGCAAAGAAAGTGATATATTACATATAGTTCCCCTTTACTTTTAACTAGACCTACATGAAGTAAATTGCACAATTTAAAGGAAGTGGAATTAAAGAGAAGGAAAACAAACTAAAAGTTATCGGCTAACACGAAAATAATGACACTAGAACTAACTCAGAGGCAATTTAATAACTCGCCGACCACGCCTTTTTGTACCGCCTAATAAATAAAAACCCCTACCACTAATATAACGGTAAAAACCCTAGCCCTATACACTCTTTCATCATTTAAGATCGCTATGCGGGGTAGGTTTTTAAGGGATTATGCTGGATATGGGGGCGGCATGGTACTTAACAAGAGGCTATTCGTAATACGTCGCTTTGCAAAGAGATACTAATACTACTATAAAACTTGATTACGCGGGCATTGGCAAAGCTAAGATTCGCTTTAGCTTTAAAAAAAAAGCTGTCCTTACTATGATCGACGACGGTTAAGAATGTTGTTAGCCCTATTATTTTCCATATTTTGAAATCCCATACCCCCTTCCTCCTTTACCTCGAACACATGAAAAACCTCAGCGTTAACGTTAATATTTAAACTAATGAACTAATACAAGTTAGAGTCGGCAAAAGTTTTTTTACTTAGCCTTAAATAAAGGTACCATTAGTTTTATTTTAAGGGCTAGAGATAGTATTGTTAATCCTGATAAAGGCGGAATTTCTTTAGTTATATCGTAGGTTTAATTATCCAGCGACTGATAGGCTTTATAAAGTCTTAAAGGCAACTGACCACGAAGATGTAGATTTGTCAATACTAAATGCAGTTAAACGGCTTTACCACTATTGACAAATACATTCACAAATACCTCTAAGGTCTAAATTTACATTAAAGGAAGATTAATACTTTAATTCGGAAGTTTTCGTAAACGTATTTTACCTCGACAATAAGCTAATATTACATGTTGTAAATTCCGTCACAGCTTTTTACGGCGCCAAGTTCCCTAAGACCATTACAGCGAGGGAAACATAGGAAATCCTACGTGTTTTGTGGATTAATACGTACTTCAGGCCTCTAAACGTATTAGTTTACGATGTCAGCATTAACTTTGCTATGATAAAGTTCTAAGCTAACACCAGGTTAAACGGTATTTAATGTAAATAAAAAATCGTTAATATTTAATGGGGTATTAAAAAGGTCTAAAGAATATACGCCTTCTTACAAAAGGCTTACGATATCATTACAATAGAAATCGAAAGCTTTATAAACAAAGAAGCACGGCTTTAAATAGCGGTAAAAAGTCTTGACGATATTGTTAACCCCAACAGACTTGTACTAACTTTGTTGGTATTTGAGGCCTAACCACATATAAAAACTAAGTCTTCATCCTCGGTAAATACCATGAAACGTACCATAATATATAGCGAATCTTTAAAAAAAGCCGAGAAAAAAATCGGCACCTTGTTAGGTCAACGATTCCCTTAATATTAGACACGTCCTTTAATAATAGACGTACTATCCCTCCTCCTTTAAAGTAAAATCTTCATGTAATGTAATCCAGGCAAATTTGATAGGCCGTATAAGATTTTAAGTATTACTAATTTAAACATAATAGTTAATATTACTAACGAACCCATAACCTTTCGAGTTATAAAGGTTAAACCATACCGAAGACCCCTTAAGCCCCTTAAGTTTAATAAAGATCCTAACGTCGATAAGCTCTGAGCCGAGTGGATTAGCCAATACAATCCCCCTCAGCCGATTATTAACAACTATTGAAATGTTAACGGTGTGAGCAACAATTTAAAAAGAGGATACAAATTAAAAAAATGATAGCGATAGGAACTACAAGCCTGAAAAGGCATATATAATGGTGTAGATGTTTCAGAAAAAAAGTTTAACAGAAAACTTACCCTTAAATTATGTGCCAAAGACATTATCAATACACCGAGTAAGCTTTTTGAAAGAAACGACCAAATGAAGATTAACGGCCTTTTTTTACGGGAAGTTATACAACTTATATCATTAGCATGATTTTAAAAATAAGACGTTATTATGTTAAGTCGATGATAATTTAGGAGGTTAAGGGAAAGACTACGGATCGGCTGTACGAAAAATTACGGCTGATCGCTTCAGGATACGGTAATAAAGATAAGGACTAGATCCTTACTTAATTGCTTATAATCCAGAAAATTAGTCATCGTTTAATCGTCTTAATCGCTGCTAGTTTAACTACTAGTATAAAAGGTTAGTTTACACTTAATAGCCATGACATTACGTAAACCTACATATAGTTTAACACCTATTTTCAATGGATTGTACTATTAAAATTACTAAAAGAACTAAGGGACAAATTTCCAGCCAGTATGATAATACTTTATATTAAGCCTTTATATAGATTAGCCGAGGCAGGCATCTACTAATTCATAACGTACCAGGGGTACTTTAAAAACAGGATAAACATTAAGACTTTAACATTTAACATGTTTCTGTTAATTACAAAAGACAAAGACTTTGGCATCGTGGGTATGTAAACTGAAGATACCCTTTTCCTCGAGGATATTGGATTTATGGCGGCAGAATAACGTGTTATCGAAAAGTCAAGCTTCCTAAAAGTGTAAGTTAATCGAAACGTTGGCAGAGGACATATAATTTGATTTTAATAAATCGTTAATCCGTATCTATAGTATTGAGGCTGAAAAAGGCACTTATATTAGCTTACGCTGAAAATGGTAAACTATAAACTTAACTATAATCAACAAGACCGACGAGGTAAAATCACAAAGATATTTGAACTAATGGGCTCATACGGCCTATATCGCTATGTTATGCTAACAAAAAACATCGTACGATCTTTCCATTACGGAACAGGTATAAAATCTACAAGATGGGGACTTTGATAGGTTAAATAAGCGGATTTAGTGTCAAATGAACCATGTGGAAAAAAATAATTAATATGGTCCATATAAATTTAATAGAGGCGAAGCTAATAAGTTTTATGGACGGGTTATTTACTAATAATACTAACCTTATATTGAAAATCGGGTTCCTTATAATGCTAGTTAGCGAGTATAGGTTCAAAGGGCAATTTACAATTACCGGAAACCTTATGTACTGGATATCCGTCAAATATAAACGTGTAACCTGGAGCGTGCTGGTTTCGGAAGTTTATAGTATAATGGCAAACTTTAACATCGGCATGGTGACTAATAACATATTAAGGATTGTTACTAAATAGCTAAAACTACCCTTGATACCTATGATGGTGTATACTAACTCCCGAAGCCTTTATGAATACTTTTAAAGCTCGGTACAACTGATAAAAAAACACCTGATAATAGACGTAATAACTTTAAAGGAAGAATACAAAGGCTGAATAATTAATGAATTTAGGGAGATTAACGATAAAGATAATCCCGTTAATGCTATGAACAAATCTATACCTAATAATGCCCTGGAAAAGTGTGTGGATAGTAATATGTTAACCGTATAAATCGAGGGCTACGTAAACTGCCCGGCACATAATGTAAAGGAATACGGTTACCCTGGTAAACGAAAAGACCGTTAGGGTAATAGTGGCGATAGCAGTAAACTAAACTACAGGCAAAAGGTACGAAAGTGGTAGCATACCTAAATTACACGAGTTTATGGTAAAGGATTTGTACATGGGATTTGAAAAATGAAGGCCTCGGAGGGGTGAAGCAAAAGAGCTACAAAAGAAAGTAATTAAGGTTGATTTCAGTACAGATTGATCGGAACTAAAAGGGGTTTGACTTGTTATTGGTTTATGGATTAAGAAGGGATTTCAGAGGTTGCCACCAATCAATGATAAGCCACGTTGGCGTGAAGGTACAAAAACAAAAAGCCGCTAGTATTGGAATAGCAGTCAAATGTAGTACAGTTAAGTCAACTTTACTTGCAGTAAAGTTGATTGTACGTACTGCAAATTGACTACAGTTTGTGGGATTTGAGTACATTATATTACAAATGCAATATAGTAAGTACTTACTTCAAAGTGAGGCACAAGCCAAAGCGTTTGGCTATACAAATTAGTGTGCAGACCGGCTAGTGGTCTGATAAACTTAGAACTTACGCATCAATCAACAATATCAACGCAGCACCAGTTACTTCGACTATAGTGATTCGAATCGACTACATTGCAACAATAAAGGTCTACCAACAATAATATCTTCACGTTAGAAATGGAAAGCTTTACAAACCAAGAGACACGTTTTAAAATAAAGATAAAAGGCCTAAATTATACCATATATTAGAATAGTAATATTTGCAGTGCAGTATGTCAACTTTACTTGCAGTAAAGTTAACTATACCAAACTACAAGTTGAGTGTATTATTTTGTATGAGCTTACTGTATTGGCAGCAAGTTAAGTACAGTATGCGCCCACTTCACATTAGGGCACATGCCAAGCAATTAACCATATAAATTGCTGTACAGACTGGCTAGCAGTCCATCAAACCTAGAATAATATATGCATCACTTGACCATTATAATACTACTGTTACTTCGGTCAATAGAATCGAGAACTTTATAACGTCTAAATCCTTACTAATACCAATCAGTGTGCTTATTAGATCAAACACAAATAAGCTAAGTCAAAGACGAAGCTATTTCATATTTACGATTTACGTTAAACTGAAACTAGGGTAGAGGAAAGATTTTTGCGAAGTGCCTTTCATATAATTTTAGTTTTTACGGCAGTAAGTAAAGATGATTTTTGGGAAACGCCAGTTTTTACGGCAGTTTAAAGGTAATGAAGGTATCGCTATTGAAAACACTAAGAAATCTTTACAGATCCTTTTTGAAAAGCGTTGAGATTAACCGTTAAAAGGTCTTAAACGACAAGTTGGTAAACGACTAAGTTAATACTATCGAAGGTGTTATTACTATAAAAAGGACTAAGTCTTATATCAAATAACTATAATAAACAACCTTCGACTTTTACTAGTAATAAACGACTTTCAACCTTGCTCTTTATGCCAAACCTTTACTTTTACATAACTCTTTTCACTTTTTCTCCGCTAATTTAATCGCCATAATTGCTGCTTCCAGCGAAACTACCGAAAAGTACCAAGTCGCGCTAAGAAAGCTAAATCACGCGACGTCAAGTTGAATCTCTAAAGTTCTCACGCTTCCGAATTACTAAGTTCCTTGCTTGCCAAGTTTTATGTAAATCAAAACCTCAAAATGACACTTACTTAAGAATTACAAAACGGTATTAAAGCCTTCGGATCCCTCTTTTTAAAGTAATATAATGAAGATCTTTAGGGGCCAGATGTCGATAAAGACTTTACCAAAAAGCACTTAATTAACTTCGTCGGTTACTTTATTATTAAGTGAGACGGCAGTAAAGAACTCGACTATAACGACCGCGCCTTTCGTAAGTATCGTGAGTTTTTTGATAATTGAACTAATAATATGTAGAAGAATATTTAAAATGGTATTAAGTTTAAGGTAAAGGCAAAACTTGAATGCCTAGGGATATACATGCTAAAAAAAAGCTTTACTAGACTAGTAGAAACACTTTTTGAGTTGGTTTAACTTAAAGAATACCTTTAAGACTTACGCCTTAAAAGAAAGGGTATTAAGGAACCTTAACTCTTATATACGCATTTTAGGAGACCTCCCCTTTACCTTTAACGAAGTCAAGCCTTTTTACGCGTTAATAATAAGGAAACCGTTAATTTATTGGGTAGTTTAACACCTTTACGTGATAGCGCGAAGTATACCCTTATCGGCGACAGAGTGCATAACGTAACAGCTGCCAACGCAATAAGAAGTATTGATATCGGAACCCTCCACCTGTTAATGAATTAAGATCATTAAATTCTTTAGAACCTTTCATACGGTTAAGCTCATATTGCACTTTAACTCTTTATTAAAAATCGTCAAGTCTTTTAAGAACCTTTTTACAGTAGGTATACCTATACGTGCATGCCTATAATAGGTTTTACCATAAGATTTTCTCCCTCGGGTTAGGCGATTGGTAATTACCATTAACACCGCGATTCAAAAGCTTTAAGGATCGAGTTGTTAGGAAATACTAATGAAGATTAGAAAGACTATCGCAACATTTCTCTAAGGCCCGTTAAGATGGTTAATATTAACTATAAGCTTTTTATAGATTTCACTAAAATTAGGAATGACTTAAAGAGGTATAATAAAAATCCTTATAATCTTTTTAATAAGAAGACAATGCCTTTTTTTAAATATTTGTAAGTAGATAGAAGTCTCTCCCTTTAGTTTTTACTTACTATTTCTTAGAATCCTTACAGGGCACGCTAGTTATTACTACCAACCCTTCCTAATATAAGCAACGACCTTTCGCGAAATTTACGATATTATAAAATGACACTTTAAGCAAGATGTTCACTTTGCCTAATCCTAATATTATATGGATTGGGCTATTATAGGGAGTATTACGATAATGGAGAAGAAAAAACAGGAAGAAATACCGATGGATATATTGAATTATATTTTTAACAAGTTTATACTATGCCAGTAAATGATGGCAAAAGCTTACGTTGGTGAAGCCAAAATTCTCGAGTATGTATAGGTAGTTGTTACTGGCTTTACTGAGTTTAAACACGCCTTATAACGCATAGTAGCCATTTACGAAGGCTTTTTTAGCTAGTTGCACTACCCGTTTATTACTATGATAACGCTTATACCAAATTAGTTTGGTATATACACCTAAATTGATAAATTTTGCGATATAGAAAAAGAAAACCGCTCGATAGTTGATCATATGAATCTTAAGGATTCTTATAGGCGCTCTTAATGTTTAAAATTATGTTTAATGGCTTCGGATTAGAACTTACAACTACATTAGCATTAATGAAGTGAGTAATATTTAAGCGAACCTGTTGATCGTAAAAACTATCGTCGTAATAGTGGCAAAAGATATTGGATTTATGATAAGTTTGGTTTCTAGTTTACTCGCTACCTACTGGTTAAACGATATAAGTAGTAGACACTATACTACTTTTAGTACCCGATTGCCTTTAAATAGAATTACTTTGACCGTATTGTAGACTTCGAAGTTAAAGAGAACTTTAACTATGAAGATACGCTTAAACTTGTTATGTGAAATAATGATATTAATTCTAGTACAGCTTAATAACTAGCTAACTATGCCTTTCTAATACCAATTAAGCGACTACAACCTGTATATTTACCTTGACCAAGCTCCTAACCCCTTATATACCTTTAAATTTTGCGGTCGTTACGCGAACTATATATTACAAAGTATTATACTAAATATATTAGTAACAAGGTATTTAATAGAAGGTTATTCGTAGTACGTGGTATTGCGGAGGGAAAGTACTATTGCTACCTAGATCAATTGTTAAGATATTGGTAAATATAAAGTTGGCTTCAGCTTAGACAAGTAATTATCGTTATTAGAGATAAATGTAGTTTAAATCATAATAAAATCAATAATGTTTTATATCTTTAAGTCCCCTATCCCCACTTTTTTATCTAGTGGATATAAAGACTGTCAGCGTTAATATTGACGTTAAAATGGATAAATTGGTTAAAAACGGTCAAAGGTTTTCCTTTGATTTTAAGTAATGGTATTTTTGGTTTTATCTTCAAGGATTGAAAGCAACGGTGTTAAATTTGATAATGTGAGAGATATGTTAAATATATCGATATTTCAATTACTTATCCTTTAAAAAGCTATATCAAGTCCTAAAGTCTGTAGGGTACCAAGATATATAATACTTCATTTTAAAAGTTATCAAAGAGCTTTATTACTATTATTGAACATATACATAATCCCCCCGAAAATTTCAATTTCTTTCAAAAGACAATAATAAATTTACCTGCAAGGTCTTTGGTTATATGTTTTACTTAAATAATAAGCCTGTTTTTCAAGTTGTTAACTCCATAACTTTTTTTGCGGAGCCAGATTTCTAAAGTCCCTATTAGTAAAGGATATATAGAAAACGTGAAGGATGCTATAAATTAATACGTATTTATGCTTAACTAACGTCTTCGCTTACGATATTGGTACCAACTTTACGGCGATAGAGTTTTAAATAAATGTTAATATAAAAGAGATTTAATATAAATAAGAGCTTATAAAGTCTTACTAGAGTATTGAAAAGGTCGAAACAGTATTCGTATTACTTCGTCGAACGTATAATATCCTTATATTGGAAATTAAAAGCTTTACATATTAAAAGGCACGCCTTTAAATAGTAGTAAAGGGCCTGAATGATATGATAAACCCTTAAGATTTAATATTAACTTTACTGGTCTTTAGGACATATCTACGTTTAATAAGTGAATCTTTACCAATAGTAAATACTAAAAAGAAATTTGTAACCTATGGTAGGGTATTGGAGGAATTACGGATGAAATTGACACAGCGCCAGATTAATAAAGCCTTTAATATTATAAACGGTCCCATAATAATCGATGTACTTACTTTTCCATTACAAAATAAAATCCTTGTGTGGAGAAAGCTAGGCAAATGGGATAGCCTATACAAGACCTTAAGTATTGCTAAATTCAAAGTAGTTGTTAAACCTGGTAACGGTTTTAAGACGTTTCACATTACTTAAGTTAAGCCCTATATTAGTATAATAGAAGATAAAGATCTTTAAGTTAAACGATCAGGTTAAAACGATCTTCTTTTACCCGTAACCGATAAGCCGATAAAACGTCGTCAACATGAACAACGACCAAAAAAAAAAGAATATTAAAAAGAAAAAAAAATATACCAGGTCGTATTTATAATATTGTTTAGGTAAGTAGGAAGGAGAAGAATGAAAAGGACTTGGTATTAAAGCTTTAGGTATAAGGTATTATTAAAACCTTTGACAAACCTTTTAAGAAAAGAAACAAGGTCGAGATTAACATCATTTTGATTCAAGGAGTTTTGTAACTTATTCCTAAAATCAACTTTAACTTTTAAAACCTGAATATTGCGATTTTTCATTCGAAGATTACATACAAATTCAAGGCAAAGATTATAGGGAGGCCGTACAAAAATTTACATTTAATTGTTCAAAAAAATAGCAATGAAGGTAAAGATTGGATCTTTACATATTCGCTAACGATTTACAAGATTAGTTAGCGTTTGGTGGTCTTTTTAAGAGTAAGTTTGTTAGGTAAGATTAAAGGTAAGTTTACACTTACTAGCTGAGATATAACGCAAGTATATACGTAGTTAACGACCGATTTATTGCGGATCATCTTGTTGGAGTTGTTACAGGAATTGCGTGCCACTTACTTTCCCAGAACGTCAATATGATGTATTAACCTATTATACGAACTGGTTAAAACAGGTTTGTATCAATTTTTAATTTATTAATTGTATATTAAGTTACAGATGAATATAAAGTCCTTAATATACGACTCGTATCTGTTGGTAACATAAGAGAATAACTTCAGCTTAATAGGTATGTGAATTAAAGATACCCTTTTTGTCTATACTACTGGATTTGTGATATCGAAACAAAAAAAGATTGATGACTTTAAATTTTGGAATTATAAATCGGTCACGATTTTAGAGAAGAGTAATCAACTTGATTTTAATGGATCGTTAATCCGTTTACTCGGTATTAATATTAGCTTAAATTTTCTCTAAAAGAGTTAAGGCGCTAATTTAGCTATAATCGATAAGATTACCATGGTTAAGGCTGAACGGTACCTAAAATAATGCGTTTGTGGTAGCTCAATCGCTACTTTATGTTAACCAGAAGCCTTTTACGACCTATCGATTACTATATAAATATAAAACTTAATGAACAAAGACTTTAACCGGTGAAATGAGAAACTTAAGTGGTAAATGCAGAATTTGAACAGAGAAATTAATATGATTTCAATTAACCTGTCGAAGTTTAAGCTAATAGTTTTTGAGGATAGTTTTTTTATGAATAATGCCAAATTATCTTTATAAATTGGCTTCCTAATAACCTTAGTTAATAAAAATAGGAGGAAGGATTGGTTTAATATTATAGGCCACCTAATATATTCAACTTTTATTAAATGTAAAAAGATTACTTAAAGCGCATTGATTTTAAAGGTTTACAGTATAATGGTTACTTTTAATATAATTATATCCTTGTAGGAAACCCTTAACGTTATTACTAAGTATTTGAAGATTCCCTTTATTCTGGTAGTAATTTGTACCGATTCAGGAAGCCTGTTTCAATACCTTTTAAAGCTTGGAAACACAAGTGAAAAATATTTAATAATCGATGTGATGGTTTTCTGCAAAGCCTAAGAAAGCAGAGAAATCGAAGAGTTTCGATGAATCAATAGGAAGGATAATCCTGCTAATACTATGATGAAAGAATCGTCAAATAAGGCTTTTAAGAGGTTTGTGGATAGCAATAGGCTAATTATACGTATTGAGAGCTATGTTAATAGGCTACCTGATAAGATCAAGTTACGTGTTGACGGATAGGGATGTGTTGATAAACTGGAATACTATTTGAGGGATAACAACTTTTTTAAATGGAATAGATGAATTGCGAGTAGTAATGGTTTAATTAACCTAAATGTGTTTAAGTAAAATCTAAAAGTAGCTTAACCTAAGTTGGTTAAAATAGTTAATGGTAGTAGGGTTAACATTAGTAGCATTATAGGGGTAGTAGTATTGAAGAGGTATCAGGGCTAGTGGTAGCCTAATGAATCTACGTGGGTTAACTAAAGTGGTAGACAACTTAACTCACATAGGTTAAAAAAACTAATAGTGGTAATAGGCTAGTATACGTAAGTTTGTGGCGGAAGAATTGTATACGAGAGTGGGTAAACGTAAGATTCGGAGCCGTAAGGTGAATGAAGGTATATTGTGATCAATTTGGGTGTATGAGTCAATTGGAATTAACAGGGGTCTAGTTAGTTAACAAGAACGTAATTAAGCGGTTACCGAAAAGAATTTATCGATTATACTGACGTACGCGTACAAAATAAAAATCCGCTAGTATTGGAATAGTGATATTTGCAATGTAGTAGATTAACTTTACTTATAATAAACGTAACTATATTGAACTGCAAGTTAAGTATATTGTTTTATATAAGTATACTGTTTTGGCTGCAAGTCAAGTATAGTATGCGCCCACTTTACACTACGGTACAAGTCAAGCAATTAGCTATACAAATTACTATACAGACCGGTTAGCGGTCTGCCAAACTTAGAACAATGCATCTACCACTTAAACATTGACATACTACTGTTACTTCAACCAATCCAATCGACAACGTTGCAACGTCTAAAGCTATACCAAGACTATATGCTTTAATAATCTAATTCGAAAGCTACTAGTCTTTAAAATATATCCTTGTTTAACTAGTAAATCTTTACTATTAATAAATACCTAAAAAAATGCTATGGTGTACTACAAAACTTCAAAGCAACTGTGGAGGAAATATATTGGACGCCAAATCATCAATACCTTTCATATCATAAATGTTTCTACAACGATCGACATATTAACTTTGTTATTACAAAGAGAAGTTCTTATATAATAAAAGCCAGGTAAATAGAATAATCTATTTGAGATCTTAAATATTTCTTATCAAAAATTAGTTGTTAAAACTGCTAACGTCTCTATGGCGTTCCATTCAACTAAAGTAAAACCTTATATTAAAGCGAATACCGATAAAGAATCATTAAAATAAACGAATTGATGAATATAATCCTCCTCATCTCACTATAATTAACAAGCTGACAAAGCGACAACGATGCGGCTGACTACTAAAGAAAAAGAACATCAAAGATAATAACAAGGAGTATATACCAGAACGCATCTACACAACTGCTTAATTTAATAGGAAAAAGAAGGATATTTAAAACTTGGCCGTTAAGTTTCGCGCCAAAAAAAATCATCAAAACCTTAGGCAAACCCTCTTAAAAGAAGAATAAAGTCGAGATTAATGGATTCCTCATACGAGGAGTAGTACAATTTATACCCAAACGTGACTTCAACCTTTACGACCCCAATATTACTATCTTCAGGTCGAAAATTATTTACGACATTAAGGAAAAGACCACAAATAAACCATACAAAAAGTCACATCTAGTCGTTTAAAAATACAGGAATTGTTGGAACAGCAGTCAAATTGCAGTACAGTTAAGTCAAATATACTGACAGTAAGTTGATTGTACTGACTGTAAGTTGACTGTATTGTTTGTGGGATTGACTGTATTGACTGCAAGTCAAGTACAGTAGGTGCCCACTTCAGACTAGGGCACGGGCCACGCAATTGGCCATACAAATTACTGTGCAGACCAGCTAGTGGTCTGCCAAACTTAGAAGTAACACATCACCACTTTCAATGCGATACCAGTTACTTCGACCAGAGATTCGAATTGACTACGTTGCAACGATAAAGGCCTACCAACAGTTGCACCATTACTTTTCGATTTATCTATGACAGAGGCTCGTTTCATTCAAAAGCCATCGAAATCAACTCAGTCACGGCACAAAGAGACAGAATTTGAAAGCAAAGTAAACAAAATCGAGAGTATGTCCATAAGCTCTTCCTTTGAAGAACTGTGCCAGTGTCATCCCCGCTGTGGCACGTTGTCTGGCATCATGGGGGCTGTCACCATCCGTTGTTACTACCTGCACAGGCAGGAACATGGGCCGCGGACGCCGTGCACATGTATCTGCAGGCCGCAAGGCTAAGTGGACGCAATCGCATCTGGCGTGACGTCCGGCGACCTGTTGCGTCAGCCGAGACTGAAATATAAGGTTGACAGCGGTGGGTTGGCCACCTTTGCAGGCAGGAGGGGGTGGATGCAGATATGAAGAGAGGTGGCTTTATGGATGGAAGGACACGTGCTGCTTCCTTAGCCTGTCAGTGCCAGGTACAGGCAGCAGGATGCTCAGACACAGAACTGAGAATACAAGACCAAAAGAGGTTGTCCTGCGAGACACAAGTGCATAGTGTATCCCATGATATCTACTCATTTTGCATTGGTTTTGTGTTTTTTATTTTTTATTTTTTATTTTTTATTCTTTTATTTTCTTTTTAAGTTTTTTTAAGTTTTTCTTTTTAATACTTTAGGTTTGTTTGTTTTTGGTTTGGGGATTCTTCCCACATTCATTCCAACTTGCCTTAGCACGACACTGGGAAACTCGAATATTGCTGTTGTGAAACAAGGTTTGTGCATCCCTGTGTGACAATCTACGGAGGTCACCATTACACAACTTCATATCAATGTTGCAAAAAGGTCCAGATATGGTCGAGCCACTTGGTCTGACATTTTGAGGAGGTGCTGCTGCTGTGGGCAAAGGACCCACACTGATTACTGCAGCATGACCACTTCGTGAATCATGAAGATCGTGAAGCATCGAGGGTCTACAGAGGGACAGTCTGTTTCGGCATGCAGCACAGCTGGTGGGCTCCACCGTTTATCTCGAGGACGGCACGGCATGGCATGGCACGGCACGGCAGCCTACATCTGTTGTTGATACACCTGGATTAGCCGACTCCCCTCCTCCCGCTCCACTGCAACCTTCACACTTTGCCTTGCAGATGGATCTGGCGAAGGGGCTTCGCAGCTAGTGGCAAGCCTATGATGCTGGCTCTTGTTTCTCACTCGTTTCCGGCTGGTGGTGTCCAAGTCAGGTTAGGCTTTTGGGGATGTCTGAGGGGACCTGGGGGCCGAGACTGACAATGAATATGAACGAGCGTAGCGTGCTAAGGAAGCTATTGTATGCAGGTGGCTATATTTGTGGCCAGTGCTGAGATGAGAGCAGGCCGGGTTAGCAACCTCCCGCAGAGACAAGCAAAATAGTATGTCATTCCCCATCACTTTCCAGCGTATGACGGTTGCTGCACAGAGGCTGGACCTATCAATCGTGCCTTTGATGATGGGCCATAGGCACAATGGAATTCTTTGTTTGCTGTAGGGGTGCGGCGAAGTGAGGTCTGGGCATAGGTCATAATAGGGTTGCCGGATGCTCTTAAGGTTTTCGTGGTGCAAAATGGCATTCCAAAAGAGGAATCTGGCACGGTGGGTCATACCAATAGCTGATCTGCTTACAGTGGTGCTTGAGGCTAAGATCCAATGTAGCCTTGGAAACAACACATCAAGAAGTGGGCTAATGTCAAGCACTGTGAAGTAAGCCATGTCAGCAGCACAACATGAGGTTTGTGGAGCTGAAGAGGCGGCTCTTGGTGTGTCCTGACTCACCATGCAACAGCTTCCGCTGTGAAAAATTTCGACTCGCTTTGCAGGTGGAAAACTTCGTACCCCGTACTCTGTGCTACTATGTTCATGGATCGACTTCAGCAAGGTTTAATAAAGTCATGTGGAAATCAATTCACAGGGCTCAGTTACGGCCCAAAAGACTCACAAGATGCAAAAGACCACAGGTCTAGATGTCCAACCCTGGTCATTGTCAGGCACTGGCAGTATCCATTGTAGCGTGGCTGGGCTTTGGCACCCGCTGGCCTGGGCCTCTGCAAGGGCTGACGAATGACCAGTTCCCACTGTGGCAACCTGCAAGATCAACCCACAGTAGCCATCCTCGCCCCCAACGACTTAACGACCACCCCGCTTCAATCGCTCCAACAAGCACAGCTTCCCATTCCCAATACCCATAGTCGCGACGCCACTAGATCCTCGTGCCCTGCAACACCTGCACCCCTAGCTGCCTGCGCACGCGTCTGCGCGCCGGCCTTGTACGATGGCCGCCAACGCAACTGCCACCAGCACCGCCCATGATACGCCTCGTCACACACACGCTCCATCCTCCACGCCGCCCCAGACCTCGCCGCCCACTAAGCGCGACCTCAAGTCGTGGTGGAAGAATTTCAGCAAAATTGCCTCCAAGCACGATGGACCACAAGGTGAAGCCCCCCTTTGCTACGACTCTTGCCTTTCACCCCACCCTCTCAACTCGGGACAACAGCGCTTGCTGCGGCATGCAATGCCAGGTACAATTGCATATCCGCCCACCAGCCCTTGAGGCACTTTGCCCTTCTCCACGAGTTTGCCTTCCACATTCCCACCATACTTGGCGCCAGGTTCGGTGGCAAGGAAAAGAGTCGAGACTGGCTGGCCCGGTGCTGTGGTTGGCGTGCTGTGCCAACCACAGCGCCAGACCCTGAGGCGACACACACTCAGCATCTTTATGCAAAGCGGTATTTGCCGCCGCCGGGCGTTTGCTTACCTCCTGCACTCTTGCAGTCAAGAATCCCAGCTGACTTGTGCAGAACCGCCTTCCCAGAGCATCTTCGGTGTCCCGCTGCGCCAAAGCATCACATATGCCAACGTCGCCATTTCGCTCATCGATGACAATGGAAAGAGCTACATCTATGGTTACGTCCCTGTTGTGGTGGCCAAGTGTGGTGTTTTCTTGAAGGAAAAAGGTGCGCCATCAACCATCTCCGCGTGCAGTATGGCTGCACCTTGACAAGACGGATTGCTGATGCCAAGATAAACAGCAACCGGCGTTGAGGGCATATTTCGCCTGAACGGATCCGAGAAGCGCATCAAGGAACTCAAACACATCTTCGACTCGCCAGACCGCTATGGGAAGGGCCTCAGTTGGGATGGTTACACGGTCCATGATGCGGCCAATGTGCTGCGACGATACCTGAATGACTTGCCGGAGCCAGTGGTGCCCCTCGATCTGTACGAAAAGTTCCGGGAGCCTCTACGAGGCGCGACCAAGACCGCTGTTGGAGATGCCGAGGGCCCTCACTTCATCGATGACTTCGACGCCCATGCGGCCATTCTAAAGTACCAGCGGCTGATCACCGAGTTGCCTCCGCTGAACCGACAGCTCCTGCTCTACATCCTCGATCTTCTTGCAGTCTTCGCCGCCAAGGCAGATGAGAACCGCATGAACTCCCAGAACCTGGCAGCCATCTTTCAGCCCGGCATGCTCTCGCATCCCATGCACGCTATGGTTCCAGACGAATATCGCCTGAATCAATGTGTACTCATATTTCTGATCGAAAATCAGGACCACTTTCTGATTGGCATGCAAGGTACAGCGGCAGACGAGAAGACGGTGCAGGAGGTCCAGCAGGGCACGCCAACAATTGTTGCTTCCTCAGCCTCGGGTAGCTCCATTCGAAAGCTGGGTGTCCACAGGTCCGCGTCGAATGCTAGCGCAGGCGCGGACAGCGTCTCAAGAGAAGGAAAGGTGCGGCGGAACAAGAGCACCAGCTCACGCCAGTCTCGTCAGTCAAACGGGGCACCGAGTCCAGGTAGCCCGGCTATGCCACCAACGCCTTCGAGTGCACTCGGCCGCTCCAACACAGTGCCGTCCAAAAAGTCACCCGCTTTGCAGAGCGCCAGATTTGGCCATCATCCGAGGAGTGACGCAGCGGCTGCGGTGCCCTCTCCTCTGACACCTGTGTCTGCGTCATTGGCCAATGTCCCCGCGACTCCCACGGTCCACGAAGCGTTGACGCCAGATTGGACGGAATCTTCAAATCCTCTGCGCGGAGCTGGAGGTCCAGGTCATCTGACTCCAGCAAATGCGGCAAGACGAAGTCAGGAGCGTCTTCCGGACCCAAAGACGGTTCCCGAAGCGGCCAACCCATCGAAAGACCGCAGTCTGCACGGCCTGTTCCAAAGATCAACAATGGAAAGCAGTGACAGGAAACCGCCCAACAAGCTCCGGAAAAAGCGCGCGCTAAGCAGTGCGAGTCCCAGCGCTGCGAGCTCGTCGCAGTCTCTCCATCAGTCAGTCGGTGTGTCGCCTACTACAAAACTGGCCAACTCCGTGAAAAGGGTCGAGTCTGAACACGCATCACAGATACTGGGGACAGAGGCAGCTGAGACGCCTTCCGAATCAACCCCGCGGGCCTCGCAGCTGCCGTCAAGCAGTAATCTCCCTCCGCAGACGGCTACCGACCACGCTTTGAAAGCTCAGTCATCCGACCCTGCGTCACTACGCAGTTCTACGTTTGAAGAATCCGAGCCGGATAGAATCGGGGAGCGGGTGTCCTCTCCTGAGCAGCCGGACAAGGAGAGAAAGCGACGATGGCGGTTGTCTCGAAAGAAGGAGGATTTGGAAGGCCGCGAGTCATCCTTCGCTTCATCACGGGGACTTGGCTTCAACAGGACAGCCGAAACAAGCAACACGTCAGTGGGCGACTCTTGGGATCCATCACTAGAGGCGCATTCTAGTCTTGAATCCGGAAAAGACGAAAACAGGGGCATTTCAAGCTGGATCAAAAACAAGCTTGTGCAATCAAGCGAGCTCCGACGGGCAAGGTCCCCATCAGGCGACCTAAGCGCTCTCGGTTCAGCATTGCCCATTCGAGAAAAGAGTATGGATATCAAGCGCTCAGCTGAAGAGGACAAAGAGGCCTCGACATCTCCAAAGGCCCCAGAATCTCGTCCTTCCGGGTAATGATTGTCATTGAACAGGTTATGAAACTGGACGAACTGGGTGGAAGCCCGGTACGGATGTGTGACAAAAAACATACACGAGGGTCCAAATTGCCCACGCATTTTCTTTGTAATGTCTAACAACTGCGCCGGCCCTTTCTCTATACACCCGCATATCCCGCGTAACATTTTTGACGGATGGATCAGACGACACGACAACCCCTTGACAGCGGCATTCAGTGAGTATTTAGGACTTTTGGGACGAGACGGAAGTTCAATTGTGTTATGCGTAGATGAGAGAGGGTGAAGGCAGCAATGAACAGCAAGCGACTAAGCATACCAAGGGCGGCTGGATTGGGGATTACCATGTTTTTGGCGAAAAGAAAGACTTCGGAAGATGAGCATCATGTGTTATGCTGAGGGTTTACTTAGCAATGTTCTCAAGGAGCCCAATGGCCGGCCAAGGACTTGTTCTGTTCGAAAGGGGGGCAGGCTTTTTTATGTTACCAGCTGCAACTAGCAGTTTGAGGATACCCTGGGTTCAAGCTCTATCTGAGTGATATGTAATGCAGGGAAAAAGAGATACGGCAGAAATGAAGCGGGCCACCGTTTGTGAGTACGTCCTGATGAAGTTTACGAACATGACACTATCCATCCACTCCAGAGAGACTCCAAGTCTCAACACGGCCTCCCGGAAGTCAAGACTTCTTCTCAGGTAACCACGGAAAACCCGACTCAGCAAACACAGTCGTCATTATCTATCTCATCAAGGCCAGTTAGTTTGCCCGACCTTTCGAGGCCACCATGCCCACCGGCAAGACCCTCGCGTTTTTTCTCGCCGGAAAGGAATGGTTCGAGAAGCGGCGTTACACGTGCCTGTGTGCAACGCTCGGGCTTCCAGGGCCCGCGGGCGGAGGGGGTATGATATGTTTGAGGGCAGCATGTAGCAGAGTAGGCAAGAGCATGGATGGAGATTCCCAGGCACGCCCGCATGCCGGGGAGATTGCTGCTACTGCTGCTGCTGCTGCTGCTGCTGCGACTGCTGCTGTGGTGGTGGTGGTGGTGGTGGTACGTACACACGATGGGAGGAGTTGCTCCTCCTCGTCGTTCGTCTTTGCCCGGCCACCACAACAAAGGGCAGAGAAAAGAGAAAGGAAAAAGGGGCGGCCAAAAAAAAAAAAAAAAGCGAGAGGGAAGGGGAGAAACGGCATGCGTGGCGGGTATATATATATATGCAAGGGCCAGCTCTGCCTCTGAAGTAGGTGGGCGGAGGAGGAAGAGCGTGGCACACGACACTCGCCTGAATCTCACTTCCACATTGACACACTGTGTAGGTTATTCGGATCAACTTCTTGCTTTTTGGTCTATTAGCTAGCCCCCCCCCCCACCCTCCCCTTTCCTATGGCCACTTTTTTGGTTGGAGGCTCTCCTAAATTTCATTCAGATCCAGAAGACCAGCTTCCCTTTATTGCTTGGGATGCGCACGAAATAACATCTTCGAACCGGATAGGTTCGTGACTTGAGCCAGACGGTAATGCGTTCCCATGGCTTGCTTCTCTTTCCCCATCCTGTTCGCCACGACGGATCGCTTACTCCTGCCAGTCCATCTGACGATCACCTTGCAGACTGGGGAGTATTGGCACGTTGCTCGTTGCTCGTTGCATGCCGAGCGTCAGTCTTCCTGCCGCCCGTCCCACGACATCAGACCCCGTCCCACCGTTCACCAGCACCCCAGCACTCCGTCCATCGTCGCACCCAGCGCGCCCGGGATTTCACGCCCGGCCGGCCGCCCCGGTGTCCCACACGGCCAGCCAGCCCGCCTTCCTCGCGTCGTCGCTGAACAGGCCGTTCCAGCGCCGCCAGACCTTCGTCGGCGGGCCGTCCGCGCGCCCGCGCCCGCGCCTGCGGGCGGCGAAGAACGCCACCAGGACGGGCTCGATGTTCTCGAAGCCCACGATGTACCGCGGCATCTCGCCGCGGGGGGTCCCGGCGGGCCACAGTTCGTCCGCGAGGAAGCCCGCGCCCCAGGGGCCGGCCGCGCCGAAGCCCTCGTAGAAGCGCTCGGCCTCGTCCTTGTAGGCGGCCCGCTCCGCGCTCCGCGGGGCTGTGTGGAGCGGCGGCTCGCAGGTCAGTGCGCGCGCGCGGAGGGATGGGTAGATGAGGTGTGAGCGCCAGGGGATTGCGTGGCAGGGCATCAGGAAAAGAGCGAACAGCTCGTCTGTCCCAGCCGTCTCGGCAGACACTTGTGAAGTGTCGGTCGAGTGATGGTGGTTCACGACAGGTTGAGTAAGGTGAAGGTCCAGACGGTCCGGGTGGATACGCTCATACTCGTGGCGGAGGAAGTGCATGACAGAAATCGGTGCCGCGGAGTGGAAGAGGGACAGGTAAGTTGCGATTGTGAGGTTGATGAGGAGTAGTCCGGAGAGAAGAACAGTTTTGGCTTGCGAGGGCTGGCGGCCGGGAGGGGCGGCGAAGAGAGAGGCGAACGAAGGTGCAGCCAGGATATGTAGAATGGGGAGCAGCGGCAAGATGAAGCGCACCTCCTTATGTGAGACCAGAGACAGCACCGTTATGGCCATGATGACAATGAAGGACAGCGTCTTCAGAGTGTTGTTCTGCAGCGCTGAGGCATCGGGATTCGATGAGGTCGTAGACTTGTACAGCCCGATAAGTGCGAAGGGCAAGAAGGTCGTGGTGAGTTGAGTGATGCCTTGGGAGAGATAGTAGTGCCAGTCCATCGCTCCATAGAAGACGGCAAGGTCCAGTGAGAGATTGAACTGCAGAAATTGGTACGGTGGAAAGGTCCATTCACCGAAATAGAGACGGTCCGAGAAAGCAGACAGAGCGAAGCCTATGCTTCCACACAGGATCGCCTCTCGGACGACAACGAATATGATCCTGGGCGTGATAGGACTCTTTCCTCGGAGCATTGGGCGAAGCAATGCTACCGCAACCACCGTTGCCCATATCAAGGCATTCGTAGGCCTCAAGAACACGGCAACAGAAGCCAGGAAGAGTGATAGACGGAGGCTGAAGCTTGTGAGCTGGGTGAAAAACAAAGGCGGTTCTCGGCTTCCACGAACCTCGTGAGGCGGCCTCTTCTGGCAGAGAATCCACCTTGGGTCACCGCAAGATCACCAAGCAACTCCCAGGGCCAGAAATTCAAGGCCGCGGCTGTCAACGTCATCTCGAGTGAGTTTGAGAATGTCCGGGCGCCGCAGTGCCATTGCCAGGGGTTGAGGATTGTCACACATAGCTGGTGGATGGTTAGCCACAAGGCCTTGGACAGAAAGCAAGGGAAGGCTGTAACGCACTGTAGACCATGCTGATCTGCTGCCCTGGCCGTAGACGCTCTCTGCAAGCTTCCAGGTGTACCAGTCACCAAGCACGGCAAAACATGCTTGGACGAGTTTTGGCAGGGCGACCAAGATAGAGGCTCGAAGAGTTGGCGAGCATGACAAGAGCGCCGTGATTCTGTCTACGGTGGCATACGCAACAGCAAACAGAGCGGGATGGAGCGAGGACCGCAAGTGGTATTTCCATTCCTACGTTGGCATCAGTACCTGTCTTTCTCATTCTCCGGCGTCTATGACAGTCAGTATGAACAAGGCACGCACCCACGTCAACCACGCACCGCTATTGGACCCAAAAGCCAGATTCCATGCTGGCTCAAGGGCCTGAAAGTACTCGTCTGGCTGGAAGAAGGTCGTTCCGGTGCAGAGCGCGTTGATGACACGGAGGACTATCAAGCCCAAGAGAACATGTTGCGTCTGGAGTGCAAGCCCGTGTTGAGAGTGAAGCTGACGGGCTTCACGGGCTGACATTCTCAAGCAACACGTTACTTCATGCCAAGCCGAAGGCGTCTGCACCAAAAAGTCAGGCGAGGTGTGCAGCTGGTTAGCGTAGACCTGGAATGGTCTCGTCACGCAAGGTTTTGGAGACAAGTGCTGTATGCGAAAGCTTGAGGTGTTGCCGTGAGAATCGTGAGTTGGTCTTCCAATGAGTCCAATGAGTGCTGCAGTGCAACCCACCCCCTGAGAATGCATCCCTGAAAAGCGCCTGGGACCCTGGTGCAGGTGCCCCTGTGCCCCTCATGCCCCTCAAGCCCCGCTGTCGGACCCTGAAGAATTGGTGGGCCCCGGATAGAAACGTGGACGACCACAGTTGCAAGCGACCAATGCAAACACACATACTACGTCCACGCGACAATCGAAGGCAATGCCTCAAGACCTACTATGACGGAGAATGGCTCTCTTGATTGGACCCATTGACAGCCAGCCAGTCTACCCAGGCGTGCAGCTGGGTGGGATTGGGCATGGACCGACACGACCCGATTTCATTATTCATGGCGGCGCTTTGCATCGGCTGCCACGATTGCAACGCCCTGTCTGCTGACCATGAACCCAGGCCTTGTTCGCGAATACTTGCACTTAGGGGAATCGTTTTGTCAAGCTTCGTCACTTCAGCAGCAGCTGCACCGATCATGCTCGACTGCCGTGCCTTGGCCGTGGCCATGGCCACAGTTAGAAAGAGCCTTCCTTGCGTTGTCCGGCCTTGGTATGCCTAATCCATCCTCCCGCTTTTTTCTTGCTCTCTTTCTGCCACTGTGTACACACACTTGTCTACGTCTCCCAATCCTTTCCTGACGCAGACCATTCAAGCTTCCCGACTTCGACTCTTTACCTCCGAACACCGCTCCAGCATGGCGCCTCACCAAGACCACGACGTTGCCACCAACGCCGCCGCTAGCATGAACTCCCACTTCCACGCCACTTCTTCCAAGTCCGCGATCGCTGCCGAGATCCAGTTCGCCGCACACAACTACCACCCTCTGCCTGTCGTCTTCGCCCGCGCCCAAGGCGTCAACGTCTGGGACCCCGAGGGCAAGCAATACCTCGACTTCCTATCCGCTTACAGCGCTGTCAACCAGGGTCACTGCCACCCAGAGCTGATCAAGGCGTTGACCGAACAGGCTGGCCGCCTCACCCTGTCCTCCCGCGCTTTCCACAATGATGTCTTCCCCGTCTGGGCCGAGAAGGTGCAGAAGATGTTTGGCTATGACATGTCGTTGCCCATGAATACAGGTGCCGAGGCTGTCGAGACGGCCATCAAGATCGCGAGAAAGTGGGCGTACAAGGTCAAGGGCGTGCCCGAGGGAAAGGCCTTGATCTTTGGAGCCGCGGACAACTTCCACGGACGGACGGTAAGTGCTGCTCGCGGTTGCGCAGCATGCTTCGGCTTGCCGCTTCGGCTTGCCGCTTCGGACACAGGAGAAGCACTGGAACCTAATTGGCGAGCCATCTAGATGACGGCCATCTCGTTGTCTACTGACCCAGAGTCCCGCGACAACTACGGCCCTTACGTGCCAAACATCGGAGCCTCCTGCCCCGTCACCGGGAAGCCTGTCCGCTACAACAACATCGCCGATCTTGAGGACGTTCTCGAAGCGCATGGGAAGGAGACCGCCGCTTTCATTGTCGAGCCCATCCAAGGCGAGGCCGGTGTCGTGGTGCCCGACGAGGACTACCTGGGCAAGGTCTCGGCCCTGTGCAAGAAGCACCAAGTGCTGTTCATCTGCGACGAGATCCAGACGGGCATTGGTCGCACCGGCAAGCTGCTCTGCCATCAGTGGGCCGGCATCAAGCCCGACCTCGTCACACTCGGCAAGGCCATCTCGGGCGGCATGTATCCTGTTTCAGTGAGATTTCCCGACGCGAGTTTGGCTTTGGACGCCGCCCTTTTCCCTTAGGACGACTATGCGCGCAGTCAGATGCTCGTGTAGTGTGCATAAGCAGATAGATGTTGCTGACCAGATTTGACAGTGTGTCTTGGCCGACAAGCAAGTCATGCTTGTGATCGAGCCCGGCACGCACGGGAGCACGTACGGTGGAAACCCCTTGGGATGCGCTGTCTCGCTCCGTGCTCTCGAGCTTATCGAGCAAGAGGACATGACGGCGAAGGCTGCGAAATTGGGCAAGATCTTCCGCGACGGCGTGGCCGCGTTTAAGGCACCAATTGTTCAGCTGGTCCGAGGCAAGGGGCTGCTCAACGCTGTTGTCATTGACGAGTCTGCCGCCAACGGAAGAACTGCCTGGGATCTTTGCATTCTGTTGAAGGAGAAGGGTCTTTTGGTAAGTTCATCCCCGGCTTCTACCCACGTTTCGACAGTAGCGGCATACCGCCTGCCCTGCCTGTCTTCACCGTCTCGCACCATGCAGGACCACCCCAAACACCCGATGCTCCAAGCACAATGCGACAGCGCAGCGAGTGGATACTAACACGGAACAGGTGAAACCGACACATGGCAACATCATCCGATTTGCTCCTCCGCTGGTCATCTCAGAGGCAGAGCTGCGGAAGGCCCTGGACATAATCGGCGAGGCCCTGAAGGAGCTGCCTAACGCGAAGCATGCCGCTCATTAGGTGACTGTGCTCAGGGGGCTGGGGTAACGCTCAAGGAAGGCCACAAAAGCTTGGACCAACGTCCGTGACGTGACTCCAGGATGGGACTGGGCCGGTGAATTAGGAATACATCGTTTACCGCGTCGCTTGCTGATGGGAAGAACTCAAGAGGTGGATCTATGAATGTCGAAAATATGGGAAAATGGTTTTTCTCAGCAGGCGAGATTAGAGGCGGCGACGAGGCCATCACACGGCCGTTCTGTCCGACGCCCGCCTAGGGGAGGCTTCGCTCACCCAGGGCGTTGGACGGGCAACGACAGGTGATCCCCGGACCATGACGGCGACATGGAAAGCACAATTATTTATGAGATATGAGCTGGCAAATCAGACTGAGTAATCTTTGGGTAGTCTACACACGGTCATCCGTCGGAGGCGTCATCAAGGCCGATACCCCAGAGCTGCCTACAATAAACTAGAGGTTAAGAGAACTTGTTGGTATACCTAGACTGCTAGATGAACAAGGGCGCACGGACGAGGAAGACAGTGGTGTCACCCAAGCACTGCGGATCTCTACCATGCACGGTCCCGATCCACGCACAGCCTGTCTTGGATGCCGTGCCACTTTGCCATCCCAGGCGAACACGCGTGCGGCGTCCGGGCCCAGGCAGACGAGAGCCTTCGGCCCTCGACCTCTCCGTCCCAGCCAGTCAAGACAAAACTGCGCCGCGGCGCACAGTGCCTGTGACACATATCTGCGTCGAGCACCTCCGAAGGCCGCGTTTGAGCACTGCACCACTAGCATGCCGCGCAACAACCGCACCGCCTCCAGCGCACCCGCCTGGGCTTTGGTGCGGGGGCACGGGACTTGCAAGGTGCAGCGTGTTTTTGGAGGGGGCGACAGGGCAGGTTGATGATGGCCTGGTCCGGGGAATCGAAGCCGTACCCGAAAAGAGTGTGCTGTGGTTTTGGGAGCTTGGTTGCTTGGTTAGAGGTAGGGAGGGTGTGTGTCGGATGGGTGTGGGGGGCGGGGCGAGGGAGGGTCGGTAGTAGGAATTGGTGACGGCGAGTGTGAAGACCCCATGTTTTCCAGCGCAAGATGTGGGGATAGAAACAATCGCTTCTGCGACCTACTCCGGTCCGTCCGTATGGCAGACAGACATACAGACAGACAGCACAGCCTTGCCTTGCCTTGCCTCGCCTCGCCTTGTCTCCCCGTCCTTTCCACTACTCAAGAAACAACCCCCCTGTCTGTGGTGCCTCGCCGATCTCAACCCTGCCTGTCTGTCTGTCAGTCACAGCAGCGAGCGAGACCCTCCCAAGTTGACACGACCGACCCGGCCGTGTGTGTGCGTGTGCCGCACGAGGTGCAGCCGCCGTGATCCACTAATCCAATCACCCAGCAGGCCACAGGCCCCCGCCGGATGGGGCTCCGGGTGGTTCCTCCGGCTCCCCCACGACTGCATGGGGCATGTGCTCTACAGTAGCCTCCCTCTGTACTTTGTACACTGTCTTTGCTTCTGCTTCTGCTCCATGGCAGCGTGCATTGCGTTCTGCACAGGCCGCCTCCCTGCCTTTGTGTATTCTTCTAAAGGGATACATACATGCAATGTAATACAACGGCACACTGTAGGGCCGCGCGGCCACACAACGCATTACACCGTCGTTTTATTTGATTACTTGCTCATATACAAAGGAACATAATTTCCCCTTTAGATCCAATCAAAACTTATATATTCGGCTAAAATCTATTTTTACAATCTATATATAGGATTCATATAAACAAACAACTTAAACTTGAATGAAATATTCCTAATTTATTTTCCTTAATTTACAATATCATTAAGTTACTATACTAAGTTCAATATATTTTATATATATATCAATATATTTGTCCATAAAGTAAACTTTAGGAACATAATTTTTATTGGTTATATGTATAGTACATTTATTTAAAAAAAATTATTATATTACACTATCAAAACTTCTTTTCACAATAGAAATAGTATGATATCTAAGAACTTAAATGAATTTATAACTGGTAACAATGTGTTGATAGTGGTAAATAGCAACTTTTTGATTATTATTACAGATAGTAATTGCATCGCATAATTAAAACCAATTTTACAACTTCATAAAATTTAGTAATCTAAAATCAAGTTATACGAAATAATATCATTGATGATTTTTTAAATCATATAATAAAAACATTATACGATTATACAATTTTATTGGAAGATAATTTGCGGTAATACTTTTCATTAATGCTTCAACATTGAGTATTATAGATAATTCACCGAATATTAGAATAGCAATCAATCATAATATAGCTAAGTTAACTGTATTAACTAGAAGTTGAATATAATATAGTGTATAATTCAATGTGGAGCACGGGCCAAGCAATTGCCCATACAAACTAGTGTGCAGACCAGCTAGCGATCTACCAAACTTAAAACAATACATTTACCACCTAACTACTTCAATAATATCTGTTACTTCAACCACAATTCGAATCAACAAAACGTTGCAACGTCTAAAAACCTATTAACACCAATCAGTATTTGATGATAAGTTAAGTACAGATAAGAAAGGTTAAAAAAACGACTTCTAATACGACTTGAGAAGAATAAAATAAAGGGGAAATTCTTACAAGTAGCTTTTACAAACTACTTTAGTTTTCACAGTACCAAGTAAGAAAGATTTCTAAACTACTGTGAGGTGACTAGGCTAGAGCTGTCGTATAAGGCGGTCGAATACTATCTATAATCCTCGATGAAGAAGGAGGAAAAAACCTCTATGAAGGAGTTGTTATAAACCTAGAAAAAAGAGGAAATCCAGTTACGTAACAAGTAAAAAGGTATGCTTAGAAGCGGTTTTAAAGTATCGTAGGAGCATGGTAACCGCTAGGGCTAAATCTTTAGTAATTATTAACCTAGTTACCAACTTATAACATTACCTTTGGTTTAGCCCTTAAAAACATCCCTGCGCTTTGTAAAAAATGGTGGAAAACGTTGGTAATGTATAGAAGGTAAGAAAAGGTATCTTACGCCTACGCCGTAAATTGTTTTGGAAGGTGTGTGGTAACCGTTCATAAGCGGCGTAAAACGTTATAACAACGTATAAAAGGTTTCTGCCGTCAAACATTTGGGTATATCGTAAAAGGTGCTCGCGTACATTCCCTACTGAACCCCCTTATGAATAGTCACCGTAGGCCTTTTCAAATTTAAACCTTTTCTCATAAAAACAACTTCCCTTTGTATATAGTAATACTATATTATCTTGCTCCATATAGCATATGAATTAATTATTTAAACCCTTCTAAATTTGAAATTTTTGTTATTATTGGTGCCGGTTAATTTACTATATCGAAAACTAAAAAAACGTAAATATATAAGTCAAAATTAACAGAGTTATTCGGGATATGAGTTTAGTTATTTTTGAGCTTTTATTATTTGTTAATAGGTACCTAGTTTCTTTATATCTACCATATTAATATATACCCAGATAGGACTAAAAAGTGGACGTATTTCGAATACTTCTAGAATATGGAATATAATTTACATAAATTTTGTTACAAGTCCAAAAGTAAATATAAATTACAACAATGATTAAAAACCTATTGATAAACAATTGAACACAATCTCTAGACATGGCTTTTGTATCGTTAACGTTATAAGCTGTAATTTCGGTTATATATACATATTTTTGAATTTAACACTAATATAAATAAGGCTGTTAAGCAGTTTTTGGCAGCTTGTTTTACTTTTGAAGTTCAGAATCGAAGTAAGTGGTCCAGCTTTTAATCCGTTTTTTAAAAATTTTAATAAGCGACTAAATAACGTGTAAGCTTAAGTGATTGTAGCCAAAAAAAACTATAAAAGTACGTCAAACCACTTAATGTAGGGTCTATACTTAGGGCGGCAGTAATTTCATATTATTTACACTAATTCGTTTGTGCGATTTACGAAACATATAGCTTTTAAATGCGAAGCGTGGTAATTAGGTAAAAAATGGAGTATTTTAATAATAAATGTGGATGTCGAAGCTAAGAAACGGATAGCAAATTTAGCTAGAGGGTATAAAGGAACTATTTAAGGTTGTTAAAAGTACTGATGATAAGTTGGGTAAATTTATTAGTATAAATGAAAAACTGTTCGCCGAATAAAATTTGGATGCGAATTTAGATAATAATATTGACGAATATAAGGCCATGGTTTAGTAGTTATAGGTGTAGTCATAGTGGTAATGTAAATTTATATATTATACATGATATTTGTGAAATAACGGCTTTTAAGCGACTTTATAATTGGTAAAAAAATTAAAATTAAATCACACCCATTAATGGGCGGAGAGGGAAGCCTTATTGTTATTTTTGGTCGAATCATAACGAGATTCGAAATCGTCGAAAGCCGCAATATCCGAAAAACATAAAAGCGACTTTGAAGTCAGTTGCATATAACCTACTCATTTGACTATAACTTGTCGTTTTACAGAGTTGATAATAAGGTGGCAGCTGATTTAAAATATATTTCGGGTTGATGAAATACTTTCTATATAGTATTTGGGTTCAGTTTTGTGGTCATTACTCATAAAGTCGATAACGGATAACTAATAATTACGAGTTTATTGGTTTGGAAGCGGGTTGGAAACGGTTTAAATAGATTAATTGACGTGAAATTGAAGGTGTTTTGTACTTGGAATATACAATTCGAGGATATAATAATCGACGATATATATAATACAATATTTATCGTAAATTTAGCTTAATTTTTTCAAAAAATTGGTTCAGGTTATAATTTTTTCAAAAAGCTAAATATTGTAGTTAACAACAAACCATTTCGAGGAAAAACGTTAGTTTTCTTCAATTCTTTTTCATACTCTATTACGTAACCAATATTACCGATTATGCGAATTTCATAACATTACTAATACGTTTGATAAAATCCTCGGTTTTTACATATAATTTCGTGACTGGAATAAGTAAACGTTGGACAGATTGTATAAAATCGACGTAATAATTATGTATTATAAAGAACGTGCTAATATTAATAGCAATCATATTGTTATTATTTAACGCTGATTTATTCTTGGGTAACAAACGGTATTAATGAAGTTTCATATAAATAAAGAAGAAATATAAATACGTTAAAACTTTTTTATTAACGCGTTCGGTAACATTATCCGTTTTGGAGTAAAATATGGCGTTTAAACGTTATTCTACCCCAGTTAAATTCCAAAAACGTTTTGAAACCCTATTTGTCCAATTTCAACTTCAATTGTAACAATAATATAAAAAAAACCGTAAAATCACCAAAGATAGTTTCAAAATAGGTCCGCGTAAACTTCAACATTGATAGTATTTGTTGCTTTTAAAGTAACGATATGAGTTAAACAATCTGTAATCATTACAAGACAATATAAATCATGGGCGCGATTTCAAGGGAAATTGATTCTAAAATCTATGGAAGCTTATTTGAAACCATTAGAGAATTAATACGGTTTTAAAAATATATTATAACGATATAGTTAATAAATCGTTCGTTTACAAATATTATAATTTAGGTAAAAACATCAAATCGCATGGTATAACCCGGTTTCAAAATACGTTATAGATAAAACAAAAGATAGTATCTGCGTAACTCGGATAACCCGTAAAAAGAAAATCGTATATGATTTAAAATAATGTGTAAATGAGAAATTTGTAAACGAGAACCCAAATACAATTATAAAACCGTAAAATACCATTATCATTTATTAAATATTCCTATATGAAAACTTTAAATATTCAGTTTCCATTGACACGAATATGAACCGAAAAACTCTAGTCTTTTATATGTATTACGCGAATTAAATAAAGATAAATAAAGTTCTAGGTAATAGTGGCGTCCTAATTTCTTTGAAAGTCAATATTAGTGAAAAGTTTCTAAATTTTCGGCATAAATTCGTTAATAGTGGTTGACGAATAGACGTATATATGTGGAAGCTGTTCAAAAACGACTTATTCATGGCATATGAATTATAGTTCCCGGTTTAAAAGGCGGGAGTCGGAAAATTCTTTGGAAATTTCCTGGTTTCATCGAAATAGTATATCGGGTCGTATATGATTTATTCCTTTATCAAAAATCGATTGAAAATGCAATTTAAAAAGGCGTTATAATTGATGGATTTTTCGTTCGAAAAATTGTGGGGTAGTTATAAACTATGTTGAATATATATAATCTGGGAAAATATTAAATAGGCGGACCGTACTTCAGAACTTCGGGTTTCATATTTTCAAATAATTTTAATACATAATAATTCCTTATTATAATTTAATAAATATTTTTAAATGGAAATAAACAACGAAAATTATATTTTATGAATAGAATAGTACCGTAATTGTTCCGTTAAAATAAATCGCTTTTTAAGGTTTAACCGTAATAATTTGTTTTTAAGAAGGTTCCTGGATAAAATTCCTATTAATTGAATTTTTTTTTCGAAAAGTAAGGAAAATTTTAAACGCTTAGGAATAGCTTTTTCCTCGAATCCTTAATAAAAAACAACATTGATACTAATTAACCGAGTTAAAAGATCAGTAATTATAACTTAATTTCGAATAAATTTCCGGTAAAAGTTAGTGAAGTCAAGGAATCTCTATATCCCCAATATAGACATAGAAATCGTTTATTTACAGATAATGCGTAGTTTTTCTGAATTTACGGGTACCTCGATTTCCATTTAGATAATTAACTTAAAATATTTAATTCTTAAAACGATTAGTGGGTATTTGAATATGTTCAAATTTAACTTAATGGTACTAAAAAATAAATATGTTTTTGATTTTAGGGTTATAGTTGTTCAAAATAGTATTTCATAATATTCAAATATGGTTAAAGTAAACAAAAGGAAGAACATCGAAAAATAAGCCTGAAAATTATTAATATATCATTAAATTTTAGTCGTTATATCAAACAGTTCGCAAGAAGTAATGAGTTATTTCAAAAATCTAAAACATATACGAAACGTAATTTTGTTTTTGTCGCCCCTTTTAATACGAAATTTAGATAAAACTGGTTTTAAAGACAAGTTTAGTAAATTGTTTCATTTATAAACTATTTACGAATAATATTTCCATCAAGGAATATTTACAACGGTTTTATTTTATAATAGCGTTAATATTTCAATAATTGATATAAAAATATAGGCCGTATTTTAGTTTTTAACTAAAAGTATAAGAGTATCTGTTAAGGAACTACTCGCGTAAATATAACCTTAACTTCACATATTAATGAACCTTTTTAATAATACGAGGAGTTTTTCTGTAAAATACCGTATAACGGAGTTTGAAAAACTTTTAAAAGCTAATTTCAATTGTTGTTTTGAAAGATGATTTTGTAATCGACTTCAAAGCGATGAAAAAGTCGTTTATCTCACAAATTTTCATCATATTAAGACGTTAATCCCTTAAAGATGCTACAGAGCTTATCGTTAATGTTAACGGATGATATTATGGTTAACATTTGATCGATGTTTTGGAGAAAACGACGATAAGTTTCGTAATAACTACTGAATCCCTCCGGGATATACGGAGTATAATATAGAAATTCACGATACTAACAACTTTATGTAACTTTTATACCAACGTAAATCCCTGTTCCTATAATTAGTGGTTCCCCATTGGTTTCAAAATTAATACATGCTCCAGAAAAACATAAAAAACCTATTTGTATTCCATTTAAGGTTAACCAAACGTAAATTCGTATTATAAATAGGGAATAGTATCAACCTAAATTTGATATAAGTATATATTAACATTAACTTCCAAAGAAGCTATAAAAAATTCAGTCGAAAGTTAGTTTTCTGTATGTGATAAGTGGGTTTATTTAGTAGTTAGAGTGGAATTAGGATACACGGTAATTATAACCAACGGGTAAATTATTTACTCGTAACTTAATTACATTCATAATTCATACGTATCAAAATAAGAATAAATTCAATAAAATGACAACATTGATTTATTATAAATAGGAAGTTATTCAACGTTCGAAAATAAGTCATTGGATCGAATTTAAATTTCTTCAATATTTATACGTAACTATATATGAAAGTTATGATTTTCCCTTCTAAAGGTTCATAAAATCATTGGTAAAGGCAAGATAAATATTTGTATTAGCTTTAATACTAAAGTTACTTGGACATTACGCAGGATCAAGTAAGTAGGTACGAATTTGATAATTACTCGCGTCATATTTAAGATATAAGTTAAAGTTTTTACGGTGAAAAAGTTCAAAATAGTTAACTTGGGTAATTCTTTATTTAATATCTATTCGAAAGGCGTTCACATCGGTTATAATAACATTTTCCTAACTATCAAACACGGATATATCATTGTTATTACCCCGTTATGAATAACGTTACTATTACTAATATTATTAATGTAATTAATATTACCGTAACGAATACGAAAGTTATAAAATCATCTATTAATAAGTTCGATACAGATGACTTACTTATTATCATCCATAGATATATCATAGGAAAGCAATATAGTGATTAATTCATTATTAATAATTCTCCTGAAAATAACGAATTCAACGGAAGATTTATTGACTATATCGTTGATTTTGGTCAATGAAGCCTTCTAAACATTTAAAAAGTAAAACCTTTTGCAAAACCTTTATTTTAAACTTTTAAACTGGACGATGATGATTTTGGCCGCATTTAAGTTGTAAAATTATGCGCAAAGTATTATTATAAAAATGTCGGAATCGTTGTTACAACCGTTGTTATCGAAAACGTAATAAAGTTTAATGAAGGTTTTCGCCAAGTCTTTTAATTATTAAAAATAAAGTAGAAGTACTTTTTTTGTATATCAATAAAATTTCGGTTTTTACATAGTTAACGTGATATTATATTTTTTCATATCGAAAAACATGGTTTAATGTTCGGAAATCTAATTAGTTAATTAAAGAAAAATATCCGGTTTGTTAACGGTTAACGTTATCAGGTAGATTATTATTATTATAATCAGAGTTGGAGAAGTTTGGGTTATCATCATCGTTAAGTAAATCGATGCGATCTCCAGTAAAAAAGAGCACGATAGTGACATCTTTTATAAGTAATATGTAAATAAGATCCCTTAAAGAAGGGATCGTTCCGAAAACATAGGTATACCGGTAGTGATTCTATATTTCGGGATTATATTCATTAACGTAATTGATACATCAATGTTACGTTGTTTTATACGTTAAGTATATTAGAGAACGGTTCAATTTCGTTTAACGAGTTTTGTACGTAAGTTTTTCGTAAGTTATTAGTATTAGGCAATTGAATATTCGTATTATATTACCAAAACGGTTTGAAGCTTATAATATATACGCCTGTCGAGAAATTATGTTAAAATTCTGAAGATATAGTCCTAAGTTATAGCTATTTATAAGCAACAAAAACATCGGCGGGAAAAAATATCGAGGATTGTATATAAAAGGATTAGAATAAAGCTGTAGTTTAAGGCGGTCAAATACTGTTTATAATACTTGATGAAAAAGGAGGGGGAAAGCTATGTTAAGGAGTTGCTATGGAGCTAGAGAAAAAGGGTGGCCCGATTATATGACAGGTGTGAGGGCAAGTTCCGGAGCGGCTCTAAAACATCGTAAGAGAATGGCAACTTCCAGGGCCATATTCCTGATGACTACTAGCCTAGGTAACAGTCTGTGACAATTATAAAGTTTTCTCCGATAATTTGAAAGTAGTTAAAATATCGCTATGAACACCATCAAAATATTTTCGTGGAACCCATTTTAAAAAAATCGTTAATATTAACTGCTAAAAGTCTTAAAACCACAGAAACAAATAACACCAAGATTATAAAGTCCTTTAACAAATAGATGAAGATAGCTAATTAAGTTAATGCAACAATAATCAAGTTGTAACAAACAATAAACACGTTAATCATACACGAAAAATAACTAAGTTGTAACAAACCATAAATACGACAATTATACACAAAAGATTACTAAATTCTCACAAATAATTACATCACGTTAAACCGCTAAGTTGCTACTTTCTACTTGAAACTAACTTTAACTTTCCAGCTGGAACATCAAAGTGATAATTGAAAACACAAGATTAGAAACGTTGAAAAACTTTAGATCTGTTTTTGACAAGCATTACAATTGAAAACTATAAATGAAAGATATCAACACTATTTTTACCAAAAGCACTTATTAAACTTTATCGGTTAATTTATCTTTAAATGAAACTCTAATTGAACTCAGGTAGATAAGCTTTTTGAAACTAATACGAAAACTTCAGTAACTAAACCTTGAAAATATTGACGAAAACTATTTAACTAATGTAATTTAGGTTTAAAATAAGTCTTTGAGATTGTATGATTTTTATCACAAATAAATGAGGGAACCTTTATAAGCCAAAGTTCTTTAAGCATAAGACCTATAGAACAAGGGTAAAGAAATCACTAGTAATAATTAATGTCCAAACACACGTTCCAAAAGTCAACTTCTAAATCCCTATATAAATGAAACCTTTAAACTTACAAATTCCGATTCCCTATACTTTAGTAATATAAATAAGCCTATTGATCTACGAACTAGTTTAATATTTCAATATGGTAACACAAAGTATGCGTTTAAAAAAGAATGAGCACGAAAATAAACTATTACTAACGCGGCTACCAAAATTAACATTGGTGTGATCCAACTTTTAAGTGAAAAAGATCGTTAACATCACCAAAACAATCAGCAAGTTCGTCAAGAAAATGAATACACGCGGGGCACAACCATACAAAACTCTGAAAACTTATTAAATTATCATTCAAAAAAATCCAATTACATATGTAAGCCTATTACAGGTTCTACTATTAAACTTTACCTATTGTATCAAGCCATTAGCAATTACACATTACCAAAATTCGAAAAAGAAAACATGAATTAATCTCTAGAAACACTTATAATGATGTGAACAACTATCACGAACTATCTTTCAAACCATTCAAAATGATTCATATCAATTAAACATTTTTATGGACTTTATCTAAATTTGAATTAACAAGGTAAAATGTTATCAGCAAACACCACAATTTACTTAACAAAATAATTATATTATTCCACAATATCTATAAATAAATAAAGGTTTAACCTTTTGGTTTCCATTTACTATTCATAAGAATCCTCACTAAGTATAAGAAAAGACTATTATCTAAGCTTCCTAACAAAAAAAACACCTTATGCGAAATCTACAAAGGAATAGAATTTTACTTCAAACACAAAGTCCACTTGACGCAATAGTATACTAATTAAGCGTTAATATGCCATACGAATACAATAGCAAAAAAAAAAAAAAAAAACCCCAATAAACGTTCTTCATCAAATATTTCCTGAGTCAATACTTTGCGAACGACTAATAAGAAAGTGTATATCAAGAAAACCACTTCATATAAAAACGTCCGTGCAGTTATTACAAGTGTTAACGAGTTTAAATACGCTCCACAACGCATAAATATCATATATAAGGGATTTTGATATAGTTAAAGTCCTTTGTTACTACTTTAACAACACGTATGCCAAATTCAATTGATATATTTCCACAAACAGTTTAGAAAATTAATCCGATAAAAACTTTTCAATTACGTACTATATTAATCTTAAGTAAGACAAATCCAAACATGAAGAACTTAAATAATGAAAACTTAGAATAAAAGTTATTATGACAACGCAAACGAGTCTTAAACAAATGAAACTATGGTAGAAATAATCTTTATAGAAGTGATAAGAGATATGAACTCTGTAACAAATCATATTATTAGTTAAGCCGTCACATTTATACTATACGTTATGAAGACTAGATTATATACCACATCAAATACCTTACTACTTAAAAGAAGGATTATTTAAACCGCTTGGTAAACTATTAAAGTCAAAACACATTCAACGACAAAAATAACGTGTTAAAATACATCGGGTAACATAAAGATATTGCTTTTAAAATAACCTAATAACTAGACTATTATGACATTATATATTTACTCATGAGCTAAAACCCATGTTACTATCAATATAGCCAAAACATAAACCCCTTACATTTAATTAATTTTAGTGATCATTATACGTAACATATTTTCAAAAATATCATTTACGATGGGCTTTTAGATGTTGCAAAGTTATGAGTTCTAAGTGTGGTCCAAGTAATAGTATTATTGTAATGGTTAGGTAGTGGATTGTGTTTTTTAAAAGTTTGGTAAACCGCTAGCCGGTTTTCACATTACTTTATATAGGAAATTGCTTAGTTCATGCCCCACATTGAATTGTATACTCTATTGTAATTAATTTAGAGACAATGCAGTCGACTTTCATTGCATTAAACTTAACAGTTATTCCAACACTAACGGCTTTCTTGTAGTATGAGTACGTCTTATATAAAGAGTTTTCGGAAATGTAAGTATTTCTATACGCCTCTCTACTGTTATTTATATGGCAGTTTCACTTTCTACTATTTTTAATCCCGCAAATAAGTTCTATATCATCCTTATACTTGAATCCGTCAATACATACCCAGTTGAACCATACTAATCAATTAGGTCCATATCGTGAATAAACTAGATAACTTCATAATTTTCTCATTTATTAGGGTGATTTTGGCTTCCCTCTTATCTACTATTATATAATACTTTATCAAGTTGTCTTTTGATGTAGCTTTCTATTCGTATTGTTAGCTTATTATTATGTACGAAACTATTTAAAACCTTATTCGATATATCTTTCGTTATAAATTAATTAGATTAGACTCGTTATCTATTCAACGAAACCCCTTAATTTCCCTATTTTTTCGAACTTAGGGAGAATTCTTTACATGTATCCTTAATAGTTTTTCATTAATTATTTCCAACTTAATAAGTTACTTGAACCATCTTCCTCAATCAATATAAATAACAACTAAAATATGTGAAATCATTAATTATTCAATGTTGATATTAAGGGGTTTTCACATAAATAGATGCATATTGAAGACGGACATCAAACCATAAACTTCGCAAACAAGTATACTTTGTATAAACTTTTTACATTGAAACAACATCTAGTAAATTAGAATCTCTTTCACCACCAATTAGGTAACTCATACTTTATCTTTCTTAATAATTAGGATAAAAACTCCTATGAAGAACAACAAATCAATATAATTCACGAATTAACTTTCTGTAAAGGATATTAACTTAGCCCCCAAAAAGTTAATAAAAACGATTTTAAACCTCTGATTCAAGTTATTTATTTACCTTTTCAATTGCACATTTAATCGATTCTAATACTTATCAATCGAGTTTTAAATTTATACCGCAACTGATAGGTTGTACACTACCTCTAGTTAATATAAAATCGTAATTTAAATACCACGAGTACGTTATTTCAAATATTGTTTAACCTCAATAACATTAATCTTATTGATTTTGATTAAACCAATATTTTAACCATTGTAACGAAAATTAATGTATTTAATTATCAAGCTATTAATACTATATATATATATTAATGATCAATCAAAATGTTGAAATCTACCTTTAGTTTAATTCGCTATCAGCTTCTAATTAAATAACATCAAGTATTCAATCGCATGATTTTTTGAAGCTATAAAGACAATAATTTAAATAAAAAGTATATTGTTAATTTCTGAATACATTGTATGTAAATCTTCATTCGCTCATGCAATGAATAGAGATAGTTCGTGAATTGAAGATTTCATATCTATGTGGAACTTAAGGTGCCACTGGTAGATTAGAAATCAATAAACATTTTTTCGGCTAATCTGTGCAAGAGTTCAATGTATAGTATAATTATTTCTAATAGGTACTTATTACGAAGGTTTCAAAGTAAGTACAATAAAGTAACCCTTGATAAATTGATCTCTCATTCTATATACGTTTGAATCATGTTATAGTTATTAAGATTAGATTTTCCATCGGTATTTGTCATCAAATTCGCTATAGATACGTCCACTGAACGTTGCCTAATCTTGTAACTCGTAAACAATAACGCAAAAATCCAGTTTTTGCCTTCATCACTATAACTTGTAATAATGAAACGTAAATTTTCGCGCGACTTATACGTAGTCTTTATTTCAAACTCGTCAAAAATCCTCAAATATACATTCTTACCGTTGGGGTACCTAAGATTAATGTTGCGTTTAGGTACGAATTTCATAATTCTTTGTGTAAAAAGTCCGTCAATCTCGACCATATCGCTTTCCTTAAAAGTTTTTCCTGGGGGTTTGATAATTTATTACTTACGGCAATTAATTCTTTATCATTATTCACGATGCTAGTACGTTAGTTTTTTTAAGCAGGAGCGTTTCTTAAACTTATTTGGCTTTAGGAGTAACCTTAAAAATGTGTGTTTAGTTGTTAACGCATATTATCGTGAGAAATACCTTTACCCCAGTCTTGACACATCTATTGAGGATCATTATCTGTAGTATATTAGCATATTATTTCAGTAAAATTAATTTTCTTTCTAGGTTTTATTCATCATAATATCCGTTGCTTGTATATACGGGCTTTTAAACTAACTTCAACCGAATTTACTGTTTTTTTCTACATATTTAAGTTTAATTCCTTCATGAGTTCGGTGAAATGGTCAAAGGATTTAATACTAAGGTTCCAATCGTCTTGTTTAACTTCGAGGATAAAGTGTTTGATGTAGTTAATTTGGTACTCTAGAGTAGAGTTTTAGTCAACCTTTATAAGCTATAAATCGTGGTCAAAGTGTTTAATGAATGTGATTACAAGGTTTTTAATTACTTTTTTTTCTGACAAGATCGTTGACAAGATTGATCTTGATGTTTGCGATATCCATTTTTAGAGAAAAATTGAAGTAATCTAAGGGGAAAGCTTGATATAAGAGGGTGAATCGTATATTATTTTCTCTTCAAGTTATTATTTATAGCTAATAAGGTCTTAAGATTTGGTTTTTATTTTTTTTATTTTTTTAATAATATTACCATCAATAATAATAACGAGTTGTACATCTGATGTTTTTGTTAATTTAACAATGTTAAAACTTTTAACGGTTAATCAAATGCCTTTCTTGTAAGATCAGTTTCAAAAAATTTCTTGGTTTTTTAATTAATTAGCAATACCGGTGCCGTTCTCAGGTACTTGTAAACAACAGTCAACTTAATAATTTTCCTTTTTGCTACCCTTAAACATCAGACGTAACATCAGATCTCTTCGCAAAATTCTTCTTTTTACCTTACGCAATTGTAAAGTGTAACCGAAAAATTACTTCTTCTTTTACCCAGATTATCTATGTTTAACCTAATAAACACTAATTAATTTTGTAAGGCCTTCATCATTGCAACTTAGTCTATTATAATCTCTGGTTAAAGTAATTAGTATTGCATTAAAAGTGGTGACGTGTTTCTTCTAAGTTTAGCAGACTGCTTGCCGGTCTGCACACTAATTTTTATGGCTAATTGTTAGCAAATGCCCTAGTTTAATGTGAGCACCTACTGTAACTAAATTTCAGTTACCCAACAAATAATGATATAAACTTTCAGTCAGTACAATCAACTTACTATCAGTATAGTTGACTTGACTATGATTTAATTAACTGTTGTTCAAATAAATACAAAATAACAAGTCATAGAAAAATTCTATTAAATGGTTATTATCAACGAAGTTTAGGGGAATTTTGCAATTTACTTACAAACGATAAAGGTGTGGTTGATCATTATACGCTTTATTCAAAAGTAAAAGAAATTCCTTTAAGATATCTAGAAACCTATCATTTATATTAAGGTTTTTTTTTCGTAGCTATTATTTTGTTAATATATTTATAGGAAACATCGAATGACGAAGTAAATATAATTCTATCCCAGGGCGCTCGTTATATAATCGAGTTAAATACGTGCGCGGATATTGAAAGGGGTGTTCTTTACCAAGATACGAAGGATAATTATGAAACAAAATACTAGTTTGACCATTTCATAAGTAAAACGTACTTATTAACAATATATGTAATTTACATCACTTCTATTCATGATCTTTTGCAAAAAATATCATATTATACGGAAATTAAGATATAAAACTAAGCACAGTATTTATACTAGTTCATGTTCATATTAAAAGAAGTTAGAAAAAATTATACGCGATTCGGTAATGACATTATATTGTATAACTTTTTCGATTAAACGGAATAAAATATACGCTTGCGGTAACTTCAACTTTAAAATAAACAATTTTCCAACAACTATACGAGATTCAAAACCTATATCTACTCAAAAATAAACAAATTGAATCAAATGAAAAAAAATGAAATCATCGTTTATATTAAGTTATTTATAATTTGTAAAGTAATAGTTGAATAGAAGGAAAAGACATTCAACTGCTACATATAACTATAGAAAAAAGTTACTATTTACTCTTGTTATGAATAAATAATTGTAATCCTAAAGCCAATATTTATATTCAAGTTATATCCAGTGGGGAGATATGAAGAAACCAAGTTATATGTACGAATTCAGTCTTTACACTCACCTTAATGTAAATAAAAACAGTACATCTAACAGCAATGAATTTTAATTTACGTTATTTAAGTCGCACGCTACTTATTAGCTATTCTTATAAAATTTACTCCTATTATAATTACGTCTCTTTTATAATTACTAATAGTGGTACCGCCGTTATGAACTTTATTAACGCCGTTGACTCAGTTGTTATGAACATTTTTACTGTTGAAATAGTACTACATACAGTGCAATAGGTCAGCTTTACTGACAGTAAAGTTGACTGTCCTGCAAGTTGAGTGTATTTCTTTGTGGAGACTTACTGCATTGGGTGTAAATTGATTGTTGTACGCTGCACTTTACTCTAGGGTACGGGCCAAGCAATTAGCTATGAAAATTACAGTGCAAACCGGCTAGTGGTCTGGCAAATCTAGAATAATACATCCACCACTTGACCAATGCAATAGTACTGTTACTTCGACTACAATTCGAATCGACAACGTTGTAACAATCTAAAGACCTGCCAATACTAATCAGTGCTTATTAGGTTAAGCAAAGATTAGCTAAGTAAAAAGAAGAAGCTACTTTCTGGTTACGCTTTATGGCTATAGCGGCTAAAGTAGAGGAAAGATTCTTGCGAAAAGCCTCTATTAGTACTGCGATAGTCCCCAAAGACAGGAAAATAGAGAAGACTTTTAGGTTACGTCAGTCGCCAACAAAAATCTGAAAGTAAGCAACGGTATCGCTACTAAAAACACCAGGAAATCTTTATTAATTCTTTTTAAAAACGTTAAAATTAACTGTCAGAAGTCTTAAAGTTCGGCAAGTTGGTAAACGGATTAGTTAGTATTACTATAGGTATTATTACTGTAGAAAAACGACTAAGTCTCTACGCTAAAAAACCATTATAAATAACCTTTACTCTTTGCTACCAAAAACGACATTCGACTTTACCCTTTATACCAAACTTTTACCTTATTTCACTTTTTTATTTCCCACGTCAATTTAATCGTCAAGTTCGCTGCTTTAATCGAAAAACGCCAAGTTACGCCAAGAAAGTCACGTCACGTGACTCCACGCCAAAACACCAAGTTCCTATACCCAAAACCACTAGGTCCTTTGCCTTACACGCCCTACAAGTCCTACATAGTCTAAAACTTCAAAATATCTACTTCAAACACTTTCTTTAAAGCAATTACCAACTCCAATAAAAAAGAAGCAATAAGGGCGCTCGAAACTACTTTTACCAAGTTTTACGACGACAATCTTTAGGTACTAAATATCGATAAAAAATCAACGGAAAAACACCTTATTAACTTCATTAGATACTTTATCGTTATATATAACAATAATTGCTATCTTAAACGTAATTTCAACGAATATCACAACTTTTTTAACAATTTGATACTTAATAAGTGGAAAGCAATTCAAAAAGGGGTTAAGTTAAGACTTAAGTCTAAATTAGAAAAACGAGGGGTTTACGTTTAAATACAGGGCGCTACGACGTAAAAAAGAAGCCCTTTTCGATTTAGCACAGCTTACAGAATCCCCTTATAAACTACAGCCTAAAGGGAAAACTATTAAAAAACCTTACTGCCCTTACATGCGATTTAAGGAACCTCTCCTTTACCCTTAGTTAAGTTGAGCCTTTTTACGCGCTGACCATGAGAAACCTATTAACCTGCTCGGCAATTTAGTACCCTTACGTAATAGCGCGGATTACGATTTTAGTGGAGGCAGAGCGCATGAAGTAAAGGCTACCAACGCAGCCAAAAGTATTAACGTCGGTGCTTTACAACAGTCCATTAAGCAAGATCGTTAAACCTCTAGAAGTCGTCAGATACCACCTCCCTCTTAACATTTTACTTAAAGCCGCTAAACACCTTAAAAACCTTCCCCCTTCGGATTTACCTATATACAAAAACCTACTATAGATTCCACTATAAGACTTTACCTCTCAGGCTAGGAGACTGGAAATTACCTTTAACACTATGCCTTAGAAGCTCCAAAGCTTAAATTTCCAGAAAACACTATTTAAGGCTAGGATAACTATCGCGACCTTCCCTGAAAACCTATTAAAATAGTTAATATTAACTACAAACTCCTTACAAACTTCGCCAAAATTTGAGACAATATAAAAAAGTATAACGGAAGGCCCTATAACCTCTTAAACACTAGAATAATACCCTATTTAAGCATTTACAAGTAAATAAAGGTTTTACCTTTTGGTTTTCCTTTACTGTTTCCTGAAATCCTTATGAAGCACGCCAATAATTATTACCTAACCTTCTTAACTAAAATAATTACATTTCGCAAAGTTAATAATAACATAAAAGACTACATTAAATACAACGTCCACCTTATGTAATACCATACAAATTAGGCTATTACGAGGTGGAAAATGATAATAACCAAAAAAAAAAAAAAGGAGGAAACACCGATAAATTTACTTAACCAAATAATTAGCAAGTTGATGTTATGTTAAAAAGTAATGAGGAAAGCCTAAGTTAGCGAAGCCATACTTCGCGAATAGGTACGGGTAACTGTTAAGGGCGTTAGAGAGTTCAAACACACCCTATAATGCTCAAAAACCACCTGCGAAGGCTTTTTTAGCCAGTTAAGCTCTTCGTTTACCACTGTAATAACGCGTATATCAAACTCGCTTAATATACATTCCCAAACCGATAACTTTTTTAACGTAAATAAAGAAGACCTTACAGTCATTAATTACATCGAACGTAAGTATGGGCGCCCATAAAGCCTAAGGTTTGACCCACCAACTATAAACTGGAGGTAACAGCCACGTTAAAGCTAACAAAGCCATAATTTAAGCGGACCTATTAAACGCAAGTAATATCGTCGTAATAGTGCCAAGAAATATTATATCTATAGAAAGTCCGGCTACTGGTTAACTTGACACCTCTCCGCCGAATACAATAATAAAAAGGAAGTATACTACGTCCAATACCCTATTGCTTCTAAACATAATTACTTGAATCAAATCGCAGATTTCGAAAGCGACGAGCCAATTAATGGCGGTAATACCCCTAAACAAATCAAGTGGTACGAAGATACTGCTTTTAATACAGTCTAGTAATTAGTCGATCACGCTTTCCTATATTTTTTTAGGTGGTAAAGACCTTTATTTTTACCCTAATCAATCACATAACCCCTTATATATCTTTAATTTTCGTAATAGTTACGCGAACTATACGTTTGAAGGTATTATGCTAGATACGGGGGCAATAAGGTACTTAACACAAGGTCATTCGTAATACGTAACATTGAGGAGGGGAAACACTATAACTACTAAAATTAATCGCCACGAAATTAATAAAGCCAAAGTTAGCTTTGATCTAGGCGAATGACTATCGTTACTAGAAACAACAGTAATTTAAACTATTGTGGGAATAGTTAATTTTTACATCCTTAAATCCCCTACTCCTTTCGTACTTTATTTAAAAAAAATTAAAACCCTCAGTATTAACGTAGACGTTAACGTAAACGAGCTGGTAAAAATAGCTAAAGGTTTCCCCTTATCTTTAAATAGGAGAAACTATAGTTTTATCTTTAAAGCCCGGAAACAGTGATATTAAACCTAACGAAGCCAGAGATACGTCAACTTCACTGTCGTTTTAACTATCTAGCCTTTAATAGGCTATATAAAGTCCTAAAGTCCGCAAGTTATAAACATATAGAATACTTTGCCCTAAAATCTATTAAAATTCGTTATTACCACTACTAAACTTATATCTAAACCCCACGTAAATTTAAGTTTACATTAAAAAACGATAAAAACTTTAACTATAAAATCTTTATTAATATATTTTATTTGGATGTTATGGACTCAAACCATTGTCCATTGAGTTTATAGGTTATGTAACTGTGCACGTAACGTCATAGATAAGTACTTGGTCCGGGCGCGGTTTGTGTACGGTACGTATAAGGTTATGTGATTGGTTGGGCACTGTCCATATCTATAGGTCCTGTATAGTAGGCTACGGTAGCCTATTTTAGTTTCTTACCATACCTTAATAATAAACCCCGTTTGGTACTTACTTAGCTAACCATTATAAGTTGTATTATAATATATTATTAAGCGTTTTTCATATTTTTTCGAAGAAATATTATTTATAAGAAACGAATTGATAACAGACGTTAATAATTTTAGCTTATACATTAGCGTTTTTAGAGAGAATGGGCCGTTGGTAAATACCTAGTCCTCCACCTTTATAAATATACCTTTTACCCTTTTAGAGCCGACTTAGGCCGATATTTCTCGTTTATGAGATAACGTAAGCTATATCGTATCGGCTGTAAAATAACTGTAATAGCCGAGTTAATTAACTTTAATCATCGACTTTACGTTCAACTTTATTTAAGTTGTAGTTAAGATTTAGTAATTTGAAGCCGAATTGGCCGCGACTTGTATTAGTTTTTCACCGGTTTAGGTAGGCGAAAACGATATAACTAACTATAATTCGACGAATTTGCTTTTACGTGGGCGGCTACGCACCAAACAATCGAATTTATATTAGAAGAGAATAAGATATGAATTGAAAAAGGTCGGTATACATTTCTTTACGTATGGGTTTATTACACGGCGGCGGTAAAGTCAGCGGTTATAATATACTACTAGACCAGCAGACACGAAGATATATATAATATAGGCAAGTTCCTCGACTATATCGAGGCTACTTTTAACGACCTTTATCGCATGGATAAGGTATTAGTCGAATTAAAGTGATTGATTATAAGCGATAAAAACTTGTGGATATTATTCGTTATTAGATTAGAAACGTTTTTAGTTTAAACGGGTGGCTTAAATTAGCCTTCGGCCGTAAAATATAACTACTTAAATTTCCGCTTAATACTTCGTATCCGCGATAAATCTATTACGGTAGATATTAGCCGAGTAAATTATATCATAGCCTTGGAAAAGTACTCCAAACTCGCCAACAAATTAAAGTTTTGAAATTTAAAACGACGTTTTGATCGTTAATTAACGGGATCTGTATAGTTTTAACGACCGGATAGTAATACAGTTATAACAGGAGTTTACTCCTTTCAAATACCCTCGTTAAGGGGTCATGGTAATCGCAGCCAATCATTTCGATATTACGGTTAATTATCTTAGAAAACCCGTCCGGTACGTGTTTAAGACTAAAAACATAAGGCGACGTGGACGACTGTAAAGAAACGTTAAGCTAGGCTCGTTATGAAACGTTGCGTACGTTATAGCTCATCGGACCATTATTAATGTGATTACAATTTTCGCCTGGGATTACTTTTACGTAGGTATATACGGTCCAAGTCGAAAAGCTAAATAAAGATTTTTTATTAACTGTGACGGAAGAAACCTAACTTTTAGATATAATTTCGTTTAGGGGTTATATAGCCTTAACGACGTCATTATAAAATCGAATAAAAAGGAATTTCATTTCATTAAAACACGTATAATGGAAAATCTATTTCTTATCTTTATAATTTTTAATAATACCTACTTTTTATATATTTAAGTCGATTTTAGTTGTAATTATTATTATATTGTAAACGAAATTTCAATGTAACAGTTAAGGATAAAACAAATTCGGTTATTTTATTTTCGAAATCTCGGCATGTGATTAGAGTTACGATAAAATATGCTTATCACCTAAATAACCAAGTTTCGTATAGATATTAACAAATAGTCAACTCCGATATTAATATATATTATTTTCGGAATAACATGGAATATAACTTTTGGAATGCCTTGGATACGATATTATAGGTAACTATAAACGTTGACAGTAGTTGTTTAGTAGTTTAGAGTTAATAAGGCTTGGTTGTCGACGCGATAACAGTAAGCCTTAGGTCGGGGGATATATAGGACGTGATAAGATCGGTTTTTATCGGTTGAGTAAAACGTTTGTACCGAAAAGTATAATGTATAGGGAATTAATTTCGCTTAACTCTTATCATAAGTTTTTGTAAAATAATGTAGATTTTATAAACGATGGCGAAAACCACCGTTATGAAAAAAAACTTAATTCCGCTTTTTACAAAGATTAATAGAATTCCGCGACTTATTCTATGAAGAGAAGGCTATAACCAGATCCTTATATAAAAGAAAATTCGATTATTATATTTATATTAAATCAAATGAAGATTTTTTTAATCAAATGACATTAAAATCCGTTATATTTGATATTACGAAATTAACCTTTTAAGATTTGATGAAAAGTTACGAAGTTGATAAATAAAAACTAGGTTCGGGTAAATTCCTTATCGGATATAACGCCGTTATTGCTTATTTTCATACGGGGGGGGGGGGATAACGGTTTTATATCGATTATCAAATACTAAATAAAATTACCAAGTAAAATGAGTTTCTTTTACCTTTAATTAAGAAGACCTTACGTACGTTAATGAAGTCGATATAGTTTAGGAAGTTGAATATTCTAATAACCTTTTATCGTATCCGAATTATATCCGGATAGGAGGAATTAACGGCGTTTCGTATGAGGTTTGAGTAATTTAAATAGTTAGTTACCCCTTTTAGGTTAACGGGAGCGCCGGCGACGTTTTAATCATACATTAATCATGTAATAGCAAATATCTTGAATAATTTCGTTATAACGTATTTAAACAACCTTTTGGTGCTTTATTTTTCTGGTATTAAATAGGATTACATGGCGAAATTTCGCGAAATTTTATAGCGTTTTCGTAATAGGAGGTAAATTTTCAAATTCAAAAAATGTAACTTCGTGGTTAGGATGTTAAAATACCTAGGTTTTATTATAACGGTTGGGGTAGGTATTTGGACCGACTTCGAAAAAGTTTGGATAATCCGCGAGTAGGAAATACTACGTACTATCTGGAAGGTTCGAAGTTTTTTTGATTTCCCCAACTTTTATCGTTATTTCATTTGTAATTATTCCGAGTTGGCGGATTATTTCGTCCCCATAACGAAACAAGGAATTCGTTAAGCTTGGATGAAACAGGAAAAATATATATTACAAACCTTAAAGAACATTTTTATTACGGCTTCGATTTTAGTATATTCGAACTTACATCGACTAACGATAGTGGAACCGATTGTTCCGAAACTGCATTAAGAGGGTATTTGTTGTAACAGAATAATGATAATATCCTAAAGTTAATAGCTTACTATTCTATACGATTAATGAATGCGAAATATAACTATACTATTTACAATAAAGAGATTTTCGCGGTAGTATCCTATTTAAAAACGTGGTTTTTTGAATTACGTAATATTTGTACTCTGTTTACAATATCAACGAATTATTAAGGATTGGAATTTTTTTTTACCACGTTTAATTTCAAAACGCTAGGTTTAATAAGCCGAAGTCCTTTCGATTTTCCAATATTCATTGCGGTATAGGCCCGTAATTTAGGGCGTTCATCCGGATACGTTAACCTGTAGGTTGTAAAATAAATTCGAAATTAAGGAACGTTACATGCAAGGTTTTTAGCTTATTTTCCCTATTGTATTAGACGTAATAATAATAAACTTATATATTAAGAGAACTTATATTACGGCGAGTTATGTAGATAAATTTAATAAAACAGAGGTTTAATTGTTGGATCGTAAAGATATATACCTTTAGGGTAGGTCGAAGGTTTTCGATGGGTTGTCGAGAGCGGGACCGCCCCGTACCCGGCCCGTACCTGAGTCGTTATCGGGGATAACGTCGGGAGATTTTAATACGTCTAAAACGGTAATACCGTTACAGACTAGGCTTACGTTAGGCCCGCTAATATTTTTAACACCGAGTAGTCGCTTTATTTTCGACATGAATACTTTAGCGAAATTATAAAATTAAGGAGTGGCGAATAACCTGTTATATAAGGTTCGTTTATTAGCGGTTTTTGAACACGTTTGGCGATTTTGAACTGAAGCTGGACAATCGATATAGATTACCAATTGTAAAGTTAATCTGCAAGGTATATTGCGTTACCTTAAACATTTATAGGTATCGAATTAAAAACTATTAACGAAGAAGATCTTATAGTAAACCTACGATTTATCTATCATAGGTTATTGAGGTAAAAACATTTTATTTCGCGGTTTTTGATAGGATTATTATAAAAAGTGGATAGTCGTAAATATCCGACGTTTATATCGAATATATACGTAATGTAATGGGACGAACCTTCTTTGTACCTTACGATAAAGTCTTCTTTAACCCCTTTTTATCTTAAATTATTATTAGGAATATATTTTGGTAGACTTTATAATCAACATGTTCATTATTAAAGGCGACCTTCAATATTTAATGGTTATTATGGATCTCTTTTTTAAATTTATTTATCTTAATGTTATATAGTTTATAACTGTCGATACGTATACAGAACGCTTTCTAAACGTATAATGAAAATTTGATAGATTTCCAGGTTTTATTGTTAATAATCGCGGTTTGAATTAGGTAAACATATTTTAAAAGACCTTATATTTTTTGATAAAAGTTAAAAAACATATATTAATGGTATATTACCAATAAATACATAACTGTATTACACGTATATATTAAAAATCTAAAACTTATTTACGTATTATCGTTGTTTTTTGTAATATAATTCGGTTTTATATTTTCCTGTTTATTAACTTACGTTAAATAACAGAGAGTTAACGTTTACCGGGTTTAACGTAAACCATTTGATAAATAAGTATAAAATATCACCTATCCCGATGGTAAACAGAGATACAAAGTTGTTAACTAATCCGATGGGGCGAGTTATTATATTTTGAAAGTATTTACGTAAGAGAGCGAAATTAGTTTAGGCAACGATAATTCATATTTAGTAATAGATTATAATAGCGGCGAATTGTCAACGACGTCCGATGAAGCCATATAAAGTAGGAGACTAGGTTTCAGTAAGCCTTTATAATATTCCAACCAATCTTTTAAATACAAAATTCGACTAGCTTTACAATTAGTATCGGATCGGCGATGTTTCGAACCCGTTTAATCTCGATTTAAATATTTTTGACAAATACTTTGTATTTTACCTGGATTTGGTAAAACGGGTGGTTTCAGACCCTTTTCCCTTGTAAATTTTATTCGATATTTGTCCGGGACTAATTCTAGTTGTTAACAATATAGGGATGGGTGTTGGTAGGCCTTAGACGTTACAAAGTTGTCGATTCGATTGGTCGAAGTAACAGTAGTATTGCAGTAGTCAGATGGTGTTTGTATTGTTTTAGGTTTGGCAGACCGCTAGCCAGTCTGCACTGTAATTTGTATGGCCAATTGCTTGGCCCATGCCCTAAAGTGAAGTATAGTGTATTGCATTCGACTTACACCTAATGCGATAAGTCCACCCAAAGCAATACACTTGTAACACGGTTAACTTTACTGTAAGTAAAGTTGACTTACTACATTGTATGTAATACCATTCCAATACTGGCGGCTTTTTAGTTTGTGTGCATACGCCAGTATGGCTAACCAATCTTTTCCGGTTAGCACTAAATAGCGGCCTCGTACCCCCTGTCAATTTCAATTGACTTTTATATTGAATTACACCCAAGTGTATGCAAATTAACCCTATTGGGCCTTAATTGCTCTACTTCTCCGAGGTCCGAGTTTATCAACTTTTACAAAAAGTTTTTCTGCTACAGCCTTTCGCAAGCCTCTACTTTAATTATGCCACTTAAATAGATCATCATTATTCATCCCCTGTCAGTCTTCTAATTTTATAGTATAGCTCTGTCTGCCGTCACATAATTTGGGCTTTCCGGGCAGCCTGTTAACGTAGCCCTCGATACATATAATCAGCCTATTGCTGTCCACAAAACTTTTTATAGAATTTTTTAGTGCTATCTTTGTTATTGCATCTATGGGGTTGTTTTTTCTATCGATTTATCTGAACTTCTAGATCTTCCTTCCTTTGTAAGTTTTATATAGTACTATCACGTTGATTATCAAGCGCTTTTCACTGGTGGTTCCGAGCCTTGAAAGATATTCGAAAAGGCTCCTTAAGTCGGTATAGATTATCACCGGGATAGGAAAGATCCGCAATTGCCTAGTAATACGGTTTAGGGTTTCCTATAGTGATATACCTACGTTAAAGCCCCTTATTATACCATATACCTCCGATACCAATACGTTTCGTATAATGCTTTTGTATTTAACGGAAGACTAGTAAATTCGATTGCAGATAATACTAAATTGATATTTTCGCCTGGCTTTGTTAACGAGGTTTATTAAAAAGCCAATTTGTAAAAATAAGTCGGTATTATTTGTAAAAGACCTGTCCGTAAAGATTATCGACTTGGCTTTTCAAAGGTCGATTTCCATTATATTAATCCCGCGGTCCAGGTTTCGTATCTTTCATTTAAGCCTTTTATTTAGCCGGTTAAAGTTTTTATCAGTTAGTGTTTATACTTATACCGTAATAGATAAGTCGTAAAAGGTTTCTAGTTCGCATAAAGTAGCAATATAATTACCCTGAGTACGTTATTTCAAATACCGTTAAGCTCTAGCCTCGTTAGTTTTTTTAATTGTAGGTAAAATAACTCCCTATTCTTTTTAGCGAATGTTAAAGCCGGTATTAATTCTGAGTATACGTATTGACGATTTATTAAAGTTTAGCTATGTGTTTTCCGTCAGTTTCGTTACTGGCTTGCAATTCCAGAACTTATAATACTTAATCGATTGTTGTTTTAGTGTTATAAAGCCAGCTTTTCCGACGAAAAAGATATCGTTAGTTTGTATATTTACCAAGCCGAAGTTCTTCTTTTTCATTACTAATAAGTACAGATCGTATATTAAAAACTTTATCGTTAGCTTTGATTTAGAGCGCGATTAATAGGTTAGAAATTAGTAAACACCTGTTTTAACTAGTCCGTATAGTGGTTTGATATATCGTATTACCGTATTTAAAAGATAAAAAGCACGTAGTTTCTATGGCAGTTTTAGTAGTACGATTCACTATAAATCCATTACTAATTACATATAGGTTTACGTTATATTACGGCAGTTAAGCATAAACTTGTCTTTAGTTTTAATTTGTAAACTCATTGCAAAGGCAACTATCAAATGTTGATTAATTTTCTTAATCGTTGAAGATTATATAAGGATCTAGTTTTTACCTTTATTACCGTATCCTTAAGCAATTAAGCGTAATTCTTCGTACGGTTTCTCTGTGGTTTTGCCTTTGACTTCGTAAATAATTTTCGAATGAAAAATCGTGATTTTTAGGTTTTGGAGGTTAAAGTTGGTTTTCGATACTAATTATACAACTCCTCGAATTCATAGGCCGTTAATTTCGACTTTGTTACTTTCCTTAAATGGCCTACCGGAGGTCTTAATATTCCCTTTTATTCGGAGTTTTAGTATTAGGTCTTCGTTATCCTTTTCTCTTTCACTTACCTAAGTAGTATTATAAATGGAACCGGGTTTATATTCCTTATTTTTAACGTTTTTCTTCTTCCGGGGTTGCCCGCATCAGCGGCGTTTTATCGGTTTATTAATAACGATTGGAAGAGGTTCGTATTAGCTAGATTGTTTGATTTAAGGGGCTTAAAGATATTTATCTTTTATACTCCTAATATAAGGATTAACCTAAGTGATTCGGAAAGATACAAGATTATTGGTAGTTTTAAAAACTACTTTAAAGTTTGTAATATTTAATATTTTGTATAGGCTCTTCCATTTACCCAGCTCCCGTTATATGAGGACTTTACTTTATAATAGTAAAATAAATACGTCTATTTTTAATAGGCCATTTTTGGTATTAAGGGCGTTATTAACCTGGCGGCGTGTCGATTCTTTTCGTAGTTCCCTTAAAGATTTGTTGTATGCCATAATACGTTTTTAAGTATTTTCCGAGGGCGGAGATTTACTTGTTAGGCGTATATACGATTTAAAAACTAAGATCGTTGGCACTAAGCCGTCAGAGTTTATGGTGTCGTTAAGGTCTTTTATTTCTATCTATAGGCGTATCTCCAGATTCGTAAAGCTTTTAATCTCTAATGTAAGGATATTGTACATTCGGAGAAGTAGTGCGTGTACCCTTTTAATCTTCCTAATACTTTAGTAGGCTTTTACGGGTATCTGTTTGTACTAGATACCTATTATTATAATATCTTTTTGAAACTTTGCCGCCGTAAAGTTAGTACCAGTATCGTAAACAACGACATTAGGTCGACCTAGGTACGTATGAATTTATAGAATTTTTAAATTTTTCTATATACCTTTTATCGAAAGGGACTTTGAAAACTGAGCTATATAAAAAGAAGTTACGGAGTTAACTACGTAAAAAATTAGGCTTGTTATTTAAGTAAAATATATTAATTAAGAGTTCGTAATTAAAGTTTCTATCATCTTTTAATATAAACTTAAATTTCCGGGGGGCTTAGGCAAACATTTGGAAATATTGATATAGCCCTTTAATAGCTTTTAGGGTAAAATATTTCATATTGTTATGCTCTGTGGATTTCAAGACTTCGTACAGCCTATTAATAGCTGGATGGTTAAAACGCCGGTGTAATTAACGTATTTCCGGCCCTGTTAAGTTTAATACTATTACTTCCAGACATTAAATATAAAAATATAGATGCCCCCACTTGAGGAAAAGTAGAAAATTCTAGTAGTTTTTAACCAACTCATCTACGTTAACGTTAACTTTGATACTGAGAGCCTTTATATCCTCCAAGAAAAGTAGGAAAGGAGTAGGGGATTTAAGGATGTAAAACGCAATCGCTTCTTTAATAATTTAAATTACTGTTATTCATAATAACCATAGTTATTTACCTAAGTTAAAGCCAACTTTGGCCTAACACGTATCGTAACTATTAATCTTAGTAACTATAATGTTTTCCCTCCGAAACGCCATATATTACGAATAGCTTTTTATTAAATACCTTATTTCCCCTGCATTTGGTATAATACCCTAAAATGTGTGTTCCGCGTAATAATCGTGGAGTTTAAAAGTATATAAGGTGTTATGGACTTGGTTACAGAGGAAGTAAAGGTCTTTACCATTTAATCGGTATAAAAAGGCGTAGTCGGCTAGTTATTGGGCCACCGTATTAGAATCAGTATTTTCGTGCTATTTAATTTGTTTAAGAACATTAACAACGTTAATTGGCTTATCGCATTTAACGTTAACTATTTAATTTAAGAAATTTTATTCCAAAGAAATATGGTACTAGGCGTGGTATATTGTTTTCTTATCATTACATTCGGTGGGAGGGGGGGGTACCGAGTTAAATAGTAGCCATACTTGCTATAAATCTAATATTTCTTGTTACTATTACAACGATAGTGCTTATAGTTAACAGATTTACCTGAATTTTGTTAACGTTAACGTGGTTATTGCTTTTATTTTAAGGCTAATGGGCTAAACTTTAGGCTTTGTAAGCTCCTGTACTTATAGTCAACGTAATTAACTACGATAAGTTCGTTTTTATTCACGTTAAGGAAATTTCCGGCTTAAGAGTATATCTTTAGCGAATTCGGTATACGCGTTATTACGGTGGTAAACAAAGACCTCAATTGGCTAAAAATGTCTTCGCAGGTAGTATTTAGGCGTTATAAGGCGTATTTAAACTCGTTAACGCCCGTAATTGTCGCCTATACCTTCTTGCAGAGCGTTTCCTCACTAATATGGGCTTTCCTTATTACTTTCTGGCACAATATTAGTTTGTTAATTATTTGGTTAAGTACGTTTATTGGTGTTTTCCCCTTTTTTTTCTTTATTATTATTATAGTTTACCTCGTAGTGTTCCAGTTTATGTAATATTACATTAAGTGAACGTTGTACTCAAAGTAGCTCTTTAGGTTATTGTAGATTTCGTGAAATATAGTAGCGTTAGTTAAAAAGGTTAAGTAATAATCCTTAGCGTGTCGTGTAAGAATTTCGGGGAATAATAAGTAAAAACCAAAAAGAAGGACCTTCGTCTATTTGTAAATATTTAAAAATGGTATTATTTTTGTATTAAAAAGTTGTACGGCTTTTTATTATACTTTTTATGTAATTTAAGATTTTGGTAAAGTTCGTAAAGAGTTTGTAATTAATATTAACCATTTTAACAGGTCTTAAGGGAAGGTTGCGATAATCATCCCAGCTGTAATTGGTATTTACTGATGGTTTAAACCTTAAAGCCTTTAAGGTACGGTATTAAGGGTAATTACTAGTCGCTTAGTTTGAGGGATAAAGTTCTATAGTAAGATTTGTAGTAGATTTACGTACGTAGGCGAATGTAAATAGGAAAGAATTTTGAGGGGTTTGATGACTGTATTGTTAAAAGACGATAGATACTTAAAGATTTTGAGAAGCCTAGCGATTTCGTTTAATTGACTAGTGTAAGGCATCGACATTAATACTTTTAGCCGTGTTGGCAGCCGTTGCTTCCCGTGCCTTACCCCCGCCGAGGGCATACTTCGCGTTGTCACGTGAAGGTATTGGGCTGCCGAATAGGTTAAAATGTTCATCGCCGGTATATGAAAAGACTTAACTTAACTAAAGGTAAAGAGGAGGTCTCCTAAGTTGCTTATAAAGGCGGTAAGGTTTTTCAATAGCTTTTCCTCTAGGTCATGGATTGTAAAGGTATTCGTTAAGTTAGCTGAATTCAAAAAAAGCTTAGACTAACGTTGTAGCGCCTTATACTTGGATGAATAGCCCTCGTTTTTCCAATTCGAACCTAAGTTTTAACTTAATCGCTTTTTAAATTGTTTTCCACATATTAATTATTTAGTCGTTAAAAAACTCGCAATATTTGTTACAAGTATAATTAGGATCTTAGGTGGTATTATACTTAATGATAAAGTATCTGACGAAGTTAATAAGGTGTTTTTCGGTCGATTTTTTTTTTAATATTTAACGCCTAAAGATCATCGTTATAAAAATTGGTAAAACTAGTTCCGAGCGTTTTAATTGCTTTTTTTTTTAACGAAGTTAGTAATGGCTTTAAGGTGGGCATTATTGGTAGATATTTTGATAGGCGTGTAAGGCAAGGAACTTGGCAATCTTAGGTGTTGAGTCTTGGTGTTTTGGTATGAAATCGTGTGGAAACTTGACGACTTAACGAAAGGTCGCGTAATGTGGCTTTCTTGGTGCGATTTGGTGTTTTCGCTAGGAGCAGCGAACTTAACGATCGGCATGATATGGGGAGTAAAAAGAGTAAAGTATAGGTAGAGATTTGGTGTAAAAGGTAAGGATGTAGGTCGTTTATTAGCGGTGGAGGGCGAAGGTTCAAAGTTATTTGACGTAAGAACTTAGTCGTTATTGTAATAGTAGTACCCGCAGTGGTACTAACTTAGCCGTTTGTCAACTTTCCGAACTTTAAGACTTCTGAAAGTTAATTTCAACGTTTTTAAAAAGGATTAATAAATATTTTTTTAATGTTTTTCAGTAAAGATACTGTCGTTTACCTCTAAAATGCCGTTAAGTACTAACTAAACCTAAAAAGTATTTTCTATTTTCCTTCCGTTAAGGATTAACGTAGTACTAATAGAGGCCTTTCGCAAAAATCATTCCTTTACCCTAATATCCATAGCTATAAAGCGTAACAACCGGAAAGTAGCCTTTTTTTTCACTTAGCTTATCGATGATTAACCTAATAGGTAGGTAAGCACTGATTAGTGTTGGTAGGCCTTAGACGTTGCAACGTTTTCGATTCAATTGGTCGAAGTAACAGTAGTATTGCAGTAGTCAGATGGTGTTTGTATTGTTATAGGGTTGGCAGACCACTAGCTGGTCTGTACTGTAATTTGTATGGCCAATTGCTTGTCTCATGCCCTAGAGCGAAGTGCAGCGTACTGCACTCGACTTACACTCAATTCGGTAAGTCCACACAAAGCAATACACTTGAAGTACGGTAAACTTTACTGTAAGTAAAGTTGACCTACTGCACTATATGTAATACTATTCCAACAAAGAATATATATAAGGAATTTAAGGTTTAAAAAAATTCGCAGCTAAAATGGGGTGGGGTGGAGTTTACTTGATATTAGTAAGATAAAAGAATTATAATAAGTTAAAGTGGGAAATATTTAAAAACTATCAGCATATTATAACCTTTAAAAATTTAAGGCGAAATAAAGAGATATTTAGATTTATAATGGCCTGGTATTTCATCGTCAATGTTAAGTTTATATTAAATAACTTATATAGGGTAAGTCACCTATATCTTCGAAATGATACATTAATTACTAAATAACGGAAGAATTTATTACTAAATTATATTATAATATAATAGGTAAAGCCAGTTAAATATTAACGGATTTTCTTATATATTTATTTTACCGTAACACGACTTTTACTACGAGGTAGTAAAAATTTACTTATTCGTTATTATTATCTTTATTAGGGTTTAACGAGTATCGATGTTATTAACTTTAAAGGTTCTATTATAATTAGCTTCGAATATTAAAAGACGCCAATGGGGGAAGACGTCGAGGGGCGTAGTGGGTGTGGGTAGGCGCCAACTAAAGGGGTTAGTAAAAGGAGGGACGGGCGCGGGATGACGTCGAGGATAACAGATAGCGTTAAGAGGGACGAGCATTGAGGGAAGCTTACGATAATGGTTAACGAAAAGTTGGGCGAAGGGCCGGGCGAAAGAAGCGACCTTTTAAGCGGGTTATTAAAAATTACAATACATTAGTTTAAGTCCGGGCGACGCAGTTGGCCCGGATACGATTCTTTATACGTTTACGGTTGGCCTGGTTTATAAGTTTTTAATTAAGGTTAATAAATAAAATACAGGTGAAATCGGAGTTTATATAATTAAACCCTGAATATTATTCGTTGCATTTTATAGGAAATAGCTTATATTAGTTATAAAAATATGTTTTACTTGCTTATATTGTTTTAATTATTCGGGTTCAAATTATGAAAAGGTATACAGCGAGTATTTAAGGGGGTTAGAATGAAGATGTTACGCATTAATACGCGGTTAATTAAGGGAGTTTTGTCGTTATAAATCGACGACATTGTAAAAAGTGACGAAAAAGTCTTAAAAAAAAAACAGACCCAGGAATAAGGGGCGACGGAGATGTATAGTTAAAAGGGTAACGGCTTATACAGCCGGTACGATAGGAATTCCTTATATAAGAATAACATTGCGAAGCCGGGCGAATTAATTAATTAATTTAAAAAAAGCGAGGGTAAAACCGGGTCGACAATCCGTGATATCTCTTTGCCTTTTATACGTAAAGGAAAGAATATAGTCTTTATCCTCGAACATAATAACTAATTAACGTAAAAAGACGCGTTAACCGGGTAAAGCCGTAAATAAGCTTATTTCCTAAATATATTACTAAAAAGGGTTCAATTACAATTGGGTGTTTTATAATATTAAGTCATAAGCTTACCTTATTATAAACCTTTTATCATGGACGATAGCTTTATGCCTGATAAATTCTAATATAAATAAAGGAAATACCGAAATTAAAAAATCGGTTAATACACGATATATATGCGTCTTTATCTTATAAAGGGAAAAATTCTCTTTTATTTTTTTCTTTTACTAAAAACAAGGAGGTCTCCTATAATACTAGAAGGTTATAGAAGCTAATTAACGGTAGGGTATTCGTATGTAATAAGGTGGTATACTTTACGGAGCGACTTATCATCTTTATTAGGAGCACTGACGGCGACGTAATTTAAACCAGGTTTATTAAATACGTCGTTTATAAAGACTAAGTAAATGAAATAACTAAAAAGAATATCGACAGAAATTAGTAGTTAAAGGGTAAAAGGGGAAAATATAATGGTGACGAAAAAATTTAGATAATAAAGTAAGGAAGGCATTATAAAAGGGGAAAAAAGGAAGTTTTAAGGGCTACGAAAGCATTTATATTTATAGGTATTGACGGACTGGATTCGATAGGAATTACATATTATACAGGGAGCGTTGTATGGTATTAAAAGTAAAAGAAAATATCATACGACGCGTTAAAGGGTATATTACACAGTATCGATGGTAAAAATGATTTATTATTTGGTAAAGTTAAGGGATGCGTTGTACGGCGCCAGAGGCCTAGGGTTAAACCTGTTAATACGTTATACAGATCGTTAAAGGGCGTATTATATGGTGTCGGCGGCCCGGCGTTTAATCGGTTTATACGTTAGGCAATATATTAAAAGCACATTATACGAAACTAGGAAAAAAGCGTTTAATTATTCGATATATTATACGGCGCATTAATGGGTAAGTTATATGGTACTGGCGGTAAAAAAGATATATTATACGACGAAGTTAAAGGGAGTGTTATACGACGCCGGCAACCTGGAATTAAACCGGCCGATACTTTATACAGAACATTAAGGGCGCGTTATATGACGTCGGTAACCTAAGGTTAACTCGGCCGATATATTATACAATTCGTTAAATGCCGTTTTATCGGCCCACGCCTGCCCCATATACCAAATGGGTAAAGCCCGTGCCCCGTATTCAACTAACGAGACGCTGCAGCCTTTATAATATCCGGGAAAAGGGGGAGCATATTATAAACTTAGGTTATTGGTTATTAAATCTATAGGTTACATAACTATACATATAACGACATAGGTAATACCTGGTCCGAATCAGGTCCGGGCGCGAACCGAGCATGGTCCGTACATGGCACGTATAAGGGTACATAACGGGCTGGGTACTGGATATACCCATAGATCCTACACGGTAGGCCACGGAAGTCTCTTCTAGTCTTCCACCGTACCTTAATAGTAAACCCCATTTGGCACCTACTTGGCTTACCATTGTAGGTCAGATAATAACATTAGATAATAAGCTTATTCTTTACATTATTAATTCTGTAACCTCTTTTTATGGGGTAAAGTTTTTAAAGTCCCTTTCGATAAAGAATATATAGGAAGCTTTAAAAATGCTATATATTAACACGTATTTGATCCTACCTAACATTGTCGTCTATAATACTAGTACCAACTTTACGGCGGTGGAGTTTTAAAAAAAATGCTAAAATAATAGGTATCCAATGTAAACAGGAATTTATAAAAGCCCACTAAAGCATTAAAAAGGTTAAAAGGGTATAGGCCCTAATTTTCCGAACGTATAATATCCTTACGCTGGGTATTGGAAGCTTTACAGATCTGAAGGCACGCCTACAGATAATAGTAAAAGGGCTAAACGACACTACAGGCTCTAACGACTTAGTATTAATGATATTAGTTTTTAAAGCGTACCTATACCTGACGAGTAAATATTCGCCTTCGGCAAATACTTAAAAACGTATTACGGATTATAGTAAATCTTTAAGGGAGCTTCGAAGAGAATCGGTACACAGCCAAGTTAATAATTCCCTTAACAACAGAAACAGCCTTAAAATAATCGACGTATTTGCTTTGCCGTTAAAAACTAATGTCCTTATGTGGCGGGAGCTGGGTAAATAAAAGGGCATATATAAAATATTAAATATCGTGAACTCTAAAGTATTTATTAAAACTATTAACGGTTTTATATCCTTCCGAATTACCTAAGTTAAACCCTATATTAAAACTACTAACAATAAAAACCCTTAGGCTAAGCGACCGAGTTAATACAACCCTCTTTTACTCGTTATCGACAAGCCGATAAAACGCTGTCAACGCGAACAACCTCCGAAGAAGAAAAACTTTAAAGAGGAGGAATATATACCGGACTTTATTTAAAATATTACTTAAGTAAACAAAAAAAAAAAAAAAAACTTAACACTAAAGATTCGAACGTAAAAGATTACTACAACCACCGGCAAACCCTTTAAAAAGGAGATAAGGTCAAGATTAACGGCTTATTGATTCGAAGGGTTATATAATTTATACCGAAAACCGGTTTCAACTTTCAAAACCAAAACGTTACAATCTTTAATTCAAGGATTATTTACGAGGTTAAAGGCAAAACCACGGGGCAACCGTACGAAAGACTTCGTTTAATCGTTTAATGATACGGTAATAAAGGTAAAACCTGAATCCTTATACTATTGTTAACGATTTGGAAAATCAGCTAACTCTTGATAGTTATTTTAGCAGCAAGTTTACTATCTAAAACTAAAGGCAAATTTACGCTTAATAACCTTCAAATAACGTAAATCTATATGGAATCAGTAATGGATTTACAACGGATAGTATTACTAAAACTATTATAGGAACTCCGTATCATTTACCTTTTAGGTACGGTAATATGATATGTTAAGCTACTATATGGACTGACTAAAACAGGCGTCTATTAGTTTCTAATCTGTTGATCGTATTTTCAATCCCAGTTAACGATGAATTCTTTAACATACGAGCCGTATTTCCTAATAATATATATATAAAAAATTCGATGTAACAGATATACAAATTAACGATAACCTTTTCGTCGAAAGGGCTGGCTTTATAACATTGAAATAGCAAAGGATTAAAGACTTTAAATTTTAAAATTATAAGCAGGTAATAATGTTAACGAAAATCAACCAACTTAACTTTAATAAATCGTTAATCCGTATTTTTAGTGTTAACGCCGGCCTTAACTTTCGCCAAAAGGAGAAAAACACTATTTTAACTACAATTAACAAGACTAATACGGCTAAAGCCTAACTGTACTATAAATAACGTGCCCGTAGCATTTATATCGCTATCTTATACCAACCGAAGGTATTATACGACCTATCAATCGCGACGCAAATATAAAAGCTAATGGATGAAGACTTTAACTAGCTAAATAAAAGGTTCGAATAATAGATGTGAAACTTGGACCGCGGGATTAATATAATTCCAATCGACTTATCGAAAGCCAAGTTAATAATTTTTACGAACAAATGTTTTACAAATAACATCAACTTATTTCTACAAATAAGCTTTCTAATAACCCTCGTTAATGAAGATAAACGGGTTAGTATTATTGGTAACCTAATCCACTGGACTTTGGTTAAGTATAAGAGAATTATACAAAACATACGAATATCGAAGGTTTACGACATAATAACAGGCTTTAACGAAGGTATAGCGCTGTAAAAAACCCTTAATATTATTAATAGGAAGCTAAATATTTATTTTATCCTGGAGCCAATTTGTATCAACTCGAAGAGCCTTTTTAAATACCTTTCGAAACTCGGAACCACCTACTAAAAACGCCTAATAATCGAAGTAATAGCACTCCATAAAGCCTACAAAGGGAGGAAGATTAAGAAGTTCCGATAAATCAATAGCAAAAAAATCCCGCAAATGCTATAACGAAGGCAATACCAAATAAGGCCTTAAAAAGATATGTAAACAGTAACAGACTTATTATACATATCAAGGGCTACGTTAATAAGCCGCCCGGAAAACCAAAATTACGTAACGACGGACAGGGATGTATTGACAGACTGGAAGAATATCAGGGGATTGTTAATAATAATCTGTTTAAGTGATACAATTAAAGTAAAGGCCTACAAAAATCTGTGGTAGAAAAACTTTTTATAGGAGTTGATAAATTCGGATTTCGGAGCGACGAAACAATTGAGATCAAATAGGGTTAATTTGCATGCAATTAGGTGCAATTCAGTATGAAAGTCAACTGGAATTGACAGAGGTCTCGCCAGTTAACGAGGAGGCAATTTAGTGGTAACCGGAAAAGATTGGTTAGTCATACTGGCATACGCGCACAGTCTAAAAAGCCACCAATGTTGGATTAGTACTATATTCAGTGCAGTTGGTCAACTTTACTGACAGTAAAGTTAACTGTACTATAAGTTGAGTGTATTGCTTTATGCGGACTTACTGCATTGAGTGAAAGTCGAGTGTAATACGCTGCACTTTACTCTAGGGCACGGACCAAGCAATTGGCCATACAAATTACAGTGTAGGCCGGTTAGCAATCTGCCAAACCTATAACAATACATCCATCACTTAACCAATGTAATGCTACTGTTACTTCGACCACGATTCGAATTGACAACGTTGCAATAATCTAAAGACCTGCCAACAGTTACTGTTATTATCGACCCTATAATCACAAGTATTTTCACTCCCTCATACGAAAATAACGTCGATATTAAAAAGGCTATAAAATCGGCCGTCTATAAAAATGATGCAAATAATTCAAACAATACAAATATTGAATATATCTACGACAAAAAGTTACCTACAGTAAAGGTATCGTTAATTTCATTTTTTTAAGAATCCAAACATAGCTAACTCGTCTTAATTGTTACCGCTTGCCTCAAAATGTAGGGATTCCAAATTATTATAAAATGTATACAACCGCTCCTAAATACCTTGCATTTAACTTATATGACTTTATAAAGTCTGTTCTATAATTTTGGATTTGTAATAATAAGTATACAATAAAGATATAAACTTGTTTGAGTTAGGTTGAATATTAATGATGCTCTGAAAATAATAAATTTCTATAGTCGTTTTAGTAATTTTTTCGAATTATAGTCAAATGATATAGGAAGAGTCCTCGCTCGTTCTAATACAAGTTATGTCACCACGTAACTTATACGTTGTAGTTGTCTTTTCTATAGGATGACGTAATTTCGTATCGTTCAACTTCGGAAGTTATTCGAATAAATTATGGTTATATACAAAATGACCGTCGTAATTGTTTAAAACTAAGCCACTTATATTGTTGTCGTCTTTATTTAATAACCTTATTTCTCCCCTAAAAAGAAATGACGCAATAACTAAACTATTCATCTGACGTTCGGCCTCGGTATCCGGCATTATAAGTTCAGTAAATTCTTTAACACGCGTATTAAGGCGTTATATAATCAATATCAATACCTGTAACGTATCAGCTTGCTAAACAAAAACTCTCTAACAACTTAGCACCGTTAGTCGAATATTACGTGAAGGTTTTCAGTCAAACTCGCGTAACTAATATTAAAATCTTCCTCAGAACCCTAAAGAACAAACGCCATCTTAAATGAAATATTCCTTAAGATAAGAAGACGAAAAGTTGCTATGTTTAGAGTCGTATTAGTAAAAGACATTATCCTAAAATATAACCGCTATATAACATTCAAAGCACCTCTGGAAAGAAAGGAATCGATTATTATATGCAAAAGAACTAGCTGTAGTCTATCGTTTAAAAAGATCGGTTTATATTTATCATCCCTGATGAAGAAAAAGGAAAATAGAAATCCTCTGCTATGGAGATACTATGGAGTTAATATAATTTGTATTTTATAGACAAGCTATATAACTATTCACGTGGCGTAAACATAGGAAGAAGAATTGTAAGAGCGTAACAATTACCAGGGATAGACCTTTAACAATAACTAGGGAAAACACTAACCTATAATTTTATAAATGATATTATTTTAACAAACGGTACAATTGAACGTTAAGTAAACAAAAAAGGTACAATCCGAAAAGCCGTACGCTGTATAACCGAAATCTACAATAACTGTCGGTAAGGTCTCTATTACGTCAATGTAGCAAAAGAGCAATTAGAAGATTAGTATTGAAGTAAGTAAAGATAGATAAATAATGGAAGGGAGAAGAAGCATTCAGAGAGTGTATACCATAGAGGAGAGGTTATAAACATCTCATCTGGGAAGTGGAACTCTGCCATATACTCTGATAATATACCTTCTAAGCTATACTATCTGTACACTATATAATAGTGTAGCCTGAAGCGTGATACGTTATCGTGCACTCTACAAGAGTGTACCTTACAATGTAATACACTGCTACTTAGATTAGGTATACTAACTATAGGGATATATAATAACATTTACACAGGTAATCTTTTCTTCCTTTTTTGTAAGTTTCGTATATATAGTCTAGTAGTGACAGTACAGTTGTAATACAATCCGTATCAATAATTTAATAGTGACAACGTAGTTTTAATATAATTCGTATCCATAGTTTTATAGTAATAGTATAGTCGCAGTACAAATTGTAGAGGTTTGAATTAGTGGTTTTTAGCTGCGGTGGCAATTGTAATAAAGGCCTGGTTAGTTTAGCTAATCTGTAGCGATATGGCTATTAATGAAATCTTTTACTATTGCCCATTGTGGTGTGATTGCGTAGGTGTTATAGGGGTAATTATGTCGTGACGTGTTTTAAGGTCAATATAAAAAGATACATCGCCATCGGTTTAGACTAAACTTTTTTTTTCAACGACGTATACCTAAAGCTAACGTAAGTCCCCATGTAATTAAATTTAACGTACTATTTCAATAAATTATTTTCAATGGCTCCGATAGGTAGGTTACTTAACTAATTTCTATATGTTAACCACGCTTTTCAATAAATATCGCGTAAAAATAGGAATCTTAAGCGCTGTTTGACGCGTAAGCATAAACGCGTCGCTGCTATCGCTGCTACTACCGCCACTACCACCGTCACTTCCAACACTACTACTACTACCCAAAGCTCCCCTTTCTCGGGCACCATTTTTTTTCGGTCTTCGCCTTGCCCCTATCCGCCATTGCCATCGCCAAAGATAATACCTCCTTTCCTTTCCTTTTTCCTTCCCCCCCTCCCCATAACCCCCATAGAGAGGAATAAAGATCTTTTAAGGTTATAAATCTTACCCTTTCCCCGCGAATAAAAACCCCTTTACCCTCAGGGACCCCTTTACGATATAAGCGTAGCCTGAGAAAATTGCGCCGCAGTTTGTATTTACCAAATTTACCCGTATATTTTTTAATATACTGATAAATAAGAAGGTCGAGGCTGACCTCCCTCGCCGCCTCGAGTTTCTTATCGTTAAGATACGTCTCGAGGCCTCTTTGATGCGTAAGGCGTTAAAATGGCGTACCCGAGTCCATAGCTCCGGGCCACTAATGGATATGCCTTATGTACCGTATATTACGTTCGTGGCTGCGGGCAAGTTTATTAACGATTATCATGAAAGAGGGGGTCGTTCGGCCTGTTACTACCGTTAAGAATGGATTAGCAGCGAATACGCCCTTATTCCGTTAATTTTATAGCTGTGGGCCGAAGTCGTATTACGTGCCTACCGGCTTTGTGATAAGTTTACTTTAAAAACCGTAATATCAACCGCGAATTTAATCTTTCACTTTGTAAATACGCCGTTCTGCACGCGTTTAAAAGTAAATATTATTATAAGTATCTAAAACAAACTGATGTTAATTAGTAGTAGGCGTTAACCAGCAGACCAAAAAGTTGATAGCTGTTATTGCCGCCTATAAGGGGGGCTTGTATATGTAATACATAAGCAAATTCGATGATGTTATTTTGCGTCGTCGTAAGGAGGGTAAAAACACCCTTGTGTCTTTGCCTAAAGGTATACGGACTAAGGCGTGGGGCTACCTTTTCGGTGGCACCGATGGTGGCGTCGATAGCGGTGATAGTAGTAGAGTTAGCATAGAGGGAGGAGGGCGGCGAAGAGGAAGAAGGTAGGGAAGCGACGTCGTCGCCCTCTCCTTTTCCATTTAGTAACGAATAGCTTTTTTTTTTTTTTTTTTTTTTTTGCTGAGCCAGCGTACCCAGTTATAGTATAGTTTTTTATATAGTAATAAAGTTGCTTTTTAAAAAAAATCGTAACGCAAGTAACAAATGTAAAAGGTAAAGAGTAAAAATCAATAGATTTAAAGCTTGTAAAATCAAAAGTGATATTATATTGATCGCAGTACGGATTATAAAACAAATGTAGGTAGTAAAGATGGAAAATAAATCCCGTAAATTCAAATCAAATAATGAAAAGTAATAATATTTTAAAAGAGACACGAAATGATAGATTGTAATAAAGGAAAAAATCGTAAAAGAGGTGTATATATAAGCTATATACCATGATATAATATGGGGAGCAGCGTAAATAGTAAGTTTCAAACCGTATTAAATTTTCAAAAGCAGTATAATGGCGTAAAATCAAAAGCAAAAGTAAAGAGTAAAACATTGGCCTTATTAAGGTTGTAAAGCCTTTTTAATAATTTTAATAAACGGTGTGCTTACTTTTATAAGAGCTTTCAATACTCCGTTTGGGGTGTTTTTAGTTATAGTATCCGTTAAATTCGATTTTCCATTGATTTATCTCGTTTCCTTGATTTCCCGGTACTTATATAACTTATATAAGGTTATAATATCGATTATCAAGCATTTTTCGTTCATAATACCAAATTTAACCTGATATTCGTAAAGATAAAAGGAGTTAATACATATAACTAGATGGATAGGTTGTAGACCAAGGTTGGAAATAATTATTTGAACAGTTATCACTATAGTAATTTCCGAATCGAAACTTTAAACCATGAAATAAATCTTCAAGTTTAACACGCTTTTCATAACCCGTGTATACTTAGTTGTGTTTTAATAAATAATGTTTTTACAGAGCATAAAGCCGTTCCAAGCCGGTATTTCGTTACCAACAACTAAAACGAACCCTATTTACGAGCTATAGTCGTTATTACTAGCGAAAGAACCGTTATTAAAAATAAACAACTTCATTATACGTATATTTAACGATATAAATTGTAAATCTTATTTTGAATTATGTATTTACCACGTAAAACGCTTGTTAAATGCCTTGTATATATCGTATAATAGGGCGCTTCAATATTACGCGACGACCGAAAGGTCGAATACCGCTTTCGGTTATACTATTACAACAGCCCAAGCGCTATATACTCGTTAGCACCTGTATTCATCAGCCCGTTTCGCGTTATCTAACACAACAATAGTAAATTTATCTAAATACTCCTTTTGAGTAAGGTATAAAACGCCGTTTCGATAAGTAATTATAACATTATTCAATTCGATCATATGGTTGTTCATGAAATACTTTTTGGGTTTCGCTTTTAGGCCGGCCTTCAAAAGCTTTCTCTTTTCAAGTAAAGAAAACGACGTATTATATAACGTTAACGTGTCGTTCGTTTATATTCCTGATGATATAAATCCGTTAAAACGCGTCGTCCAAACCAATAGTTATAAGTTAAAAGTCGAGTTAACTATTCTGAACTGATTTTATAATATTTTTAGTAAATATTATACTAATAAATACCAGTATTAATGATGTTTCAAAGCGTTTTTATAATACGTGAAATAATTTTGGATAGGTGGTGTTTTTTTAAAGTCCGTAGGTATATCGAAGTAAATACGTCGTTTTAACCTCTTTTTAAATTAAGCGTAAGTTTACGTAATGTTACTAAATTGAATATTTAAATTGAAAAATGTATTAAGGGGATTGCGAACATAAAAATAAAATAGTAGCTTACACATTATAAGGTTAGCTACTGGATTATAATATCCTTTTTACCATCGTTATTATGTCTTTTTACAATTGATCAAATATTTTCGTATAGTTTTTCGATTTCATCTTTAACTTCTTACATAAGGCGAGTAGAAAAAATTATATAGGCGTCATAAACCGTTATGTTGAACCGTTTGAAGCTAAAAATGCCCTAATCGATTAGGGCAAAGATCTCCGTTTAGGTAAATTATTCGAATGTGGCGTTTAAGGCAGTAATATTATCTTCGCAACGAAGCTTTAAGATGAGCTTATGATTTTCCATTTCTTTTTAAGTAATATGAAAGTTAGGAACAAAAGCCCTAAGGCGTTTTTCGGTTTTCGAGTTAAAAGGCCGACTCTGGCGCGACGAGATACTAATGATATTAGTATAAACGAACCGTTTTCGTATAGTGGTAACAGGCTGATAATGCGATTTAGGGGGCGTATTAAAATTAGGGGCGGTTTGAATTCGTTGTTGTAAAAATGGTTTTGTCGATGGTGTTAGTTGGATTACAATTTGAAGCCGCACTTCTTGACCTCTTTTTTTTCGTACTTCTGTACTATTATCTAGCGAAGCGAACTTGTATCGTTTAGAAAATTAACGAGAATGTCATAGCCTTTAAATTTTTCAATCTTTCCAAGGCTACTTTATCTATTTTTAGTTTTCCAAATTAATACCTTAACTGTAATAGTAAGTTTAAAATGTTAGTTCTACGTAGAATATTCCACGTAGCTAACGCTTTTGAAATATTGTTTTGAACCTGTAAAAAAAGTAATTCTGCTATGGATTTCGCCACAGTATTTACCCTTTGTAACGTGGTTAACAATAGTGTAAAGTCCGTGCAAATCCTCAGATGAGAATTCAAGATAAGGAGTGTAGGAATTAGCTTACTCGAGTCAAAAGTGTTATTAACAGCGTTAACCATTATATATAAGATATTTTTTTTGAAACTAGTACCCTTCAACTTTTTAAATAATACCATATGCAATCTTTCAAATGATTTATAGTAACGTTCGTACTTTTTAATACCCCATAGTACTTTTATAGATATTTCTTTATATTCGTTGTTGGCAATCCTAGCTTTACTACATTCTTTATTAAAGTCGAAGGCCGTATCGACGTCGTAGGTAATATATTCGTAAGGCCCTAAGTAAAATTTTAACTAGTAGTTAACCAAAAAGTCCTAGTAGTCTGTAGCGAAAGCGTTCCGTATAAACTTGACGGCTTTGAACGATATTGTTGCGTCGATTATATATAGTACCAGCTGACTATTTAGGTTTATAATATCGATATATACCTTGTAATCAAAGTTTAAGTCGTTTTAAATACGTAATTTCAACTGTTATAGGGCTTATAGGTTTAGTTGTCATTTATAGTAAAACTTTTTGATAGTTTTAAGCGTGGTTTTTCCTACATTTGTATTACTTACGACGTGGAGCCGCCGTAAAAGGCTTGTTGTAGTTAGGTGTCTGAATCGGCGATTGAATATCCGTAATTACGATTACGTTAAGTAAATAAACTTAATCGTACATGGTTTTAGGAAAAACCATAAGTAGCCGAATTTAAGCCGGAGCGATATGGATACGCTATCCGAAGCGCGGATAAGTTTGTTAGTCGTATTTCGAACTTTGATTCCGAGCTTATTTATATTAGTTTACAAAAGCAGGAATAATGTTTTCAAGTCTATTACTTAAAAGTTAACCGATTCGAATCGCGTATTTACAACGACCGTCATAAGTAACGATGCTTTGCCTTTACCGAATACAACCATTCTATATTTTCCTGTTTGGATAAGTTAAAAATTCGGAAATTTCGCCGCGAGCGCCTCTAATTATCTTTTTCCAGCCGTTAAGATTTCGTTTACGTTATCATTAGGTATAATACCCTGAAACCAGTTGCTGTACCTATCCGAAAGTATGAATTACAACGTTATATAGTCGTTTAACACGCTGTTTTCGCAGTATATACTTCAACTATGCAAAAATACGGTGTCTTATAGGCCTATAAAAATACGTTAGGCGATCTCGTTATTCTGGGCTATTAGGCAAATATCGTTACCCTTAAAGTTTCTTTATTCGGAGGTATATTAGTAAAGGTAAACGTTAAGCTTATCTTTTACGCCTTCGTACTTGGCTACGTACATTGTAAAATTAGCATTTATTTGGTTATTAGGTGGGTAATAGGCTTAAAACTGTCGTTCAATCCGAATACCTTCGTTTATTAGGTAGTTAGTAAACCAATAGCCGATTTCTCCGTATACGATATAATGCTTTTTTAAACCTGTAGAGCTTTGTATTCTTTTTCGTAGGTATTGTTATAGCCGTGGTATATTTCGTCCTTATCCGTATAATCGTTCTTGCACTTCATTATTAGGGCTTTTTTCCTGATACCTCCACCCTAGTAGCCATACCTAAAGCGATTAGTTTGTTTTGGGTATACTTTAAATATTCGATCCAGGACATGGTAAATGGTTTTGGTGAGGTTTGTCTTGGTGATTTGTCTTTCACCTTTAGTTTTATCGATTATAAATATTACCTTGACGCTCGCCTGTCGGCGTATAAAGGTTTCGAGCGATGTTTTGACACTCGTATAAAAGGCCTTGAAAGGTTTTTCGAGTTGAAATAATATAAGGTCGAAATCTAGGATTCCGCGGTATACTTTTATCACTATTTGGAAAAATAAGTTATTACCTTTGTATTCCGGTTTCAAGGCTGCTTAACACTTTCGTAACTTCACTAATAAGGTATTAAATACTTTCTGTATATTTTTATTAACGTTTTTACATCCATTTTCCATGGATTTCTAGTTTTTATCAAGCTAGTTTTTATATTAAAATTCATAGTTAAATTTCGTATCGAAATGTAGTTTTAGATAGTCATAGTATTTCGCAAATTTGTTTATTAACGTAAGGTGATATATATACCACTTTCTAACTTGCCCAAATAGTATACCGGGTAAAATAACGTAAAGCTAGAACGGTTTAATATCTAGCTTTTCATACGCATTTAATATTATACGTATTTTATTATCGAATACTTCGTATGGTTCGCCGTTATAGTTCTTAATTTTATTACAAAATCTGGAGAAGTTAGTAAGCTTTATAAGGTCGTTTTTATTAGTGGGAAAGCGATGCGGTAAAAGGTTATGGTAGTGGTTGTGGTTAACGGGCATTGGTCCGTAAAGTGCGTATTAGCGTTTCGTGCCCTTTATCATTTTTTGGAGCGGGTTATTTTCGGTGTTTCGGACGCTCTTATTATGGTTAAAAGAGGTGTTTATCGTATTGGGGGAGTGATTTGTTCTTTATTGTTCTTTTACAGTACGTACCAGTATAAGGATATATTATACCCGCGTAATAAATAATGATTAAGGTCGTTTTTTTTTTCGAGCTCTGTATTCCTAACCTGGGGCGCGGGCTTAGTTTCGGATCGTTCCACGCCTTATTTTCGTATATTGTTCCTATTTTGCCGTTTTACTCGTATTTTAACCACCTATTTTTTATGTTCCGTTAGGTAATATCCTTTTTCCAAAATCCGTCCAATATATATATTTATCTTCCTAGTTTGTCAAGTCGGTAAGTCGTGTTGTTTAGAACAAAGCTTTTATAAGGCGCTGTTTCTTGCCTCCTAAAGTATTAATACATCTACCTCATAGTTAAATTCGTAAGGCTTGGGTAATAAATAAGTGTACCATTTTTCATATATTTATCGTTTGATTCCAAAGTCTTTCATAGAAATTATCTATTATATTAGCTCTTTAGGCTTCCTTCTCCCTATAGCGGAAAATCACGGCTAAGATGTATATATTTTCCGTATAGGGGTTCAATTCCTTAATTGGTATATGGATAGTGTTATCCTAAAGACATAGTGTAATTTCGTATATTATAGCCCTTCCAATTCCTATATATTAGATTGAAAGATCAAAGTAACCGCTGGTTTACTTCGGCGTTATGAATATTAGGGCTATAGTTATAAGAGTATAGTATAATATCCTGAACCGGTTGAATTATTCAATTTATATGTTCGTTAGTGACTTCAAAATGGTGTAGATGTTATCTTTTATGTCGTAGGTAAAGTCTAGGTGCATTCTAAGTATGGTATTCTACGAGATTCATTTTAGGTAATTTAAATGAAAAAGTATAAATACGTGAAAAGAAACCAAATTTTACGTAATAAAGCGCTGAAATTAAGGTATCTAACGTTTACTAGTATAATTAAAATTTAAATAAGGACTAAATAGAAAGTAATTACAAGAAAGTTAATCATCTCAAATTAATTTTTTTGAACGCTTTACTAGCGTTACGCTAACCAAGCAGCTAGTAAATTCAGACGTCGTGAATAATCAACTTAAAATAGGCGGATTATTGCGAGTAAAGGGAGGCAAACGAGGAAAATGAGAAGAAAAGGGAGAAGAAAAAAACGTAGGGAGTTGTATATATGTAATCCTTCGTATAATTTTTAGGTAGTGTGTGGTGAGCGGTTCGAATGTCGTATTGTAGCCGCTTTTAATAGTTACGAGCGGTTTAAGTGTTACGCTCGTAGCCGTTCTTAGGTTTTGTTAGCGGTATGGATATTGCGTTTGTAACCGCTTTTGAGTTTCGTAAGCGATACAGATGTTACGTTTAAATCGAGCGGATCCTAACGAAAGGTTTCGAAACTTGGTGGTTTAAACTTGCATAGCGTAATGCATGACATGAGGTTTTTCAAAAAGTGCCCGGGTACGTTAAATCATTAAACAAGGGTTATTGGTAATATAATAGGGCTTTTAGTAAACAGGTCACCAAATAAAGGTTAATAATATCGTACTAAAATTGTCTTTCTTAAAATTAATCTACTTTTACAGTCTTTATATATATCACGTGTAATTTTTGTAACAATGTAGTATTAAAGTATAAATATTTGCAACCGTTATAGCATCCCAATACAGGTATTTAACTTGTGTCTATCTCTTTTTTCCTTAGATATCTGTACTTGACCGAGTCGGCTACTTATTAGTATCGGTAAGGTCCTTATTACGTTAATGTAGCAAAAAAGTAACTAAAAGATTAATATTGTAGTAAGTAAAGATAGATAAGTAATAGAAGAGAGAAGAAGCATTCAAAGAGTGCACTTCATGGAGGAAAGATTATAAACCTCTCATTAGAGCAATAGCACTCTGCTATACACTATGCCAATCTCCCTTCTAAATCGTACTATGTATGTACTCTGCAAGAGTGCAGCCTGAAGCATGACACGTTATCGTGCACTCTACAGCAGTACATATTGCAGTGAAGTATACTGCCACTTGACCTACGTATACTAACTAAAGGGATATAAAATAATATTCACAATAACAATATTAATCACTAACCGGGATTACGTAAAAAGGCATATCAAATGTATAGTGATTTGCTATTTAACCCCTTAAAAGAGAACAGGTCCTACGAAATAATGAATATCTATAATCAAAAATTCATTTTTAATTTCCAAATTAAAAGATAAACGCAACGTCATTTAAATTCTAAACCTTTTTTTGCTGCAAAGAATTTCTGAATTAAGAAGGAAAAGATTGTTATTAATATCGCTATTATTTTTACTGCTAGTAATATACCAAATGCTGCTAGAATTAAGAAAGTTAACTTAAATCTGGCGAAATAAGGTGAAATAAAGGATTTTATTTGTCTAGGTGATATTTTATTGGTTATTCAAAATTCATTTAAGTTGACGTACGTTGTAAATTCATAGTTTAGCCTCGCTACAAGCTCCCAAGGCGGTACTACTGCGAAAGCTCAATTTATTTATATAATCGCGGTCGTAAACACTACGATTACTAACATTTTACATTTAATATAGTACAACTAGCTACGAATGATACTAATGTTGAGTTAGGGGTAATAATTCGAGTTATAAGTGCGTATAACAAACTAGTTTTTACAGTAGCCGAAATTTTTATAATAAACATCTTAATCTGGAGAAATATCAAAGTGGCTAAGGTTTTTATGGTTTTCACTTAAGATAAAGCCTTAAAATGGGGTTTATTATTATTGAAGAAATTATATCAGATTAACCATAAATTTATAAGCGTCGCCATTTTAACACTACATGTCAATAAGGTTTAAAACCTTTGGTTTCACGTGAAATAAGGTATTCAGAAGAGTAATCGTTAGATTGGTATAGTTGTATTAAAGGATAATAGATACGAAGAAGAAGCATCCAGAGGTGCGCGCCACAGGTGAGAGCTTATAAGCTCTCTCCTACAGCGTACCACTTTAGACCACTCCACGCATTACCGTTCGGTTTGGTATACCCATTCCAAACCGATTCATACATAATATACTTTACTTCTTGTAATAGTATAGCCTGTAGCGTAACACGTTATCGTGCACTCTGTAGGAGTGTATCCTATAATACAGTATACTACTACTAGGCTTATGTATACTCTCTATAAAAATATATAGTAATATTTATACAAGTAATCTTTTCTTTTTCCCTTATATACTTCGTACTTATAGCATAATAGTGATATTATGGTTATAGTTACGAAGGTTTAAATTAGTAGGTTTTGTAGTAACAGTATTATTATAATATTAATTGTAAAAGTTCCAAGTTAATAATTTTCGTAACAATAATATAGTTATAAAGGTTCGAATTAGCTAATTCAACTGGAATTAGTAAGGTTTAGCTGCGGTAGTAATTATAGTTCGGTTAGGATTAGTAAGGTTTAGCCGTGATGGTAATTATAGTTCGGGAAGGATTAATAAGGTTTGGCTATGATAGTAATTGTAATTTAGACCTGATTAATATAACTAAATAAGGGCGATATAGTCGATAATAGCACCTTTCATGGTTTTTAATAAGTGTAATTGTGTAAAGGTAATTACGCAAGGGTAATTATATAAGGGTAATTACGTAATTACGTATTAGGTTAATATAAAAAGATGTATCGCTATCGTTTTAGGCAAAAGTTCTTTTTCTTTTTCCTTTCAAAACGCGTAAATTCAACAAATGTAAATCCCTACCCCAATTTAGCTTTCATTTTATTTAATCAAACCTAGCCCCTCTAATAGATAGATCATTTACTAACACTTATATATTAATCTCCTCTTCCAATAAGTACCGCGTAAAAACAGGATAACAAAGCGCCGCTTAACGCGAGAGCGTCGGCGCGCTGCCGCTGCCACCGCCATCGCCGCTACTATTAGTTCGCTCTTATCGAATATAATCTCGTTAATTACGGCCACTCCGCTTGCCACCGCCATGCCGTCCAACCTCGTCGCCGTCGCCTCATCCCCTTTTGCCGCCACCGCTACCCCCTTAAGCCCTACCGCCACTGTTGCTTTGCCCCTTTCCGCTGCCGTCGTTACGATCCCCCCCTTTCCCTTTTTTCTATCCCCCTTCCCTAGTTTTTAAGGGGAGGAACGAGGGGCTCCTAAGGTTATAAACCTTACCTTCTCCCTACGGGTAAAAACCATATTACCTGTATTGCCATTTTTACACCGTAGGAGTAGCTTAGCTCAATTAGGCTAAAGTTAGTATATCCTAAATCCGTCCATTCATATACCTTTAATTTCTTTTTTTTAAATAAAGAATACGAGGCGGATCTACTCTACCGCCTCGAACTCCATATTGATAAAGTACGCCACGAAGTCACTTTAACGCGTAAAGCGTTAAAGCAACGTACCTAGGTCCATAGTTACAAGCTGATAATAGATACGTTTTACGTATCGTATGTTGCATCCGCGGCCGCAGGCAAGTTTGTTAACGATTATTACGAAAGCGGAGGTCGTTCGGCCCGTTACTACCGTTACAAGAGGATTGGCAACTCGTACGCCCCCGTTTTAATGGTTTTGGAGCTGTAGGCCGAAGCCATATTACGTGTCCACCGGCTTTTTGGTAAATTTGGACCGAATTTTAAAACTTTCTTTTAATAAAAATGTACCGTTTGGAGCGCTCCAAAAAAAATCGCGGTTGTAAATAACCAAAACAAACCAATGTTAATTCGTAATACACGTTAACCGGAGGTTTAGAAAATGATAACCGCCGTCGTCGCCTAGGAACGGGGCCTGCGTATATATTACGCAGGGAAGTTTAACGAATTTATCGTATATCGCCGTAAGGAGAGTGATCCTCCTACGCCTTTACCTAAAGGCATAACTAGTAAGGCGTAGAGCTATATCCTCGTTAGCATTAATAACGTCGATAGCGGTGATTGCGTTAGTGTTAACACAGAGGGGAAGAGCGACGAGGAGGACGGTGGGGATACGACGGCATCGATCTCTTCTTTTAATAGTAGATAAATACCTTTTAGGCTGGGCTGGCGTACCCAGCCATAATATAATACGCTACACAGTAATATTATAACTAATTCCAAAACAATAGTTTAAAAGTAATAAATATAACTGAAAGTGGAGATATTACTACATACTCTTATAGATAGTATACATAGGGTAAGTAGCAGTGCACTATATTGTAGGGTACACTCTTGCAGAGTGTACAATAACGTATCACACTGCAAGCTGAACTCTTGCAAGACGCAAAGTGCTTCATGTATAGATCGGTCTGCAATAACTATTCTATACCGAACGACAATACATGAATCGGTCTCAAATGACTATACCAGACCTGACGGCAATACGTGGAGTGGTCTACAGTAGTACACTTTGGGTGAGGACTTATAAACCCTCACCTATAGTGTACACCTCTGAATACTCCTTCGTATTTATTATTTTTTATATCATAATTACCAATTTAACCATTACTTTTTGAAGACCTTGTATTTACATAAACCCTAAAGCCTTAAAACTTTACCGACACTAATTAGTAGTTGATTCGGTCGCCTACGGATAACCTAGGAAGAAATATATAAATATATATTAAATACCTATAACGGGATATTATAACGGTCCCAACAATGTATGCTTGAGTACTCTATTTTTCCAAAAAATTATACGCTGACGTATAAAAAGACTATAAAGATTAAACAACTTTTAAAAGGAAACCTTTAATACGATATTATTAATCTTTATTTGGCATTTTATCTGATAAAAGCTCCATTACGCCATTATTAACCCTTATTTAGCGTTTTGACGTACCCGGAAACTTTTTAGATAATGTATTATCACGTACTAGGCTATATAAGCTAAAACCACTAAGTTTAGGAACCCTTAATTGAGACTTATCCAATTTTCGACATTCAACCCGTTTCTTTACTTTAAAAGCGGTTACGAAACGCATATCTGAACCGATCTTTTTAGCTAAAACGGTTATACACAAAATAACCAAACCGATGACCTTACCAAGTTCAGTTAAAACATATCAATTCGAACCGATTACCAAATACTGGATTATATAATATACTTCCCCATAATTACACCTCTGTTTTTCCACCGTTCGTTTTACACTTCCTTTACCCTATTCACCTTTTCGCGTTTGCCTTACGTGTTTTAAATTTAGTTTTTACTACGTTTGAGTTTCTCTGATTACTCGGTTAACGTAAAGTTACCGAGTATTAACAAAACGAATTTAAGACGCTCAACTGGTTTGTAGTAACGTTTAATTTATCGTTTGAAATTCATTCACATTAATAAGCGTTAGTAAGCAATATTTTAACTATTTCAATTATTTTATTCATATTGTATTCGGAACGTATTACCTCAAACGTTGAGATTCGAATATACTTGAATTTTACCGTGGTGCGAAATTACTAATTTTAACCGTTTAAGTATACCAAATATATACTGAAATCACTTTAAAACGCCTATAATTACAGTCCCAAAACCAATATTATTAGAGGAATCCAACGCTCATTTCGAACTTCTGGTCGAAAATATGGGAATTAGAAAGGTTATAATATACGAAATCGACTTAGGCCTTTGGGATAATACTATTGATTCGCTAATTAAAGAACTCGATTTATACACGGTAAATATATACATTTTAGCCGTTGTATTTCGTTACTAAAAAGAAAAAGCCTAGGGACTCAACTTATTAAATAATTTTTATAAAAACTTTTCGAATTAGACGTTGGATATATAATTAATATTAAATTTTATTATTACTAAAGCCTTACGAATCCAACTACGAATCGGAGGCATTAATACTCCAAGGGGTAGAAATTACCGTTTTGTAAAAGCTTTATTCTAAATAGAATAATTTGTCAACGTATCAAATTTGGAGAATGAAGATTTATATGTAACGGAATTTGGAAAATGGTATTACCTTATGAAGTAAAAGAGACTATTGTTGGAACGACGAGGACGAGATGTAAGGCAACATAGGCTTATACCTATATTATAAGTGGGGAATAAAGACCTTAAATGAGAAAAACAACTATAACTCTTATTTACCACATAAGTATAATACACTCCTATGCCGACATACATTAAGAAATAAAACCGAATAATAAATTACTTTCTAAATACTAGAAATATCCCACTTGGATATAGCGGAAGCAGCCGAAACACCGAAAACAACCAGATCGATTACAGAAGGATCGGCTAAAATATAAAGAATAGCTCGATCCAGAAATTAATGAATGGTATAAAACGCTAATACGTACCTTATGAACCAATGCCCGTAAATTACGACCTTTATCGCTACTTTTTACTATAATGCTTCCCTACGAATAGAAATAACCTTACAAAATTAACCAATTTCATTAAGCTATAAGATAGGGATAATAACTATAACTGTCGGTAGGGTCTAAGTACCCGTTCACGTGAAACAAAGAAATTAGAAGAGTAATCAGCATAATTTCTAGTTGTAGTATAAAGTAAGATGTTCAGAAAAAGAAATATCCAGAGGTATAAGTTACAGGTGAGAGTTTATAAGCCCTCGCTCAAAGCGTACTACTCTGGAATACCTGCTTCTAGACCACTCCATGCATGAGTGTAATCTTCAGCGTGTTACGTTATCATATACTCTGCAAGAGTACAGCCTATAGTATGATACATGATCGTATCAAGCTACAGGAGTGTATCTTACAGCGTAATATACTGCCACCTAAATATACTATCTATGAACGTATATAATAATATCCACAATAAAGGAAAAGCATACGATATATTGAATAATAAACTACGTGTAATGCTTAATACATGAAAGAAATTAGATATTAAGCTATTTCAATTCCATATTATCTTAATTGGTATACTTTACGAATAAGCTAAGGAATGATATATATATTACCTCACGTAATTGAATACATTTATAAAGTGTTACAACCGTTAAAAGTCTTCCTTAAATACGAAAATTAATTGTAAACCTTACGATAGGAATTAAATGGGTACGATTTTGAAATCCATAAAAAACTAATAGGAAAACTCCGATAAAAACTTTCAACAAATCCTTAACGCCTTATTAACTAAGTTTCCAAAATGTTAAACAGCCATTAAATCGAAATATAAAGGTAACAAACTGTTTATCCAAATAGTAATAAAAATTTATCTCGAAAACCCAAATTTCGATTTTATAATTTTTAAACCGGAAAAAAACTTGGAAACTTTTTTATAAGTCTTAAAATATCGCTTCAAACCTTCATACACCGATAGGTAAACCTTGAATTAGTATTTATAACTGATAAAATTAAAAGCGAAATATAAATTATGAAACCAAAATTTACTGAGATAATTTATTATATTTTGGATCGGAAATTTAAGGTTTACCCGAGGTAAAACAAGCGCCTAAAGTATAGGTACTAAAGAGAAAACTCTGGTAACAAAAGATGGGAACGATCTTTCAAAAAAAGAAAAAAGTATCGAAATTATAATAGTATTTGCAAAAAGATATACGAAGCCTTATAGGTTTTAAAAGCAGTTTATTGTATGCAATGAAGTCGGCTACTAGTTTACCAACCACCCCGCTTACGAGTAAATTCGGATGAAACTATAATTTTATGCCGAGTGTAATTTCAAAAATCGGATAAAAGACAATTTTATAATATATGTAGCCGAATACGAATGTGTAAATAACGGATTCGCTATATACCCTTACCAAGATATATTGGGAGAAACGACCCAAGATAAGATAATACCTACCTATGAACAAACGACGACAAAAACGCTTAATGTATTTCGTCTGCCTATAAAATACGTCCTTTATATATATTACAGGTTTAAACTACATGAAAAAAGTGTTTAACGCCTATATAACGTCGTAATTCATCTTTTTTAACAAATAAAAAACTATGTTCCAGGGAATTATACCTAATACTAGCGTAGCCGAAATTTCGACGGCCGAAAAGCGACAATTTGACGTATTTACAACGAAATTTCCGAAGTTTCAGCTAAACCAGATAGGAAAAGACCGAAAGGTCTTATTTAATAAAGTTAAAGCGACGTCGCTAAGAACGGTCATTATAAATACGCGTTTCGAATTGATTAAGATTTACATAATGGATTTCAAAACACTATTTTTGTTATTATTAACTAATATAAACAAATGCGGAATTAAGGTCCGAAATACGACCAACTAACTTATTCGCGTCTTAAATAGCGTATCCGTACCGTTTCAGTTTAAATTCGGCTATTTATAGTTATTCCCTCAAGTACGTATAATTAAGGTCATTGACTTAATTTAACCAAAATTCAGGGTTTTACACCGACGATTCGGATATACGGCTATAAAATTCCTTGAACGCCTACTTAATGCCATGAGTAATATAAACGTAGGAAAAGACGTATTTAAAGCTATCAAAAAGTGTTGCTACAAGTACTTGTTATACCTATAAGTCTTATGACGGTTTAAGTTACATCTTTAAAACGATTTAGACTTTAATTACAAAGTGATTATTAATATTATATATTTAAACAACGAATCGGTCTTTCATATAGTCAATACGGCAACATCATTTCAGGCTATTAAATTTATACAAAACGTTTTTATTACAAACTGTTAAGATATTTTAGCTGATTGCTAGTTAAACGTTTACTTCGGGCCTTCAAATTAGATTACGTACGACGTCGTTACGGCTTTTAATTTTATTAAATAGTGTACGGAAATTCGAATATCCGGCAATGAGTGTAAACAAATACTAGTAGAAGTATTATAATGTATTCAAAAGTGTAAAAGATATTATTTACTATTGAAAAAAGTGTATATAATGTTGTTAAAAATTTAAAGGTATTAGTTTTAAGAAATCTATTCTTTAGATAGCAGTTAACATCATTAACAACACTTTTAACATAAGTGGGTTTATCCTTATATTTCTTATCTATAATACCTACCCGAGAATTTACACAAACTGTAGATTTTTATTATTTATAGTTTAAAGAGCTAATATTGTACCTAAAGATATTACGGTATTACGTTTACTAAGAGTAAAAAACGATGTATTTAAAGCGTTGATTATAAGAAATAGTCTACATAAAACTAGCGTTTTGGATTTACTATTATAATTTGAAGTTTTAGTTTGGAAAACAAAGGATAAATAGATTAGCTTTTAAATGATTAACTGATTTAAAGGCTATTATATGTTTGTTAACTTATTTAACGGGACGAATTCGTTTCGTTAGATAATGGTACGAAAATACAAAAATGGTAAAGAAAAACGTCCCAGAATCGTAGGACAAATAAAACCGCCTATAAGGCATTACTTAAAACGACGGGTTTAAGCCTAACCTATTTCCAGTCTTACACTTAAAATACGAATCTAACTAGACTACATTAAATGAAAGCAACCTATTTATACTAACACTATTGAAACCTCGCCGCTGAGGGCGCATCTTTAGCTTAAAAATTAAAAAAATGTATTTAGAACTTTTCTACAAACTCATTTGTTACATAGAAGGAAATAGCAGTCCACGAGCTTAGTTTAAAGTTTCGCCGCGAAGGCATTATTACCATCCCAAATACTTCATTTGTATAGTTTATTTAGATAGAAAATTTAGCCCCAATCAATTAAGGTGTATTTCGTTTTAAACGTTTCGACTAAACCGTTTACAGTATTTATAGGATCTTGTTTATTAGCCTCGTCTACGAAGTTAAATAAAAAACCAGAGAACCTTACGAAAAGACCTACCTCATCGTTGAAGGGTATAATGACGAAGACAAAAAGAATATTATAGTATAATTACTTACGTTATAACGGATTAACTATCAATTAATTTTTACACTCGTTACCTTTTTTAACGTATCATAAAACCTGTATATCGAGTTTCGAAATATAATATAAATATACACTTAATTTGAAAACTAGCTTAAACGACGAATTTACGTTAATATACCTAAAAACCTTAGGTAATATTACCCGCTGAAGACGATTTTACGTATTTTAAACCCACTTTACCACTTAGTCGAAGTCGGTGTTTACTAGTACGACACCTATGAAAGATATTAGAAAAACGATTTAAAATAATTGGTTTTACCTTTAACCTATATTTATTAGTATCGATAACTCGTTCGAAGGGCTTTGTATTAATGGGTATGTAAACGGACGATATACTAACGTTATATAATACTTTGTTTTGCGCTTTTAAAAAGAAGAAACTTTTGGAAGCCGGTTTAAAAGCTAAACCTAAGACGTACCTACCGGAAAATTACGTAATCAGTTTTAATAACGTTACTATTACCTTTCTAAATAGTATTTTGGGCTTTATATAAAAAGGGTAATGAAATAAAGTTTCTTTTATCGTCTTAAATAACGTAAAACGAGCTGAATGATATAAATGTTAACGTGGACGTAGCGTTTTGATTACTTTTGTAATATAACTAAAAGCGGTATTTGACTTTTCGGTCGCCGCGTAGTATTAAACTGACCCGACAGACATTATATGTAATACATTTAATAAAGGTTTTTCGTGGAGAATGTGTAATTTAAAACGCGGTTTGCATTTCGTATCGTTAAATATACGTATTATAAAGTTATTTGTTTTACTAACGGCTTTTTCGTTAATAACAACGATTACAATTTACAAATAGGCTTCTTTTTAGTCCTAGGTAACGAAATATCAGTCTGAAATAACTTTACGTTACAAAAAAAAATTATTAAAGCTTTACTAAATATAAAAGGGTTACGAAAAGCGTTTTAGCTTCCGAGATTTATAATATGGTTAAAAGCTTCGATTCGGGTATTACTATAACGATAACGGTTTAAATAAATATATTTTACCTTAGTTTACGCCTTATTTTTCTTATTATATATATTAAATCCGTTTCGCCTTATAAGTGCCTCGTTTAATTAGGTATTACAAACTAAAACCGTTTAATAATCGATATTATAACTTTATACCAGTTATATAAACGCCGAAAAATTGAGGAAATAAGGTAAATCGACGGAAAACCCAACTTAATAAATACGATAAATAAAGCTACGCTAAGCAAAGCCTTGAAATATTTATATTGATAAGTATATTATTTATTAAGGTTTTCAAAGAGGTTTTACGACTTTAATAAGCCACTATATCATTTTGTCGCTGATTTCAATCGGCCTGTACTATACTATTTATACTTATTTACAATTTTCTATTTATTTAACCTTATTATTTCACACCGCTCCTGAAACTTTGGCACTTTTTATTTTATACGTTTTAACTTAACGGAATTCTACATTCGTTTTCTTTCTTTTTTAATTTAATTTTACGTTATCGTACCGATTTAACTATATTACTGTTGGAATAGTATTGCATGCAGTGCAGTAGGTCAACTTTACTGTCAGTAAAGTTGACTGTACTGTAAGTGTATTGCTTTGTGCGGACTTACCGCATTAGTTGTAAGTTGAGTGCAGTACGCTGTACTTCACTATAGGGTATGGGCCAAGCAATCAGCCATACAAATTACAGTACAGACCGGCTAGCGATCTGCCAAACCTAGAACAATACATCTACCATCTGACTACTACAATACATCTATTACTTCGAACAATCGAATAGATGACGTTGTAGCATCTAAGGTCTACCAACACTAATCAGTGCTTGCCTGCTAGGTTAAGCACAGATAAGCTAAGTAAAAGAAGAAATTACTTTCCGGCTACGCTTTAAGTTAAACGACCATTGGGGTGGAGAAAAGATTTTAGCAAAAGGTGTTTATAAGTACTGCGATAGTCTTCCAACGGCAGGAAAACAGAGAAGACTTTTAAATTTCGTTTGTCTTCCAACGGAAATTTAAAATTCAGCGACGGTATCGTTATCGAAAGCACCAAAAAATCTTTATTAATCTTTCTTAAATAAAAACGTTGAGATTGACTATCAGAAGTCTCAAAGTACGGCAAGTTATCAAACTGCTAAATTAGTATTACTATGTGTGTTATTACCATAAGAAAAACGACTAATTCCCTACACCAAAACAATGACCTTTAATCTCCACTAACAATAAAACAACCTTCGACCTTACGTTTTATACCAAACTTTTGCCCATACTTTACTCTTTTCACCCTCTATGCTACTTTCAGCGAAAATACCAAGTTATGCCGAGAAAGCCACGTCACACGACTTCACACCATATCGCTAAGTTCCCACGCAACTTTACGCCAAAACAACAAGCTCTTACACCTAAAATCACCAAGTTTTTCTTCTTATACGCTTGTCAAAATGTCTATCCCTAGCGTTTAATTCGCGGCTATCACCAACCTCACTAGGAAAGAAGCAATTAAAACGTTCGGAACTGTTTTTACTCAGTTGTACGATGAATAACTCTGAACCACTGACGTTTATGAAACCTTTGATAAAGTTTATCTGACCAACTATGTCGGCCAGTATATCTTCGAAACTAATGCCGTGGAAGAGTTTAGTCGCGGCACCCGCGCTTTTCAAAACTTTCGCGAGTTCTTTAACCACTAAACTCCTGACATGTAAAAGATAATCCAACGTAGGGTTAAAGCCAAGCTAAAAATAGAGGTTATACTTCATGGTATTTACATTCCTAACAAGATATTTGTAGGACTAGTAAATTCCTTTTTTAAATTAGCCTAATAGAAAGATTGCTCCAAAAATCCTAATTTTTAAGATATTTGGAGAAAAGGAAAAGGCGTTAAGGAATCCTAACGCTTATATATACGTTTTGAAAAAACCCTAACTTACCTTTAGCTAAATTAAACCTTTTTACGTGCTGGTGATAAGAAACCTATTAACCTGTTCAACAACTTAGTACCACTACGTAATAATGCGGAGAACGCCTTTAGCAGCGATAAGATACTTAAAACAACAGCCGCTAAAGCGGTTAAAGGTATTAATATTGGTACTTTTTACCAATTGATTGAACAAAATCGGAAGGCCTCCCAAAACCTTTAATAACCTATTACCCCTTAGTAATTTAATCGTCAAAACTCTTAAAAACCTTTTCACTTTAGATTCGCTTACACGCGTAAACCTACTATAGGTCCTATTATAGAACTTTACCCCTCGGGCCAGAAGACTGTTAATTACCCTTGACACTGTATTTTGGAAGTTTTAAAGCTTGAATTACCAGAAAATACCATTTAAGATTAGGATAACTATCGCAAGCTTCCTCCAAAACCTGTTAAAATGATTAAAATTAACTACGAACTTATAACGAACTTTACCAAAATTAGAAACAATATAGAAAAGTATGATGGAAAACCTTATAACCTTTTCGACACTAAAACAATGCATTTTCTAAATATTTATAAGTAAATGAAAGTTTTACCTTCTAGTTTTTACTTATTATTTTCCGAAATTTTTATAAGTTACGTTAAAGATTACTTTTCAATCTTCCTAACGAGTACCACCACTTTTAGCGAGATTTACGATGATATAAAGGACTACTTTGAATACGAAGTTCACCTGGGGTAATATTATATAAATTGGGTTACCATAAGGTATATTATAATAATGTTAAAAAAGAAAAGGGAGGAATTACCAAATGATATTTTGAATTAAATATTTCATAAGTTAATAATATATTAAAAAATAATTGGGAAGGCTTATATTGGCGAATCTATTCTTCGCGAGTAGGTACGGGTAGTCATTACGGTTATTAGAGAGTTCGAATACGCCTTATAACGCCAAAATACCACTTACAAAGGATTTTTGAACTAATTAAGTTTCTCGTTTACTACCATAATAACACGTATATCAAACTCGTTTGGTATATACCCTTAAGCCGGCAACTTCCTTAACGTAAATGAAAAAGACTTTATGGTATTCAATTACATTAACCATAAATACAGACGTCCACAACGCCTACAGTCTGGCTTATCGACCTCGGCCCCAAATTAAAAGCAGCACTTGCGTTAAAGTTAATAAGATACAGGCGAAACTGTTAACCGCTAGCATTATCGTCGTAATAATGACAAGAAATATTAGATTTGTGGCAAACCTAGTTACTAGTTAACTTGGCACCCCCTTGCCGAGTGAAACGATAGAAAGGTAATATATTATATTTAATACTCTAACACTTTCAAATAAGAATACTTTAACTAAGTTACAAACTTTGAAGGGAATAAACTTATTAATAATGATACCTTTAAACAGATTAAGTGGTACTAAAATACTACCTTAGGTACGGTAACCCAGTAATTAATCGATTATATATTCCTGTACCGTTTGGGTAGTCAAGACCCTTTCCTTTTCCCTAACTATACCCCTATTCCTTTATACACCTTGAACCTTTGCGATCGTTATATGGATCATATGTTTTCGGGTATTATGCTAATACGAGGGCAATAATGTATTTAGTAGGAGGTTATTTGTAATACGTGGTATTACAAAGAAAAATCACTATGGCTATTAAGATTAATCTTTATAATACGGGTAAAGTTAAAGTTAGCTTTAGCCCAGGTACATAATTATCGTTACTAAAAATAACAGTAATTTAAATTATTGTAAAAGTAATTACGTTTTATATCCTCAAGTTCCTTACCCATATCCTACTTTGTTTAAAGGATATAAAATCTTCGGCATTAACGTAGATGTTAATGTATGCTAGTTGAATGAAAATTGCCAAAGGTTTTTACTCACCTTTAAGTAGAGTTACTTATAGTTTTATCTTTAAGGTTCGGAAGTAGTGGTATTAAACCTGATTAAGTCGTAATTACGTTAATTATACTAGCGTTTCAACCATCTAACTATTAAGAGATTATATAAAGTTTTAAAGTCCGTAGAATATAAAGATATAAAATATCTTTCCCTAAAAGCTATTGAAGGGCTTTACCACTATTGTTAAACGTATATCTTAGCCCCCAGAAAATTTAAGTTTATATTAAAAGACAATAAACACTTTAAATACGAGATTTCCTTAATATGTTTTACTTAGATAATAAGCCTCTTTTTTACGTCATTAACTTCAAAAAAAAATTCGAAGTTAAGTTTCTAAAGTCCCTTTCGACAAAAGATACTTAGGAAAAGTTAAGGATATTGTAGATTAATACGTATCTAGGTTTACCCAAAGTCGTCTTTTACAATATTAGTACTAACTTTATGGCAGCAAAATTCCAAAAGAATATTAAGATAATAGGTACTTGGTATAAACAGGTATTTATAAAAGCCTACTAAAATATTAGGAAGGTTAAAAGAGAATACACCTTACTTAGCCGAGCGTATAATATCCTTACATTGGAGATTAAAACGTTTTACAGATCCGGAGGTATGTTTATAAATGGAAATAAAAGGCCTTAATAATACTATAATCCCTAATAGCTTAGTGCCAACGCTTCCAATCTTTAAAGCGTACCTACGACTAACGTGTAAATCTCCGCCTTTAGAAAGTATTTAAAAACGTATTACGGTATATAGCAAAGCCTTAAGAAAACTACGAAAGGAATCAGCACATCGTCAGATTAATAACGCCCTTAACACTAGAAACGGTCATTTAACGATAAACTTATTTACTTTACCGTTATAAAGTAAAGTTTTAGTATAGCGAGAGTTAGACAAATGAGAAGGGCTATATAAGATATTAAGTATTATAAATTTTAAAGTCGTTATTAAAACTGTTCACGGCTCTATAGCCTTTCGAACTACCCAAGTTAAGCCTTATAATGGGGGTATTAAAAATGAAAGCCCTTAAGCCTTTTAAATAAAGCGACTGAATTAATAAGAACATTTACCACTCGTTATTAGTAAGCTGATAAAACGTCGTCGGCGTAGGTAACCTCCAGGAAAAAAAAAGATGACGTTAAAGAGGAGGAATATATACCGGGTTGTATTTATAATATTACTTGGGTGAGTAAAAAAGAAAAGAATAACGAAACCTTAATAGGAAAGCTTAAGATATAAGGAATTATTAAGATTTCCGGTAAACCCTTTGAAAAAAGCGATTAGGTTGAAATCGATAGCCTATTAATTCGAAGAATTATATAATTTGTACTTAAAACTGACCTTAACCTTGAAAACCCGAACATTTCGATTTTCAAATCGAACATTATTTACGAGGTTAAAGATAACATTACGGGGTGGCCGTATAAAAAATTGCGACTAATTGTTTAAGAATACAGCGATGAAAGTAAGTATTAGATCCTTACGTAATCGTTAACGATTAAGAAAATTAGTTAGAGTTTGGTAATTACCCTTGTAATAAATTTATTAATTAGGATTCAAGGCACGTTTATACTTAATAGCCGTAATATTTCGTAAGCTTATATATAATTAATAACGGACTTGTAAAGAATTATACTACTAAAACTTCTATAGGAGCTACGTATTATTTACTATTTATAAAATGTAATAAGGTATATTAAACTACTATATTAATTAGCTAAAATAGGGTTTTACTAGTTTTTAACATATTCGTCGTAATTAATGTCCTGTTTAACGATAAAGTTGTTGATACACAATTTGTACTTATTGGTAACGTAAAAAAAGGACTTCAGCATAATAGTTATACAAATTATCGATAACTTTTTCGTCAGAACGGCTGGCTTTACAACATTAAAATGATAAGCGATTAAGGACTTTATGTTTTAAAATTATAAGCTGGTAACGACGTTAACGGGAAATAATCAACTTAATTTTAATAGATCATTAATCCGCATATTTGGTATTAATACTGGTTTAAACTTTCGTTAAAGGACTAAGGCATTATTTTTGCCATAATCGACAAAACTAATAAGGCTAGAGCTTAGCCATACTTGGAATAGCGTGTATGGGGTAATTATACTGCAACCTTATGCTAACCGGAAGCCTCCTACGATTTATTCATTACGGTATAAGTATAAACACCAATAGATAAAGATTTTAATCGACTAAATAAAAGTTTGGAATGGCAAATACGGAACCTAGACCGCGGAATTAATATGATGTTAATCAATCCTTTAAAAGCTAAGTTAATGGTTTTTATAGACAAGTTATTTGTAAATAACGCCGATATTGGTAGGCTTTAGACGTTGCAACGTTGTCGATTCGATTGGTCGAAGTAACATTTGTATTGCAGTAGTCATATGGTGGATGTACTGTTTTAGGTTTGGTAGACCGCTAGCTGGTCTGCACTGTAATTTGTATGGCTAAGTGCTTGACCCATACCTTAGAGTGAAGTGTAGCGTATTGTACTCGACTTACACCTAATGCGGTAAGTCCGTACAAAGTAATGCACTTGTTGTACGGTTAAACTTACTGTAAATAAAGTTGACCTACTGCACTGCATATAATATTATTTCAATACTGGTGGCTTTTTAGTTTGTGCGCGCACATCAGTGTGGCTTATCAAACGTTTCCAATTATTAATGAATTACCTTCTCATCAACTAATCAGACCCCTGTCAATTCTAGTTGACTCCCATACTGTATTATACCCAATTGCATGCAAATTAACCCAATTTAACCTTAATTACTCCGCCGTTCTAAGGCCCAAGTTCATTAACTCCTACAAAACGTTTTTCTGTTACAACACTTTGTAACTTTAACTGTGTTATTTAAATAGATTACCATTATTAATCCCCTGGCAATCTTTTAATTTTCCAGTACATCGTTATCTGCAATCACGTGATTTGAGCTTTCTGAGCGGCCTATTTATGTAGCTCTGAATACGTATAGTCAGTTTGTTGCTATTTATAAACCTTTCCAGTGCTTTATTTAGCGTAGCCTTTGTTATGATATTTGCAGGATTATTTTTGCCATTGATCCATCGGAACTTCTTAATCTCGCTCCTTTCGTAGGCTTTAGAGAATGCTATTACGTCGATTATCAGGCGTTTTTCACTGGTGGTTCCAAGCTTTAATAGGTATTCGAAGAGACTCCTTAAGTCGATAAAATTTACCACTGGAATAAAGGGAATCTTTAACTACTTGGTAATAAGGTTAAGGGTTTTCTATAACTCTATGCCTACGTTAAAGACCGTTATTATATCGTAGATCTCCGAAGCTAACACGTTTTGTATAATCCTTTTACACTTAACGGAAGTCTAGTAAATTAGGTTGCTAATAATATTAAACTGGTCTTCCCGCTTATCTTCGTTAACGAAGATTATTAAGAAGCCGATCTGTAAAGATAAATCGGTATTATTTGTAAAAAAACCTATCTGTAAATATTATCAGTTTTGCCTTTAAAAGATCGATTAATACTATATTGATCCCGCGGTCCAGGTTTCGTATTTAACACTCGAACCTTTTGTTTTGTCGATCAAAGTCTTTATCTATTGGTGTTTCTACTTGTGTCATAATGGATAGGTTGTATAAGGCTTTCTATTGGCATAAGGTGGCAATATAACTACCCTGTACATGTTGTTTTAAGTTTAGTTAAGCCTTAGCCTTATTAATCTTATCGATTGTAGTAAAAATAGCGCCCTAGCCCTTTGAACGAAAACTTGGGCCAGTATTAATACCAAACATGCGAATTAACGATTTATTAAAGTTAAGTTAATTATTTTCTGTTAACTTTGTTACTGGCTTATAATTTTGAAACTTAAAATCCTTAATTGTTTACTATTTCTATGCTATCAAGTTTGTCATTCCGACGGAAAAGGTATTGTTAATTTGTATACCTATTATTCCGAAGTCCATCTTTTACGTTAACAATAAGTACGAGTCGTATATTAAAGACTTTATCGTTAGTTTTGCCTTGAAATACAACTAGTAGGTTAGAAACCAGTAAACGTTTGCCTTAGCTAATCTATGTAACAGTTTGACATACCGTATTACCATTCTTAATAGGTTAATAGCGCGGAGTTTTTATAGTAATTTTAATAGTATAATCTGTTATAGATTCGTTATTAACTATATATAGGTTTACGTAATATTATAGTTATTAACTATATATAGGTTTACGTAATATTATAATTATTAAGTGTAAATTTACCTTTGGTCTTAGTTAATAAACTTGTTGTCAGGATAATTATTAAGAGTTAGCTGATTTTTTAAATCGTTAGCGACTACGTAAGGATCCAATCCTTTCCCTTATCGTCGTATCCTTAAACGATTAGCGGTGAATTTTTATACGACTACCCCGTAGTTTTGCCTTTAACTTCGAAAATAAGCCTTAACTTAAAGATTATAATATTCGGGTTTTAAAGGTCAAAGTTAGCTTGCAGTATAAATTATACCTCACCTCAAGTTAGTAAGCCGTCGATCTTAACCTTGTCGTTTTTTTTAAAAGGTTTGCCGAAAGTTTTAATAATCACTTATACCCTAAGTTTGACTATCAAGTCTTCATTATCCTTTTTTTCCTACTTACCCAAGCGGTATTATAGGTGCAGCCTGGTGTATATTCCTTTTCTTTAAAATTCCTTGTCTTCGGGGGTCGTCCGCGTCGACGGCGTTCCATTAGCTTATTGATAATAGGTGGAAGAGGTTCGTATTAGCTCGATCGTTTAACTTAAGAGTCTTTATCGTTAATATCCTTAATATAAAGCTTAACTTAAATAATTCGGAAAGATATAAGGCTGTTATTTGTTTTAATTACTACTTTAAAGTTTACGATAATTAATATCTTTTATAGCTCCTTTTATTTTCCCAGTTTTCGCTATACAAGGACTTTACTTTACAATGTCAAAGTAAACACGTCGATTATTATAAGCCCGTTTTTTGTGTTAAGGGCATTATTAACTTGGCGACGTAACAATTCCATTAGCAGTTCCCTTAACTCTTTGTTATAATCCGCAATACGTTTTTAAATACTTACCAAAGGCGAAAATTCACTCGTCAAGCATAGGTACGCTTTAAAAACTTGTAATGTTAACACCAAGTTATTAGGGCCCACAGTTTCGTTTAAGCCCTTTATTGCTATTTGTTAGCGTATCTCCGGATCTGTAAAACTTTCGATTTCAAATATAAAGATATTGTACGTTCGGCGAAGTAAGGCGTATACCTTTTTAACCTTACCAATTCTTTAGTGGACTTTTACAGGTACCTGTTTATACTAAATACCTATTATTTTAGCATTTTCCTAACACTTTACCGCCATAAAGTTGGTACTGGTATCGTAAAAGACGACGTTAAGTGTACCTAGGTACGTGTTGATCCATAACATCCTTAACGTTTCCTACGTATCCTTTACTGAAAGGAACTTTAAAAACTTAGCTTCGTAAAAAGAAGTTACGGAGTTAACGATATAAAGAATAAGCTTATTATTCAAGTAAAACACATTAATAAAGATTTTACAGTTAAATTCTTTATTGTATTTTAAGGTAAAATTGAATTTTCAAGAAGCTTAGATATATATTCAACAATAGTGGTAAAGCTTTTTAATGACTTTTAGGGTAAAGTATTTTATATCGTTATGCCCTGCGGATTCTAGGACTTTGTATAGTTTGTCAATAGCTAGGTGGTTAAAATGCCGGCGTAATTAACGTATTTCCGGCTCTATTAGGTTTAATACCACTACTTCCAGACCTTAAAAATGAAGCCATAAGTACTCATATTTAAAGGAAAGTAAAACCCTTTAGCCGTTTTTAACTAGCTTATTTACGTTAATATCGACGTTAACGCCGAAGGTCTTTATATACTCTAAATAAAGTCGAAAAAAAGTAAGGAACTTAAGGATGTAAAACGTAATCGTTTCCACAATAGTTTAAATTATCATTATCCTTAATAACAATAATTCTTCGCCTGGGTCAAAGCCAACTTTAACTTTATCAGTATTGTAACGATTAATTTCTATAGTTGTAATGTTTTCCCTCCGTAGTACTACGTATTACGAATAGCCCCCTATTAAATATCTTATTAACTTAGTATTTGATATAATACCTTAAAACGTGTAATCCGCATAACGATCGCGAAAGTTAAAGGTATATAAGGGGTTAGGGTTATGGTTAGGGTAAAGGTAAGTATCTTTACTATTTAAACTATATAAAAAAGCATAATCGGTTAATTATTAGGCTACCATATCGGAAACAGTATTTTCGTATTACTTAATTTACTTAGAGACATTAACAATGTTAGTTAACTTATTACCTTTAGCATTTATCACCTGGTTTAGGTAATTTTACTTTGAAATAGTAGGGTACTGGACGTAATACGTTGTTTTCCTATTATTACGTTTAATGGGGGGGTAACAAATTAACTAGTAACTGGCCTTACCATAAATCCAATATTCCTTGTCATTATTACGATGATAGTACTTACGGTTAATAGGTCCGCCTAAATCTTAATATCGTTATCGTGGGTTTTTCCTTAAGTTTAAGGCCGAGCTTAATAAACCTAACCTTAGGCGTTGTAAGCGTAAATATTTGCGGTCGATATAATTAACCACCGTAAAGTCTTCCTTATTTATATTAAAGAATTTGCTGGTTTGAAAATACATACCGAGCTAGTTTGGTATACGTATTATTACGGTGGTAAACGAGGAGAGTAACTAGCTAAAAAAGCTTTTACAGGTAGTATCTGAGCGTAATAAGGCGTATTCGAATTTACTAACACCCGTAATAGCTGTCCGTACCCATTCGTGAAATGTAGCTTCACCAACGTAGGCCTTTCTCATTACTTTCTAACATATTATTAGCTTGTTAAACATTTGATTAAAAACATTTATTGGTGATTTCTCCTCTTTCTTCTTTATTATTATTATAGTTTACCACGTGGTAGCCAAGTTTATATAATATTATGCGAAGTGGGCGTTGTATTCGAAGTAGCCCTTTATGCTATCATAGATTTGGCGAAACGTGATAGCTTTTGTTAGGAAAGTTAAGTAGTAGTTTTTAGCGTAACTTGTGTGAATTTCGGGTAATAGTAAGTGAAAACCAGAAGGTAATACCCTTATCTACTTGTAGATATTTAAAAAGTGCATTATCTTAGTATTAAAAAGGTTATAAGGCATTCCGTTATACTTTTTTGTATTATCCCACATCTTGGCGAAGTCTGTTATTAGCTTGTAATTAATGTTAACTATCCTAACAAGTCTTAGAGGTAGGTCGCGATAATTATCTTAGGCTTAGTTGGTATTTCCTGGCGGCTTAAGTTTTAGGGGTTCCGAGGCACGGTGCTAAAGGTAATTGCTAGTCGCCTGGCCCGATGGGTAAAGTCCTGTGGTAGGATTTTTGGTTGGATTTCGTACGTAGGTAAGTTTAAAAGTAGAGTGTTTTTGAGGTGTTTAGCGATTATAATGCTGAGGATAGATGTGGCCTTATAGGTTTTTAGATGCCTAACGATCTTGTTTAATTGACTGGTGAAGAGCGCTAATATTAATACCTCTGGCCGCGTTAGCAGCCCTTGCTTCGCGTGTTCTTCCGCCGCTAAGAGCGTACTCCGCGCTGTTACGTAGTGGTGTTAAACCGCCGAGCAGGTTAACAGGTTCCTTATCATTAGAGTATGAAGAGGCTTGGATTAGCTGAAGCTAAAGGGGAGGTCCCTTAGATCGTGTATGAGAATGGTGAAGTTTCTCGACGCCTTTTCCTTTGGATCATGGGTCTTGGAGGCATTCCTCAAGTTTGTCCAAGTGGAAGAGGGCTTAGGCTAACGTCGTGGTGCCTTGTATTTAAACGAATATTCCTCGTTTTTCCAGTTTAAATTTAAGCCTTAACTTAATCTCTTTTTAAACTGCTTTTCACATGTCCATTTTCCAGTCCTTAAAAAAGTTACGTTATACATGTAAAATACGGTCGGGTTCGTGGTTTATGTTGTACTTAATGATAAAGTATCCGAAGAAGTTGGTAAGGTGTTTTTCGGTTAACTTTTCGTTGATATTTAGCGCCTAGAGATCGTTATCGTAGAACTTGGTGACAGCGTATCCGAGGGCTTTGATTATTTCTTTCCGGTCGGGGTTGTTGATGGCTTTAAGCTGGATGTTGGCAGTAGATATTTTGACGTATAGGGCGATGAACTTAGTGATTTTGGATGTAGAGGCTTAGTGTTTTAGCGTGAAGTCTCGTGGAAACTTGGTGACTTAGCGACTTGGTGACTTGGCGTGAGGTTGTGCGACGTGGCTTTTTCGGCGCGACTTGGTGTCTTCGCTTAAAAGAACGAACTTAACGATTAAATTGATGTAGGGAGAGTGAAAAAAGCGAAGTATGGGTAAAGGTTTAGTGTGAAAAGTAAGGTCAGAAGTCGTTTATTGGTGGTAAAAGACGAAAGTTATTTGTTGTTTTGGTTGTGGGACTTATTCTTTTTTACAGTAGTAGCACCCGTAGTAGTATTGACCTAGCCGTTTACCAACTTGTCTTTTAAGACTTTTAGCGGTCAATCTTAACGATTTTTAAGAAGGATTAATGAAGATTTCTTGATGTTTTCAATTAGCGATACCGTCGCCTACTTTTAGATTGCCATTGAGGACTGATGTAACCCAAGAAGTTTTCTCTATTTTCCTGCCATTGAGGACTGACTTAGTATTAATAAAGGCCTTTCTCAAGAATCATTCCTTTACCTTATTCGCCGTTGTTAACCTAGAGTGTAACTGGAAAATAGCTTTTTTTTTTTTACTTAGCTTATTTGTACTTGACCTAATAGGTAGTTAAGCACTAATCAGTGTTGGTAGGCCTTAGACGTTGCAACGTTGTCGATTCGATTGGTCGAAGAAACAGGTGTATTGCAGTAGTCAGATGGTGGATATATTGTTCCAGGTTTTGTAGACCGCTAGCCGGTTTGCACTGTAATTTGTATTGCCAAGTGCTTAGCCCTTGCCCTAGAGTGAAGTGCAGCATACTGCACTTGACTTATATCCAATGCGGTAAGTCCGTACAAAGCAATGCACTTGCAGTACGGTTAACCTTACTGTAATTAAAGTTGACCTACTGCACTGCATGTAATACTATTCCAAAAATCGACTTATTTTTATGAAACAGTTTCCTAATAACTTTAGTTCATGAAGATAGGTAAGAAGACCAATTTAGTATTACCGGTAACCTAATTTACTATACCTTCGTTAAGTATAAAAGAATTATATGAAGTATATTAACTTTGGAGGTTTATGGTATAATAGCGGGCTTTAACGTAGACATAACATTGTAAAAACCCTTTAACCATATTACCAGGCAGTAACAGATTCCTCCTATTCCGATGGTAATCTGTACCAGCTTAAGGAAATTTTTCGAATGTCTTTCAAAACTCGAAACTACTAGTAAAAAGCGCCGGATAATCGACGTAATAGTACTCCGTAAAGGCTACGAATGGAGAGAAATCGATAAATTCCGATGAATCGATAGCAAAAATAACCTTACTGACGCCATAACAAAAGTATCGTCAAATGAAGCCTTGGAAAGGTTTGTAAATAGCAACAGGCTAACTATACGTATCGAAAGATACGTGAAAAGACCACCTGTAAGGTCACGTGATGGCGGACAGGGATGTGATGGCAGATTGGAATACTGTTAGGGGATTGGAATTGATGATAGTGATTTGTTTAAGTGGTACAGTTGAAGTTACAAAAAGTTGTGGCGAAAAAACTTTTTGTGAGAGTTAATAAATTCGGACCTCGGAGCGACGAAGCGATTAAGGCTAAATGGGGTTAATTTTCATGCAATTGGGTGTAATACAGTATTAAAGTCAACTGGACGTGATAGAGGACTGGCTAGTTAATAAGGAGGCAATTCTGTGGTAACTAAAAAAGATTAGTTAGCTATATTGGCGTATACGTACAAACTAAAAAGCCGCCAGTATTGGAATAGTATTGCATACAATGCAGTAGGTCAACTTTACTGTTAGTGAAGTTGACTATACTGTAAGTGTATTGCTTTGTACGGACTTACCGCATTGAGTGTAAGTCGAGTGCAGTATGCTGTACTTGACTCTAGGGCACGGGTCAAGCACTTGGTTATACAAATTACAGTGCAAACCGGCTAGCGGTCTACCAAACCTAGAACAATAAATCTACCATCTGACTACTGCAATACATCTGTTACTTCGACCAATCGAATCGACAACGTTACAACGTCTAATGGCTACTAATAATTAACTTTTTTGGTTTTTATATTTTATATTACGTTTATGATATTGAAATATTTGTGTTTTGTAAAGTTATAATATTATTTCATAACGTATTATATTATAGCTGGGTAAGCCGGCCTGGCCGAAGGGGTATTTATTTACTAATTAGAAGGAAAGAGCGACGTCATCGCATCCTTACCATCCTCCCTGCCGCTTTTCACCTTTATATCATCGCCATCGTTATTACCGCTATCGACGTTATTTACGACAGTCAGGATGTGGTCTCACGCCTTATCAGTTATATCTTTAGGTAAAGGTGTAAAGAAAGGATTAGTTTTTTTTACAGCAACATACGATAACGTCGTTAAACTCACTTACGTAGTATATACATAAGCCTCGTTTTTAGGCGGCGATAGCGGTTATCGTCTCTTTGATTCGGCGGTTGGTACCTATTACTAATTATCATCGATTTATTTTGGTTGTTTTCAACCGTAAATATTTTCGAATTACTTTGAACGATATATTTCGGCTTAAAGAAATTGCTAATATTCGGTTAGAACTCATTAAAAAGTTGGTAAACGTATAATAAAGTTTCGGCTTACGGCCTTAAACTTACCGGAATAAGGGTGTACAAGTTATTGGTTCGTTCGTAACGGTAATAACGGGTCAAACGACCTTTACTTTCGTAATAATAGTTAACGGACTTACCCGTGGCCGTAGACACGATATACGATGCTTAAAGCGTATTTATCAACAGCCCCGGTTTATAAACCCGGATACATCGTTTTAACACCTTACGCGTTAAAAAGGTTTTACAAAATACTCTAATGATATAAAGCTCGAAAAGACAGAGTAAATCCATTTTATAATTTTTATTAAAAATGTAGGAGACTAAATGTATACGGACGGATAAGTTAAAAATATATAAACCTTAACTTGATTACGCCAAATTACGTTTACAGTGTAAAAGGAGCCTTACAGGTGATAGAGTCTTTACCCGTAAGGAGAGGGTAAGGTTTATAACCTTAGGAGCCTTTCGTTCCTCCCCTTGGAAGTTGGGGAAGGGGAAGGGAAAGAAAGGGGAATAGGGGAGCGAGGTGGAGGCGGCGGTAAGATTAAATGTCGTAATGGTGCCGGGGCTAGACGGCGGGGCGGTAAAAAGACTAGGTAGTGTAGCGGCAATAACGGCGGGACTTGGTGGTGTGGCGGCGAGAGGGGTAACGGGGGCGGTGTAATGATCACATTAAATACCCGTGAGTAAATAGAAGGTGTTAGGGGGTTTATGTTAGTAGTAAGGTAGCAGAGGTAACAAAGGTGCAATATCAAGAAGATGTTTGTTCGTGTTGTAGAATGATTACTAGCCGTTAGGCTATTCAGGTGTGTAGACTGAATACTTAGATTGACAACTGAAGAGCTATGAAGGAAATACTATCTGTGTAGTGATGACCGTGTCCTTATATATCCATGCCTTCATACCGTCTTCAGTACTGGACCGCTGGAGTCGCTGTCGGTCCCATCGGTCCTTCCCTATCCGGGGTTGCTGATATAAAAGAAGTTCCCCGCCTGATTCTAGACTTCAGGCTTTCTAATGGCGCAGTGTTGCATGCTGGCCTGCTTCCTGGCCCAACCTCTGTCTGGGTTATAACAGGCGCGCGGCGTGGCGGCGATGGAAAAAATAATGCCCGAAAAGGGCGGGTTATTGTTGCTAATGGTGGTGGTGCTTTGGGCGGCGGCGGCAGTAACGGCATCGGTACGGCAGGCGTGCATTAAACGGTGCTTTACAGACCTAAACTTACGCGGCATTTATTCGAAGAAAAGGTTAGTATATATGTATTGGTTAAATGACCTATATATAAGGGCGGCTTAGTTTAGTTAAATGAAATAAAGGTTAAATTAGGGAGGGAACTTGTATTGACTTGAATTACACGCCTTTAAAAAAAAGGAAAGAAGTTTTACCAGGACCGATAGCGATATATCCTTTTATAATAACCTTATATGAAATAACGTAATCACTTTTACGTAATTACCCTTACGTAATTAAATCCTATATCGCCTATATAGTTACCTTTATTAAATACGAAAAACGTTATTATTAATTATATCGCCCTTTTTTAACTATACCAACCAAGCCCGAACTATAAATAATACTTCAGTTAGACTTTGCTAATCCTAACCGAATTTAAAATACCACTTCGGTTAGAATTTGTTAATCCTAGCCGAACTTGTTAATTTAAGCCTTTTGTAAATAATACGGCAATAACACTATTACTACGGAAACTTGCTAATTTGGATCTTTTTACAATTAATGTAGCAATAATACTATGATTATAAAACCTATTAATTTGAACCTTCGTAACCATAATTATACTATTATTACTAGGCAATTAGTACGGAGTATATAAGGAAGAAAAAAACAGATTACTTGTATAAATATTAATATATACCCGTATAAATAGTATATATAAGGCAAGTAATAGTATACTTTATTATAAGGTGTACTTCTGCAAAGTGTACGATAACGTGTTACATTATAGGCTGCACCTTTATAAGACGCAAAGTGCTTAATGTATGGATTGGTCTGAAATGACTATTTTAAACCGAACGACAATGCACGAATCGGTCTAGAATAACTATACCAGACCGAACAACAATATATGGAGCGGTTAAAAGTAGTACGCTCTAGATGAGGACTTATAAACCCTCACCTGTGACGTGTACCTCTAGATGCTCCTTTACATTTATCATCTTTTATACTACAATTACCAATCTAACGATTACTTTTCAGAGACCTTGTGTTCACGTGAATCCTATAGGCTTGAGACCTTACCGAAAAAACGTATATAATTAAAAAAGCGACAAATAGTAAAACATTTATGAATACCAAAATAGAAAAGGCAAAATATAATAGTATACGGGGGCGGCGCGAAATGGTAAAATCAAATAAAGAAAAAAACGAATGGGAAATTCCGTTGGGTCGAGGCGTGTAAAATGAAGCGTAAAATAATACTAGAAGCAATAAGACTTAGTAAATCTAAGTAGGGGAAGAAAAATGGGGTGGGGGTAGGGTTAAGCTATGGAGAATGAAAAGAGGCAGAAGATAGGAGCGGTGCGAAATAATAGGATTAAATAAAAATAAAATTGGGGATCGACGTAAATAGTATAATTCGGGGCAATTGAAATTGGCAAAAATTGGTAAATTAACTTCTTAGGGTTTTGAACCCTTTTCAATAACCTTCACAAATAATATACTTATCAATATAAATTTTTCCATTTTTTTATTTGGTGTAACTTTGGTTATAATATCCGCCAGGTTGAATTTTCCGTCTATTCACCTTGTTTCATCGATTTTACAGCGTTTTTACGACTCATATAAGGCTATAATATCGATTATTAAACGCTTTTTATTCGTAGTACCCAATTTAGCCAGACATTTATAAAGAGAAAAAAGTTATTACACATTATGAAAAAATAAGGCGTAAAATAAGGTTAAAACTAATTATCCGAACCGTTATTGTTATAGTAATACCCAAATAGAAGCTTTTAACCATGTTATAGATTTCGAAAACCAGAATGTTTTTCTTAACCTTTTTATATTAAGTAAAGCTTCAATCGATAATATTTTAACCAAAAGTAAAGCCGTTCTGGACCGGTATTTCGTCATCAAGGATTAAAACTAAGCCTATTTATAAATTACAATCGCTATTATTAGTAAAAAAGCTGTTAGTAAAAACAAATAGTTTTTCAATACGTATATCTAACAGCATAAACTGTAAACCGCGTTTTAGATTATATTTTCATTATAAAAAACGTTTATAAACGCCTTATATATATCTTTTATCGAAGCGGTTTAACATTATACAACGACCGAAAAATCAAATACCGCCTTTACTTATATTATAAAGGAAACCTAAACGCTATGTATTTGCTGGCATTTATATTCGTCGGCCCATATTTCTTTATTTAAAACGACGAAAGAAACTTTATGCAAATATCCTTTTTACGTAAGGCCCAAAATACCGTTTCGAAAAGTCATAATACCGTTATTAAAATAGATTACGTGATTTTCCATTAAGCACGTCTTAAGTGTCACTTTTAAGCCAGCCTTTAACTGTTTTCTCTTTCTAAATACGGAAAAAGAGGTATTATATAACGTTGAAATATCGTCCGTCTATATGCCTATTAGTATAAAACCCTCCGAACGGATTATCTATACAAATAAACACGGATTAAAGGTAAAAGTAGTTATTTTAAGTCGTTCCTTATAATATATTTAATAAGTGTCATACTAGTAAACATTGACTTTAGCTAAGCCGTGACATAATTTTATAGTACGTAAAATTGTTTTAGGCGCATAACATTAACTAACATCTTTTAACATATCAGCGTATATTCGTCGTTTAAGCCGTTTTTTCGATTATATATATACCTATATTATATTTCGAAATTCGATATATAAGTTATATGGTACGTGAAAAGAGGATGCGAGTATAATAATCAGTCGGTAACTAACTTATTATAGTGTAGACGATGATATTATAATATCTCTTTTGCCTTTGTCGTTATATTTTTTAATAAATAAACGAGTTTTTTCGTAAAGTTTTTCGGTTTTATCTTTAACCTTATAAACGATGCGAGTAAAAAAAATCCTATAGGTGCCGTAAATAATCGAGTCGAACCGTTGAAAACGAAAAACGCCTTAGTTAATTAAGGCTAGAATATTTATTTAGGTAAATTATTCGAACGGAGTACTTAAGGAGGTAATAATACCTTTGCAACGGAACTTTAAACTAAACTCGCGGTTCACTATTTCCTTTTGTATAATAAAAGAATATGTGGTAAAGTTTTTGAAACGTTTCTTAGTGTTCGAGCCAAAAGGGCGTCCTTGGCGGCGAAGTTTTGGTAAAGTTAGTATAAACAGACCGTTATTATTTAACGTAGTTGGACCGGAATCGTATTTCAGGGGTGTGGCTAGATTTGGGATCGGTTTAAATTCGTCGTTCTGAGGGGTAACTTATAAGAGGTTTTATTCGTTTTACGATTCCTGGCCGTTCCTTTGCGTCTCTTTTTTATATTAGCGTACTATTATCCAACGAAACAAACTTATTTCGTTATGTAAATTAACGAGTATATTGTGACTTCTTAACTCTTTAAGCATCAGTTTATCTATCATTTGGTTTCCAAACCAAAACCTTAAATTAGAATAATAGATTCAAAACGCCAGTTTTACGTAGACTATTCCTTATAAATAACCTTTTGAAAACGTTTTTTTTCGCCTGTATGGAGCGTAATACCGCTATGAATTTCGTTATAAAATAATCGTTTTACATTATAAACGATAATGATGTAAAGTTTGTATAAATCCTCGGATAGGCATTAAAAACAAGGAGCGTAAATATAAGCTTATTTAGGTCAAAAGTGTTATTAACGTCGCTAATTATTGTCTAAAAGATAGATTCCTTAAAACTGGTACCCTTTAGTTTTTTCGATAATACTATATACGTTCTTTCTAATGGTTATAAATACCGCTTATACTTTCCAATACCCTATAAAGCTTTTACTAAAAATTTTTACCCTTGTTTCCGGTTATCCGAGCCTTGATACTTTATTCAGTAAAGTAGAAAGCCGTATTAACGTCGTATAGAATTTAATTTAGTGTATTTTAATAAACTTCAAACTAACAGTTAATAAAAGCGTCTTAATAATTTGTAACGAAAGCGTTTCGAATAAATTTTTCGGCTTAAACTAATATTGTCGCGTTGATGGTATAAAGGACCAGTTAGCTATATAAATATATAATATTAACAATTAATTCGTAGTTAAAGTCCACATCGTCTTAGAAGCGGAATTTAAACCATTGTAGGGTCTATAAGTGTAGTTTCTACTTATAGCAGAACTTTTCGATAGTTATAAGTACGTCTTTTCCTACATCCGTATGGCCTACGAAATAAAATAAGCGTAAAAGGCGTTTTACAACCGGGTATCCAAATCGTCGGTACAAAGTCCGCATTTCCGGCGAAGTTAAGTAAATAGCTTTAATTATACGTATTTCGGGAAAGAACCATAAGTAGCTGAACTTAAATCGGAGCAGTACCAATACGTTATCCGAAACGCAGACAATTTAATTAGTTTTATTCCGAACCTTAATTCCGAGTTTTTGAAGGTACGTATTAGCATTTTACGTTGCTTGTAGTTTCCTAAAGCGGGTTATTCTTTATGTTTCGGCCGATCGTTATTTTCTGGAACGGGTTGTTTTTTTGTGTTTCGGCCGATTCCGCTATAGCCGAACGGGTTGTTTTTAGTATTCGTAAAGTAGTTTGGTATTTGATTTTATTCGAAATTACATTTCAACGAGGATTTGTATTTAACTCTTGTTATGGATAATCGTTACAGTGTCTCCTCCTTTTCCATTGATTCCTTCAATTTTATTTCCACTTTGCGGCGGATGTTGAACTTTACTAAATATCTTATTTCAATTTACGGTAGCGTTTTATGACTCCAACTCGTTACCTTAAGTAGGCGTTTCTAACTTTTTTTAAGTAATATCTTTTTATAAACTTCACTTTTATCACTTTATTGTTTATTTACTTTAATATTTATATAAGTTAGGTCGTTATCAAAAGGGTTTTTGCGATACAGCTGTTATTTCCATCGGGCGTATTAATACCTTCACTTGGTATTTATTTCGTAATATTTTTAAAATTATATCATCGACTATTTGACATATATTCAGCTGTAATGATCACACTAAATACCCGTGAGTATATAGAAGGTGTCAGAGGGTTTATGCTATCAAGAAGGTAGCAAAGGTGCTGAGTGAACAATATCGCAACCGTGCAAGTAATGATCAAAAGCCGTGAGGCTATTCAGAATATACTGAGACTGAATACTTAGATTGAAAACTGAAGAGCTATGAAGGAAATACTATCTGTGTGGTGATGGCCGTGTCCTTATATCCTATGGCCTTCATACCATCTTTAGTACTGAGGCTCACCGGTGCTTACTGAGGCTCACTGGTGCTCACTGAGGCTCACCGAGAGATGTTCCCCGCCTGATGTGTTGGACTTCAGGCTCTCGATAGCTCAGCTACATGCTGGCCTATTTCCTGACCCGCCAAAGTGCTTGGGTCATAACATCAGCGTCCAATTCGTAAAGTCTTTTTAAAAGTCATAGAATAAATCGCGTCTTTTATTTCGCCGCTATAATAGTTAAAAGGCATATTAATAATATACTTATTTGATGAATAAGGATCTTAATCCTTTACAGGTACCTCAATTTCATTATTTTATAAGTTAAGGCCAAAATATTTAAGGATATTGTTACGAAATGATATATATATGAAGATGTACTTGATATATTCGTTAGCTTTTACCAAATCCATTATAGGCAAAGTTATCGTATATTTGGAAAGGATAATCCATATAAAGTTTGAAGTAATTTAACGTTTAGGTTAATATAATTAATTTAAAATGAATTAAATAATTAAAGAAGTTGGAAGAAGGCTTATAAACGCTTATTAATACAAATAAACTCCAAACGATATATTAATCAAACGTTACTATAAATTAGTTCGTTGTCTCAAATTAACTTTCATTAACGTTTAGTAACTTTATATCAATTGAGTGGGTAAAACAACTTAAACATTATAAGTATAGTACTTAGAATATATAGGGTAAACTTGAGTAAATTTAGGATATATAAGCGAACGTAGAAAAGTAGGTAAGATAAAGGGAAATGTAGGTAAAGTAAAGGAAATATATATGTATGGGGAGGTGTAATGTGTAATCCGGTATTTGGTAATCGGTTTGAATTAGCGTGTCATAGCCGAACTTAGTAGAGTAAACGGTTTCGTTGCTTTATACGCGACTGCTTTTGTTAAAGCAAGTGGTTTAATTGCTTTATACGCGACCGCTTTTACTAAGGCTAACGGTTTGGTTAACGTATTCGTAACCACTTTTGAATTAAACGAACGGTTTAAATTGTAAAAATCGTACGGATCCTAATAGATAGTTCCTAGACTTGATGGTTTTGGTTTTCGTAACCTAATATATAATGAAACGTTTTCCAAAAAGTATCCGAGTACGTTTCAAGCTCCAATACAAGTTAACTATTGACGTGAAGATACTTTTCAATAAATATGGTATCAAGGGGTTAATGATATTGTATTAAAAGTGGGTTTTTAAAAGTTATTTCGGATTTTATAGTCTTATTATAGTTCGGGTTTCTCGGCGTTTCTACGTAATTTTATACTCCCGTATAGTTCATATAAGTTATAGTAACAAAATACAAATAATGAGAACCGTTACAAATTCACGTTGTAGGTTTTTAATTTAGGTTTGTCTTTTCTTTACTAGGTTGTTTGTAGTTGACTATATTGGCTACTAATTAGTATTGGTAAGGTTTAAAACCTTGAGTTTTACATAAAATAAGGTTTTTAAAAAAAACTATTCGCTAAATTAGTATAATTATAATAAATAATGATAAACACGGAGAAAAAGAATCCAAAGATGTACGCTATAGGTAAGGGCTTATAAGCTCTCGCCTAAAGCATACTACCCCCAGACCGCTCCACGTATTGTCGTTTGATTTAGTATAGCCATTCCAAACCGATCCATGTATAATGCACTTTACGTTTTTTAAGAGGTAAGCCTACAGCGTGATACGTTATTATGTACTCTGCAAGAGTGCATCCTGTAATACAGTACACTGCCATTAGGCCTATGTATACTATCTATAAGGGTATATAGTAATATCTACACTATATAAAACGTTTTTCAATTTAGTTTTCCTCCTCCAAACTATTATATATCTTATTATATAAAACCATCTATTCCATAAAATTGTTAAGAACTGGTTTTCTCCTAAAGATTTTACCTGTTTAATAAAGTTCTTTGATTACCTTATTACATAAATATTGAATTAGTTGCAATGGATACTTACTGCAACAAATGTCCAAATTATAGAGTTATTTATTAAAAGTGGCTAACAAAAAAAAATTCATTTTGAAAATGTAGAAGTTTCGAGTAGTGAAAACGATAAAATTTTGCATAACATATTATATAGCAACGACATTATAATATTTTTCTATGGTAAACCATTATTGATATTAATTTTCCTCCTCGCATTTTATAATAATGTTAAAACTGAACCTAAAATTGATTTAAACTTCACGGTTAGAAGAAGATGAAATTATGCAAAAGATTTTAAAATATGATTTAGATGCTAACAATATTATGGATGATAAGGGCAGAGTAAATATTATAGGCGAATTAGCAACAATAATTATAATCCTAGAGTTTGAGAAATGAAAATTGATATTTAATTATATCTTTATTCTGAAACATGAAATTTAAAATGTTTTACGTAATAAAATACGTAAATTAAATAATATCAATAAAGTCAGAGCAGTTTTCTATCACATTAACGAGATGCACACTTAAGTCTTAAATCGAAGTATTACACTTCGTTTTTATATGGCGAATGATTCGCTCGTAATAATTAATAATATAATTCAAGATATAAATAATGTAGGGGAAATGGTTTGAAAGGTGCAACAAGGTTTTATCGCTCCATATGATAATGATAAAACGATGATGTCGGAAATACCCTAGCTAGGATAATTGAAAACCTAAGAAATTGAAGCCATGAACATTCAACTTGCTGTTAGTATAGTTAACTTTACTTATAGTAAAGTTGATCTATTATATTGCAAATACCACTATTTTAATACTGGTGGCTCCTTAGTTTGTATGCATACGCTAGTGTGGTTAACCAATCTTTTCTGGTAAGCGTTAAATTACGACCTTGTCAACTAGCTAGATCCCTGTCAATTTCAATTAAAATTCAAATCTAATTATACTTTATTGTATGTAAATTATCCCCAATTGCCATTAGTTGCCCCACAGCTCTGAAGTCCAACTTTATCGAATTTTACAAAAAGTTTTTTTCGCTACAGACCTATACAGTTTTTTACTTTAGCTTTACTAATTAAATAAATTAATATCAATAATTTCCTGGTAGTTTTTCAATTTTCTAGTATATCTTTGATCCCCGCCACGTGATTTGGGCTTGCCGGCTGGTCTATCAACATAGCCTTCGATATGTATAGTTGGCCTATTATTGTCCATATACCTCTTAAGGGCCTTATTCGACGATGACTTCGTTATATAATTAATAAGGTTGTCTTTACTCTTAATCCACCGAAATTCTTTAATTTCCTTCCTTTCGTAAGCTTTACAAAGTGTTATTACGTCGATCATTAAGTGTTTTTCACTAGTAGTTCCGAATTTTAAAAGGTATTCAAACAACCTTTTGAAGTCGATACAGATTACTACCGGGATAGAAAGAATCTTTAGCTTCTTAGTAATAGCGTTAAGGGTTTCTTATAATGCTATGCCTACATTAAAGCTCGCTATTATACCGTAAATCTTTAAAGTTAATACACTTCGTATAATCCTCTTATATTTAACAAAGGTTTAGTTAATTAGGTTACCGATAATGTTAAACTCGTTTTTCCGATTATTTTCATTAACGAGTATTATTAGAAAGCCGATTTTTCAAGATAAGTCGGTGTTATTTATAAAAGAATTATCCGTAAAAATCATTAACTTAGCCTTAAATAGATCGATTAGAACCATATAAGTCCCTCGGTCCAAGTTTTGTATTTACCACTTAATCCTTTCATCAAGCCTGTTAAATTTGTTACCTATTGGATATTATACTTATACCGCGATAAAAATATCGTAAAGGGCTTCCGATTGGTATAGGGTAGCAATATAGCTGTCATGGGTATGTTGTTTCAGATACCGTTGATCTTTAGCCACGTTGGTTTTATCTATTAAAGCTAAATTAGTACTTTGACTCTTTTGGAGAAAGTTAAGGCTATCGTTAACACTAAATATACGTATTGATTATTCTTTAAAGTTAAGTTGGTTTCCTTTCGTTAACGTTGTAACCAACTCATAATTTTATAACTTGAAGTTTTTAATCGCTTGCTGTTTTGATATAACGAAGACAGCCGTTTTAACGAAAAGCATATTATTAGTTTGGATACCTAATAAATCTAAATCCCTTTTTTACGTTATTAGCAAGTGTAGGTTAGATATTAAAGACTTTATACTTAATCGTAATTCCAAGTGCGATTGATAAATGATGAACTAGTATACGCCTATTGAAAAAATCTATATAAAGGTTTAATATATCATATTAAAGTTTTTAGAGGGTAAATAAGCCGTAATTTCTGTAGTAATTCCAATAATACGATTTGTTTCAAATCTGTTATTAATTTCATAGTAGCTTACATTATATTTCGGTCATTCAATATAAACTTGCCTTTATTTTTAGTGATTATACTTACTGCCAAATCGATTATCAAACGCTCATTAATCTTTTGAATTGTTATAGATTACGTAAATATTTAATTTTTACCTTTATTACTGTATCTTTAAGCGATTAAACGTAATGTTTTGTATGTCCGCTCCATGGTCTTACCTTTAACTTCGTAAATAATCCTCGACTTAAAGATCGTAACATTTAGGTTTTGAAGGGTAAAGTCGGCCTTTGGTACGAATTATATGATTCCTCGAGTTAGTAAGCTATTAATCTCAACCCTATCGCTTTCGTTAATAGATTTTCCAGAGGTCTTAATAATGCCTTGTATTTGGAACTCCAATACCAACTATTCATTATCCTTGTCTTTTCTACTTACCTAATCAGTATTGTAAATACGACCTGGTATATATTTCTCCTGCTGAATGTTCCTCTTTTTAGGAGGTTTTTCACGCTGGTGGCGTTTTATCAGCTTATCGATAATAGGTGGAGGATGTTCTTATTGACTTGGTCGTTTTACTTAAGGATCTTTATTGTTAGTAGCCTTAATATAAGGCTTAACCTGGGTGATTCGAAAAAACACAGAACTATTAACAGTTTTAATTAATACTTTAGAATTAGCGATAATTAAGGTCTTATATTAGCCCTCCCATTTACCAGGCTTCCGCCATAAAAAAAACTTTACTTTACAACGGCAAAGCAAGTACATCGATTATTATAGGGCTATTCCTAGTATTAAGAGCATTATTACCCTGTCAGTATGCCGATTTCTTCCGCAGTTCCTTTAAAGCTTTGCCGTAAGCCATAGCTCACGTTTAGGTACTTGTCGATGGTGAAGATTTACTCATCAGGAGTAGGTATACTTTAAAGACCAACAGCGTTAACACTAGACCATTAGGGTCTATAATATCATTCAGGCCCTTTACCGTCATTTAAAGACATACCTTCGGATCCTTAAAGCTTTTAATCTCCAAAGTAAGGATGTTATACGCTTGAAGAAGTAGTTCGTATACCCTTTTAACATTTGCAATACTTTAGTAGGCCTTTACAGGCACCTGTTTACATTAGATACCTATTATTTTTACGTTCTTTTAAAATTCCGTCGCCATAAAGTTAGTGCCGGTATTGTAAACAACGATATCCAATAGGCCTAAGTACGTGTTAATTAACAGTATCCTTAACGTTTCCTACGTATCTTTTTCCAAAAGAGATTTTCAAAATTTGGATTTTTAAAAAGAGGTTTCAAAGTTAATGACGTAAAAAACAAGCTGATTATCCAAATAAAACACATTAATAAAGACCACCTAATTAAAATCATTATCATTCTTTAGTGTATACTTGAGTCTTCGAAGGGCTTGGTATATATTTAGCAGTGGTATCAACGCTTTTCGATGGCTTTTAGCGTTAATTCCTCCATATTTTCATGCCTTGCGGACTTTGAGCTTTTGTATAGCTTGTTAACGGTTAAGTGATCAAAACATCAATATAATTAGCGTATCTCCGGTTCCGTTAAGTTTAATACTACTACTTTATATCTTTAAAAATAAAACCATATGTGCCATTAATTAAATGTGAGAGGAAACCTTTAGCTGTTTTTTATTGGTTAGTTTACGTTAATATCAACGTTAACGTTAAGAGTCTCTATATACTTTAAATAAATAAAGGAAAGAGTAAATGACTTAAGGATATTAAACGTAATCGACTTAATAACAGTTTAAATTACCGTTGTTCTTAGTAACGATAATTATTCGCCTGTTCTAAAGCGAACTTTAGCTTTATTAATATCGTGAAGATTAATTTTAGTAGTCGTAGTGTTTTCCCTCCGCAGTATCATGTACTACGAATAGCCTCCTATTAATTACCCTATTGCCCTTATATCTTATATAATACCTAAAAATGTGTAGTCCGCGTAACAATCGCGAAGGTTAAAACTATATAAAGGGTTAAGAGCTTGATTAGGGTAAAGGTAAGGGTTTTCACCGCCTAAGAGGTACAGGAAGGCGTGGTCAACTAATTACTAGGCTGCTTTAGGAGCAGTATCTTTATACCAATTAATCTACTTGGGGGCATTATCGCCGTTGGTTGATTCGTCTCCCTTAACGTCCAAGATTTAATCTAAATAGTTCTATTTAAAAATGGAAAGATATTAAATGTAATATATTCCCTTTTTGTTATTTCGCTTAGCCAGAGGATAACGAGTTAACTAATAATTAGACTTACCACAAATCCAATATCTTTTGCTATTATTACAATGATAGTACTTGCTATTAATAAGTCCGCTTTAATTTTGGCCATATTAGCGTTAATGTGGCTATTATCTTCAGTTTTCAATCGATAAGCCAGACCTTAGGAGTTAAAAGCATTTGTATCCGTACTTGAGATCGACGTAGTTAACCATTATAAGATCGTCTTTGTTTACGTTAGGGAAGTTGCCAGCTTAAAGTTATATATTAAGCAAGTTTGGTATGCGTGTTATTATAGTTGTAAACGAGAAACGCAATTGGTTAAAAAAGTTTTTGCAGGTAGTATATGTGTGTTATAAGGCGTATTTAAACTCGTTAATATTTGTAACGGCTATCCGTACCTGTTTGCGAAGTATAGCTTTGTTAACGTAAACTTTTCCTATTTCCTGCTAACATATCATTAGCTTATTAAGAATTTGGTTAAATACATCTATTGGTGTTTTCTCCTCCTTTTTTCTTGCTATTACTGTAGTTTATCTTATGGTAGCCCAGTTTGTATAGTATTAGGTAAGGTGGTCATCGTACTCAAAGTGACTTTTTATGCTATTGTAAACTTCGCGAAAAGTGGTTACTTTCGTTAAGAAAGTTAGTTAGTAGTAATTAGTGTGTCTTGTAAGGATTTCAGGAAACATTAAGTAAAAACTAAGAGGGAGAACTCTCATTTGCTTGCAGATATTTAAAAAGGGAATTATTTTTGTATTAAGAAGATTGTAGGGCTTTTTGTTATACTTTTTTACGTTGTTTCAAATCTTGGCGAAATCCATAAAAAGTTCATAATTCATATAAACCATTTCAATAGATTACGGGGATAAATTGCGATAATTATCCCAGTCTTTATTAGTGGTATTTACTAGCAGTTTAAGCATTAGAGCCGTTGAGGCACGGTGTTAAGGGTAATTGCTAGTCGCCTAGCCCGAGGGGTAAAGTCCTGTAGTAGGAATTGTAATGGGCTCGTGTGTATAGGAAAACCTATCATAGGAAGGTTTTCGGGTGACTTGACGATTTTTTTAATTTACTGGTGTAAAGCGTTGACGTCAATTCATTTGAAGGAATTAGCTACCATTATTTTACGCGTCCTTCCACTGTTAAGAGCGTATTCCATATTGTTACAGAAAGGGATTGAGCTGTCGAGCAGGTTAACAAGTTCTTTATCTTTAGTGCGTAAAGAGGCTTAACTTAGCTCAGAGTAAAGGGGCAGTCTCCTAGATCGCATGTAAAGACGTTAAGGTTTTTAACACTTTTTCCTTTAGAGCGTGGGTTTTAAGAGTATTCCTTAAGTTGAGCCAAATCGTAGAGGGTTTTTTCTAGTTTAGTAGGGTTTTTTTCTGGTATATAGATCTCTTATCATTAAAGTTTTCCTTTAAATTTAATTTGATACCCTTTTGGATTCTCTTTTACATGTCAATAGTCTAGTCGTTAAAAAGTTTACAGTATTTATCAAAGGTACAGTTGCCGCGGTTGAAGTTTTCGCCTCCATTATAGTCGATAATTTAATAGTTAACGAAGTTGACCAAATGCCTTTTTATCAAGTTTTTGTCAACATCGTACCCCTAAAGCTTTTTGTTGAAATTATTGGTAAAGTATGATCCGAAAGCTTCAATTGCCTTTATCCGTTTTTCACTTAAAGCAACGATCTTAGCGATTGAATTAGCTTATAGGAAGAGAAAAGAGTGAAGTAGAGGCAAAGGTTTGGTAAAGTAAGAGCAAATATTTGGGTTAAAGGGTAAGGTCGAAAGTCATTTATTGTTGTAGGTTTTTTAGCGTAGGAACTCAGTCGTTTTTCTCATAGTAGTAGCACCTGTAGTAGTACTGACTTAGCCGTTTGTGAAATTACCGATTTGAAACTTTTAACGGTCAATTTTAACACTTTTTAAGTATTATTTGTAAAGATCTCTTAGTATTTTCAAGTAGTGATACCATTGCTCACTTTTAGATTGCCGTTGTAGACCAGCGTCACCTAAAAATTTTCTCTGTTCTCCTGCCGTTATGGACTGGCGTAGTACTAATAGAGGCCCTTCGCTAAAATCTTTTCTCTGCTCTAGCCGCCGTTATTGACGTAGAGTGTAACCGGAAAGTAGCTTTTTCTTTTACTTAGATTATCTATGCTTAGCCTAATAAGTATTGATCAGTATTAGTAGGGCTTTAGATGTTACAACGTTATCGATTCGATTGGTCGAAGTAACAGTAGTATTGCAGTAGTCAGATGATGGATGTATTGTTCTAGGTTTGGCAGACCGCTAGCCGGTCTACGTAGTAATTTGTATGGCCAATTCTTGGTATATGCTCTAGTGTGAAGTGGGGCCATACTGCACTTAACTTTCAGTTAGTATAGTTAACTTTACTTACAGTAAAGTTGACCTACTTCACTGCAAATACTACTATTCAAACATTTGAAGTATTTTTCGCCAACATCAACTTAAGGAATTTGATGCCATAAGAAAAGTTGCCGTATCAATAACGTAAAAAACAGGTTTGATATCCAAACAGAAATTGTTAGCTAAAATATTACAATGAAAGTTCTTATCATCTATGAAGCAAATTTAAACCTTTTAGATATTAAAACTTAGGTCCAAAAATAATGGAAAAATCTGTAGATATATTTTAATGTTCATCATACTATATACTCATACCCTACAAACTTATAGTCCTTATATAATATATTAAAATCTCGGAGATTTAAACGGGAACATAATTAATATATCTCTAACTCTATGAAATTCACTACCGTTTTCTTTAATTACGGAAAATAAAGTTATAAGTGTTTTTATTTGGAGGTGAAGTGAAACCACTTACTTTTTTAACTTCAATATTGATGTGATCACCGAGGGACTTTATTACTTCCAAGTAAAATATAAACATAATAAGTGTTTTTAATATATGGAAGATTTCTAGTTTAATAACTATTCACATAATTGTTAATTATAGCAACAATAATTTCTTATTTGGACCAAAGCCGACTTTGGTTCTACTGTGATCCAATGGTTGATTTCCGTAGTTGTAGTACTTCCACGTTGGAAAGCGATGTATTAACAATATATTTTTATTGAATATCTTGACTCCCTTGTGTTTAGTATCATGTATGCTTCTATAGTGATTTCGAAGATTGTATAAGTGTAAAAAGTAAGAAATTTTATCTTTATAATATTAGTAGGGTTGTCTTCCTATTAGAAAATATAAAAGATATATTTAGTTGGTTATGAGGTTGCTTTAGTGTTGTATTGCGGAGGGGGTAATTCTTGTACATACCTGGGTTTGTAGGAGCTGTCTCGTGCCTTCTCACGAGACTGCCTACTCATGAGTGCGCCTTCTCTTCTTATGAGTCATTCTTTTCATGAGTACTTATTGATATTATGCTCTGGTAGATTCCTACCTTTAACTTAGTCTTTATCTTCAAATATAGACCGGAATACCACTATACGTTCGTACTTATATATAGAATAACAAATGGTAGCTGTAATCTGAGATTTTACTTGGTATCAAACTAATTAATTATTGTAAAGCAATTAAAAAATTATTAACGCGGATTGTGTCTATACAGCTTTGCTACCAAAAAATACTACCCTTATCAACCTTAATCTTCTCCATCTCCTTTTTCCTTTACTTTTACCTTATATAGTTAATATTTGTTTTACGAGTTTTTAATTTCGACATATAAACTAGCGAGAGCTGTAAGCGCTAGGCATTACATTACCAAATAAGCACTAAACCCCTCACCTTACCGGCTAAAAAACTCGTATACAGGAGCTTTAGGAAAACTCTACACCTATTACGCCAAAGTTAATTGTCACTTTCCCTTTACTTTCGCCAAAAGCTTCACTTTAGCCTACACCTATACCTTTACCTTTACTTATAACCTCTTCGTCTACAACCTTATATTATTATACCTCTTTAACTTATTTTTCATTTACACCTTTTACTACTATGGAGTTAGGAGAAGCATCCTCGGCAGCGGGTCTGTTTAAGGCTATGGAACTCGTGGTAAACCTATGCCGCGAATTTAAGGAACGCGATGCTGCGAGACGTGTGAAGTATAACGCTATTATGAGACACCTCGATAGCTTAATGGTTGAGAGGCGCCATTTTCATAACCGCGAACCCTCTTTTCGTCGCTATTATCGCCAACCTTCTCCTATTTCCATAACCTCCTCGGATACTTTTAAAGGAAGCTACCATCACCCTTATCATAAAAGGAAGTAACGCCCGCCTTTTCGCGACCGTCGCCGCCGCGAGCCCTCTCAATATCGCGATGCTTTTCGAACCCCGAATACTATAGCTACCTAATACTCAGTCGGCGGTATTCGTCGTCTAAAGCGTAAAGAGATTGGGGTATTTAACCCTAAATATCCTAATCCTCGGGATATAAGTATTATTGTAATAGGTAAAAATGTAATTTTTACCGATGTATAAAGATTTTAACAATATTTAAACACTTTAGTAAATATCTTTCCAACATTAAAGAGTTAAATTGTGAAAATACTCTCTACTTTGATGTAGGGATCGGCTGTATATTAGTGAAATACCGAGGTCACTTTTTACGAGCGCCGTAAAATGTCTCGTCACAGTTTCGCCTACATTATAGACACTTTCGTCGACCCTTTTATCATAAACCCTAGACGAGTTACTATGAAGTTTAAGGAGGTCAAGTTCTTGTTACGCGATCTGCTAAAAGATTAGTATAGGTTATGTAAACATATATAAACTAAGATATGATACGTAAAACCTATAAATATACTAGATCGCTATAATAAAAATTAGTACAGCGTTATAATTGACATTTTGTTTGTATTAAACTTAAGTATTTAACAGTATTTACCGTCTCCATATTGTAAGTAAATTATAAAAAAATACTTAGTTAAAATTAAAAAGTTAAAAACTGTATTGTTAATAATAGCAATACGAAGATATCCCAACTATTAGCCTTTTTCAAGAAATATACGTGAAAGGTACGATTCGCGGTATTTTCGTAAGGACGAGTATCAGTCCCATAAGCTCGAGAATAACGCTAAAAGGTACGAAAAACACCCTTCTTAGGAATATAATCGTAAGCGATATAACTACTGTTTTCGCGAGTATGCTGACTAAAACCATAATCGAAATAAGCGAAAACGTAATCTTAACAAACGAAAACGTGACGGAAACCGTCCTCGTGACATTCGAGGGCGCGATCTTAAATATAAAGTCAATAATATATAATCTAAAGTAAGCGATACTAACTATTTAGATTAAGACTATTTTAATTACTTATAAACGCCCTTACAAATAGGCTCGTACTATTCGAATAGCAAAGTGTGTTATATAATAAAGCCTAATTTTACGCCTTTTAGCCGACGTATTTTCGTTTTTTGTAACGAGAATTATAACTCGCGTAACGTTTTATTTAAATATTTAAAGGTTTGTACCCGCAAAAAGCCTGAATAATATCGTAAATAATATAGAAAATCTTAATATTATTATATTTAAGCCTATAAACGAGGAGGTAACACTCACCATAAGCGGTTATCACTACCTATAAATTGCCGTGCGAATAAGCCCTACAAATAAATATTACACGCTTTGTCTCTATATCGGTATTGGTAAAAACCTTATATTTAAACTCCGGCTAAATATAAACTTTCCCGATTATATTATAATAGACGTATCTATAATAAAGCGCGAAACTATTAGCGGAATAATAGGTTCTTCTATCCGCTTTACCACTAAGGCGCGTTAAACTTTTTATACCCTTAGGTATAAGTACAAAGGTACTCCTACCTTATTACAGAAAACAACTAAAGCCTGATTAATCGATCTCTTAAATATAGTCGATTTATTAACAAACTACTAAATAAAACCTCGTGACACGCATGTGTTGATGTTGAGGAATATAGTCTGTTTTAAAAACAGCTACTTCGAGATTCCTTTTTTAGTATATAAAGTAGCTATATAACCCATCATTCGCAAAGTTACTTTTAACCTTAAAAATATTATTTAACTTACATGAACGATACATATTCTATTTAAATATACTGCCCTTCCTAAAGGCATATCCTTTATGTTTATAACTCAGCATCTATATACTTTTGATGCTTAGATCGACGCCACTACTCCTTATGTAATAAAACTTTATAATCCTACCACCGAGGTAGTACGCCTTAATAAGCACACTCGTTTGGAAACCATTACCGAATATAAAGATAATGTTTACTTTTAGGCGAATTGCACGAAATCTATATAAGCCCTTACATAAGTTATGATCATTGGAAACGTATTATTTATAATGATACAACCTACCTAAATAGCTATTAACAATTATTAGGTTTTTTTTGCTCCTACTAAAGTCTTGGATAAATTGACTTCTATTCTGGAAATTGGAGTTGAATTTAAATTCAATTCTCCAATTCTTCGTACCGCTATCGCGTCAACGAGTACGCCTTCTTTCACGCCAGGTTTTGTTAAACTTTATTCAACCACTCCTATCTTAGATGCAATAACGTGCTTAATCCAAAACTCTGGGGTACCTAAGGTGGTAAACCTCGAAACTCGCAATAAGCCACGCTACCGAAATATCTCCTTTGGCATAAAAACACCTGAGAATATGCCTATAGTAAAAACTATATACGGCACTTACATTAACGAGATCAACCCGATCGGTTTATTCAATTACAACGCATTTTCGAACGATACCCAATAATGTAAAAGGATATCTGTTTAATTAAAATGCCTGTAAATTAAATGATAAAGATTCTACTAATTAATGGTTAGGAACATGTTAAGCTTAACCATTATTCTTATCCTATATCCAAACGAAACAAAAAGCTTTTCGATTGATGGTTTAACACTTTTCACAAATAATAATGTATATAATTTTCTAACGACGTATTATCATTTACATTACCGGTATTTGTAATGTGGAAAACTATATAAAAAGTAGATAAACTCGAGTAATAGTAGATTTACTACCACTTAACAAATAGGCCATTTTAGACTCCTATTTATTGTCTTTATAAAAAGATGTTATTAAATCCATTCGCGGCAAAAAATGGATTACTATTATAAACGCTACTAATTTCTTCTTTCAACTTTTAGTATATTAAGATTTCTGCGACCAATTTACCTTCGTTAGCTACCGAGGACTTAAACTAAGCAAAATTACTCTTATAAGGTTTCATAATTCTCTATCCTACGCCTATTGTTTCATAAATCGAATATTAAAGGAATTTCGGTCTTTTTGTCGCGCTTTTATTGATGACATTGTTATTTTTTCTAATATATTGGAAAAATTCCTTACTTATATAAAGGTAATATTTAAAATTTTTACTAATAAAGGCGTTGTTTTGTTGGCGAAAAATTTTATATCGGATTTTAATTAGGAAAATTTTGGGATTTTACGTAGATGCCTTCAGACTTTCAACTACTAGAGAGAGAACTTAAAGTTTTCAGAATCTTTCCTTTCCTCAAAACTTAAAAGCCCTCGAAATATACCTGGGGACAGCATAGTTTTTAAGACTAATAATATTCCATTACGCTCATTTGTCAACTCTACTTTGGAAACTTAAAAAATAATTACTAATATAGGAAGAAAAATAAGGATAATTTAAAGTCAGTAACCGAAAAACAAAGGTTATATTAAATATAACTTATACTTATTTATCCTATACCTGAATAACAACAATCATTTAAAGCTATATAAGCTTATTTATATAGATAACTTAAATTATATTACCCAGATCCAACACGTTAATTGTTTCTTCAAATTAAAAAAAGTTTTAAACGTATATTTGGTATTATACATTTTCAACTTAAAAAAGGCTATTACTAACAACGGGGGTAACCTATCTTAACTATTATTATCGAACCAGTAATATTTTTAATCGTTGTTTAACTTAAGCTAAACTTAACTATAATCTTTTAAAATATAAGGTTACGTGTTTTATATAAATATATAAACACCTACGTATAACCTTAGTTGGTAATCCTTTGCCAATTTTTTTTTTTTTACCGATTATAAAGTTACTTAGGGTATTGTAAACTAAATTTCGCAAAATACGACATTTAAAAACAAAGAAAATCGACAACTAGTTAACGCATTGATTTACTTTAGTTTACACTTGTTAAACGTGGTTTACTTTTCGGAACGCTTTAATTTAGTAACGAATACCTTTAGTCGTCTGCCGTTTAACGAAGATTAGTAACCTGAAAAACGGACTTACCGGTGTTAAATTAAATCTTTAATAACTTACCGATGGTGGATAATTAGGCTTGGATAATATACCTTGTTAAAGCGTAAATACCCGAAAATATACGACTTCGCTTTTAGACTAGCTATTATAAGAATGTTATCTAACGTGAAATTCTACAAGATCTCGCTAAAAAATAAAAATAATAAGGATAAACCTTTTAATACTTTTAAGCTTAGATATTTATTTCGCTTAATTGATTGCTTATTATATAATCGCAATACAAGAAGTTATAAAGGACTTGTGGTTTTTATAATACTTGTATAGGAATTTTTCGCCAAGTAAAAAGATAAAAAACACTATTTCGAACCCAAAATAATAATAATTACTTTAAACAGAGTATATTTTCGTTGGAAATGTAAGCTTGAAAAAGTATACGTAAAAAATTTAATATATTACGGAAAACTGCGTAACGATAACCAAAAACCACTCAGTCGCCTTGAACATATTTAAACATTTGATGAATCAATATATATGATTTACATAGACTTTGTAATCGTATTGTTAATAATACATTTCAAATGTATAACTTAAATGTTATCTGGTAGTGAATCTTTGGATATTGTAATACCTATTACATGTGAAACTTCCAAACAAACGCTCCTGATTCCTGGTTATACAACGTATAGGGCTGAAGATTAAACAGTTATTTTAATTCGACCATTCCTATTATACGATTGGCTTTATCTACAACAAATTATTTCGGATAGAGATATTAAGTTTATATTAGCTTTTTAACAAAGTTTTCAAAAAGAATTTGAAATAAGCTTAATAATAACGATAGTCTATTATCTATAAATAGATAGGTAAGTAAAGAGGAGGAATTAGTTAGTTAAATTAATGTTACGTCACTTTGTTGCGAAATATTTTAAATAACATTGGATAAATGTTATACTGGCTTTGTAATAAAACCTTAATAATACTTATTTACGTACCTTAAAAGCCAATCCACAAAAGCATTTATTCGGATTCAAGCTTACAGCACTAATAGATATTCTTGCAACAATTTTACCTTGCCAACAAGTAGAAATTCGCTTTATGCGGGAACATTTACGACGAAAAGTATATTTAACGATGAATATTATTATTTTTAAGGGAAAAAAACAATACGATTAAGATTATCGTAAGTATAAATTTGTTATAAGCGATAAAGTATGACCAAAGCTGAGAAAAACTTACGAACTACTATACAAAAAGGGAAAATTATAACTACCGCGTATAGAGCTAGACATAATTGTAAAAAAGGTGAATAATTTTGCTTTTACTTTAAATTACACACCAAACTTACGAATTTACCTAACTATTAATATTACGTATTTGTTACCCTATATAAATCTAGTAAACGATCTATTTATTAAAATCGTATTACCATCTAAACTAGTTAAATACGAGGACGACAGATTAGATGTCGAGAATTGGAAAATGGAACGTATATTGGTTAAACGAGTGGATTGACGCCGCTGCAAAGGGGATTAAGTTTAATGTTTTTTCGGATGAAAAGGCTTTACGGCTCGTAACGACGAATAGAAACCGGTGTTAAAGTTAAATTACCCGGAATTAATTGAGTTCTTTAAGAGTAATAATGGGAATATTACGGAAACTTAAGGGTACTTAAATGATGAGGACATCATTGTTTCTTTTTGGACTCTGGCATTTGTTGTATTGCGGAGGAGGTACTTCTTGTATATACCTGGGTCTGTGGGAGCTGTATCGTGCCTTCTCACGAGACTGCCTACTCATAAGTGCGCTTTCTCTTCTCATGAGTCATCCTTTTCATGAGTACTTATTGTTATTATTCTCTGGAAGATTCCTATATTTAATTTAGTCTTTATCTTCAAATACAGACTGGAATACCACTATACGTTCGTACGTATACACAAAACAACATTTATAAGTAATATATTTTTGTTGCGCGGTTTTTCATTTGAACTGTTGTATTTATTATGTGATGTTTCTTTGCCTTCATAGTTCATAACGTGGTTTAAGTGTTTTTGTTTTAAGTATTCGGGTATTATGTGTGATATATCATCTGTTATTTATGACGTTCAGCTACAGGGTGGCGATCTGACTGGTAACTAGGTTTGTTATACATACAATGTTTTTTTCATTATTAAGATAATAGTTTCATTGATCACTGTATTCGGTTGGGTTGGGTTTACGTGATTGTTGATAATATAGATTTTGATCTAGTGGATTTTAAATAGGGTTTAAGTACCTTAACCTACCGTATTTGCAGTTGATAAAATTCATTATTAGTAGGTTTTTATTATACTAATTTCTGAAACTGTTGGCTTAAAAGGATATTTTAATTGAGGTTGGAGTAAATACTATTACATTTGTCAAATAAAACCATAATGAATGAAAGAAAACTTGACAGGTATAATTTATGTATTATAATGCGTATTTCAACTTGTTAACGCTTCTAATATCTGCCCGTACCTACTTTTGTAATGTATTTTTTTTTCAATGTGTGTTTTCTCTAATGCCTTCTGTTAAAATTTCAATTTATAAATTATTTTATTGAAAACTTTCCTAGGTATTTCCTCATTTTCCTGTTAGTTGTTATAATCTTCTAAAATGCTGTATCTTAGTTTATATGGTATTGTATAATTTGTATTTTGTGTTCGAAGTAGATCTTCATTTTGTTATAGATTTTACGGAAGGTATATACTTTAGTTAGGAAGTTTTGATTGTATTTTTTTACTTGTTTCGTGAGAATTTTTGGTAATAGTGAGTTGGAAACTAAAAATTAACCTTTTATTTATTTGCAGATATTGAGTAATAGTGTTATCTTCATGTTAAATGGGTTTCAGGGTTTCCCTTTATATCTTTCTATGTTATTCCAGATTTTGGAGAAGTTCGTACAAAGTTTGCAATTAATATTTCTTATTTTGACTAGTTTAGAAAGTAGAGTACAATAGTTGTCCTTAATTTCGATAGTGATTTTTACGATTAACTTATATTTTTAATCTTTTAAATCTCCGTATTAATGGTGGTTATCAATAGCTTAACTTAACGGGTAAATTTTTATAATAGTATTTGTGATGATCTCTTGTATATAAGCGTATGTCTCTTTCAAGTAATTATATTGATCTAGGGTTTACATGGTCGCGCCCTACCTAGTTTTACTTTTTTTGTGATTTTGAATTTTTTTTTTAGCGGTTTGAGCAGTTCAGTTTAACTAAACGTTATATACAGCCGATAATAATTCCTCGAATCGCGTTAACAGTAATTAATTTACGTGCTTTTTCTCCCTTGAGAGCGTACTTCATGTGATTATAGGTAAGGGTTGATTTAGCTAATAGATTCATAGGTTTTTCATTCCTGGAATGTGAAGGATTACCGTTTGGGTGGTTAAAGGTTTAACTAATTTCAAGATTAGGGGGTGATTTTTTTTTATGTATGTAAAGGCGTTGATAATTATTGGTAATACCTTTACTTTTCCCTCGTGAACCCTAAGGTTAAATATTTTGAAGTTAATGGTTTTAAGAGTATTCCACTATTTATGTCAGTTCAACAAGAATTTTTGCCAGTTCTTTTATAGTTTTTTTTAGAATAAAGATCTTTTTCTTATAGATTCCCGTTTTCAATATCATTTTAAGTCCCTTTTCTATTGTTTTACACATGTTCATAGTCCATTTATTGAAAAATTCATATTAGGTTTGTAAGGTGTAGGTGCCATGGTCGATTTTCTTTTTCCCGACGTTGGAGTCTACAATTTATCAGTGAACTAAATTAGTTAAATAATTTTCATAAAAGGTTTGGTCAATATTTCACATCGATGGTTTTCATCGTAATATTTAATAAAAAGGGATCTGAGGACCTTAATATCCTCATTCATTACTAGTTATTTCCTATTTTGACGTTTTGGTTAGAAAGTTGACGTTAATTTAAGTAAATAAAAAGACTTTGTTTTCTGAACATGTTCCAACGTGACCGTTTATCATAACTTAACTATTTTCGTATAGAATTTGCATGGTTTTTCATTTATTGTGATTTAAAATTCCTTTATGTAAAATTAATGTATTTGCTTTTATTTGGTGATTTTAGTAATTTGCTGAGGGATTTGGTAATTTTGGTATTTTACTGAAACATTTGATAATGTTATTGTTTTCTGTTCAGCGTAGCGATTCCACCATACTTAATTATGTGTTTAATTTATAATACCGCAATGCAAGTAAAATTTGATATAGGAAGGATATTTATGGTGTAAGTTGATTTATTTGTCGTGAAACTTGTTGTTTATCATTAAAGGGTTTTTAAATTTCATGGTTGGCAATTTGAAAAGGTAGCAGCGACTTGATCGTTTGTCAACTTTCGAGGTTTTGGTAAATTGGTAATTGCTTCATGGCTTGAACATCTTTTAGGATTTTCGTGGCCAATTATATTTTGTTTTTGAAAAAAGGGGTCAACGAATATATTTTGATGCCATTAATAGAGATAACGTTGCGACTTTTAGATTTTCGTGACAATTGATGCAATTCACGAGTTTTACCTTCTTCTTTCCGTAACAATTGACGTATTTCATAGGGGTCTTTCGTAAAAATCTTTCCTCTACCATGCAATTGAATAAATCGTAACCAGAAACTAAGGTTTTTTTTTTTTTACCCAATTCATTTGTGTTGAACTTGATACACATTGATTAGTGTTAATATATTTTTACAAGTTGTAACGTTGTTGATTCCAACTTCGATTGAAATAACAGCATTATTGTAAAGTTTTAGTGGTAGATTGTTGTTTCTTTTAAGCTTAGAAGATTGTTAGCAGGTTTGCATACTACTTTGTATGGGAAATTTATTTACCGGTATCACATATTAAATTAATCACTATACTACAATTGACTTGTAGTCAATACAGTTAACTTGAAATTAGTACAGTCATGTTGACTATACTGCAATTGACTGCTGTGCCAACACTTCAAAATAAAATGAAATTCATTTAAAATAATGTATTAAAATGTTTTAATTTACAAAAATGTATTTAGTCTATATTATAGGTAAGGTTATATGATTTGGTAACGATTAACTCTATATTATTAAGATATTTGTTCTTTATTATGTTGAGTTAGCATTATTTTCTCTTTTATATTTTTGCGCTTGAAATAAACATGTATACAATCATTCTATTCCAATATTTTGGTGAAACACATGTATGAAATGGTAGTATTGTATTGAAACTATTGAAAATATTGAATCAAAAGTATTGATATACTTCATAAAATTAAGATGTGAATATAAAACCACGAAAAATTCGAAACATGAAAACCGATTTAAATCACGAAAATCACGTAAATTTGCAATTATTGCTATTACAGTATTGTATATAAGTTCAAAACTGCAAAACACGAATATGTAAAATGGAAAACTCATAACATGTATTAACTTACAACGCGTTTTGAATGTATATCCTTATAGTATTTCATTCAAAATCACATGCTTTTGTCAAGGTTTACAATTGAAAAAAGTTGTTTATGAGTATAGTCTTCGTATAAATAGATCTATGTGTTACATTGCTATATTTTTTTTTTTCATTGTTTGTTATTGTATTTAGAGTTATTTTCTGAATTTTTATTGCTTAGATGGAATTTTCCAGTTGCTTTTTCATTTTTTAAATCAGGGAAATCAAGGATTTCAATGGGATAATAATGAAGGTATTACAATTTTTCTCCCTTTATATATATATATATATATTGTTATAAGTTGTTGGTAGGGCTTTAGACATTGCAACGTTGTCGATTCGATTGATTGAAGTAACATTAGTATTGCAGTAGTCCGATGCTGGATATATTGTTTTAGGTTTGGCAGATAGCTAGCTGGGCTGCACTGTAATTTATATGGCAAATTACTTGGCTCGTGCCCTTGTATGAAATGTGGTATACTGTACTTAACTTACATCTAATACAGTAACCCTACATAAAACAATACACTTAACTTGAAGTTTAGTATAGTTAACTTTACTGTAAGTAAAGTTGACATATTGCACTGTATGTATTATTATTTTAATACTTGCTGCTTTTTAATTTGTACGCGTACGCTAATGTGGTTAACCAATCTTTTCTAGTACGTGTTAAACTGCAACCTCGTTAACTAGCGAAACCCTTATTTATTCCAATTAACCTCCACATCCAATTATACACCATTGTATGTAAATTGACCTTGTGTGTCATTAATTGATCCATAGTTTCGAGGTTCGAGTTTATAAACTCCTATAAAAAGTTTGTTCGCCATAGGCCTTTGTAAACCTCTGATTTAGCTGTACCAATTAAACAAGTCCACATTGTTAATTTCTTAGTAGTTTTCTAGTTCACCGATACATTTCTGGTTGTCTCCACGTAAATTAAGCTTACTGGGTGGCTTATTGACGTAGTCTTCGATACGTATAGTCAGCCTATTGCTATTTACAAACCTTTTTAAAGCTTTATTCAACGTTACCTTCATTATAATATTAGCAGGATTGTCTTTGACATTAATTCATTGGAACTCCTTAATTTACATCCCTTTCTAGGCTTTACGAAATGCTATTATATCGATTATCAAGCGTTTTTAGCTGGTGGTTCCGAGCTTCGAAGGGTATTGGAAGAGGCTTTTCGGGTCGATAAAAATTACCACCGGGATGGGAGAAATCTTAAACTACCTAGTAATAAAGTTAAGTTTTTTCCACAGTATTATAATTACATAGAAGCCTGCCATTATACCGTAAACCTTCGAAACCAACACGTTTTATATAATCCTTTTAGACTTAATAAAAGTTTAGTAAATTAGGTTTCCAATAATGCTAAACTGGTTTTCCTGCCTATTTTTGTTAACGAGGGTTATTAGAAAGCCGATTTGTAAAGATAAGTCGGTGTTATTTATGAAATACCTATTCGTAAAGAAATATTCATTTAATTTTCAACAAGTCGATTAAAACCATATTAATCCCGCGATCTAAATTTCGTATTTGTTATTCGAGCTTTTTATTTAGCTGGTCAAAGTCTTTATCCGTTAGTTCTTATACCTATGCCGCGATTAATAGGTCGTATAATATCTTCAGTTAGTATAAGGCAGCAATATTATTATTATGAGAATGTTATTTAAGATATCATTAGGTCTTAGTTATATTAGTCTTATCGATTGTATCTAAATCAGTACCTTAGACTTTTTAGCGAAAACTAAAGCCAATATTAACACTAAGTATACGGATTGACAATCCATTAAAATCAAGTCAATTACCCTCTGTCAACGTCGTCATCGGCTTGTAATTTCAGAACTTGGAATCCTTAATCGCCTGCTATGTTAATATTAAAAAACAAACCATTCCGACGATAGGGGTATCATTAATTTATATACCTATCAGGCTGAAGTCCTTTTCTTACGTTACTAGTAAATATGGGTCGTATATTGAAGATTTTATAGCTAGCCGTAATTTAAAATGCGACTAATAGGTAAGAAACCAATAAAAATTTGTTTTAAATAATCTATACAATAGTTTAAAATATTGTATTACTATCCCTAAAGAGTAGATAACACTTAGTTTCTATAGCAACTCCAATAGTACGATCCGCTGTAAATCCTTTATTAACTACGTGTAGGCTTGTGTTATATCACAGCTATTGTACGTAAACTTGATTTTAAGATTAAATAGTAAACTTACTGTTAAAACAACCATTAAGAGTTAATTAACCTTTGAAATTATTGGCAACTTTGTAAGGATCTAATCTTTTTCTTTATTGCTGTATCTTTAAGCGATTAGATATAACTCTTTGTACAGCCATCCTATAGTCTTATCTTTAACTTCGTAAATAATCTTCGACCTAAACATCGTAATATTTGGGTTTTAAAGATTAAAATCAGCCTTCTACATAAATTATACAATCTTTCGAGTTAGTAAACCGTTAATTTAGACTTTATCACTATCTTCAAAAGGTCTACCAAAGGTTTTAATAATCTCTTATACTCGAAACTCCAATGCTAAGTCTTCGTTATCCTTTTCTCTCCTGCTTACATAAGTAGTATTATAAATATAGCCCAATGTGCATTCCTCCTTTTTAACGTTTCTATTTTTTAGAGGTCGTCCGCATTGGCGGCGTTTTATAGGCTTGTCTATAACGGGTAAAGGAGGTTCGTATTAACTTGGTCGTTTAGCTTAAAGGTCTTTATCGTTAGTAACCATAATATAAAGCTTAAATTAGGTAATTCAGAAAAATATATAATTGTCAGTAATTTTAATAATGAATTTAGAGTTTACAATACTTAAGATATTATATGGAACCTCATATTTATCTAGCTTCTGCTATATGAGGATCTTACTTTACAACGATAAATTAAGTACGTCGATTGTTATAAGGACTTTTCTGGTGTTAAAGAAATTATTAACCTAACGGCGTGCCGATTCCCTTCGTAGTTTCCTTAGAGCTTTACCGTAGGCCGCAACACGTTTTTAAATATTTTCCGAAGGCGAAGATTCACTCGTTAGGCGTGGGTATGTTCCAAAGACCAACAACGTTAATACTAAGCTGTTAGGGCCCATAATATTGTTTAGGCCTTTTACCACTATCTAAAGGCGTGCCTCCGGGTCCGTAAAGCTTTTTATTTCTAGAGTAAGTATATTATACGTTCGGCAAAGTAGGGCGCATACCTTATCGACATCTCTAATACTTTAATAGACCTTCATAGGCACCTGTTAACACTAAATACCCATTATTTCAGTATCTTCCTGAAACCCTGCCGCCGCAAAGTTAGTGTCGGTATCGTAAACAACAATATTAGGTAGGCTCAGGTACGTGTTAATTTACAACATTCTTAGTATTTCCTACGTATTCTTTGCTAAAAGGGATTTTAAAAACTTGGCTTCGTAAACAGAGGTTATGAAGTCAACGACATAAAAAAAGGCTTATTATCTAAATAAAATACACTAATAAAAACCTTGTAGTTAAAGTTTTTATCGTTTTTTAATGTAAACTTAAATATTTGGGAGGCTTAGGTATATATTTGGTAGTAGTAACAAATCCTTTTAATAGTTTTTAAAGCAAGGTATTTCACACATTTATACCTTGCAGACTTTAGGACTTTATATAGCCGGTTAACAACTAGGTGGTTAAAACGCCAGTATAATTAATGCATCTCCGGCTTCGTCAGGTTTAACACTATTAATTTAGAACCTTAAAATAAAACCATAGGTACCCCCACTTATAAGCGAAAGAAAACCTTTAACTCTTTTTAATCATCTCGTCTACTTTAATATTAATGTTAACGCCAAGGGTCTTTATAATTTTTAAACAAAGAAGAAAAGGGGTACGTGATTTGGGGATATAAAATTTAATTACTTTTACAACAGTTTCAATTATCATTATCCCTAGTAATGATAGTTATTCGCCTGATCTCAAGATAACTTTAATGTTATCAATATCATAATAATTAATCTTAATGTCTGTAATACTTTCCCTCCATAATGCCACGTATTACGAATAATATCCTGTTAAGTACCTTACTGCCTCTATATCTGGTATAATATCTTAAAACGTGTATTCCGCGTAACGATCGCAAATGTTAAAGGTTTATAAGAGGTTATAGGCTAAATTAAGGAAAAGGTAAGGGTTTTTACCACTTATGCGGTATAAGAATATATGATTAACTAGTTACCAGGCCGTATTAGGAGGATTGTTTTTATACAATTTGATTTTATTAAGGGTATTATCGCCGTTAATTAGCACATTACTCTCGAAATGCCATAGAAAAGCTTGTAAAGAACTTAACGATTTTAATTAAAGTATTAAAGGGTAAAGAAGATTTAGAGGTTTTAAAAGGCTTAAAAATCTTACTTAATTAACTGGTATAAGGCGCCGACGTCGATTCCTTTGGCCGCGTTTGCGGCCGCTACTTTACGTACTCTACCGCTACTAAGAGCGTACTCCACGCTATCATGTTGAGGTGTTAAGCTGCTGAGTAGGTTAACAGATTCCTCGTTGCTAACGCGTAAAGAGGCTTAATTTAGCTAAGGATAATGGGGAAGTTCCCTCAATCGCATGTAAGAATGTTAAGGTTTTTTAACACCTTTTTCTTTAGACTGTGGGTCTTAAGGGTATTCTTTAAATTATTTTAGTTTAAAAAGGGTTTTACCAACTTGGTAAAGCTCTTTTTCAACATGTAAATCCCTCGACGTTTAAATTTAGCTTTTAACTTTAACTTGATTTCTTTTTAAACCTTTTTCCACATATTAACGGTCTAATAGTTCAAGACATAACGGAAGTTTTGAAAGGCACGGTCGCCACGATTAATTCCTTTGCCACCGTTTTACTTGATGATATGATAAACGATGAAATTAATTAAGTTCTTTTTCGTTAAGTTTTCGTCGACATTTTATCCATATAGGTCTTTATAGTATTAATTTAAATAGAGGGATCCTAATACGTCAATCCCTTTCTGAATCTCTTAGATAAATACCATTTTAAGGTTTAGATTTACATGAAACTTGATGGGCGTATAAGGTAAGGGACTTGGTAATCTTAGATGTAAGAACTTAGTATTTTGACATAAAGTCGCGTGGAAACTTGACGATTTAACGTGGATTCGCGTAACGTAGCTTTCTCGGCGCGACTTGGTGGTTCTTAATGTTTTCGCTTAAATCAGCGATCTTAACGATTAAATTGACGTAGGGATAGTGAAAAAAATAAAGTTGGGGTAAAGGTTTAGAGTAAAGGATAAGGTCGAAGGTCTTTTATTATTAGTAAGGGGTAAAAGTTGTTTATTATTTGGCCCTAGGATTTAGTCGTTTTTACAATAATAACACCTGTATTACTACTAACTTAGACGTTTGATAACTTGCTGAACTTTGAGACTTCTGACAGTTAATCTCAACGTCTTTAAAAAAGATCTTTAAAGATTTCTTAGTGTTTTCAATAGCGATACCGTCGCTACCTCTAGTCTACCATAGAGAATGACGTATTCTAAAGGTCTTTACGTATTGTTGTAGAGACTAACACAGTAATAAATGCCCATCGTAAGAATTTTTCCTTTATCTTAACTACTGTAGTTGACGTAGAGCGTAACCGGAAAGTAGCTTCTTCTTTTACTTAGCTTATCTTTGCTTAACCTAATAAGCACTGATTAGCATTGGTAAGGCTTTCTACGTTGTAACGTTGTCGATTCTATTGGTCGAAGTAATAGTAGTATTGCAATAGTCAGATGGTCAATGTATTATTCTAGGTTTGGCAGACCGCCAGCCGGTCTGCATTGTAATTTGTATGGCTAATTTCTCAGCCTATGCCCTAATATGAAGTTTGGCATGCTGTACTCGACTTATACCCAATAAAGTAAGCCTACACAAAACAATATACTCAACTTGAAGTTTAGTATAGTCAACTTTACTGTAAGTAAAGTTGACCTACTGCACTGCATATAGTATTATTCCAACATAAGTATTTTTTTCATATAACCTTATGTAATGATCACACTAAATACCTGTGAGTAAATAGAAGGTATCAGGGGGGTTATGTTAGCAGTAAGGTAGCAGAGGTAACAAAGGTGCAATATTAAGATGTTTGTTCGTGCTGTAGAATGATCACTAGCCGTTAAGCTATTCAAGTGTGTAGACTGAATACTTAGATTGACAACTGAAGAGCTATGAAGGAAATACTATCTGTGTGATGATGACCGTGTCCTTATATCCTATGGCCTTCATACCATCTTCAGTACTGGACCGCTGAAGTCGATGTCGCTTCCTTCGGTCCCAATATTGTCGACTGGACCGCGAGCGGTCCTGTCGGTCCAAACCCTAACCCTGGGTGCTTACATAAGAGAGATCCCTGGCTTGATGTGTTGGACATCAGGCTTCTAATAGCGCAGTGGACCGCTGGCCTATTCCATAACCTGCAGTTGGTCCTTAGGTTATAACACCTTAATCTAATATTTTCAATATAAATTATACCAGAAATTTGCGGATATCATATGTCGTAATTCTTAAGTTATACATTATATTACAATTCCAAAATGTCAAAAGGAATTTGATATCTTTTGTTAAATTTTGTGAACATCAACCAGTTCGATCGTAATGAAAATAGTATTAAAATTATATCTTTCTATGTGTTTCCTTGTTTATCGCGTTTATTATATTAATTTTGGCCATATTGCCAATACTCGATATCATCGTTTATAACTTTTTCAATGATTGTAAAAACGATATATATTATATCATTAGATATAATACTTATTTAGTAGTTCTTGATATCCTTTACTATTGTTTGTTGAAGTAATACCGTTTATTTTGATTATATTCTAATATTCATTCACAATTTTACAATTTTAATCTTTTACATTTATCTAGTATTTTCTTTCAATTAATGTTTCGTTATATAATTTCAATGGTATTGGTAGGCCTTAGACGTTGCAACGTTGTCAATTCGATTGGTCGAAGTAACAGTAGTATTACGTGGTCAGATGGTGAATGTATTGTTCTAGGTTTGGCAGACCGCTAGCCGGTCTGCACTGTAATTTGTATAGCCAATTGCTTGGCTTATGCCTTAGAGTGAAGTATAGTGTACTGCATTCGACTTACAACTAATGCGGTAAGTCTACACAAAGTAATAAATTCAACTTGCAGTTTAGTATAGTCAACTTTACTGTAAGTAAAGTTGACCTACTGCACTGCATGTAATATTATTCTAATACTAGCGGCTTTTTAGTTTGTACGCGTACGCTAGTGTGGCTAACCAATCTTTTCTGGTTAGCGCTGAACAACGGCCTCATACCCCCCATCAATTCCAATTAATTTCCATACTGCATTGCACCTAATTGCATATAAATTGACCCCATTTGGCCCTAATTACTCCGCCGCTCCAAGATCCGAATTTATCAACTCCCACAAAAAGTTCCTTCGCCACAGATTTTCGTAACTTCAACTGCGCTACTTAAACAGATTACCGTTAATCCCCTGGCAGTCTTCCAATTTGCTAGCATATCTTTGTCTGCCGTCACGTAGTTTTCCGGGCGGCCTATCCACGTAGCCCTTGATGCGTATAGTCAGCTCATTGCTGTTTACAAACCTTTCCAAGGCTTTATTTGGTGATACTTTTATTATAGCGTTAATAGGTTTATCTTTACCAGTGATTTATCGAACCTCCTTGATCTATTTTCCTTCGTAGGCTTTACGGAGTGTCATTACGTCGATTATCAGACGCTTTTTACTTATAATTCGAGTTTTAAAAGGTACTCGAAAAAGCTTTTTAAGTCGGTATTAATTACTACCGAAATATAAAAAAATCTGTAGCTGTTTAGTAATGTGGTTAAAGGTCTTCTATAGTGTTATGCGTAAGTCAAAACCCGCTATTATACTATAAACTTCTGATTTCTGTACTTTTTGTGTAATCCTTTTATATTTAATAAAGATCTAATAAATTAGGTTACCGATAATATTAAACTGATTTTCTCGTTCATTTTTGTTAATGAGGGTTATTAGAAAACCGATTTATAAAGATAAGTCTGTATCATTTATCAAAGACCCGTTCGTAAAAATTATTATCTTAGCCTTTAAAAGATCGATTAATACTATATCAATTCTGCGGTCCTGGTTTTACATTTATTACTTCAATCTTTTATTTAGTCGATTAAAGTCTTTATTTATTGGTATTTGTATTTATATTGTAATCAATAAATCGTAAAAGGCTTTCGGTTAATATAGGATGGTAATATAGTTACCCCATACACGTTATTCCAAGTACTGTTAAACTCTAGCCTTATTAGTTTTGTCGATTATAGCAAAAACAGCGCCCTGGCCCTTCTAACGAAAGTTTGGGCTGCTATTAATATTAAATATACGTATTAACTATTTATTAAAGTTAAGTTAGTTGTTTTCAGTTAATATAATTACTAGTTTATAATTTCAAAACTTAAAATCCTCGATCTTTAATTATTTTAGTGCTATAAAATCAACTGTTCGGATGAAAAGAGTATTGTTAATTTACATGCTTATTATACCAAAGTCCTTTTTTACGTTATTAAGAAATATAAATCGTATATTAACGACTTTATCATGAAACGGGATTTAAAGTACGATTGATAGGTTAAAAACTAATGAATACCTACTATGGATAATTTATATAGTAGTTTAATATACCTCATTATCGTTTTAAAGGGTAAATAGTATGTAGCTCCTACGGTAATTTTAATAATACAATCCTTTATAGATCTGTTACTAATTTTATATAGGTTTGCATAATATTACGGTTATTAAGTGTAAATTTACCTTTGAACTTGGTTAGTAAACTTCTTACTAGAGTAATTAACAAACGTTGATTATTATTTTCAAATCGTTGTCGATTGCGTAAGGATCCAGTTTTTACCTTTATTTCTGTATCTTTAAACAATTATTCGTAACTTTTCGTAAGGCCGTCCTATAGTTTTACATTTAACCTCATAAATAATATTTAACTTAAAAACCGTAACGTTTAGGTTTCAAAGGTTAAAATCGGGTTTCAATATAAATTGTATAATATTTCAAATTAATAGGTCATTGATTTCGACCCTATTGCTTTTCTTAAAAGGTTTATCGAAAGTTTTAATAATTTCTTATATCTTAAGCTTTACTAAAGTCTTCGTTATCTTTTTTTTCCTGTTTACCTAAGTAATATTATAAATACGGCCCGGTTTATATTCCTCTTCTTTAACATTTCCCTTTTTTTCCGGGGGTTGTCTGCGCCGACAAAGTTTTATCGACTTATTGACAACGGGTAAAGAAGGTTTGTATTAGCTCGGTCGCTTTACTTAGAAAGTTTAAAAGTTTTTATCTTTAGTACCCTTAATATAAGACTTAACCTGGGTGGTTCGAAAGGATATAAGGCCGTTAGAAGTTTTAACAATTACTTTAGAGTTTATAATATTTAATATTTTATATAACCATTTCCATTTGCCTGGCTTCCGCCATACGAAAACTTTATTTTGTAACGGTAAAATAAGCAAGTCGATCGTTAAGGGACCGTTTCTGGTATTAAGGGCGTTATTAATCTAGCGGCGTGCCAATTTCCTTCGCAGTTTCCTTAAAGCTTTGCTTTAGGCTGCAACACATTTTTAAGTATTTGACGAAGGCGGAGATTTACTCGTTAGGCGTGGATATTCTTTAAAAACTAGGAGCGTCAGCACTAAGTTGTTAGATCCCACGGTGTTATTAAAGCCTTTTACTGCCATTTATAGGCGTGCTTTCGAATCTATAAAACTCATAATCTCTAACGTAAAGATATTATACGCTTAGTGGAGTAGGGTGTATATCCTTTTAACCTTTCCAATGCTCTAGTAGGCTTTTACAGGTACCTATTTATACTGAATACCTATTATTTTAATATCTTTTTAAAAATTCGCCGCCGTAAAATTAGTACTAATATTGTGAACGACGACGTTAAGTAAACTCAGGTACGTGTTAATCTACAACATTTTTAACGTTTTCTACGTATTTTTTACCGAAAGTGATTTTAGAAACTTAACTCCGTAAAAAAAGGTTACGAAGTTAACGATGTAAAAAATAGGTTTATTATCCAAGTAAAATATATTAATAAAGATTTCAGTGTTAAAATCCTTGTTATCTTTTCATATAAATTTAAATCTTCCGGGGGTTTAGGTATGTTTTTGGCAATAGTAATGGAGCCTTTTAATCATTTCTAAAGAAAAGTATTGCATATCGTTATATCTTGTAAACTTTGAGACTTTATACAAGTTGTTAACAGTCGGGTGGTTAAAACGTCGGCATAGTTAACGTATTTCCAGTTTCGTCAAGTTTAACGCCACTATTTCTGGATCTTAAAGATAAAATTATAAGTTCCCTTATTTAAAGGCGAGTGAAAACCTTTGGCCGTTTTTAACCAGTTTGTCTACTTTAACGTCCACGTTAACGCCGAGAGTCTTTATATCCTTTAATTAAAGTAGGAAGGAGATAGGGTATTTAAGGATATAAAATGTAATTACTCCTATAATAGTTTAAACTACCGTTGTCCCTAGTAACGATAGTTGTTCACCTAAGTTAAAGCTAACTTTAGCTTACTCGTATCGTAACGATTGATTCTAGTAGTTATAGTACTTTCTTTCTGTAGTGCTACGTACTACGAATAGCCTCCTATTAAGTACTTTATTGCCTCTATATTTGGTATAATACCCTAAAATATATGATTCGCGTAATAATTATGGAGGTTAAAACTATATAAGGGATTAAAGGTATAATTAGGAAAAAAGTAAGTGTTTTTATTACTTAAACGATATAAAAACGTATAGTTAGCTAATTACTAGGCTGCCGTACCAGGAACAGTATCTTCGTGTTACTTATTTTACTTAAGGGTATTATTATTGATAAGCTTATCCCCCTCGAAGTTTGTAGTCTGGTTCAAGTATTTCTGTTTAAAAGTGGTAGGGTATTGGATATAATATATTACCTTTTTATTCTTTCGCTCGGCAAGGGGGTGCTGAGTTGATTAACAATCAATTTTGCTATAAATTCAATATCTTTTACCACTATTATAACGATAATGCCAGCGGTCAATAGGTTCGCCTATATATTATGAACGCTAACATGGGTGTTACTTTCAATTTGAGGATGAGGTTAATAAGCTAGACCTTAGGCATTAAGGGCATCTATACTTACAGTTAACGTAATTGATTACCATAAGGTTTTCTTCATTCACGTTAGGAAAATTGCCGGCTTAGGGGTATATATTAAACGAATTTTGTGTACCTGTTATTACGGTGGTAAACGAGGAATATAACTAGCTAAAAAAGCCTTCTAGCGTATTCGAACTCGTTACCACCCGTAATTGCTGCCTGTACTTGCTCGCGAAGTGTGACTTCACTAATATAGGCTTTCCCTATTACTTTTTGATATATTATCAACTTATTAAAATTTTAATTCAAAATATCCATTAGTAATTCCTCTTTTTTTCTTTACTATTATTATAGTTTACCGCATAGTATTCCAGTTTATATAGTATTATGCAAAGTGGACATCGTATTCGAAGTAGCTCTTTATGATATCATAAATCTTTCAAAACGAGGTAGTGCTCATTAAAAAGGTTAAGTAGTAATCTTTAGTGTAACTTATAAGGATTTCGGAAAAAAGTAAGTAAAAATCAAAAGGTAGGACCTTTATTTATTTACTAATATTTAAAAAGGGTATTATTTTAGTGTAAAACAGGTTATAAGGCTTTTTGTGATACTTTTTTATGTCGTTATGGATCTTTGTAAGATTCGTTATAAGTTTGTAATTAATGTTAACTATTTTAATAAGTTTTAAAGGAAAATCGCGATTATCATCCCAGTTTTAAATGGTATTTATTGGTGGTTTTAACCTTAGGGATTTCGAAATACAATATCAAGGATAATTACTAGTCGCCTGGCTCGAGAGATATAGTCCTATAGTAAAAACTATAGTGGGTTTACTAGTATGGGTGTATTTAAAGAGAAAAGATTTTTAAGGCTTTTGGCGATTAGATTGCTAAGGGGTAATAGGTGTTTAAAGGTTTTAGGAAGCCGAATAATCTTATTTAATTAATTAATATAAAGCGTTAATATTAATACCTCTGGCCGTGTTAGCGGACTTTGTTTTACGTGTTTTACTGCCGTTAAAAGCGTACTCTACGTTATTATGTCAAGATATTAAACCGCCAAGTAAATTAATAGATTTCTTATCACTAATGTGTAAAGAGGTTTAACTTAGCTAGGGGTAAATTTAAGGTCGCTTGAATCGCATATAAGGGTGGTAAGGTTTTTTAATAGCTTTTACTTTTAATTATGGGTTATAATGGTATTCGTTAAGCTGGACTAAGTTAAAAAGGGCTTAGGTTAACATTATAGTGTTTTATATTTAAACGAAAATCTATCATTCCTCTAATTCGGACTTAAGTTCTAATTTAACCTCTTTTTCAATCGTTTTTCGTATCTTAATTGTTTATTCGTTAAAGAATTTACAATATTTGTTAAAAATAAGATTGGTGTCGTACCTAATTTGTTTTTAATGATAAAGTATTTGACGAAATTAGTAAAGTATTTTTCTGTAGATTTTTCATTAATATCTCGAGTCTAAAGGTCGTTATCGTAATACTTGGTAAAAAAGTATCTGGGGGTCTTAATTACTTTTTTCTACTCGGGGTCGGTAATGGCTTTAAACTGAACGCTAGTAGTAGATATCTTGAGGTGTAGGGCGAAGAACTTGGTGATTTTGGGGTTAGAGTCTTGGTGTTTTAGCGTGAAGTTGCGTAGAAACTTGGCGATTTAGCGTGGAGTCGTATAATATAGCTTTTTCGGCACGACTTGGAGATTTTCGTTGTTTTAGCTTAAAGTAGCGAACTTGATGATCGAAGTTAATATAAGGGGAGTGAAAAGAGTAAAGTAGGATAAAGGTTTAGTGTTAAAAGTAAGGTTGGAGATCGTTTATTGGTAGAGGGCGAAGGTTAAAAGTTGTAGTTGTTTGGCGTAGAGATTTAGTCGTTTTTGTAGTAGTAACGTCTGTAGTAGTACTAACTTAGCCGTTTGCCAACTTGTTGTTTGAGACTTTTAGCGGTCAATTTCAACGCTCTTTAAAAAGGATTAATGAAGATTTTTTGGTGTTTTCAAGTAGCAATACCGTCGCTTATTTCTAGATTGCCGTTAAGGACTGACGCTATCCAAGAAGTCTTCTCTGTTTTCCTGCCGTTAAAGACTGACGTAGTACTAATAGAGGCCCTTTGTAAAAATCTTTCATCTACCCTAACACTCGTAGCCACAGAACGTAACAACCGGAAAGTAGCTTCTTCTTCTACTTAGCTTATCTGTACTAAATCTAGCAGGCAAGCACTGATCAGTATTGGTAGGCCTTAGATGTTGCAACGTTGTCGATTCGATTGGTCGAAGTAACAATAGTATTGCGTGGTCAAATGGTGAATGTATTGTTCTAGGTTTAGCAGACCACTAGCCGGTCTGCACTGTAATTTGTATAGCTAATTGCTTGGCCCGTACTCTAGGGTGAAATGCAGCGTACTGCACTCGACTTACACCCAATGCAGTAAGTCTACACAAAGCAATACACTCGATTTGCAGTTCAGTATAGTTAACTTTACTGTAAGTAAAGTTGACCTACTGCACTGCATGTAATACTATTCCAACAAACCGATTATACATTTTAATGAAGTTTTTCAATGGGGGTTTCCTGATTTTTCGAAATCACGTTACGAATGATTAGGCGTACGATTTAGTAAATAAATTTACTTTAATAAAACAGGAGTTCAGATTATCATATTGCTTTCTACATCGTTTTAAATGCGTTTATGTTTTTTTTGATGGATTTTCCTATAATATCCTTAAAATCAAATAAAAGGAAGGCTTTATAAAGTGTCATAATTGTGTAATTATGGTAAAGGGGAATTTTGAAAGATATAGTATTAAATTTGGGAATTAGAAATATGAAATAATTCAAGGTTATACTTCAAAATAAGATATTTGCAAATGTAATAAGGTATACGTTTATCAGTATCGACAAAAGTTTAAAAATTTAATGTTGAGAAAGAAAAATATTTCCCTAGAGTATAAAGGATGCAATTAAAGGAGTTGTAAATAGTTTATGAACCTAAGTTTAACTTACTATATAATTATATCATTTTGCAAGTTTTATAAGGTATGCGTTTATCAGTATCGATTTAAAGTTTTGAAATATTAATATAAAAAATAAAAATATTTCTATAAGTTATAAAAGATGCAATTAACAGAAGTTGTAAAAGGTTTATGTAACTAAGTTCAACTTACCATATAATTATATTATTTATTAATAAATTCATATAATGGATTGAGTTTTAAAAGTAATAAATAAAATGATAAGGATAAAACCAAAGGTATAGGCAGTATAATACCTTTGATAAGATCCTAATATATGATTTTCAAGTATATGGGATATATACAATGAAATTGTATTAGATATATAGATTAACACTTATGGATACACATACTATTAATATTGGTTTTGATAAATATTTTATTCTTTATTGGTTTTATGAATATGATACAGATTGAGAAATTTGTTTAAGGTATAAAAAATTAGAAGTATTAGTATAGATAGTATTATAGCACAAAGTATAAGAAATAGATGTAGGATATTACTCCTGTGTTGAGAGATCCTGAAGCATGTATATGATTCGAAATAGAGTATTCGTAGTGTACAACGAGATGTGTATTGTTCTTATTTTTTCCTTCCTTTTACGTCTTGTTATAATACAACTTTATTATAAACAACTGATACTATCATTGCTCACGTCGACGTATAAGACACGTCCAATAAAAACAAATTTATATTGCTTTGCATATAATAAAACAAAATGGTTGCAACTATTTATTTAATAAAATCATGTAGTTTTGTGTATTTTGTGCAGCTTATTTGTGTTCTATATGTTAAATCCGTGATGATATAAATGATTCGTTTATGAATTTGTAGGGTGTTTAGTTTCCTTTGCTTATAATATAGGAGTAGACGGATCGTTTAGTTATCTATTTCCATGTAGAATAATTTGTAGGATTGTTCAGTATATTATATTACGCAGTTCTCCGTAATGAGCTGGAGCCGCATATGTCGGTGGAGATGGTATACAGTTTTTCGCTGTAGCATGTTGACGCACGGCGTACTGGTCTCCCACAGCTGCCTGGCGGCTGCGGGTAAGGGGATGGGACTGCTACGAGAATATCTGTCGCGGGTCAGGATCGCCGTGCGCGTCTAGGCGCGGCTACACGGCTAAGAAGACATTCTATAGATTCAATGAAATCAAATAGTTAATCAGGTATATAGGAATATTTGTGATGGTACCTTATATGGTGCGGCTGTAAGCCTGCCTTGTAGGGATACACGAGGATGATTGTGGGGAGAAGCTTAGCGCAGGTAGGAAGGAGGATGCACAGTGGCGTCACGACGGGCAGAGTGTGTGCAGTGGTTGCCATTGATGTTGTACCATGCGTATACTGCAGCTTCTGCCCAGGTGTCAATCATTGTGTGCCGCAACTTGTGAGCGGCTGGTAATCCGTCGCGCTGTCACCCGAAAATGGTCCGGTTATCCTGCGAGATTGTGTAGGACCGGGTATCTGCGGCGGAGATATGCAGCTCTTGGGCATATGTGGGAGCGGTTGTTGTTGGTGGTGGGGCAAAACTTATCGATACATAGATGGCGTTCAGCTCCAGTAGCCTCGCCAGTAGGAAGGAGGTGAGCACAGAGTAATAAGAGCCGAGTAGGTACGACACGCACATGCCATTGCTGTTGTCGCCATGATGACAAAAAATGACAGGCTCAGGGGGCTCAATAATTTCATCGCGTGACCACTAGGGGCTGGGGTTCTTGCTGCATGTGGCATATAGTACGGAATGGCGCCAACCCGGAGCGTCTACTATTGTATGAAACGCGAGAAACACATGCGTAGGTTGGCGCGAAGTATGAAGGGCTTCGATCGCGCAAGTTCGCATGAGCATTGATCATTTGGTCATTTATCATTAGCGCCAGCAACTGTAGCATTCTTCGTATCGTACGAGAGTTCAAGGGGTGGTTTTTGTCAGATCCATAGCAATTCAATGCCGGTCGGATACAGGCTTCGTTATCGCAGGGAAGATAGGAGATAGCTGCCTAGATAGCTACTAGGAGAAGACTTGGAAATGTTTATTTGCAAGCATGTTGGGGGTCCAGCGCTTGCGGTCAAAGATGCGTGACGGTCGTCAAACTTTGGGAAAAGCAACAAAGAACACAGTCGGCAGAAGTTCTGCTGCCAATTGTATGGTGAGTCAGAGGGTCTTCTACCATGACAACCAGGCAAAGAGGGTGCCCATGCTGTCGTGCTGGGCCAAGGTCACAGATTGGTGAGTCTGGATGACAATATTTGTCATATGGTTCGAGATGCTTGTTCGGTGAAGAGTGCGTGCATGCGGTACCTGCGGCCTGTCAAGGTTCTCGGCACTCCATATGCGTACTATACTATGTACTATACTATGTACTGCGTAGTACAATACTGTGTAAAGTGGAATTGCTTTGCAGACCCTCCCTGCTGCTGAGATAAGCAAGACTCCTCAAGTCCATCACATCACTAGTCCGCCTCGGTGACTGAGGACATGCGGGCGTCGACTCCACTGTTGTCATCCATTACTTGAACATCCATCACTTGAACCTGCAATTCGCCATTGCGCCGGGCGGATTCTTATTGCTGTTTCCAAGGTCACGCCTTCCCTATATTCGATTGCCTAAGCCCCTTGCGTGTCAGTGGTTTGGACTTGGCCCCGGACTTGGAACCTTGTTACCTTTCCCATCACACCTTAGCACACCAACCTCACCGCGTCCAGTCCGCCCTGCAGTTCCATTCGCATCTCGCAAGCGTGATACTTGACTGTCCAAGCTTTCCCATTCCGAGTCATTGACTTGAACTCGGACAATTGGTTGCGGTGAGTGAAATCACGCACGCCTATGCACGAAACCATGAGCTAACCAACGGGAGCGCCGCACACGCCGTCTCTTTCAGCGTTCACCATCCGAGTCACAAGGACCTTAACGCCCGCTGACCTACTCCATCATTTGCCCTTCAGCCGCGCATAGCATCGTCAATCGACCGCTCCCTCCAATCTATCTTGATCTGACTTCACCCGCCTTACTTCACCTCGAGGCACCCTCACCTCACCCAGTGCCTCGACTCGCCGTCGCCCTCCAGCCTTGCCTCACGGTCAGTCTGTCTGCAGACCCCCTTGATGACCCAGGTGCGGTGCTGAGCCTCCAAGGGTCCCTGCCACCGTGCAGACTACCCCAGTCTCCACCTGAGAGTTGTTGTGTCGCAGCACATCTGGACGCCAACAAGGTACGCACGTACCTCACGACCATCTGTACCCCCGTCATATATTCATGCCCATGCCCATGCCAACCCATGCCCTTGCCCATGCCCTTGCACTCCATCGTTACCCCAGGGCCTAGCCGCCGAGGCGCAAGATCCAGCATCGAGACATCCTTCCGTACCATTACGTGCCCTGCATCAAATCGAATGCTTGCCTGCCGCTGTCCTGACCGTCGACTTCCAGCCCTCCCAACGACTCTTGTTTCTCTTTTCGTTCCTTACCCATTTCTCCCCCATCCAGGCTAACGCTCGGCGCCCTGCACTCAGAACAGCCCTCACCATCCGTTCCATATCCTACGACGGCCGATCTACGTGTGTACATGACGCCAACCACAGTACCTTCTGATCCACTCCTCTAGGCCTACGGGCTACGGGCTACGTCAATACAGCTATCTTCCTGTCCCTCGCTAGCTGCCCACAGGAAGCCATGGCTTTACCACCCTCCGTTCCACGGCGCTCTCGCCAAGGCACTGAGAATTTGAGCAATTACGACATCTTGGAAACAGCTGGAAAGGGCAGTTTCGCGACTGTCTACAGAGGGCGTCACAGGGTCAGCTTCCTCGCTACTGCATTCCTGGGTTTTTCTCCCAAGCCCCAGATCGAAATGGAATAAAGCCTCTCTGGATGGTCTCCTCCGGGTGTCCTCTGGATGCTTGCTGGAAGAAGAGCCGGTGTTGAGAACGTGCATCCGGCCAGCCCCACGTAGTCGTCCTTACTCTGAACGTACATGTCAAGCTGACACTGTCTCGCTTTGCAGAGCACCCGACTTCTCGTCGCTATCAAATCAGTTGACAATCACAGGCTTAAGGGCAAGGTCAAGGAGAATCTCTACTCGGAGATTATGATTCTCGAGAAGCTGCGCCATCCCCATATTGTCGCTCTCCATGAGTGTATTGAAACGCCGCGTTACATACACCTGATGATGGAATACTGCTCGCTTGGGGACTTGCAACATTTGATCAAGGGCAAATTCGAGCCAAGAACAAAGGCAGCCATCCACGATGCGCTGGCCAGATATCCCATGCCACCGGGCGGCGGTGTGCATGAGGTCCTCATTCGCCACTTTCTCAAGCAGCTCGCCAGCGCGCTCCAATTCATACGCGCCCGGGATTTAATACACCGCGACGTAAAGCCTCAAAATTTGCTGCTGCTGCCTGCACCAACTTGGCGAAAGACCCATCCAGATGAGGATTCCATCCTCAGCGCCAGTTGTGACAGCCTCATACCTGCGACCGGGGTGATGAGTCTGCCAATGCTCAAAATCGCCGACTTCGGTTTTGCGCGCGTACTGCCGAATACTTCTCTCGCCGAAACGCTGTGTGGTTCACCTCTCTACATGGCACCGGAAATACTGCGTTACGAACGATACGATGCCAAGGCCGACCTGTGGTCCGTCGGAACCGTCTTGTATGAGCTGGCAACCGGCAGGCCTCCGTTCAAAGCCCTCAACCATGTCGACCTACTCCGGCAGATAGAGCAGATCAACGATCGCGTTGAATTCCCGACCCATGTCAACGTATCTTCCGGTTTGAAACATCTTACCTTAGCACTGCTCAGAAGATTACCACGAAACCGTATGGAGTTCAGCGACTTCTTCAAGCACGAGGTTGTGACAAGTCCGATACCAGGACTCTTGGAGGAGGATATGGTCAATGTTATCGGGCAAACGGGCTCGAGAGTCTCTAAAGGTGTCACCAATACCGAGGATGCAAATGTGACCAACCGAAGAGCGTCATCACGCCGCAGCGTTACGGAGCAAGATCTTCACCGAGCCGAAAGAGTGCAGACGCCAACGGAGAGACCTTACCGACGTTCGCCTCTGTCAACGCCAACTACAGAGTCCAGCACGCAGCTTGGCCAACCTGCCACGCGGCTCAGCAGTTCTCCTCGGCAAGAAACAGGGGAGGGCTTGGGTATAATACGCCGAGCACAGCACGTACCATCAACGTCTGCCCCGTCAAGGTCACCTCAGTACGAAGCCCGCAGACGGGCCCTATCAAATGCGTCGGCCAACAAGCTCGCTCGAGAATTCCAAGTCACAGGGATGGCAGAGAGCCCCCGGAGTCGAGTGGGACCAGCGTCAGGAAAGAAGTACTGGGATGAGCAGGAGCGAGCCCAGCAAGACATTTCTTTTGAGCGGGACTATGTTGTTGTGGATAAGGATCAGGTCGCGGTCAATGCCCTGGCGGACGAACTGGCTGCCAACGGGCGTATGGCTCAGGGTAGATCTCTTCCGTCGGGCCAGATGGTGCGGCGGACCACAATACAAGGCGCTCCAGACTCAACGACAGGTGCTGTTGCACCTGCACCCTCACGCACAATGCAGATTGCCCAGGGCAGGCAACGGGGCAATACCCTTGAGCGTCGGCCCTCATTTGGCAGCAAGCCCGCTTCATTCATCACCAAGGCCATCCATGGCGCCAGTAACCGCTGGCTGGGCGTCAAATTGCCGACAGATATTGGCAAAGGGGGCTCTCCGCCCCAGCTGTACAACCCTTTCGCGTACCCAGTATCACCCACCGCAATAGGTCTGATTGGTGATGGGAGACAAAGCGCACCCTATGACGAGGGTACCCGCGTTGCTCAACGCGTCGAAGAATATGCCACGACGAGCGACGTTGTCTACGGTTTCGCTGAAGTCAAATATCAACAGCTCGTACCGATCTTGCCGTCTGCGGGCCACGGTCTAAGGGGCGTACCGGCAAATGAGGAATTCCCGACGGGCGGTGATGTGCTCACACCCGAGGCGGTCGTTTCGTTGTCAGAAGAAGCCTTGCTGCTCTATATCAAGGCCTTGTCGCTTCTAAGCAAGGCGATCGATATCACCGCCTTGTGGTGGGCACGGAAAGCCCGTTCCGAGTCATCCGGCAGCCCCACCGCTCGCAATTCCACCAACACCCAGGTTCTCATTGAACGAATCAATGCCGCTGTGCAGTTTGTCCGCTTACGATTTAACGAGGTCTGGGAGAAAATAGAAGTTGTCAAGCAGAAACTTACGGATGCGCAGAAGACTTTGCCCGAGGACCATCCGAGCCACCCCAACAACTGGTCGGAGGCTGATACAAAGACCATTCGGGGTGTCGCCTGTCCCTTCATAACGCCCGATACCTGTGGGGAAAGGCTCATGTATGAAAGGGCAGTCGAGATGAGCCGCAAGGCCGCGATCGACGAGATCACGGGCCAAAACCTTGGAGATTGTGAACTGGCCTACGTCGCAGCCATCTGCATGCTCGAGGCAGTCTTGGAAAAGGACGAAGATTCTCCTAAGCGACGAATCTCCGGGTCTTCCAAGGATGAATCTACAACGTGCGAGGAGGAAACCGCGACGGAGATCTACCCAGACGAGCAGCAGAGAGTGGAACAATGTAAGTTGACGCTGCGAATGGGCTTGAGGAAACTTGAAACTGATCGATCTAGTGATCCGCATGATCAAGGGTCGGCTTGAAATCGTTCGGGGCAAGCTTCGTATGGTCGCAAGTGCGAACAAGCAGCAGCACCAACTGAATATTGTTCGACGGCGTAGTCGAGACGAGGCTCCACGCCGCTCGATTTCTCCCGAGGAGCAGCAACTGAATCTTGGCTCGGAGCCGTAGTCGAGACGAGGGTCCACGAAGAGACGAAAGCTCCACGCAGCTCGGTCTCACGGCTCGTTTCTCCCGGCTCTTGAGAAACCCCCTTCCACGAGTGACGATATTGCCTTGATGCACATAACTAAACGTGACTTACCTTCCTTACGTACACACGGGGACCAGTCCTGAGTGGTTCATGTCAGCCCACGAATGCAACACTTCTATTCGTCTGCCATCCCCAACGGGCAGCTCATAGGCGGGTGTTATGGCGTTTTTGGTTTGATTTTTTCAGGCGGCACTTGGTATGCTCCGATCTCTGCCGGGTGACTGTTTTCTCTCTTGTTTACTTTTTGGCACTTTCATTCGGGTCATGGTCTGTGACGTGTTCCCTGTTGGGCAGGAGAACAATTGAATGCTTCACAGGGGTTGTGGTATTCTGTTTTCAGGCGTGTTGGGTCAGAACTCTTCTTTCAAGGGACATATCTGAGATTGGACGAGGTCACAGGGTTGGTACCGGGCATACAGAATGGCAGTATTGCGAGCCCGAGGAGTACCGGGGGGAGCCGGGCAAGGAGGTGGGGCACGTGCTTGCTTGCAGTCATCCAAATGCTACTACAATGCAAGATGAACATGCTTGCGAAGGCACATCAGTCAGCCACGGAGTTAGGAAGCAATGCAGTCGCCCGCCCCATGGGTTTATTGGGGACTTGGGTTCCCCTGCGATATTCGCTGGAGTGTTTGGAATAGGCCTAATAATTCTGGATGCCAATACATAGACGACGCAGTGAAGAGTGGATGAGCGGTTCCTAGGCGAGAGGCAATAATGGCATTATCCTACCTATGTCTACAGGATAACCATGCTAACCGGACACCTCAATGATACAAACTAACATTTGTGGGTTACTAATAAGTTGACCGATTAGTTTAATGACTCCATAAAATTGTGCGGAATTCTGGAACATACTTCATTTTATGGACTAATATAAATAAAAGAAAGATAAAATGAAGCATGAAGTAAAAAATACATGCATTTATTGCACAATTCTTATAGCATTGTATACAAAATAATATTTATTGCTTTGCAAAATAATACCAGTATACATTACACTGTTATTTTAGGTTGATAACATATAATTAATTATTCACGGATATAATTGCAATCTTTTTGTATCGGGTTTGATTCATATACTTTGTTAATTATTCAGATTAAAGCCTATGAAAGCTTTATATTACTTAAACCTCAATACATTCAATTTGTTGGCAGGGCTTTAGGCGTTGCAACGTTGTCGATTCGATTAGTCGAAGTAACAGTAGTATTGTAATGGTTAAGTGGTTGATGTATTGTTCTAGGTTTGGCAGACCGCTAGCCGGTTTACACAGTAATTTGTGTGATCAATTGCTTGACCCGTGCCCTAGTATAAAGTAGGCGCATACCATACTTAACTTATAGTTAATACAGTAAACCCACAAAACAATATACTTAATTTGCAATTAATATAGTCAACTTTACTGTAAGTAAAGTTTACTTACTGCATTGCAATTACTACTATTCCAAAATTGACGGCTTTTTATTTTGTATGCGTACGTTAGTTTGGTCGACTAATTTTTTCTGGTAACCACTAAATTACGCCCTCGTCGATTGGCTAAACCCCAGCCAGTTCCACAGTCAAATTAACCCTAATTACCTTTATTTACCCTATAGTTCGAATTTTACCTTTATTAATTTTCGCAAAAAATCCCGCCACAAATTAATACAAACCTTAAATTTAATTGTACAAATGAAATAAGTCGCCAGATTTAATTTCCTAATCATTTTCCAATTTACTGCGTTTCTCATCGTCGGTGTATAACTTAACTTTACCGGGTAATCTGTTATCGAAGCTTTTGATACGTATTGTTAGTATATTACTATCTACAACCCTTTTGAAGGTTTCATTTAATAATATCTTTGTTATAATATTAATGAGATTATCCTTACTATCAATTCATCGGATTTCTTTATTCTTCTTGCCTTTGTAAATTTTATAAAATATTATTACATTATTTATAGAGCGTTTTTCGCTACTGGTCCCGAGTTTTGAAGAGTAGTTTAATATGCTCCTTAAGTCGGTATAAATTACTACTAGAATAAATGGAATACTTGATTGTAATGATCTCACTAAATACCCGTGAGTATATAGAAGGTGTTAGAGGGTTTATGTTATCAAAAAGATAGTAGAGGTGCTGAGTGAACAATATTGCAACCGTGCAAGGAATGATCAAAAGCCGTGAGGCTATTCAGAATATACTGAGACTGAATACTTAGATTAACAACTGAAGAGCTATGAAGGAAATACTATCTATGTGGTGCTGACCGTGTCCTTATATTCCTAATCCTTTATACGCCTTCAGTACTGGATCATGTTGTATCGAAACATGATCTCAATGATCCTTAGTGCGTAACCCTAACCCTAAGGTTGCTGACATAAGAGATATCCCCACCTGATGTATTGGACATCAGGTTCCTAGTAGCTTAGCCCCATACTGGCCTGTTTTCTGTCCCTCCAATATTCTTGGGTCATAACAGTAGGCTTTACGAAGTGCTATCACGTCGATTATCAGGCGTTTTTCGCTAGTGGTTCCGAGTTTGAACAGGTACTCGAAGAGACTCCTTAAGTCGGTATAGATTATTATCGGGATAAAGGGAATCTTTAGTTGCCTGGTAATAAGGTTAAGGGTTTCTCATAACATTATACTTACGTTTAAGCCCGATATTATACTGTAAACCTTCGAAGCCAACACGTTTCGTATAATCTTCTTACACTTAATGAAGGTTTAATAAATTAGGTTATCAGTAATATTAAACTAATTTTCCTGCTTATTTTTGTTAATAAGAGTTATTAAGAAGCCGATTTATAAAGATAATTCAGTGTTATTTATAAATGACTCATATGTAAATATTATTAGTTTGGCCTTTAAAAGGTCGATTATCATTATATTGATTCGGCGGTCCAAGTTTCGCATCTGCTATTCTAACCTTTTATTTAGTAGATTAAAGTCTTTATTCGTTGGTATTTGTATTTATACCGTAATAAATATATTGTATAAGGCTTCCGGTTAATATAGAGTGGCAATATAGCTACCCCCTACACGTTATTTTAAGTACCAATAGGTCCTGAATTTATCAGTTTTTTCGATTATAGCAAAAATAGCACCTTAACTCTTTTAACAGAAGTTTAGGCCTTTACTAATACCAAATATACGAATTAACGATTTATTAAAGTCAAATTAGTTGTTTTCCGTTAACGTTGTTACTGGTTTACAATTTCAAAACTTAAAGTCCTCGATCATTTATTGTTTTTATATTATAAAGCCAGCTGTTCCAACGAAAAGGGTATCGTTAGTTTATATACCCAATATGTCGAAGTCTTTTTTTTTATGTTATCAATAAGTATGGATTATATATCAACATTTTTATCGCTAACCGGGCTTTAAAGTATAAATAGTAGGTTGGAAACCAGTAAATGCTTGGTTTAGTTAATTTATACAGTGTTTTAATATACTGTATTACCGTTTCTGGTTAATAAATGGTATGGAATTCCTATAGCAGTTTTGATAGTATAATTCGTTGTAAATCCGTTGCTAATTATATATAAGCTTACGTAATATTACGGCTATTAAGTGTAAACTTACCCTTAGTTTTAATTAGTAAATTTGCTGTTAAAGTAACTACTAAGCGTTAACTGATTTTCTCAATCGTTGGTAACTACATAAAGATCCAGTTTTTATCTTTATTGCCATATCCTTAAACGATTAGTCGTAACTTTTTATACGGCCGCCCGGTAATTTTGCCTTTAACTTCGTAAATAATTTTTAACTTAAAAATCGTAATATTTAGGTTTTAAAGGTTAAAGTTAACCTTTAATTCAAATTGTACTACACCTCGAATTAGTAAATCATTAATTTCGACCTTATTGTTTTCCTTAAAAGGTTTAATAGAAGTTTTAATAATCTTTTATACACTTAGTTTTACTATTAATTCTTCATTATCTTTTTTTTCACACTTACATTAGTAGTATTGTAAATACGGCCCGGTGTATATTTCTCCTTTTTAAGATTCCTCTTTTTCGGGGATCGTCTACACCGGTGGCATTCTATTAGCTTATCGACAACAGGTGGTGGAGGTTTATATAAACTCAGTGGTTTAACTTAAAGGTTTTTATCGTTAGTATCTCTAATATAAGGATTAACCTAAGTAATTCGAAAAAACATAAGGCCGTTAATAGTTTTAATAACCACTTTAAAGTTTGCGATACTTAATATCTTATACGGCTCCTTTTATTTATCCGGCTTTCATTATACGAAAACTTTACTTTGTAATAACAAAGTAAGTACGTCGATTATTATAGTGTAATGATCACACTAAATACCCGTGAGTAAATAGAAGATGTCAGAGGATTTATGTTAGCAGTAAGGTAGCAGAGGTAACAAAGGTGCAATATCAAGAAGATGTGTATTCGTGACGTAGGATGATCATTAGCCGTTAGGCTATTCAGATATGTAGACTGAATACTTAGATTGACAACTGAAGAGCTATGAAGGAAATACTATCTATGTGGTGCTGACCGTGTCCTTATATCCTATGACCTTCATACTATCTTCAGTACTGAGGCTCACTATTGCTCACTGAGGCTCATCGGTGCTCACTGAAGCTCAGTAAGCACTTGTGATCTAGATAACCCTAACCCTGAAGGGTTGCCTAGTCTGGTGCTGACAAAGAAATGTTCCCCGCCTGATGTGTTGGACTTCAAGCTCTCGGTAGCTCAGCTGCATACTGGCCTGTTTCCTGACCCGCCAACGTGCTTGGGTCATAACATATAGGTCCGTTTTTGGTATTAAGGGAGTTATTAACTTAACGGCGTGCCTATTCCCTTCGTAATTTCCTTAAAGCTTTACTGTAGGTTGTAATACGTTTTTAAGTATTTGCCAAAGGTGGAGATTTACTCGTTAGGCGTAGGTATACTTTAAAAACTAGGAGCGTTGGTACTACGCCATTAGGGCCCACGATGTCATTAGGACTTTTTACTACTATCTATAGGCGTGCCTCTGGATCTGTAAAGTTTCCAATTTCCAGCGTAAGGATTCCATACGCTTGGTGAAGTAAAACGTATATCTTTTTAACTTTTCTAATGTTTTAGTAGGCTTTTATAGGTACCTATTTGTATTAGATACCTATTATTTTAGCATTTTCCTGAAACTCCACCACCGTAAAGTTGGTATCGGTATCGTAAACGACAACGTTAGATGAACCCAGGTATGTATCAATTCACAGTATCCTTAACGTTTCCCACGTATCTTTTACCGAAAGGGACTTTGAAAACTTAACTTCATAAAAAGAGGTTACGAAGTTAACGATGTGGAAAATAAGCTTATTATTTAAGTAAAATATATTAATAAAATTTTTATAATTAAAGTCTTCATTATCTTTTGGTGTAAACTTAAATTTCTGGGGGGCCTAGGTATACATTTAACAGTGGTAATAAAGCTTTTCAATGGCTTTTAAGGTAAAGCATTCCATATCGTTATACTCTACGAACTTTAGGACTTTGTATAATCTATTAATAGTTAGATAGTTAAAACTCCCATATAATTAACGCATTTCCGGCTCCGTTAAGTTGAATACCACTGCTTTCAGACCTTAAAGATAAAACCATAAATACCTCCACTTAAAGGTAAGTAAAAACCTTTAGCCGTTTTTAACCAACTCGTTTGCGTTAACATCAACGTTTACTCCGAAGGTTTTTATATCTTTTAAATAAAGTAAAAAAATGGTAGGGAACTTAAAGATATAGAATTTAACTGTTGTTATAACAATTTAGACTACCGTTATTCCTAGTAACAATAGTTATTCACCTAAGCCAAAGCTAACTTTGGCCTTATCCGCATCGTAATGATCAATCTTAATGGCTATAATGTTTTCCCTCTGCAATGTCACGTACTATGAATAACTTTTTATTAAGTATCTTATTGCCTTTGTATTTAACATGATACCTTAAAACGTATGGTCTACGTAACGATTACGAAGGTTAAAGATATATAAGGGATCAGGGGTATAGTTAAGGTAAAGATTAGGGTCTTTATTATCCAGACGATATAAAAAGGCATGGTCGGCTAATTATTGGGTTACCGTGTTAAAAGTAGCATCTTCGTATCATTTGATTTATTTAAAGGCGTTAACACCGTTAAATAGCTTGTTGCTTTTAATATCTATCACCTGATTCAAGTAATTTTATTTCGAATCAGTAGGTTACTAGACGTAATAAGTTGTTTTCCTGTTGTTACGTTCGATGGAGGGATGGCAAGTTAATTCATAGCCAGCCTTACCATAAATCTAATATTTCTTACCACTATTTCAACTATAATACCTACGGTTAACAAATCCGCCTAAATCTTATTAGCGCTAACGTAAGTATTACCTTTAGTTTAGGGCCGAGGTTAATAGACTTGATTTTAGGCGTTATAAACTCCTGTACTTACAATCGACGTAATTAACTACTGTAAAGTTTTTATTATCCACATTAAGGAAATTGCCGACTTAGGAATACATACCGAACGAGTTTGATATACGTGTTATTACGGTGGTAAGAAAAGAACGTAATTAGCTAAAAAAGCTTTTATAGATAGTATTTAGGTATTATAAGGTGTATTCGAACTTACTAACGCCTGTAATAACTGCTTGTACCTGTTCGAAAAGTGTGGTTTCACCAGCGTAGGCCTTTCCCATTACCGTTTAATATATTATTAACTTATCAAATATTTAATTAAAAATATCCATTGATAATTCCTCCTATTTTTCCTTTACTATTATTATAGTCTACCATATGGTAGCCCAATTTATATAGTATTATATAAAGTGAATATCGTACTCGAAGTAGCCCTTTATACTATCATATATTTCGTAAAACGTGGTAACGCTTATTAAAAAGGTTAAATAGTAGTTTTTAATGTTACTTATAAGGATTTCAGGAAATAGTAAGTGAAAACTAAAAGATGAGATCTCCATTTACTTACAGATATTTAAGGAAAAGCATTATTTTGTTATCGAAAAAGTTATAAGACTTTCCGTTATACTTTTCTATATTTTCCTAGATTTTGACGAAATCCGTTATCAACTTGTAATTAATATTAACTATTTTAACAGGTCTTTAAAAAAGGTTACGATAGTTATTTTAAGCTTAGTTGATATTTCCTTGCGGTTTAAACCTTAAAGGTTTCGAGACACAGTACTAATGGTAATTTCCAATCGCCTGGATCAAGGAGTATAGTCTTATGGTAAAGTTTATGGTCAGTTTTCGTAAGTAGGTAGGCTGGAAGGAAAAGGTTTTTTAAGGTATTTGGCGATTATATTAAGGGTCGATAAGTACTTGAGGGTTTCAGGAAACTTGACGATTTTATTTAATTAACTAGTATAAAGCGCCGATGTTAATACTTCTGGCCGCATTGATAGCCCTTGCTTCGCGTGCTCTTTCACCGCTAAAAGCGTACTTCACACTGTTATGTAAAGGTACTAAACTACTAAGCAAGTTGATAAGTTCCTTATAATTAGTATATAAAGAGGCTTAACTTAATTAAAACTAGAGGGGAGGTTCTCTAAATCGCGTATAGGGGCGGTAAGGTTCCTCAGTGTCTTTTCCTTTAGGTTGTGAGTCTTAAGAATACTTTTCAAATTTAGCTAAATTAAACAAAAAAAATTATAACCTTGTAAATCTTTTTTTCCAGCACGTAAATCTCTCGTTGTTAAAATTCTTCCCTTAATTTGGATTTGATAGTCTTTTAAACTCTCTTTCACATATCTATAGTCCAGTCCTCGAAAAACTTACGGTATTTGCGAAAAACACAATTACTGCGGTTAAGTTTTTCGCCGCTGTTTTACTTAATAATATAACAACCAACGAAGTTAACAAGATGTTTTTGCGTTAATTTTTTATCAACATTCATTCCCCATAAGTTATCATCGTAGAACTTGGTAAAAACAGATTTGAGGGCGTTAACTTTATCCATAAGTGCCTGACTTGAAGCTATCTTAACGGTTTGGTTGGTAGGGAATATAGTGAGGCGTATATAGCGAGAGATTTAATAGTTTTAAACGTAAAGGCTTGGTTTTTTAAATGTAAAGTCGCGTGGAAACTTAGCTATTTGGTAACTTAGTGACTTGGTATAAAGTCGCATAAAAGCTTAGCGACTTGACGAGAGGTTGCGCAATGTGACTTTTTTGGTACGACTTAGTATTTTTGTTAAAGCAATGAACTTAACGATCGGCATTACATAAGGAGTAAAAAAGAGTGGAGTAAGGAAAGGGTTTAGTATAAAGGGTAAGGTTGGAGGTTGTTGTTAGTGGTAGTAAAGGTTGAAGGTTGTTTATTGTGGTTATTTGGTGTAGAAACTTAATCGTTTTTCTTATAGTAATAACATCCATAATAATACTAACTTAGCCGTTTGCCAACTTGCCGTACGTTAAGACTTCTGATAGTTAATCTCAATGTCTTCAAAAAAGATTAATAAAGATTTCTTAGTATTTTTGATAAAGATATCGTCGCTACCCCCAAACTTTCGTAAAAACCGTCGTAGCCTAAAAGTCTTCTCTACTTACTGCTATAAAAACCGACGCAACAGTAAAGGCTCTTTACAAAAATCTTTCATTGACCCTAGCCGCCGTTATTAACATAAAACTTAACTAGAAAGTATTCTTTTCTTTTACTTAGCTTATCTGTACTTAACTTATAGGCAGATAAACACTGATTAGTATTGGTAAGCCTTAGGCATTGCAACGTTATCGATTCGGTTGGTCGAAGTAACAGTAGTATTATAGTAGTCAGATAGTGGATATATTCTTCTAGGTTTGGTAGACCGCTAGCCGGTTTGCACTGTAATTTTTCTAGCCAATTGCTTGGCCCGTGCCCTAGGGTAAAGTGTAGTGTACTGCACTCGACTTATACCCATTGCGGTAAGTCTCTACAAAGCAATACACTTGCAGTACAGTTAACTTTATTTACAGTAAAGTTGACCTACTGCACTGCATATAATATTATTCCAACAAATATCTTTTTCATTAGAACGATTAGCTTTACAACGCTAAAATAACAAGTAATTGATGACTTTAAGTTTTGAAATTATAAACCGGTGAAAACACTGATAGAAAATAACTAATTTAACTTTAATTGATCATTAATCTGTATACCTAGTATTAATACCAGCTTAAGCTTTTGCCAAAAGGGTTAAAGCGCTATTTTTGCCATAATCGACAAAACAAACGAGGTCAGGGTTTAACAGTACTTGAAATAGTGTACACGGGGCAGCTATATTATTACCTTATGCTAACCGGAAGCCTCCTACAATCTATCTATTACGATATAAATATCAATACCAACGGATAAAAACTTTAATCGACTAAATAAGAGGTAAAAGTAATAAATACGGAATTTAGACCGTGAAATTAATATAGTATCAATCAACTTTTTAAAAGCTAAGTTAATAATCTTTACGAATGAGTCTTTTATAAATAACACCAACTTATTTTTACAAATCGGCTTTTTGATAACCCTTGTTAACGAAAATAGGCACGGAAATCAATTTAACATCATTAGCAATCTAATTTATTGGTTTTTTGTTAAGTATAAAAGGATTATAGGAAACGTACTAATATCGGAGGTTTATGGCATAATAACGGGCTTTAACATAGGTATAGTATTATAAGAGACCCTTAACAATATTACCAGGTAGCTACGAATTCCTCTTATTCTGATGGTAATATATACCAACTTAAAGAGCCTTTTCAAATACCTTTTAAAACTCGGAACCACTAGTGAAAAACGTCTGATAATCGACGTAATAATACTCGATAAAGCCTACAAAGGAGAAGAGATTGAGGAGTTCCGATAAATCGATGACAAAGACAACCTTACTAACTCAATAACGAAAACATCGTCAAATAAAGCCCTAGAAAGGTTTATAAACAGTAATAGACTGATTATATGTATTGAGGGCTACGTATATAGGCTGTCCGGAAAACCACGTGATAGCGTACAGGGATGTGCTGGCATATTAAAAGACTGCCAAGGGATTAATAATAGTGATCTGTTTAAGTAACATAGTTGAAGTGAAGATTTGCAAAAGGCTGTAGCGAAAGAAATTTTTGTAGAAGTTGATAAACTTGGACCTCAGGGGCAACGGTGCAACTAAGGTCAAATGGAGTCAATTTACATGCAATTAGGTACAATGCAATTGTTATAACCCAAGGACCAACTGCAGGTCATGGAATAGGCCAGCGGTCCGCTGCGCTATTAGAAGCCTGATGTCCAACACATCAAGCCAGAGATCTCTCTTATGTAAGCACCCAGGGTTAGGGTTTGGACCGACAGGACCGCTCGCGGTCCAGTTGATAACATTGGGACTGAAGGAAGCGACATCGACTTCAGCGGTCCAGTACTGAAGATGGTATGAAGGCCATAGGATATAAGGACACGGTCATCACCACACAGATAGTATTTCCTTCATAGCTCTTCAGTTGTCAATCCAAGTATTCAGTCTATACACCTGAATAGCCTAACGGCTAGTGATCATTCTACAGCACGAACAAACATCTTCTTGATATTGCACCTTTGTTACCTCTGCTACCTTACTGCTAACAAAAACCCCCTGACACCTTCTATTTACTCACGGGTATTTAGTGTGATCATTACAGCAATATGGAAGTCAATTGGAATTAACAGGGGATACGAAGCCGTTATTTAGCGCTAGCCGAAAAAGATTGGTTGGCTACACTGACGTACGCATACAAACTAAAAAGCCGCCAGCGTTCGAATAGTATTACATGTAGTGCAATAGGTCAACTTTACTCACAGTAAAGTTAACCATACTACAAGTGTATTGCTTTGTGCGGACTTACCACATTGGGTGTAAGTCGAGTACAGTACGCTGCACTTCACTCTAGGGCACGGGCCAAGCAATTGGCCATACAAATTACAGTGCAGACCAGCTAGCGGTTTGCCAAACCTAAAACAATACATCCACCATCTAACCACGCAATACTACTGTTACTTCAACCAATCGAATTGACAACATTACAACGTCTAAGGCCTACCAACATATAAAGAAAATAAGTCGTAAATCTATATTAATAACGTGACGCATAAATTCGTTAAATAGTGGAAACTAAATAAAGATAAATTATAATTATAATTGAGGAATGAACTATATACACATAGCTTCATAATATTAACAGCTTACATTTACTAGAATATAAACGAATTAAATAGAATTATGAAGTAAATTTGTTATCAACGGAAAGTTATTTAAAAGTTTTAGATAAATTATCTGGTGGAATTAAACTCTCTTTAAATTTTATATATAATCATATACAAAAATTACATTTTCCTTCATAAAAGTTAATAAGGTTATTGGTAATAGTGAATTGAATACCTGTATTAGCCTTAATGTTATAGTTGTTTAAGCGTTGAATAAAATCCAAAGGATAAATATGAATTCGATGACTATTTGCGTCGCATCTTAGGTATAAGTTAAAGTGCTTACATCGTCAAAATTCAGTTGAATTAACATAGGTAATACGTTATTCAATATCGATTTCAAAAAAGGTTCACGTTAACTATTAGAATATCCTTCTAATTATTGCGCGCAGACGTATTAGTATTATTAACTCCGCCGAAAATAATACCGCTACTACTAATATTAACAATATAATTAACACCACTATATCGAGTATAGAGGTTATAAAGTTTTTAATCAATAATTTGTATATAAACGATCTATTTGTTATATTTCTCGGATATATCGATAATAAGTCACGTGTTAGTCAAAGTATTATTAATAATTTTCTTGAAAATAGCTAGTTTGGCAGCAAAATTATAAGCAGTATCGTTAGCCTTGATAAACAAGGTTTTTCAAACGTTTAAAAATATCAAACCGTTTGCGAACTTCTTGTTTCAAATTTGTAAACCGTATAATAACGGTTTTCGCCGCGTTTCAGTTGTAATAAAATAGTACGCATAGAACATAGCTATAAATATATTAGGGTTGTCATTACCGCTATCGTTACTGCAGATGTAATAACTTTTTATAACAGTTTTTGTTGTACCTTTCATCTATTCAAAAAATAGTGTAAAATTGGGTTTTCATATGAAAAAAATTCTGATTTTAGGTAATTTACGTAATATTATAATTTTCTATATGGGAAAACGTCATTTAACGCTAGAAAAACCAATCGACTAGTTGAAAAGCTTACGTTTGGTTTATTTGTAATTGATAATATCGTCGGATTAATCGTTAATATTATGATCGAAATCAGAGACATTCTAGACGTTATTATCGTTGTGAGTTTATTCGATATAGCCTTTAATAAAAACCGGCGCGAAAATCATGTTAATGTCATTTATAAGTAACGTAAAAGCGGTTTCCCTTTAGATAAGTGGTTATTTTTGAAAATATAGGTATATTAATAATAATTTTAAGGTACCGGACCATATTTATAAGCGTAATTAATACATCGGTACTATATTATTTGATATATAAAACGTGTTTGCAAATATTTTAATTCCGTTTAACGAATTCTGCTTCTAAGGTTTCGATAAAATGTTTGTATTAAATAGTTAATCAGTTATATTACATCGCTAGAGTGCCTTAAAGCTAGTTTTATATATACATATTGAGAAATTGCTTTGAAGTCTAAAGGTTCAAGTTTAAAGGATCGGAAAATATAACTTTAAGCTATAACAGTTTAAAAATAGTGAAAACAATACTGGGAATAAACATCAAGGATTATATATAAATGAATTAAATCAAAAGTATTGTTTAGGGTGGTCTAATACTATTTATAATCGTTAATAAAAATGAAAGGAAAGATTTTTGTTAAGGAGTTATTATAAAACTAGTAAAAAGGATTAACTTGGTTGCATAACTAATTACGTGGCATAAACATGCTTAGGGGTGATTCGTGAGCATCGTAAAAGTATGGTAACCGCTAGGACTAAATTTTTAGCAATCACTAACCTAAACACCAATCTGTAAACAGAAACTATGTTTCTCTTATTGACTAGAACTATTGATACTTCATCTAATTCAGCATGAATTGTTATTAGTAGGTATTTTTTATAATTATATTATCAATTGGATAATATAAGTAGTAATAATATAATGTATACAAAGTTATTAATGGATTATAAGGTTTTATTTACGAGAATTATTAATGGGTTTCTATTTAATTCGATATCAAATGATGTTAACTTGTATCTATTGTATAAATAGATATTTTACCATTGTTACATACGTAATACACGACAATAGGTATGACATAAGCTAATGTAACAAACAAGTGCAATTGATAAACAATTGATAATAGTGCTAACATTGAGTTTAAAACTATATAAATAAATGGTAATAGCGTAACATTTTCAACTCATATTTAATCTTATATAATACACTGATTTTTAACCGTACAAATACGGTTATTTGCAAGGGGATAATATTATTATAAAAATATCTATTTCTGGCGAAAATGTTATATGCGTTTAAGTGTTGTTATGCGACTTCAAACCCTTTAATTTACCAATCAATTAATCAATCAATTAATGGCCTAGGCTTCACATCTTTTACATGCTAAATTAAGTAGATAGTCCTGAAGAATTCAAGTGACTATTACCCATTCACCTAACCAACAACATCGTATTGCTGTCCCGGGTCCTAGGGTTTTTCGGAAATACGCGCGACCTTGCTGACTAGCCGGGATGTGCAAGCAATCTCGCTGACGCCGTATAGACAGTATAGACTACTTACTTGATTGCGCGATCCAGGCACCAAGTACTTGCTCAATCTGCCCCCAGCTCCATTTGTGAGCTCCATTTGCGCCCTGGACGATGGAAGCGCTTTGCTGAGCACAGCATGTGGGTGTGGCCTCGGTCAGCGTGTTCGGGTTATGGACACAGAATGGTTTCGATGTCGTTGAAGCAGCAAAGTCGCCCCCCCCACCAAGGCGATTCTGATTCTGGAGCACAACACTTGATTCCCTCTACCCTGTTTTCCTTGGCTCCGTGGCTATTCTCACCGAACACGCAGTGGCCTCTACTTTCACCAAACGTTGGATGCGTAGTCTTTTCATGAACCGGTATACCTGATATTCTGTGGAGTTCAGACGCTGTTTCAGTATCATGTAGCACGACCACCTCCTCAACACCCTGTTCCATGAAGGGTTACTGTACTCTATACGCCCAGAGCATGCACAATTTCCCGCCTTTAGGGCGCAGTAAATTCACTCAGACACCCACCCTTGTGACGATTCCGTGGTCCAAGTACCGAGTAAAACCCCTATAATTTTGGTACACCATGTAACTCCAAAGCAGTACCACTCCACTCCGCACAGCTGTGACATTGTACAATAGCAAAATTTTAGACCCAAACGCCAAACACAGCGATAAGCGGAATGGCTGGAGCTAATTAGACCCGGTCGTGAGAAATCGCAACAGGAGGAATGGCTGGCGCCTTGTCCGGGCTGCCACGGAAGGCCAGCGAGGGAGTTGCACCACCAAGGGGGGTGCCAGGAGTCGGACCGTGGACAGCGGCATTCTCGGCACGTTGCGCGAGGAAAGGCTGAGACTTCGACATGGCCGGGACGCTGGTGCTAGAGGAGGTGCCGTTCGTCTTCACGGTGCTATATGCAGACAAGGCAGTGATGGAATCGGTTGGTGGAGCGGTATGCAAACCGGAAGCGCTGCTGGAAGTGGCCTCGAAAGGGCCACCGGATGTGGGGGCAGCGCGAGCCTTGGTGTTGGCATTGATCGCTGAAAGAGGAGTACCCATACTTGAAATGGGAGCTGCTGTGATTGTGGTGGACTCCAGCTGCGAACGCTTCAAGGGCACCGCAATGATGGCGTCCTGGATCTGCTCGGTCTCACGGTTGGGAACGTCGCTCGGGCTGTCTTCAGACGACTCCTCGGCTGGCGAAAGAGAGGAATCGAGGTTGGAAGGAGTCGTGGCCGACGGTGTGTCGGCATCGTCCAGTAGACGCTTGGCCTTGCCGTTCTTGTCGAACTTGACCTTGATAGGTAGCTTCACCAGGCGGCTGCCATTCGAATCAAAGCCGTGGGCTGCTACCTCTTGGTCGTCCTCTTCCAGGGCGTCGTCGTTTTCGAACTCTTCTGCGTCATCTGTGTCGTCCAAAGGAACATGCTCTTCCTCCTCCTCATCGCCCAGTTCGGGCTCGGACTCATCCTCGTCGTCAGATATGACCTCCCGGCACCGCTTGCGCGACTGCGCCCAGCCATTCGTGCCGTGATGGACGGCAGCAGATCGTCGCGGTCGTCCGGTGGGTCCCAGCTCCAGCTCCTCGCTGCCTCGGATTTCCACCTCAGGGCCATCGTCGCCCTGCAGACTCGGAGCAGCGCTGGCATCAGCACTGGGCGCATCTGCGTTGAGCCTAGCTGGGGCACGCGACGTTCGGCCACTAGCAGTCACAACAGGGCCAGCATCAGCCGGGCTATGGTTTCTGGTGTTCCTCATTGAGCGTCTAGTAGTCGAATCGGTCAGGAAGTCTTCGTCCTCGTCGTATGTGTACTTGGCCCGCTTTCCCCTCGTCCGACCTTCGTAGAGGGAGAAACCAGGCTCAGGCCGACGGAACCGCTCCTTTTGTTGGCGCCTGTACTCCCGACGCTTCCTCTTGTCCTCCTTGGCCTCGAAATTCGGGATGTTCTTCAGTATGTAGCTGCTCAGTTTCCGGGCGTTTGGGCCACCATCAGTCGTCTGGAGCTTCTCCGCGAGGGCCTTGACCTCATCAATGCTTCCTGCAACGCTGATCCATTGTCGGTTGTAGAGTGCGGCTGGGTTGGACTCGCGGTAAACTCGGAAGGAAGAGTTGTCGTCACCCTCGACCAGATAGTATCGGCGCTTGTCGCTATCAAACCCCCATGGCTGGACGGAGAGAGGCTGGTTCAGATCGTCGCTGGTGCGCCTTCCATTGTAGCTCTTGTTGATCACGGCCTTGATGGCATCGGAGTGGCCCAATGCCCACACGACGAGGGTCTTCAGCAGGTCGAGACGTTTATCGGGAGTGAGGGAGTGGAATGTACCACCACGGGCGAGTGGGCTCTCTATCCAGTGCCTCGGCCATTGGATTTTGAAGTCTTTGCCGTTAATCGCATCTTCGTTCAGCGCCTTGTGGTAGTGACCGAGCCTGTTGCGGGCGTGTGCTGTTAGCATGGCGAGCTGCGAGGCGGAGGGTATGCAGTACAGCAGATGCCTTGGGGCGGGCGCCTTGGGGCGGGCGCCTTGGGACCGAGGACAGTGCCTACGAGGGGCACTTGAGTATCGACATAGGCCAAGCAAACGGTCTTGTGCAACAGAGTCGAGATGCGATGCGCCCAGAGGCAGGGGACGGTGAAGGCGCGCTTACTTGATGTCCTGCTTGCGATTGAGTAACTGGCCCACCACGGCACAGAGAAAATGCTCGACACGCTCGGCAGGAGGCTCTTGTTGCAGGTCTTCCTCAAGCTCGAGAGGACCGAAATGAGGCAGAGACTTGGGCATGACACTGTCGAAGCGCTTGCGGAACATGACGATGAACTGTGAAGCTGGTAAGCCAAGGTTGCGACGCGGGACGCACATTTTCGGCGCGTTTTCTCGCGACTCGGCGCGACAAAGAGACGGCACACTCACTGCAATATCTGCATTATCGGCGAAAACCATGTCGTGAGGAGGAGAAGGCTCTCGCTTGCGTGGGGCCGGCGATTTCCTCGGCGCGGGCGCGGGCGCCTTGTCGTTGCTCACGCGCTTGAAGAACTTCAGGATGCCGCCCTCGGGTTTGAGCTCGAGCTCCTCGTCATCTCCCGATGGAGCAGGAGACAATGAAGAGACCGAGGACAGTTCGGAAAGGGAATCGTCGTCGGGCATTGTTGCTGTGCTGCGGTGTGGCTCTCTTTGGCGGGTGGGGGGCCGCGTTGTTGTATTGTGCAGGAGGGAAGTAGTAACGGCTCCGTCGCTGGGCGAGCGATTAGATGACGGCACGCAGGTCACGCAAGGATCTACTTCAACGGCAACGCAACTGGGGCCACCGCCAACTGGCATCTGCTTTGATAGCTTTTCGCTCGGTTCGGATTTTAATGTGCCCGCCTGTCTCTCCAAGCGCTACGGCAATGTAACTACCTGCCCTGCACCCACTTGTTGCGCCTCTGCTTGTCTATGATGAACGTCCATATCCATCTGCCCACCTGTCCTTTTCACACCTTCTCGTTCGTCATAGAAGCCCACTGGTGAAACCCTCCGTTCAGCAGCCTGGCCTTAAGCCAAGACATCTGCACACGGAAACGACTCCAGCTATGCTTTTTCACCAAGCTGCAGCCCAATCATTGTCCTCGTGTCTCATGGGGCAAATCAACCTGGTGCTTGAAAATCGGCGTTGTCTGGGTGGGACTGAATCAGGGCCCGCTTCATATACAACACCCATTATTCACGCCAGCAACAAAACAATACAGGGCCGTCCCAAGGCATCAACGTAAATGCGCTGAGAAATGCAATGTGGTAGCCTGTCGTCCTGGAATGGTCGTCTCCGGAGAAGTCACCTGAGATTGCCACTGAAACTTAGTCGTATTCGGACTCCACCTCTCCCGTCACCTGCCGGCAGCTTGTAGCCAGACCTGCCAAAGCTCCCGGATGAGAGCCAAGACGAGGGGAAATCTCCCCATGAGGCTATCTCGATAAGCCTATGGCCACGCAAACCCGCAGGCTGCAAGCGTCGCACTTGTCGACTGCCGGGATGACTGCAGCGAAGGGGCACGCAGCCTGCTCAATCCACCGCACGCAATTGCTGCACTTGCAACAACCTGTGGTGATTGTAGTATGACAAGCGAGACGGGCTCGGTTGTGTTTTGGGGCCACTTTATTCAGTTGCAGCACCTAGTGGCCTTAGATCGGCTGCCCTGGGTTCCTCTGTTTTGACACAGCACTGCCCGGCCTGGAACTCTCCGGGCGGGTGAGCCGATCCACACCACCACGCTTCATCAACAACGAGCCACTTTCACGCAGTTTCCAGTCAGTTCCGACGCAAATGGCTCAGAAATGGCGATGCACTGCTCAAGGCCATAATGGCTCACTCCAAGTTGACAAGAGCCGCAAGAAAAGAGGAATCGCTGTGAAACCTGTCAGTAAAAAGGTCTCCAGGTCGATAAAATGGGTTATGCATACCTGTGGTGATGTGGTGTGAATGTGTCCGGTGAAAGAAGGTTGATGAGGTCGGAGGGCGGCTACCAACGAGTTCCGGGCAAGAGCCAGGGATGGTTGGCTGGCTAGCTGGCTAGCCAATCAGCGCCCTTTTATAAGCGGGGCCCTTTTCCTCGGAAGTGACAGAAATCACGTGCCCGCCTTGCCCACTGGAAACTTCGGATTCTCCATTGCAAGCATCTGCAAACCACCGCCAACTTCCACGACACATCCCATCGGTAAGTCTCGCACACCTCATCCTGCTGCTTTCCAGCCGACAGCTCGAGAGCACATCATCGGTCTTTTTGCCTACCGCTCAGAAGCCGCCTTGAGTTTCTAGTAATTGAATTGTGCACCCCGCTGCAGGCGACCGCAAACAACGCCAACTAACTTTTCCCTCGTCGTCTTGCAGACTCGCGCAAGCCATTCACGATGGGTAGAGTTATTAGGAACCAGAGGAAGGGTCGCTCCCCTATCTTCGGAGCCATCACCCGCCTCAATAAGGCCCCTGCCAAGTTCCGATCCCTCGACTACGCCGAGCGCCACGGATACGTCCGCGGTGTCGTCAAGCAAATCGTCCACGATGCCGGCCGTGGCGCCCCCCTCGCCAAAGTCATCTTCCGCGACCCCTACAAGTTCAAGTCCCACACCGAGACCTTCATCGCCAACGAGGGCATGTACACCGGCCAGTTCATCTACGCCGGCAAGAACGCTGCTCTTACTGTCGGCAACGTCCTGCCCCTGGGCTCCATGCCCGAGGGTACCGTTGTCTCTAATGTCGAGGCTCGCATCAGCGACCGCGGCACGCTCGGTCGTACTTCCGGCAACTACGTGACCATCATCGGTCACAACCCTGATGAGGGCAAGACCCGTATCAAGCTGCCCTCTGGCGCCAAGAAGGTCGTGCACAGTGTCTGCCGTGGCATGATCGGCATTGTTGCCGGTGGTGGCCGTACCGACAAGCCCATGCTGAGTACGTCGAATACCATACCTGATGAGCCGGACCGTGGTTGGGACTGGGAACATGCGGCTGGTCGAATCGGCGAGTCGGCAAGCGCTGTTCCCAGGCTCAGACCAGTGAAAGATTTGGAAGGGATGCCAGACTGACCATTCGAACAGAGGCTTGTCGTGCCAAGCACAAGTTCGCTGTCAAGCGCAACTGCTGGCCCAAGACTCGTGGTGTTGCCATGAACCCCGTCGATCACCCACACGGTGGTGTAAGTGCTACCGGTCGTCCATCCCGTGGCGCAGAGCTGACACATTGCTACAGGGTAACCACCAACACATTGGTAAAGCCTCTACCATCAACCGGTACGCTGTGGCTGGTCAGAAGGCGGGTCTCATCGCAGCCAGGCGAACTGGTTTGCTGCGTGGTACCCAGAAGGTCAAGGACTAAGTGTTTACTCGGCATCTGCTTTCAAGGGGTTCAGGTTCACGGGTTGCTTTGGTCTTTCTGGTACTGAGAGCGACCATGTCGGAAGACGCCGCTCAGGGGTATTACCTCTGGCCTACACGGAATACAAAAGGGGAAAACTCCAACACGTAAGAGTCGGGGTCTGCAAGCGTCCGCCTTGTTGCGACTGCACATACGTGAGGGGTTGATGGGAGATGTTATGTGAGGGAGGTTTACCTGGAGGTGGATGAGCAGACACACGGTTCCGGCGTCTGGCTCCTACCTGATGATATGAGCTCAAGGTGGCATCAATCGACCAGATTCGAGAGTGACCCGATCATATTCTCGTGGGACAAGCTGCGCAAACGATGTTTGGACAAAACACCCGCTATGAACCATCCTTTGGAGCCTCTACCGGTGATTCTAGTCCATGTCCCACCTAATCCATATTCACTGGCATCAATAGCGTTCAATGTGTTACCTTGGAGAGCACTGGGATCCACACAACATATTCTTCGAGGTATAGTTTTCCCAGCAGATGAACGGGTTTCACAACTCTTAGCCCGTCCTTCCAGGTATTTGATTCAGCCAGTGTGTATTGTAAAACGGTCTCAACAACAAATGTGCAAGGGGATCAAATCTAGGGCCGCAGAAAAACCTTGATCATATTACGGGAAAAAAGGTTATGAACTAGATCTAAAGCATCAGAGTACATCACTAGAGGATTACGGGACGTGCACGGCGGATTACATGGAGTTATGCTGTGGGTGCCCCGCCATCTTCTTAAGCTTCTTTCCTCCCTTAGGGAACTACGTAGTAATCATTTTCCGCTCAACAACCACCATACCAAGCCAATTGAACAAAATGCCACCTACCAAGGAATACCGCCTCCTGTGTCTGGAGAACCCTCTCCTCGGTAAGGCCCCACGCCCCTTAC